>JBBBVM010000803.1:1097500-1701847 GCA_037355625.1 Petunia x hybrida
ATTGAGGTGACTAACACTTCTAGCAGCCATGAAATAACATGCAAATCTGTGTGTAAGCAAAGTTGAAGGTGAAAACACCAAAATCTCATATTCATGCACAATATTATCAACGTAGTAGAAAGTAAATCATTGTCAAACCACACATAGAGTACTATTGAAGCCCATTCAGTTGGCACACACGGCGTTCTAAATATTTTTTCAAAAAAAATGGCTATACTTGATGCAATCGAAACTACAAAAGTGATAAAGAGATAAAAACGAGACGAAGACTCACACAATTATTCGAGTAGCAATGAAGAACTATGTTTCGTTACACCCCAAACAATAGCAAGGATCACCTACGCTATGCAACTATCCTCAAGAGACACGAGGCTCGAGCAAATAGAATGATCAAAGACGGATTGAAGAGCAACTTGGATTCATCCAATTGATTCAAGCCAAAATGGTTACAAGGTTCAAGAGCTATGCTCATTCAATGTTTTTGTGTTCAAAGTAAGGTAAGTAGACAATAAATGAAGGAGGGGTGTATTTATAGCACCCCTTTACAATGTTTACTCAGATTCTGGTCCGCTGCCCCTCCACTGGTCATCGCGATCGCGCACAAAGAGTAGCGATCGCGCAGAGCAAGCTGAACATCAAGTCCACGCGATCGCGCTAGGAGGAATGCTATCGCGCAGAGCAAATGACTCCTCTTCGCGATCACGCAGACAATGTCGCGATCGTGAAGAACAAATCTCTTATGTCAGGCAGTAAGCTCAGAAGTTGCTGCCCTGTTTTGCTCCCCTGTTTCCTGCACTGTTTCCAGCCCTGTTTCCTCTTTGATTGAGCTCCAATGCACTCTCGCACTTGGCTCTTGATGGTTGTCGTTTAGGCTATTTTATACTGCATCATCCTCCCCTTCTTGAAAGGATTTCGTCCTCGAAATCAAGCCATCACAGCCTACATCCAAAGACAAACAAAACAAAAAGGTTCCTACTATAAGAGTAGGTTAGTGCACCAAGTATGGGAAAACACACTCTTATGGTACAACCAAGTATCAATAGCACTAAAGAAGTTCATGTTCCCAAGGGAACTTATAATTACTTGGTTCAACAATGGAGTGCACCCAACACAAGAATAAACAAAGAGATCAATAGTACATGGTATATGCAACATCAAGTTTTCAAATTCCCCACGATCCCTAAGTTCACGATTAGCACACCAAGACCTTCCACTACACGAGTAGGCAAGTCCAACAAGAGCGAGTGCAACCAAGGTGGAGAATTCGCTCTTGTGATAGTGCCAAGTATCAATACCAATCACGAGGCTTATGTTTCCAAAGGAAACAACAAGTTCTTGGCTCCATAGTGACAAGCACTCACAATCATAACAAGCAAGGAGATCATTAGGACATAGAACATTCAAGATTAAGCAATCAAAGTTCCTATGACTCCTAAGCCCACGAGCAACATACCAAACCTTCAATGCATCACTTTCACATCTTGGCACAATGATCAATTCTCAAAGTGTGGTTAACATGTGGGATGGGATAGACAATGTAAGTCGATTCACAATTAGAATCAATTACCCCACTCCCCTTCTTAAAAGCCCTCATACTCACACTAAGAGACTCCTCCTCACCTTTAATTTCATCCCTAAGACAACTCCCCTCACAAGGTAAGCTCTCAAGGAAGGCATTATTAATGGCCTCTTCATCATCATAACCCGAACCAACAAGAGTAGGGTCACTAGAAGAGTTATCTACCTCACTCGAAGCTTCAAACAAAGAGTTGTCTATGGGATTAAATCCCTCATACCATAGAGGTTCCAACTCATTCCGAACTCTAGCTCGATACAACTCATTACCACAAATAAGGATGCCCTCAAACAAAGGATTAGTAAAAGTATGCATCCCATTCTCAAGGTCAAGCAAATGTGAAGTATCATAGCTAGGTTCATCACTCGCACTTGAGGAGTCATCGAATATAATTCGATCCATCTCATCCACTAGGGACTCCTCAAGGTCATTACTTTCCCCACTACAACACATAGGTCCACCAAAGGCAATTAAATCAATAACGGCATGATCAAACAACTCATCTTCCCTTTTATCAAAATTTCGCGGTGTGTCATAATAAGGCTCACAAGTATAATCAACTATTAAGTCCTCACTAAAGAGAGGTTCATTGAATATCGGGCTCACATCTTGATGTGGCTCATCATCACTCTCAACTAGTGGTCTACATGCACACACAAGTTGACTAATCGACTCTACGCTAGTTGCAATTTCATCAAATGCATTACAAGTACCAACTAGCATTGAGTCTTCACAAGACAAGGAATGATCATGTTCATAGGAAGGTGAAGAAACACTTACTTTTGAGTAGCTCCCGTGAGTACTCACATCGCTTGAAGTGTCATGTTCAAGTCCTCCTTCATGAAACTCACAATGTCGAGCTCCATCCTCTTGTCTTTCTTCCTTGACAACCGGTTGGGGCTCCATTAGCTTGCCTCCAAGAGTACCTACACATAAGCCAAAACAAATAGAAGGAGAAGAAGATAGAACATGGTTAGAACAAAGGGTGTCCTCACTCTCACTCGATATTTCCTCTCCCCTCACTTCTTTCATTTTTCGCTCAAGGCCAATTGTAGATTCGGATGATGTTTCATTCTCAACTTGCAAGGGCATGACCAAAAGATTGTTGGTTCCGGGCTCAAGTATTATGGGTAACTTGGCCTTAGCGGCTTCCTTCAACTCCCTCATAATCCTATAGTCATTACTTACTTGCTTTGGCGTCAAGGGCTTGAGTACATACTTCCTAGAACCATGCAAGACCGTGTAAGAGTTGGTCCTACCATCATGTACTACACTCCGATCATATTGCCATGGCCTTCCGAACAAGAAATGGCAAGCTTGCATAGGGGCTACATCAAACATTACCTTATCTCGATAATTCCCAATGCCAAACTCAATCAAAGCTTGCTTCACCACCCTTAAATCTCCACACTCACTCAACCATTGTAAGCGGTAGGGATGTGGATGCGTTATAGTAGGCAATTGCAATTGGGAAATCAAAGTCTCACTCACTATGTTAGCACAACTTCCCGAATCAATGATCATTGAGCACACTTGCCCCATCACACGACACCTAGCATGGAAGAGATTCTCTCTTTGCACATGCTCCGACTCCGCATGACTCATGGCACTCAAACTCCTCCGTACCACAAGTGTCGTTTTAAGCTCATCATCTTGTTCACCATTACCTTGGGGAATGCCCAAGTTGTGGGGAGTGCCCACTTGTTGGGGAATGCCCAACGGTTGGGGAATGCCCAACATTTCACCACTAGTACCTCCTTCGGTACCCCTTTGGACACTCGGGATCCATTCCTCTCTGAGGCTATCAAACCTCGAGCTTATGGATCTCACTTCGGCCAAAAGGTATACCAAAGTGCTTACCGGGACCTCAACGGTATCATACACATCTCCGGCCATGTACCTATATAAATCAAAGACAAGAAAGAGGTTAGAGTAAAAGTCCTCACTCACTCCCTCACTTTTGCATGTCGCTCGGGTTCACTCAAGTTTGGGGTTAGGTTCACACGAGCTTGAAATCAAGGGCCTCCTCGTAGTTGCGCAACCTCCTCAATGATAAAACCAAGTCACAAGAACCAAATGCTCTTCGGGAAGAGTGGATTCAATGGGACTCGATGACGCTAAGCTATTTTAGTGCGCACTTGAAGCAAACAATTAACTACGAGTCTTCTTTGAGGTCTACTCTCCTTCTAGGCACGAGTATCCTATTCGCACAATGGATTAGTACTAATTCGGTAGAAGTGTTACCCTCAAAGTACTAACCGGAAGTGACGTGACCAAATGTTCAAAGATCGAATCGTCACTAAACGGATTCGGAATAGGATGAATTTTTATTTGTGATCTACAAACTCACCATATTTGATGATACAATTGGAGTTTTGGTGATTAGAAACTGTTACGAAGCCTTTGCAAACGTTCTGTCCCAAAGCAGGAATTTCTGGAATGAAATACACTTCGCTATCGCGTGAATTGGCGCGCGATCGCGATGGGTAAATGCTGCTTCAGCGCGATTGCGCCAGACTCTGTGCGATCGCGCAGGTCTGCTGGAGCAGAACCAGAATTCCGACTGTAAACTCAGTTTTTGGCATACAAATCACCCCAATTCAACTTGTTTTTCAGTTCTCAAGCTTCCAAAAGGTGTTTTCAACTGAAGTAAACGATCCCCAATGGTTTAACCAAACAAACAATCATCAAACAACTTATTTCAAGAAATTGGAGCAAGTTCTTCAAAAATTTTCAAGAACTTCAAGATTTCAAAATTTTGATTTTCACTCCGCAACTTCAAATGATGTTATGGGGGTATCAAAACGACGGGGCAATCATAAGGAACAATCTCCGATACCAAACAACCAATAATTCACAACATCAAACAAGTTCTATCAAATTTTGTGAATTTTCAACTTTTGAGATTTGGTTTTTCAAGATGTTGATTCACAACTCCCAATTGTGTTTCGTGGGTACCAAATCAACGACAATAGGATAACAAGCAATCCCCGATAACAAAAACCCAAGAAATCACCACAACCAAGAACATCTAGCAATTTTTTTTTTTTTTTTTTTTGTGATTTTCAAGTTTTTGGATTTTTTCTTCTTTTTCAATAAAAAAAGAACAAGAATATAACAACAAGATAAAGAGTCACGACCGAGGGTTTGTAAGAACAAAACCTATCCGTGCTCTGATACCAACTGATGCAATCGATACTACGAAAGCGATAAAGAGATAAAAACGAGACAAAGACTCACACAATTGTTCGAGTAGCAACGAAGAACTATGTTTTGTTACACCCTAAACGCTGGCAAGGATCACCTACGCTATGCAACTATCCTCAAGAGACACGAGGCTCGAGCAAATAGAATGATCAAAGACGGATTGAAGTGCAACTTGGATTCATCCAATTGATTCAAGCCAAAATGGTTACAAGGTTCAAGAGCTATGCTCATTCAATGTTTTTGTGTTCAAAGTAAGGTAAGTAGACAATAAATGAAGGAGGGTGTATTTATAGTACCCCTTTACAATGTTTACTCAGATTCTGGTCCGCTACCCCTCCACTGGTCATCGCGATCGCGCACAAAGAGTAGCGATCGCGCAGAGCAAGCTGAACATCAAGTCCACGCGATCGCGCAAGGAGGAACGCTGTCGTGCAGAGCAAATGACTCCTCTTCGCGATCGCACAGACAATGTCGAGATCGCGAAGAACAAATCTCTTCTGTCAGGCAGTAAGCTCAGAAGGTGCTGCCCTGTTTTGCTCCCCTGTTTCCTGCACTGTTTCCAGCCCTGTTTCCTCTTTGATTGAGCTCCAATGCACTCTCGCGCTTGGCTCTTGATGGTTGTCATTTAGGCTATTTTATACTGCATCAATACTAAATCATAAACACTTAAATTTTAAGTCCCTTACTTATCATTTTTCTATTTAAGAATTTGATTAAAAGAAACCCTTATTCATCTTGATGGTGTGATATCAAATAAATACTCTAACATATTTAGGAAACCTATTCGCAATAAAGTAACAAATTACTATGCCTCTCAAATATGGCAAATACCAAAGTAATAAAATGTCTACGATCAAATATGCTTACTAATTTTCTAACATAAAAGATACAACACAATCTAAATGAATGTATTGCACAAATATGAACAGTACAAAGAGGATTACGAGATAATACATGAAAGGGATTACATCTAGCTCGGTGGAACATGAATTATTTATGAATAATCCATGTAAGATAATGTAAAATAAATGAGAAATTTTTTCTAGGAGTACCTCATTACCAGTACCATGACCACCTGACTACACTGAGGTGACTAACACTTCTAGCAGCCATGAAATAACATGCAAATCTGTGTGTAAGCAAAGTTGAAGGTGAAAACACCAAAATCTCATATTCATGCACAATATTATCAACGTAGTAGAAAGTAAATCATTGTCAAACCACACATAGAGTACTATTGAAGCCCATTCAGTTGGCACACACGGCGTTCTAAATATTTTTACAAAAAAAATGGCTATACTTGATGCAATCGAAACTACAAAAGCGATAAAGAGATAAAAACGAGACGAAGACTCACACAATTATTCGAGTAGCAACGAAGAACTATGTTTCGTTACACCCCAAACGATGGCAAGGATCACCTACGCTATGCAACTATCCTCAAGAGACACGAGGCTCGAGCAAATAGAATGATCAAAGACGGATTGAAGAGCAACTTGGATTCATCCAATTGATTCAAGCCAAAATGGTTACAAGGTTCAAGAGCTATGCTCATTCAATGTTTTTGTGTTCAAAGTAAGGTAAGTAGACAATAAATGAAGGAGGGGTGTATTTATAGCACCCCTTTACAATGTTTACTAAGATTCTGGTCCGCTGCCCCTCCACTGGTCACCGCGATCGCGCACAAAGAGTAGCGATCGCGCAGAGCAAGCTGAACATCAAGTCCACGCGATCGCGCTAGGAGGAATGCTATCGCGCAGAGCAAATGACTCCTCTTCGCGATCACGCAGACAATGTCGCGATCGTGAAGAACAAATCTCTTATGTCAGGCAGTAAGCTCAGAAGTTGCTGCCCTGTTTTGCTCCCCTGTTTCCTGCACTGTTTCCAGCCCTGTTTCCTCTTTGATTGAGCTCCAATGCACTCTCGCACTTGGCTCTTGATGGTTGTCGTTTAGGCTATTTTATACTGCATCATCCTCCCCTTCTTGAAAGGATTTCGTCCTCGAAATCAAGCCATCACAGCCTACATCCAAAGACAAACAAAACAAAAAGGTTCCTACTATAAGAGTAGGTTAGTGCACCAAGTATGGGAAAACACACTCTTATGGTACAACCAAGTATCAATAGCACTAAAGAAGTTCATGTTCCCAAGGGAACTTATAATTACTTGGTTCAACAATGGAGTGCACCCAACACAAGAATAAACAAAGAGATCAATAGTACATGGTATATGCAACATCAAGTTTTCAAATTCCCCACGATCCCTAAGTTCACGATTAGCACACCAAGACCTTCCACTACACGAGTAGGCAAGTCCAACAAGAGCGAGTGCAACCAAGGTGGAGAATTCGCTCTTGTGATAGTGCCAAGTATCAATACCAATCACGAGGCTTATGTTTCCAAAGGAAACAACAAGTTCTTGGCTCCATAGTGACAAGCACTCACAATCATAACAAGCAAGGAGATCATTAGGACATAGAACATTCAAGATTAAGCAATCAAAGTTCCTATGACTCCTAAGCCCACGAGCAACATACCAAACCTTCAATGCATCACTTTCACATCTTGGCACAATGATCAATTCTCAAAGTGTGGTTAACATGTGGGATGGGATAGACAATGTAAGTCGATTCACAATTAGAATCAATTACCCCACTCCCCTTCTTAAAAGCCCTCATACTCACACTAAGAGACTCCTCCTCACCTTCAATTTCATCCCTAAGACAACTCCCCTCACAAGGTAAGCTCTCAAGGAAGGCATTATTAATGGCCTCTTCATCATCATAACCCGAACCAACAAGAGTAGGGTCACTAGAAGAGTTATCTACCTCACTCGAAGCTTCAAACAAAGAGTTGTCTATGGGATTAAATCCCTCATACCATAGAGGTTCCAACTCATTCCGAACTCTAGCTCGATACAACTCATTACCACAAATAAGGATGCCCTCAAACAAAGGATTAGTAAAAGTATGCATCCCATTCTCAAGGTCAAGCAAATGTGAAGTATCATAGCTAGGTTCATCACTCGCACTTGAGGAGTCATCGAATATAATTCGATCCATCTCATCCACTAGGGACTCCTCAAGGTCATTACTTTCCCCACTACAACACATAGGTCCACCAAAGGCAATTAAATCAATAACGGCATGATCAAACAACTCATCTTCCCTTTTATCAAAATTTCGCGGTGTGTCATAATAAGGCTCACAAGTATAATCAACTATTAAGTCCTCACTAAAGAGAGGTTCATTGAATATCGGGCTCACATCTTGATAGGGCTCATCATCACTCTCAACTAGTGGTCTACATGCACACACAAGTTGACTAATCGACTCTACGCTAGTTGCAATTTCATCAAATGCATTACAAGTACCAACTAGCATTGAGTCTTCACAAGACAAGGAATGATCATGTTCATAGGAAGGTGAAGAAACACTTACTTTTGAGTAGCTCCCGTGAGTACTCACATCGCTTGAAGTGTCATGTTCAAGTTCTCCTTCATGAAACTCACAATGTCGAGCTCCATCCTCTTGTCTTTCTTCCTTGACAACCGGTTGGGGCTCTATTAGCTTGCCTCCAAGAGTACCTACACATAAGCTAAAACAAATAGAAGGAGAAGAAGATAGAACATGGTTAGAACAAAGGGTGTCCTCACTCTCACTCGATATTTCCACTCCTCTCACTTCTTTCATTTTTCGCTCAAGGCCAATTGTAGATTCGGATGATGTTTCATTCTCAACTTGCAAGGGCATGACCAAAAGATTGTTGGTTCCGGGCTCAAGTATTATGGGTAACTTGGCCTTAGCGGCTTCCTTCAACTCCCTCATAATCCTATAGTCATTACTTACTTGCTTTGGCGTCAAGGGCTTGAGTACATACTTCCTAGAACCATGCAAGACCGTGTAAGAGTTGGTCCTACCATCATGTACTACGCTCCGATCATATTGCCATGGCCTTCCGAACAAGAAATGGCAAGCTTGCATAGGGGCTACATCGAACATTACCTTATCTCGATAATTCCCAATGCCAAACTCAATCAAAGCTTGCTTCACCACCCTTAAATCTCCACACTCACTCAACCATTGTAAGCAGTAGGGATGTGGATGCGTTATAGTAGGCAATTGCAATTGGGAAATCAAAGTCTCACTCACTATGTTCGCATAACTTCCCGAATCAATGATCATTGAGCACACTTGCCCCATCACACGACACCTAGCATGGAAGAGATTCTCTATTTGCACATGCTCCGACTCCGCAAGACTCATGGCACTCAAACTCCTCCGTACCACAAGTGTCGTTTTAAGCTCATCATCTTGTTCACCATTACCTTGGGGAATGCCCAAGTTGTGGGGAGTGCCCACTTGTTGGGGAATGCCCAACGGTTGGGGAATGCCCAACATTTCACCACTAGTACCTCCTTCGGTACCCCTTTGGACACTCGGGGTCCATTCCTCTTTGAGGCTATCAAACCTCGAGCTTATGGATCTCACTTCGGCCAAAAGGTAGACCAAAGTGCTTACCGGGACCTCAACGGTATCGTACACGTCTCCGGCCATGTACCTACATAAATCAAAGACAAGAAAGAGGTTAGAGTAAAAGTCTTCACTCACTCCCTCACTTTTGCTTGTCGCTCGGGTTCACTCAAGTTTGGGGTTAGGTTCACACGAGCTTGAAATCAAGGGCCTCCTCGTAGTTGCGCAACCTCCTCAATGATAAAACCAAGTCACAAGAACCAAATGCTCTTCGGGAAGAGTGGATTCAATGGGACTCGATGACGCTAAGCTATTTTAGTGCGCACTTGAAGCAAACAATTAACTACGAGTCTTCTTTGAGGTCTACTCTCCTTCTAGGCACGAGTATCCTATTCGCACAATGGATTAGTACTAATTAGGTAGAAGTGTTACCCTCAAAGTACTAACCGGAAGTGACGTGACCAAATGTTCAAAGATCGAATCGTCACTAAACGGATTCGGAATAGGATGAATTTTTGTTTGTGATCTACAAATTCACCATATTTGATGATACAATTGGAGTTTTGGTGATTGGAAACTGTTACGAAGCCTTTGCAAACGTTCTGTCCCAAAGCAGGAATTTCTGGAATGAAATACACTTCGCTATCGCGTGAATTGGCGCGCGATCGCGATGGGTAAATGCTGCTTCAGCGCGATTGCGCCAGACTCTGTGCGATCGCGCAGGTCTGCTGAAGCAGAACCAGAATTCCGACTGTAAACTCAGTTTTTGGCACACAAATCACCCCAATTCAACTTGTTTTTCAGTTCTCAAGCTTCCAAAAGGTGTTTTCAACTGAAGTAAACGATCCCCAATGGTTTAACCAAACAAACAATCATCAAACAACTTATTTCAAGAAATTGGAGCAAGTTCTTCAAAAATTTTCAAGAACTTCAAGATTTCAAAAATTTGATTTTCACTCCGCAACTCCAAATGATTTTATGGGGGTATCAAAACGACAGGGCAATCATAAGGAACAATCTCCGATACCAAACAACCAAGAATTCACAACATCAAACAAGTTCTATCAAATTTTGTGAATTTTCAACTTTTGAGATTTGGTTTTTCAAGATGTTGATTCACAACTCCCAATTGTGTTTCGTGGGTACCAAATCAACGACAATATGATAACAAGCAATCCCCGATAACAAAAACCCAAGAAATCACCACAACCAAGAACATCTAGCAATTTTATTTATTTATTTATTTTTTTTTTTTTTTGTGATTTTCAAGTTTTTGGATTTTTTCTTCTTTTTCAATAAAACAAGAACAAGAATATAACAACAAGATAAAGAGTCACGACCGAGGGTTTGTAAGAACAAAACCTATCCGTGCTCTGATACCAACTGATGCAATCAAAACTACGAAAGCGATAAAGAGATAAAAACGAGACGAAGACTCACACAATTGTTCGAGTAGCAACGAAGAACTATGTTTCGTTACACCCCAAACGATGGCAAGGATCACCTACCCTATACAACTATCCTCAAGAGACACGAGGCTCGAGCAAATAGAATGATCAAAGACGGATTGAAGAGCAACTTGGATTCATCCAATTGATTCAAGCCAAAATGGTTACAAGGTTCAAGAGCTATGCTCATTCAATGTTTTTGTGTTCAAAGTAAGGTAAGTAGACAATAAATGAAGGAGGGTGTATTTATAGTACCCCTTTACAATGTTTACTCAGATTTTGGTCCGCTACCCCTCCACTGGTCATCGCGATCGCGCACAAAGAGTAGCGATCGCGCAGAGCAAGCTGAACATCAAGTCCACGCGATCGCGCAAGGAGGAACGCTGTCGCGCAGAGCAAATGACTCCTCTTCGCGATCGCGCAGACAATGTCGAGATCGCGAAGAACAAATCTCTTCTGTCAGGCAGTAAGCTCAGAAGGTGCTGCCCTGTTTTGCTCCCCTGTTTTCTGCACTGTTTCCAGCCCTGTTTCCTCTTTGATTGAGCTCCAATGCACTCTCGCGCTTGGCTCTTGATGGTTGTCATTTAGGCTATTTTATACTGCATCAATACTAAATCATAAACACTACACAACATATATGCTTACTGGATAATTTTCTAAAGAACATCGATATTAATTTTATAATACAAACAACCTAAAAATATAATATGATCTAGAAGAAATAATAATATATAAAAATAATTAAATAAAAGATTAGTTTAATAATCTCTAAAAGGCGATATTAGATTAGGTAATATGAACTATTAAAATCAAGTCATAAGAGTAAGTCATGCTACAATCTATCTCAACAGAATCTCTCGAAAGAACCTCGACTATTACCAACCTAAAGGTACATAATTTATTACATGTAATACTTTAGACAAAGTGATATTATATGCATGGAGATTAATTGACAAATAACACATTGTGTTTCACTTTTGGGATTTAGATTGTCAATTTTTTTTTTAATCTAAGACTTAATGATTAAAGCTACTCATAAATTTTAAGGCCCCTACTTATCATTTGTCTATTTGAGAATTCGATTAAAAGAAACTCTCATTCATCTTGATGGTGTGATATCAAATAAATACTCTAACATATTTAGGAAACCTATTTGCAACAAAGTAACAAATTACTATGCCTCTCAAATATGGCAATGACCAAACTAATAAAATGTCAACGATCAAATATGCTTACTAATCTTCTAACATAAAAGATACAACACAATCTAAATGAATATATTGCACAAATATGAACAGTACAAAGAGGATTAAGAGATAATACATGAAAGGGATTACATCAAGCTCGGTGGAACATGAATTATTTATGAATAATCCATGTAAGATAATGTAAAATAAATGAGAAATTTTTTCTAGGAGTACCTCATTAACAGTATCATGACCGCCTGATTACACTGAGGCGACTAACACTTCTAGAAGCCATGAAATAACATGCAAATCTGTGCGTAAGTAAAGTTGAAGGTGAAAACTCCAAAATCTCATCTTCATGCACAATATTATTAACGTAGTAGAAAGTAAATCATTATCAAACCACACATAGAGTACTATTGAAGCCCATTCAGTTGGCACACATGGAGTTCTTAATTTGTTTATTTTTACAAAAAAATGGCTTTACTAAATCATAAATAATACACAAGACAGAAAAAAGTGATGATCTTAATTTCTCATTATAATCCCAAAACCTATAAAAGCTGTATACGAATTTTGTGATTTCACTAAAACAAACATAGTGTGTAAAAGAAAAACCAACACTTATTAGATATAAGCACCGCACCAAATGCACTTTACGACTACCTTTGTAAAACTAATCACATTAGTTTATACTTAGGAATTTCAAAAGACAAAGAACAATCTCTATATTCCATTGCACTTGAAAAAATAGATTGCTGGTTGAGAACAAAATAGCTATATAAACAAACAATAAACATAAATTCATGTATAATGTGTTTTTGTGTGTGTGTGTGTGTGTCTATATATATATATACCAACTGACACGACCCAATTAAATTATACCAACTGACACTGACACGACCCAATTAAATTAGGCAAATAAATATAATTCAATTCATTAATAAGAACAAGGCTTAAAAAAAACACTGACATACTCATATCTCTAAGCTGTACAAAAGAAATTACAGCTGACTACCCAACATACTAGGTTTAGGGTTATCCAGACCAGACATCTAAGAGTACAAAAGAAGACAAATACCTCCTGAAGGGAGCAAAATGCAACTGAAATAATAACCAATAAACTGGTGGCCATCCGGAATAAAAGCTGGCTCACCCTGACAGCTGAAGTCATCTTCGCTCCTTCACAACGTGGCGAACTCAATCCTGAAGCGAACCTGCCGAAACGAAATAGATAGAAAAAGAAACAAACAACAAACAAGGGTGAGTCAAAAGGACTTAATAAGTGGGGCAGACTAGCCACCTCAAAGAATAGGATAGCTAGCCAGGGAGAAGAAACAGATAAACCAAATTTCTTTTATTTAAATTATAAAAAGGTAGAGCCAGATAACAACCGAAGACACGTAAGAAAGTTATAAACTCAACCAAGGATGCGTGCCAGAAAAATAACAACAAATAAGAAATGCACATATAAGCAGGACAATAGTTATGTACCACAAGTTTACACAATGGTATGAAATAAAATGAAGTGAGATGAAATATGATGCGAAGGGTCACATGTGCCCGTAATCCCATCCCGAAGCGGAATACTCCTGCATTCGAGGGGAATCCAATCTGATAACCAACTGGAGCGGAATACTCCTGCTCCTGGGGCGGAATACTCCTGCACCCGATATAATATAAACCAGAGGCGGAATACTCCTGCACTCTCCTGGGGCGGAATACTCCTGCACCCGATATAATGTAAAGCTGAGGCGGAATACTCCTGCACTCAATATCTGACATAAGAGCGGAATACTCCTGCTCTTGGGGCGGAATCCTCCTACCCTCAATGTGATACAATGGAGCGTAATACTCCTGTTCCTAGGGCGGAATACTCTTGCCCTCAATATGATACAATGGAGCGGAATACTCCTGCTCCTGGGGCGGAATACTCCTGCCCTCAATATGATATGCAATGCAATGCATATGAATGCAATGTGATGCAATAACCCTTCACCGGCGCGGGACTCTCATCGACAACCGGGAAGTAGATGCCAACTCGCAGCCAGGGTACAATGCTCAAATCCTCAATGCAATACCAACAATAGGACATAACATATAATATACAATATAAATCCAAAGCTAAGGCGTAATGAGTACGCCTATCGGCAGCTACACACGTAAGAAATACGTGGTAGAAAATCCACGAGGCCAGGTGCCTCCAAAGAAATGGATATAAACACTTACCTCTCTCAAAAGTTAGCATTGCGACCAACAACCGCGTTATTTTTTTGAATTCATTGCCAAACGATCCCACTGTGATCAATAAGCAGAAAAATATATCACATTAGGCTAAAGGCTTCATTCCTCACATCTTAGGGTAATCCAGGTAGGAACCTGATACCCTATTCGCATACGCAATACGCAGGCCAGGCCTATATACAGGGTTTAAGGCCACATAACCAAATCCCAAATAAATTATATTTATAAGTTGCCCATAACTCACTGAGCACGAATACAAAATCAATTTCATTATGGGGGTCCATATGACACTTTAAACTATTAATTGAACTTATTAAAATGATGTATAATATTCCAAGTTTTACCGTTAAAACATATTCAAACACACGTAATAAACTCAAATACTATATTAGGATCATTACCTGAATGTTTCAGGGTGAAAATTCTACTTTTCTCCGGCCTCTTTTCTCATTTTCTGGCATTTTTTCTGATAATTTTCTCTGTTTCGTTTTTTTTGTTGCGTTCTGCTCTAGTTGTTTCTCAAATGTTACTTAGCATTTATATATATATATATATATATATATATATATATGTATGTATAGATTGCGAGATTATTTGATTGACCATATAAATTTTTATCGTCTTCTAGTTTCAACATATATGCTTACTGGATAATTTTCTAAAAAACATCGATATTAATTTTATGATACAAACAACCTAAAAATATAATATGATCTAGAAGAAATAATAATATATAAAAATAATTAAGTAAAATATTAGTTTAATAATCTCTAAAAGGCGACATTAGATTAGGTAATATGAACTATTAAAATTAAGTCATAAGAGTAAGTCATGCTACAATCTATCTCAACAGAATCTCTCGAAAGAACCTCGACTATTACCAACCTAAAGGTACATAATTTATTACATCTAATACTTTAGACGAAGTGATATTATATGCACGGAGATTTATTGACAAATAACTTATTATGTTTCACTTTTGGGATTTAGATTGTCAATTTTTTTTTAAATCTAAGACTAATGATTAAAGCTGCTCTTAAATTTTAAGGCCCTTACTTATCATTTGTCTATTTGAGATTTCGATTAAAAGAAACCCTTGTTCATCTTGATGGTGTGATATCAAATAAATACTCTAACATATTTAGGAAACCTATTTGCAACAAAGTAACAAATTACCTTGCCTCTCAAATATGGCAAAGACCAAAGTAATAAAATGTCAACGATCTAATATGCTTACTAATTTTCTAACATAAAAGATACAATACAATCTTAATGAATATATTGCTAGGGATGGCAATTGGGGCGGGGCGGGGCGGGGCAGGGCGGGGCAGGGGAAAACACTAAACGGGGCAGGGTGGGGCAAATGTTAAACAGAGCGGGGCGGGGTAAAATTTTGTTTAAGAATTTTTGGGGTGGGAAGGGCAGGGCGGGGCGGGGCGGGGCAACATAGAGGCCCAATAATTTTACTTGTTCTTTTTCCATTATTTTCTTATTTCATGATTAAGTTGAGGAAAAAATGGAAATATTGTTTCACTATTGGCTATTTAAGCTATTAATTAATGTAGTAAATACGTAATACTTTTAAAATACTACAATTTTTTTAAAAACTTCAATTTCTTCAAGTAACTATAAAATCATCAACTTTGAAAATTTCAATAGAAAAAAAGTTAGAAATATGTTAAATGGATTATAAGTTAAAAGAAAAGTTCAATTTTAATGATAAAAAATAAAAAATAATGACTCAAAATATAATTTAAGTGGGGCGGGGCGGGGTGGGTCAAAATGGGGCAGGGCAGGGCTGGTCAAACGGGGCAGGGCGGGGCGGGGCAAAACTTTGGCAGGGGAAGGGCTAAACCCGCCCCGTCCCGCCCTTCCCCGCCCCATTGCCACTCCTATATATTGCACAAATATGAACAGTACAAAGAGGATTAAGAGATAATACATGAAAGGGATTACATCAAGCTCGGTGGAACATGAATTATTTATGAATAATCCATGTAAGATAATGTAAAATAAATGAGAAAATTTTTCTAGGAGTACCTCATTACCAGTACCATGACCACCTGACTACACTGAGACGACTAACACTTCTAGAAGCCATGAAATAACATGCAAATCCGAGTGTAAGCAAAGTTGAAGGTGAAAACTCCAAAATCTCATATTCATGCACAACATTATCAACGTAGTAGAAAGTAAATCATTGTCAAACCACACATAGAGTACTATTGAAGGCCATTCAGTTGGCACACAGGACGTTCTATATTTGTTTACTTTTACAAAAAAATGGCTTTACTAAATCATAAACACTACACAAGACAGAAAAAAGTGATGATCTTAATTTCTCATTATAATCCCAAAACCTATAAAAGCTGTATACGAATCTTGTGATTTCACTAAAACAAACATAGTGTGTAAAAGAAAAACCAACACTTATTGGTTATAAGAACCGCACCAAATGCACTTTACGACTACCTCTGTAAAAGTAATCATACTAGTTTATGCTTACGAATTTCAAAAGACAAAGAACAATCTCTATATTTCATTCCACTTGAAAAAATAGATTGCTGGTTGATAAGAATCAAATGCGGAAAATTAAAAAGATAGGAACGAGACGTATCTCGATCACAAATCTCAAGTAGCAATGGAGAACCTGTTCCGTTACACCCCGAGAGAAGGTCAAGAAAACCTACGCTAGGAAACTACCCTCGAGCTAACGTGAGTACGCAAGTAGAATGGTCGGAGGGGATTGGAATTCATCTAGATCCGCTAGAGGAAGAACAAGTCCCATTCAAGGTTTCATTCAATAAGAACTCTTCAACACAAAGTGTATTTTAATCATCAAGGTAAGCTAATGAAATAAACTATCAATCTAGCTATTTATAGGTATTTTTAGACACCCTTTGAAAGGTCTAAAATGCCCACACTTAGGCTTAGAAATAAAGGACCACGTAGTGTCAAAATAGTCTTAACATAGCTAGGAATCATGTGCTTCAGCATTCCGGGCGGAGCGCCCAAGATTGGGGCGGAGCGCCCACATTGTTGGACAGTGGGGGTTTGGGTCTTATCATCCTCCCATTCTTGAGAGGATTTCGTCCTCGAAATTGAAGCATCATTCACGACCTCTTCATTACCTACATCCAAAGGAACCAAGTCACAACATTGAAAGTATTAGAAACTTGATACTCACTTGGCAAGTCGACCACATAGGTATTGTTGTTTATCTTGGAAAGCACTTGGAATGGGCCATCTCTACGGGGTGCCAACTTCCCTTTCCTAAGGTTTGGAAATCTTTCTTTCCGGAAGTGCACCCACACACAGTCACCCTTCTTGAGTTCCACCTTCTTGCGTCCCTTGTTTTTCTTGGAAGCTACCTTTGCATAAGCTTCCTCCAAGTTCTTCTTCGCCTTAGCATATAGCTCCATCAAAGCCTTGGCTCTAGCTTTACCTTCAAAATTAACAACCATTTCCCTTGGCAAAGGGGTTAGATCAAGGGGAATCAAGGGGTTAAAATCATAGACACACTCAAAGGGAGTCATGCCTATCATGCTATGCAATGTGCGATTGTAGGCAAACTCCATAAGAGGTAGGCGATCATTCCAAGTCCCGGCCTTACCTCGGGTCATGGCTCTAAGAAGAGCACCCAATGTTTGGTTTACCACCTCTGTTTGCCCATCCGTTTGTGGGTGGTGGGACGTGGAGAACAAGAGCTTGGTGCCTAAAGCACCCCATAAACTCCTCCAAAAATGGCTTAGGAACTTAGTGTCCCTATCACTCACTATGGTTTGAGGCACACCATGCAACTTCAAAACATTCTCAATAAACAAAGTAGCAACATGTTGTGCATCATCACATTTCTTGCATGGAATGAAATGAGCCATTTTGGAGAACCTATCCACAACAACATAAATGCTATCATGGCCCCTCCCAGTCCTTGGTAATCCCA
This sequence comes from Petunia x hybrida, assembly GCA_037355625.1. Lineage (NCBI taxonomy): Eukaryota > Viridiplantae > Streptophyta > Magnoliopsida > Solanales > Solanaceae > Petunia > Petunia x hybrida. The sequence goes on from JBBBVM010000803.1 coordinate 1,115,577, forward strand.
TCACAAAATCTATTGAGATATCCAACCATGGACTAGTAGGTACGGGGAGAGGGGTATACAACCCATGGGGGTGGGCTTTGGATTTAGCACGCTTGCACTCAAGGCAATTGTTGCAAAACTTTTCCACTTGCACCCCCATCTTTGGCCAATGAAATTGTTCTTCAAGAATAGCCAAAGTCTTTCTTGTGCCAAAATGACCCATGAGTCCCCCGCAATGTGCCTCATGCACAAGCAACTCCCTCCAAGAGGACTCGGGTATGCACACCCTACCATTTTTGAAGATATATCCATTAACCCATTGGTATTTGTCAACTCTCTCCCCTTTCTCTAGAGTGTCATGGACATTCTTTAGCTTTGGGTCATGAGCATACATCAATTTAATGCTCTCAAAACCCATGAGCTTAGAGGTGAGATTGGTGGCTAGAGCAAACTTTCTCGAAAGCGCATCCGCCACAACATTGTCTTTCCCTTTCTTGTATTGGATCACATAGGGAAAAGACTCAATGAATTCAACCCACTTGGCATGTCTCTTATTGAGCTTCTCTTGGCCTCTCAAATGCTTGAGTGACTCATGGTCACTCTTGATTACAAATTCTCGAGGCCAAAGGTAGTGTTGCCAATGGGCAAGGGCTCTCACAAGGGCATACAACTCCTTGTCATATGTAGAATAGTTCAAGGAGGCCCCTTTCAATTTCTCACTAAAGTAGGCGATGGGTTTGCTATCTTGCATTAAAACACCACCAATTCCTACCCCCGAGGCATCACATTCAACCGCAAATGCCTTTCCGAAGTCGGGCAATTGCAATAGAGGGGCGGTACTCAACCTACTTTTCAATTCTTGGAAGGCCTTCTCTTGAGGCTCTCCACAAACAAAAGGTTGGTCCTTCTTCACCAATTCAGTGAGTGGAGCGGCAATGGAGCTAAAGTCTTTCACAAATCGTCTATAAAAGCTAGCAAGACCATGAAAGCTCCTCACTTGATTCACGGTAGTAGGAGTAGGCCAATCACGTATGGCCTCTACCTTAGACTCATCCACCTCCACTCCTTCGGCACTCACAACAAACCCAAGGAAGACTACCTTCTCAACACCAAAGGCACACTTTTTAAAATTAGCATAGAGCTTTTCGGCTCTCAACTTTTCAAGCACTTGCCTAAGGTGATCAACATGGTCGTCTATTGATTTACTATAGATCAATATATCGTCAAAGTAGACGACCACAAACTTGTTGATAAATGGCTTTAGAACATGGCTCATTAGCCTCATGAAAGTGCTAGGTGCATTGGAGAGCCCAAAGGGCATCACCAACCATTCATAGAGACCAAACTTGGTCTTGAATGCGGTTTTTTATTCATCCCCGGGTTTCATCCAGATTTGATGGTAGCCGGACCTAAGGTCAATTTTGCAAAACATACATGAACCACTTAATTCATCTAACATATCATCAAGTCGGGGAATGGGATGACGGTACTTTACCGTTATTTTGTTCACGGCCCGACAATCAACACACATCCTCCAAGTGCCGTCCTTTTTGGGAACAAGGATCACGGGTATGGCACAAGGACTCAAGCTCTCCCTCACCAAGCCTTTAGTGAGCAATTCATCAACTTGCTTTTGCAATTCTCTTGTATCCTCCAGATTGCTCCTATAAGCCGGCTTGTTTGGGATTTAGGATCCCGGGACAAAGTCGATTTGGTATTCAATACCCCTCAAAGGAGGTAATCCATCCGGCATATCATCCGGGAACATGTCCCCAAAATCCTTCAAGACATTCTCAAACACACTAGGCAAAGGGTTAGAAGAAAAAGCACAATTAGAGTTAAGGATCATACCTTTGTGCACTAGGCATAGGAGAAACTTGGTGCCATTATTTCCTTTTAGGATCTCGCCCGGTTGCATCATGGCACAAATGCCACCGGTAGAAGAAGAAGGTGGGATTGCCATCATGATTTTGGACAAAGGGCTAGTCTCGATGATTGACTTGGCCTTTGCCACCTCCCTCAACTCCCTCATCCGATTGTAGTCATCACTCACTTGTTTGGGAGTTAGGGGCTTCAACACAAATTTCCTTCCTTCATGTTGGAGCGAGTAAGTGTTGACACGCCCATCATGAACCGCTTGTCGATCAAATTGCCAAGGCCTTCCAAAGAGAAGGTGGCAAGCTTGCATGGGTACCACGTCGAACAAGTGTTCATCAACATAACTACCCATTTTGAACTTGATCATTGCTTGCTTCACTACTTTTAAATCCCCACATTCACCAAGCCATTGCAATTGATATGGCTTGGGGTGTTTCACGGTAGGAAATTTCAATTGGGTTATAAGAGATTGACTCACAACATTAGCACAACTACCGGAGTCAATGATCATAGAGCATACAACACCCTTGACACGACAGCTAGCATGGAAAAGGTTTTCTCTTTGCAAGGTTTCGCCATCCTCCACAATCATAGCTCCTAAGCTCCTCCTCACAATTAGAAAAGTATGAGGTTCCTCATCCTCCACCGTGTCATCTTGATCATCCTCCTCTACTCCCTCATCTCTCTCTACTCCCTCATCTTCCTCCAGTTCACTCTCTTGTTCATATGCATTTTCACCAACAATAACCATGGTCCTCTTCATAGGACACTCCTTAGCAAAGTGTCCATACCCCTTGCATTTGTGACATTGAATGGAAGAAGTAGGAGTATTCAATTGGGTTTTAGAATTACCTCCCACATTTGGTGTGTACTTCTCAAACGGCTTCTTCACATCTTTGCTAGCACTTGCTCCACTAGGGCCACTTGCATTTGTGAATCTTGCATTGGGAGTAGGATTTTTCCAATTCTTTGACTTGTTCATGGAAGTAGAAGTGTTGCTCTTGTAACGGTTAGACTTCTCTTTCTCAAGCCATTGCTCGGCTTGAATAGCGGCATCAAGGACTTCTTGAAGTGAAAGATAGGCATGCAATCTCATTTGTGAAGCTATACCATAGCTCAAGGCATTCATGAAACGGATCACGACTTGCTCCTCATCTTCGGTGTCCATATCCAAGGCCATTCGAGTTCTTTCAAACTCATCATAATATTCATGCACCGTCTTGATACCTTGCTTCAACTCATAAAGTTTCTTGAGTTGCTCTTGCCGATATTTTGGAGTGATGTACTTGATACTCATGATACCCTTCAAGTCATTCCATCCCACATTCACGGGAACTCCCGCTCTCCTCCTTGATCTCTTGACGGATTCCCACCAAGTAGATGCATAGGATTCAAAGGATGAGATAGCATAAGTACCTTTCTTCTCATCGGTCATCTCATTTGTGTCAAACAATCTCTCCATGTGTAGCACCCATTCAATGTAAGCCGCCAGATCACAATTCCCTTTAAAGGTTGGGAGATTAAGCTTCACACTATTGAGGTTGGTGTTGTCACGACCCCCACGGGAAGGCTCCGATTGGCCCCCATAGTAATCTTCATTCACACCATACTCCCTTCTAGCATTCCCTCTAACATACCCCATACGTGGCCCTCGACCTCGGCCCCTACCTCTATCCACATTTCGACCCCAATTCATACCTCGCCTTGGTTGAAAGTGATCATCAAACCCATACATGTCATCCCCATAATTGGCTTCCTCCCTTTCTTGAGCTTCATCTACTTGCTCAAGAGGTTGCACATTTCGGATGGGTCTTGGTAGTGGAATGTTTCTTTAGGGGTTATCCAAGATACGGGGAATGCCCGTTCGTTGGGGATTGCCCAATATTTTATCAATTCTCTCTCGATCCTCCTTTACCCGTTGTTGATTGAGCAATTCAATGACATGGCTAACTTGCTCCGGGGGTAAAGTTAGGAGTACTTGAGACTTCAACTTGGACACTCGGGGTCCCTTTCTCAACTTGGACACTCGGGGTCCCTTTCTCCGATTGGACATTGGAAGTCCCTTGCTCAACTAGAGCACTAGAGTTCACCCTCTCAAGGCTTTCAATCCTCAAGTTCATACTATCCAATTTGGCAAGGATAGTAGCAAGGGCACTCTTAGCAAAATCTTCTTCTTCGGTAGACATTGTACCTACACAAGTAACAAACGTTAGCAAAACAACCTCACACACTCCCTCACTTGAGATCACTCGGTTCTCTCTTTTAGTGGTGGTGGATATTTCACTCGACTTGTAGTTCCAAAGCTTCACGTAGATGAGTAGCAATTCCTCAACTCAACCAAACTATTCACGAGTCAAGCACACTCCGGGGTGAGTGGAGTTGATGGGACTCAATGAAAGCTAGGCACTTTGAAGTGAGGACTTGAATAAAAAAGAATCTACGAGTCTTCTTGGGATTCTACTCTCCAACTAATGCACGAATTCACCTAAAAACAATGAAAGATTAGTGCTAATTAAGTAGAAAGATTACTTAGATAGGCACTAATAAGAGGTTAGACAACAAAGAACAAGCAAACCTAGAAGAAACTACCCAAATTCAACCCTTCAGGATGTTAGGCGGAGCGCCTGAAGAAAATGGTGCAGTGGGGTTGGGCAGGCGGAGCGCCTGGGGATTAGGCGGAGCGCCTGGGGCAAGAACAAGTCAGGCGGGGCGCCCAAAGTCTAGGCGGAGCGCCTGGACGAAGAACACCTGGGTTTTCTACTCCGTGTTCTTTGTTTTCAATCCAATTTCTAGGCCGATTCCAAGGTGTTTTGGCCAAATTCAAGGTACCCAAAGTTGTTCCTTGATACATCCTTCAGTCCCCAATCAATTTCACACCCAAACAACCAACAAATAAGGTTCAATCAAGATTTAAAGTTTTCAAGTTTGGGGTTTCAACATGGGTTTCAAGGTTCAAGGGTGGGTTTTGATTCTCCAAAAACTATGTTACCGAACTCCGAATGACACGATTCTTGTTGCAATTTGTTCGGTTTTCAATAGAGACCAATCCCCAACAATCAATTCCAAAACCCCACAATCACACAACCCAAAATCAATCAAATTCATCAAGAACAAGGGTTTGGTAGGGTTTATCAACAATTGGGGTTTTCAATTTTCAATTCAATCCAATCCAAACAATTTGGGTACCCAATCGTCAAGTTTTCAACAAGGATTAAGAATCTATAACACCCACTTCAAGAATCACAAACACCAAAAAGTTACACTAATTTTTGAATTTTTGAGTTTCAATTTTTTTTGTAATTTTCTTTTGCAATAACTTCAACAACAAGAAATCTAAACAAACTAACCTAAGCACGAAGAATCAAGGGTCGGGGTTCGTAGAAACGATACCCGAACCTTGCTCTGATACCATAAGAATCAAACGCGGAAAATTAAAAAGATAGGAACGACACGTATCTCGATCACAAATCTCAAGTAGCAACGGAGAACCCGTTCCGTTACACCCCGAGAGAAGGTCAACAACACCTACGCTAGGCAACTACCCTCGAGCTAACGTGAGCACGCAAGTAGAATGGTCGGAGGGGATTGGAATTCATCTAGATCCGCTAGAAGAAGAACAAGTCCCATTCAAGGTTTCATTCAATAAGAACTCTTCAACACAAAGTGTATTTCAATCATCAAGGTAAGCTAATGAAATAAACTATCAATCTAGCTATTTATAGGTGTTTTTAGACACCCTTTGAAAGGTCTAGAATGCCCACACTTAGGCTTAGGAATAAAGGACCACGTAGGGTCAAAATAGTCTTAACATAGCTAGGAATCACGTGCTTCAGCATTCCGGGCGGAGCGCCTAAGATTGGGGCGGATCCCACATTGTTGGACAGTGGGGTCGCCTAGGCGGGGCGCCCAGAGTTTGGGCGGAGCGCCCAGGCCTAGGCATCCTTGGGCGGAGCGCCTGGATCTTCAGGCGGAGCGCCTGGATGACTGGGCTGCTCCTCTTGCACTTTGAGCACTCGGAACGGCTTCCAATCGCTTCCTTCTTCTAGTCCCTTCCTCATCAAGTGTAGGTGTACTCCTTGGATGTCCTTAGCTTGGCTCCGAGTGAAGATTCTTGTGGGGGTTTGGGTCTTATCACTGGCTGAGAACAAAATAGCTATATAAACAAACAATAAACATAAATTCATGTATAAGGTTTTTATGTGTGTGTGTGTGTCTATATATATATATATATATATATATATATATATATATAGATTGTGAAATTATTTGATTGAACATATAAATATTTATTGTCTTCTAGCTTCAACATATATGCTTACTGGATAATTTTCTAAAGAACATCGATATTAATTTTATGATACAAACAACCTAAAAATATAATATGATCTAGAAGAAATAATAATAAATAAAAATAATTAAATAAAAGATTATTTTAATAATCTCTAAAAGGTGACATTAGATTAGGTAATATGAACTACTAAAATCAAGTCATAAGAGTAAGTCATGCTACAATCTATCTCAACAGAATCTCTCGAAAGAACCTCGACTATTACCAACCTAAAGGTACATAATTTATTACATGTAATACTTTAGACAAAGTGATATTATATGCATGGAGATTTATTGACAAATAACACCTTATGTTTCACTTTTGGGATTTAGATTGTTAATTTCTTTTTTTTTTTTTTTTTTTATCTAAGACTTAATGATTAAAGCTACTCTTAAATTTTATGTCCCTTACTTATCATTTTTCTATTTGAGAATTTGATTAAAAGAAACCCTTATTCATCTTGATGGTGTGATATCAAATAAATACTCTAACATATTTAGGAAACCTATTCGCAATAAAGTAACAAATTACTATGCCTCTCAAATATGGCAAAGACCAAAGTAATAAAATGTCTACGATCAAATATGCTTACTAATTTTCTAACATAAAAGATACAACACAATCTAAATGAATGTCTTGCACAAATATGAACAGTACAAAGAGGATTAAGAGATAATACATGAAAGGGATTATATCAAGCTCGGTGGAACATGAATTATTTATGAATAATCCATGTAAGATAATATAAAATAAATGAGAAATTTTTTCTAGGAGTACCTCATTACCAGTATCATGACCGCCTGACTACACTGAGGCGACTAACACTTCTTAAAGCCATGAAATAACATGAAAATCTGTGTGTAAGCAAAGTTGAAGGTGAAAACTCTAAAATCTCATATTCATGCACAATATTATTAACGTAGTAGAAAATAAATCATTATCAAACCACACATAGAGTACTATTGAAGCCCATTCAGTTGGCACACATGGCGTTCTAAATTTGTTTATTTTTACAAAAAAATGGCTTTACTAAATCATAAATACTACACAAGACAGAAAAAAGTGATGATCTTAATTTCTCATTATAATCCCAAAACCTATAAAAGCTGTATACGAATTTTGTGATTTCACTAAAACAAACATAGTGTGTAAAAGAAAAACCAACACTTATTGGTTATCAACACCGCACCAAATGCACTTTACGACTACCTTTGTAAAAGTAATTTTATTAGTTTATACTTAAGAATTTCAAAAGACAAAGAACAATCTCTATATTACATTGCACTTGAAAAAATAGATTGCTGGTTGAGAACAAAATAGCTATATAAACAACCAATAAACATAATTTGATGTATAAGGTGTTTTTTTTTTAGTGTGTGTGTGTGTATACATATATATTGTGAGATTATTTGATTGAACATATAAATTTTTATTTTCTTCTAACTTCAACATATATGCTTACTGGATAATTTTCTAAAGAACATCAATATTAATTTTATAATACAAACAACCTAAAAATATAATATGATCTAGAAGAAATAATAATATATAAAAATAATTAAATAAAAGCTTATTTAAATAATCTCTACAAGGTGACATTAGATTAGGTAATATGAACTATTAAAATCAAGTCATAAGAGTAAGTCATGCTACAATCTATCTCAACAGAATCTCTCGAAAGAACCTGACTATTACCAACCCAAAGGTACATAATTTATTACATGTAATACTTTAGACAAACTGATATTATATGCATGGAGATTTATTGACAAATAACACATTATGTTTCACTTTTGGGATTTAGATTGTCAATTTTTTTTATCTAAAACTTAATGCTTAAAGCTACTCTTAAATTTTAAGGCCCTTATTTATCATTTGTCTATTTGAGAATTCGATTAATAGAAACCCTTATTCATCTTGATGTTGTGATATCAAATAAATACTCTAACATATTTAGGAAACCTATTTGCAACAAAGTAACAAATTACTATGCCTCTCAAATATGGCAAAGACCAAAGTAATAAAATATCTACGATCAAATATGCTTACTAATTTTCTAACATAAAGGATACAACACAATCTAAATGAATGTCTTGCACCAATATAAACAGTACAAAGAGGATTAAGAGATAATACATGAAAGGGATTATATCAAGCTCGGTGGAACATGAATTAATTATGAATAATCCATGTAAGATAATTTAAAATAAATGAGAATTTTTTCTAGGTGTACCTCATTACCAGTATCATGACCGCCTGACTACACTGAGGCGACTAACACTTCTTAAAGCCATGAAATAACATGCAAATCTGTGTGTAAGCAAAGTTGAAGGTGAAAAGTCCAAAATCTCATATTCATGCACGATATTATTAAAGTAGTAGAAAGTAAATCATTATCAAACCACACATAGAGTACTATTGAAGCCCATTCAGTTGGCACACACGGCGTTCTAAATTTGTTTATTTTTTCAAAAAAATGGCTATACTAAATCATAAACACTACACAAGACGGAAAAAAGTGATGATCTTAATTTCTCATTATAATCCTAAAACCTATAAAAGCTGTATACGAATTTTGTGATTTCACTAAAACAAACATAGTGTGTAAAAGAAAAACCAACACTTATTGGTTATAAGCACCGCACCAAATGCACTTTACGACTACCTTTGTAAAAGTAATCATATTAGTTTATACTTAAGAATTTCAAAAGACAAAGAACAATCTCTATATTTCATTGCACTTGAAAAAATAGATTGCTGGTTGAGAACAAAATAGCTATATAAACAAACAATAAACATAAATTCATGTATAAGGTTTTTTGTGTGTGTGTGTGTGTGTATACATATAGATTGTGAGATTATTTGATTGAACATATAAATTTTTATTGTCTTCTAACTTCAACATATATGCTTACTGGATAATTTTCTAAAGAACATCGATATTAATTTTATGATACAAACAACCTAAAAATATAATATGATCTAGAAGAAATAATAATATATAAAAATAATTAAATAAAAAATTATTTTAATAATCTCTACAAAGTGACATTAGATTAGGTAATATGAACTATTTAAATCAAGTCATAAGAGTAAGTCATGCTACAATCTATCTCAGCTGGTATCAAATCCTAAATCACATAAGCAAATGGTTCCATGTCAGTTAAGATTCACATCTTCTGTGTGCTTGCAGGAGTTTGGTTCCCCTACCTGCGCCTCTTGGGCTCATATGCCTTGGAAGACTCTATCCTTTTTTAACTTCGTTTTGCTTTGTTTCCATGGCTAATGGAATTAATCTTACCGATGGTCTCGACGGATTGGCTGGAGGAACTGCCACATTGGCATTCATTGCAATGTCGATTAAAGTGCTTCCTATATGTTCTGGTCAGTGTGTGAATTACTGATCCTTGTGATGTTAATTTCCTTTCAAGTGCATAGACTTCATTTCCAGTCTTAGTTCAATACATTACATGGAGTATTTTATGATGAAAAAATTCATTCTATTTTAATTTCTAAGGGAATCAGTGTCTTGAAACTTGAATTCCCTGAATGATCATTATTCTTGCTGAGTATGGTTTTATGCATCCAAAAATAGAGCTTTCTATATTTGGAGCATCCATGGCGGGAGCATGTGTAGGTTTTCTTCTGCACAACCGGTACAAAGCATCAATATTTATGGGTGATACAGGAGCCTTAGCCTTAAGGGGCGAACTAGCTTTTATGGCTGCTTGTAAAGGGATGTTTATCCCATTGTTCATTTCGTCTGGTGTTTTTGTCCTGGAAGCATTATCAGTGATACTGCAGGTAACTTGTATCTATATAACTATTATGTAATTCTTTACCCATGGAAAATTCTCTTTCTCAAAAATTGTGGATGAATTATCAGTTATTTGCAAATATGATGTTCCTAGTGTCCCATTTTTTATTTATGTTAACTTTATCCTTAATGGCTTCCTTATGGAGAGATGCTTCTATAATTTAGTTTTTGGAAGAGGAATTCATATCACATTGGTTCTTTATTTTTTCGTATACTATGGTTGGTCCCTGTCCCTCTCCATCAACCTGCCTACTATTGCAACTTGAGGTTCTTAGTTTGCCTTTTCTTTCTCACTCTCTCCCGTTCATCTCCATGTGTGCACTGCTCTTCCGGAATATAGCCATGGAGTTCAAGGACAACTTAACTTTTTTTTAGAAGGAAAAAGGAATATGAATTATGCCCTTGCTGTATTTTTGCTTTTGCTTAAGTTGTCTTTAGTATAAAAGAAAGAAATGTGCTTGTTATAATAAGAGAAATTTATATCTTTCATGGTTAAAAAAGTTAGGATCGAATCTATTAAAATTTGAACGTGAAGCTCTAGGTTTTTTAACTTTACACATATAATAACTAATTGAACTGCCTACTCCACTCTAATAAGTTGGGATAAGGTAGCTTGAGATGTGTTCCTTGTTCTTGCACTTTGGCTGACCTTGAACTTTTTGCTGTTGTGTTAATGAGGTGTCATGTATGTGAAATAAATTTCTGTCCATCTGCACATGTAACACCAGAAGATTAGTATATTTGCACTTCGTCATTCAACTAAAGGACACTTACCCTCTGTCTCAGGTTTCCTTCTTCAAGGCAACAAAATTTTTTCGAGGAACTGGACGCCGCTTGTTTCGAATGGAACCCTTTTACCACCACCTTGAATTATGTGGAATAAAAGAACCTGTCATTGTTGCTAGTGCTTATGCTTTTTCTTGCATTTTAGCCTTGAGTGCGGGATATGTGGGACTGACTTCAGTATAACTAGATGTCGTGGATATTGAGTCTGCTTTTGAAATAGCAAGACTGCTCTTGACAATTTGAGTCATCCCTGCATCTTTCTCTCTCTCTCTCTCTCTCTCTCTTTTTTTTTTGTTTCCATTTTGTTTAATTTATAATTTTTTTTTAAAATTTTTTCCCTCAAACTTAGAGAACATCTAGGATACTCTTTTATTTTACTTTTTCCTCTTAGTGTTGAGATGTCGGACAATGGCTATATATGTTGGTATTTCCTATGGGTCACACTCTGTGACCTAGCTAGCATCAAATAGTTCTAATATTTGATGATTTTAAAACTACCCTCATGCCCAAGTTGTTGTGAGTATCTAATTGTTTGTTTATTCAGGATTTATAAAATTTCAAGGAGCTCATACTTCTATTTAGTTAATCCATTCCGCTTTGAATTTCTTTAATTAATTCTGAAGTTTTACTTTGACCAATTCAGAGAATGAAATTTGGTCCATTTAATGTTTAGAGTATGATGCGAGAGCAGAGACACAAGTAGTACATCCAAACGACGAGGAGAAGGAGGGGACGGAGAAGAACGAGAAGAGAAAACGATGTTGACGAGGGCGGGGAAGGGGACAAGATGAGGAAGACGAGGGGAGGACAAGCAAGGGTAAAACTTTCGCATAGAGGCCAATTTTGCCATTGGTCTTTGATTTGAGGTCACTTTTTTTTTTTGTTCTGTAAAAAAAGCCATTTTTAGCTCTCTACTAAATACTCATTAAAAACACCCAACTACAAAAGACTAAATTACCCCTACGTTTTCCCGTATTTATAGCGCTTTTGTCAAAATCGTTCGTTCTCAATTTTCTACTATTCCTGCATGCAAAAACGTCTCTCTCTGTATGAATTCTCACCATTTTTCTTCGATTTTGTGTCATTTTTCTTTGTAAAATCAGTAGTTTTGTGTTTCTATTAACTGTATTGTTTAAATCGAAGAACATATTGAGAATTTTTTCAGTGTGAAGCTTGAGGTATTAGGCTTAATATCAACTTTCTATCAGGTATGCCATTTTTTCGTATTTTAACAGAATTATGTGTGTATTAAATTTAAAATTGTACGTGTTAAGTTAATTTGGTCTTTGATTATTGTTGTTCAGTGTTTTTTTATAAATAGTTTTTTCTAAATAGTTCACATATATGCTTTTGGTATGTAGTTTGTATTTTTTAATTTCATTCCTATTAATTTTTAGTTTGATCAACTTTGCTTGATTTCTAAGGTTTGGCGTGTGTTTTTTGAGTTTGAATTTTTCAATAATGTGTTTATGTTTAAGCGGAGAAAGGGTACATGTCAATAATGACATGAATTTATAAAAAATCTGTAAAAGTTTCAGAGATTGTATGATTTGTATTTACTTTTAGGTCCAAAACTAGTTTTTGTCCAATATACAACGTCGTGGCGGTTGTATATTTGATTCTACTAAAATATGGTGCCGTTGGCACGTGAAAATCCCTGATAATCAGAATTGTTACGCTGTTTCCTGTGCCATTGCTGCTTACTCTATTCCGTCCCTTGTACTCGCTCGTAGACAATCATATCGAGTCGGTTCCTGGGCTCCGTCTCGTTGTATCAGACTCGATTGAAGGGATTGACAAGACAAGTAATGCTATTACGGATTTGAAGCATATTAGGGCTTATACCGATGCTGGAAAGTCAAAAAATAGCCATGCTATTTGTCTTGGAAAAGGAAAGACGCATAACATGGGTTACATTGCAATGCAAAGGACCATTGATTATTGATGGAACTGAAGGGGCTAAGTTGGTGAATTATTGGTTTTTGGAAAGTTAGAGTTGAATGTGGCTAGTGTTGCTGGTTTCAAAGTTTATAATAATGATCTATTATGTGATTAATTTGTGTTATGTTGTTTTCATTCTATTACTAGAATGAAGTTTTCATTTTATTCCCTATGGACTGAAGTTCTATTCTTAAAAATACTTAATACACTTTTTTAATTTTGATGAATGTATTTGTTGGTGATGTGTGTGTGTATCTATGTCAATTAGATTTTACCTGTTGTTGATTGGGGCGTTGAAATAGAAATATGCACTGTATTTTTAGTCCTTATGATTGAAGTTCAATCCACAAGGATAGAAATATGCACTGTATTTTTAGTGCTTATGGACTGAAGTTGAACTTCCCTACCCCTATATACTAGAGTTCTATTCCTATGTACTGAATTTCTATTTGATACTTATGCACATTGATTATTCAATTTTTGTGTGGCTTTATATTATACTTTGCGTATTGAACTTGATTTTTTTTGATTTGAAAGTTTGCTATATATTTTTTAATTTAGTTTTGTATATGCGACTTATAGTTTGTTCTGGTTACTAGTTTTTACAATATGGATGCTGGAAAGGAAGGCGATCTAGTGGTTTCGTCTAAAGATTGGTTTAATTTGAATGGATATTGGAAAGGGGAGCACAAGTTTGGTGAGTTAATTTCAAATTTCAAATTTCAAATTTCTCAAGTGTAGCACAATATAAGAAGCTTTCAAATGGTGTGTTTGGTAACTTTGTCAAGTTAGCATCACCCAAAACTTCTATGAAGTTACTGCACTGTTTATTGTTGTCTTTCATTGCGAACAAATAACCTACACATATTAAGTTTCAAGGTATTTGATCGTGTGATTCACTTAGGTCGTGAAGAATACCATATTTTCACTAGTTTGAGATTTTCTCTAAATTGAGAGGATCTGTTTAATAGACCAGCATAAAATATGGATAAGAGGCTTCTTATGCTTTACTTCGATAGTAAAGAGATTGTTCATCTGTCAGAAGTGCATGCGTTTATACAAGCTAATTCAGGTGGCACATCGGTTCTGAGGGGCGAGCGTGATGCATTAAAGATTGCTAAGTTTTATGTCGTTGAGTCTCTTATTGGGTTGTCGGCAAAACAAGGTGGTGTCTTCTGCTCATTTGGACATTATCGAAAACGATGAGCTCTGTGCAGCTTATCCTTGGGGTAGTATGGGTTTAGAAAATCTTGTTGTGTCTGTGAAGACTGTATCCAACAGTATTGACACTTCAGTGAAAGATTCATACTATGTCATTGAGGGATTCCTATTTGTCTTATGTGCTAGGTTTATTGAGTTATTTCTGTCCATCAATTCTAGTTTTGTCAAACTGATGCGGGGCAAATCGAGCAACCATCTAAAAACACCATCCAAGGCCAAGGAAGAGCTTATGCATTGGAACGCCATGGAACGAGGAGCACTCGGGATCATTTTCGGAGCGTTTCAAGGCTGCCCAAGAAGGGGCGGACCGCCTAGTCAAAGGGGCGGACCGCCCACTTATTGCTCACTCTCTGGATTTCAGTCCGCCTAGTGCAGAGGCGGAGGGCCTATTTGGGCGCCTACAGGAGACTAGGCGGGGCGTCTAGTTGCTGAACAAGTTGCGGGAATTCTAGTTTTTTATCCTATGTAATTTCTATTATGCCCCTACGTAGCTTATGACTTTAGAACTTACTTAAGGGCACTTTAGGCTTTTCATTGATGTCTAAGAAAGGCCTATAAATACTCCATAGCTTAGCATTTTTAGGAAGTTAGCTTTGATGATGAATGATTGAATGAATGTTCAAGAGTGGATTCTCTTTGAATGAAAAACCCTTTTAGTTGGTTTGAGTTTACTAGTGGATTCTAGTTAAACCCCAAACCCCCCCGATCATTCTACTTGCGAGTCCTTTGTCGTCTCGAGGGTAGTTGCATAGTGTAGGTCCTCCTTGACACCGATACGAGGGTATTATGGAACGAGTTCTCCATAGTTACTTCGTAGGGAGTTCGAGTAGTGTCTCGCTCTTTTATCTTTATTTCCGCGTTTGGTTTTGATCCTTATCATCTTGGTATCAGAGCAAGGCTCGGGTTTTATTTCTACAAACTCCCGACCCTTGATCCTTCGTGCCTAGGTCGATTCTATCTTTAGTTTTCTTGTTCTTGTTATTGGAAAGGAGAAAATCACAAAAAAATTGGAAAATTGAAAAATACCAAAAAATTTGTTCTATCTTGTGTTTTGTTTTGATTCGTGTTGCGATTGTTATTGGGGTTTGTTCCTTATTGGAAACCCATTATTTTGGTACCCAACACACACGATTTGGAGTAGTATTCCATGATTTGAGATTTGAAACCCTTGAAAAATTTGAAAATTTTGAAACCCTAGCTATGAACATGATGAACATGGTAGATTGGTTGATTTTGCTTGGGGTTTGATAAAAGTGATTGGGGTTTGATCTCTGTGCTTGAAACAACGTTTGGGTACCTTCGGATCGATAAAACAACGTGTGAATTGTTGGATTTTTGGGTGCCAAAGGCAAGAAAAATGAGTTTGAACTGTGCTGGAAGTTGCAGTAGGCGGGGCGCGCCTAGTAGAAGAGGCGGGCCGCCTGATTTTTGTTCACTCTCTGGATTTTGCAGAGGCGGACCACCTACTTGGAGTAGGCTGACCGCCTACTCTCCTCTGCAGAGAACCAGGCGGACCACCTACTCAAAACAGGTGGGGCGCCTACTTCCTGAGAGTTGGGAATTGGGTAGTTTCTTCTCGGTTCTCTTGTTTTGTTGATTGCATTGCTTCTAGTTAGCACTATTAGAGTATAATCCTACTTGATTAGTACTAATTACTTCGAGCTATTAGGATCATCGTGCCTTAGAAAGGAGACTAGAATTCAAAGAAGACCCGTAGTATCTTTTTGATTCAAGTCCTCACTTAAAGAGCTTATCGTTCCAATCGAGTCCCATTAACTCCACTCACCCCGGAGAGCATTGGACTTGAGAAGTTGAGTGATTGAGTTGTGGTTCGTTGGTCAACTACTTGAAGCTTTTAGACTCAAACTTGAGTGAAATATCCACCACCACTAAACGAGTGACCCGAGTGTTATACACGTGAGGGTGTGTGTGAGGTGTTTTACTAACGTTTGTTGATTTTGTAGGTACTATGGCCAATAAAGGTGATGACTTTGTGAAGAGTACTTGAAACTCTTGAAAGAAGGGCCTCAAGGGCCAAAGTTGAGAAGGGGACCCCTAGTGTCCAATTCGAGGCCGGAGGAGGCACAAGTGGTTCAACCTTTACCCCAGAACAAGTTGTTGAATTGCTTAGTCAACAACGGGTAAAGGAAGACCGTGAAAGAAATAAGCAACTGTTGGGCAATCCCCAACAAGTGGGCAATCCCCACCCTTTGGGCAATCCCCAAAGGAATACTCCACTTCCAAGACCCATCCGAAATGTTCTACCAATGTATGATGTGGAGGAGGATATGGTTGAAGAGGATAATCCTCATGTTTCCCTAGTTGTGAGGAGGAGCTTAGATGCCGTATTTGTGGAGGATAGTGAGAATGATCAAAGAGAGAACCTCTTTCATGCTAGATGTCGAGTCATGGGTGTAGTTTGCTCCATGATTATTGACTCGGGAAGTTGTGCCAACATAGTGAGCCAAACATTGATTTCCCAATTGAAGTTACCCACCTTGAGACATCCCAACCCATATCGATTACAATGGCTAAGTGAGTATGGGGAGTTGAAGGTGGTGGAGCAAGCATTGATTGAGTTTGGCATGGGAAGCTATAAAGACAAAATCTTGTTTGATGTTGTCCCGATGCAAGCATGCCATCTCTTATTTGGGAGACCATGGCAACATGATAGATGTGTGGTGCACGATGGCCGGACCAATTCATATACGGTCAAGAATGATGGGAGGAAATATGTGCTTAAAGCTTTAACTCCAAGGCAAGTAAGGGGAGGCTACAAGCGGATGAGGGAGTTGAGGGAAGCGGCTAAAGCCAAGTCACCCATTGTACTTGAACCCGAGGCAAACAATCTTGTTGTCTTGCCGAAGCATGATGAAAGTGAGAGTCACTCCACTTCAAATGAGAGAGAAAAGATAGAGAGAAGTGAGGGAGTGACTGGTGACAATCCAAGAGAGGAAAAAGGAGAGGATTTGAGGAGTGATGTGAGTGGATTGTCACCACAAACTACACTTGACCATGAGGTAAAATTGAGAGAGATGAGAGGTGAGGAAGGAAAAATTGAGAGTGAAAGCACCCATTTTTCTAACCCTTCTTTATCTTCTACTTCTTCTTGTGAAAGTTCTTGTGTAGGTACATTCGAAGACAAATCATTGGAGCATCAATGTGAGCTTCATGAAGGAGGAGTTGCATATGACACTTCAAACCTTGTGAGTGATCAAGAAAGTACTACAAATGTAAGTGTTACTTCACCTATTCATGAGCCTACTAGCTACTTGTCTTGTGATGACTCGACACTAGTTGGTGTTTTTGATGCATCTAGTGAGTATACCACTAGTGGAGAGTCTAGTTGTCAATTTGAGTGTGCTTGTGAGACACTAGTTGGGAGGAATCCTATGCCACATCATGATGTGAGTTCATTGTTTATTGAACCCCTTCCTAGTGTAGATTTGATAATTGACAATGATTGTGACCTTTTCTATGGCACACCACCAATCTTTGACAAAGGGGAAGATGAGATAGTTGATCATACCCTTATTGATATGCTTCTAAATGGTGGGCCTATGTGTCGTAGTAAGGATGGTTGTTACCTTGAGGAGTCTCTAGAGTGTGAGATGGATCGATTTGTTTTCAATGACTCCTTGAGTGTGGGTGAAGAACCTAGTCTTGATACCATGCTTTTGTGTGACCATGAATTTGAGATGCATGCTTTTACATTTCCATTGTGTGAAGATAATCTCATTTGTGGTAGCGACTTGTATCGGACTAGGGTGGGTGGTCAAATGGAACCCCCATGGTGTGAAGGGTTTGACCCCTTAGGCAACCTATTGTTTGAGAATTTGGGTGAGGTAGATGGTTCTTTGAGTGACCCTACTATTGCTTGTTGGGGTTATGATGAAGAAGAGTCCATCATCAATGCCTTCCTTGAGAACTTGACTTTTGAGGAGGGTTGCCTAGTTGATGAAATGGGAGGGGAAGAGGAATCCCTTGGTGTGAGTAAGTATGCTCTAAAGAAGGGGAGTGGAGTGCTTGATCCTACTTGTAGGTTGGGCTATTCGATTCACTCCACTCCACATGTTGATCACACCTCGAGGATAGATTGGTGTGTTGATCTTGAGCTTAAGGTTCAAGGGAAGTTTGGTAGCTTGATCTTGCATTTCCCTATCTTCCCATGACCTATTTTCTCATTATCTTGTTGAGTGCATGTTGATTTTTAACCAAGTACTTGTTGATCTCTTTGGAGACTTGATATTCATGATTGTTATTGATGCTTGGTTATATCACAAGAGTGTGTTTTCCACACTTCTTGCACTAACCTACTTTCAAACTAGGACGTTTGCTTGTTTTTGCTTGTCGTTGCTTGTAGGTTCTAAGCTCCATGCTAAGGCGAGGAAGCTCTTGGAACAAGCCTATGACAAAGTGACGATCAAGAGGAACAAAGGAGGAGATTCTTGGCCACCCCGAGGAGTTGCTAGAGCCATGAGAGACCAAGCCTTGATTTCGAGGACGAAATCTACTCAAGAAGGGGAGGATGATGCGGGGCAAATCGAGCAACCATCTAAAAACACCATCCAAGGCCAAGGAAGAGCTTATGCATTGGAACGCCATGGAACGAGGAGCACTCGGGATCATTTTCGGAGCGTTTCAAGGCTGCCCAAGAAGGGGCGGACCGCCTAGTCAAAGGGGCGGACCGCCCACTTATTGCTCACTCTTTGGATTTCAGTCCGCCTAGTGCAGAGGCGGAGGGCCTATTTGGGCGCCTACAGGAGACTAGGCGGGGTGCCTAGTTGCTAAACAAGTTGCGGGAATTCTAGTTTTTTATCCTATGTAATTTCTATTATGCCTCTACGTGGCTTATGACTTTAGAACTTACTTAAGGGCACTTTAGGCTTTTCATTGATGTCTAAGAAAGGCCTATAAATACTCCATAGCTTAGCATTTTTAGGAAGTTAGCTTGGATGATGAATGATTGAATGAATGATCAAGAGTGGATTCTCTTTGAATGAAAAACCCTTTTAGTTGGTTTGAGTTTACTTGTGGATTCTAGTTGAACCCCAAACCCCCCGATCATTCTACTTGCGATTCCTTTGTCGTCTCGAGGGTAGTTGCATAGTGTAGGTCCTCCTTGACACCGATACGAGGGTATTATGGAACGAGTTCTCCATAGTTTCTTCGTAGGGAGTTCGAGTAGTGTCTCGCTCTTTTATCTTTATTTCCGCGTTTGGTTTTGATCCTTATCACAAAGGTAAGCGTGATGGCTTCCTGAGGATTTTGAGGGTAAGTTTAAAAATCCTCAGTATAACACTCTTGTTGAATCTTATTTTCATAATTTTGATTTAAGTTTCTGTATCTCTAATTATTTCCTTGTTTGCTTATTTTTGTATATGTGTATTGAAGCTCAATCAATAAGGATTGAAGTTCAATCTAATTGGCCTGAAATTCTATCCATAAGGATGTTAAACCTCTGCCCTATAGATTGAAGTTTTGTACATATGGACTTAAGTTCTATCTATAAGGATTGAACTTCTATTCCTATTTGTTGAACTTCTATCCCTGTATACAAAAGTTCTATCTTTATCTACTGAAGTGCTAACATATTTTTCATGGTTTTCTTTTTAATAGATGTTTGACAAATTTGAAACGGTCCTATTGTCCTTTCTGAGGAAGGAAAAAGGCCGGTGGAATTGAATGTGTAATCAGAAGTGGCTCATACTGTTGAAGAGAATGTGAATACTATTTATGGTGTACAGTTTGATCAAGAGTTAGTTGATGCAATAGTTAAATTGAGTTGTAAGTATTATGTACATTCATCTTTTATAATTCTGTGTTTGTGTTTTATTTGAATATTGTTATGAGTTTAAATTGCAGTATTTTGTGGAAGGTGAATGCGAAGGTTTGAAAGAGGTTACTTTTTCACCGACGTCGTATTAAGGGGTATACTGGTGGTCTATAGAAGAAGGTTGATTGTGTTCTGAATTTTGTGAACAAGTGGGGTAAAAAATTTGAGGAAGAAGAGGAGCGGAAAAGTGGAAGTGCAAGAAGTAGAAATGAACAATCTGCAGCTATGGTGATTCATTAAACTACTATTCACATGGAGGTAATGCTAGTATTGGAAGGAGACACATCTGTCTTTATAACGGTGGAGATGTTAATACTGGAGTTGGTGATAGTCGATTGGGGAAGTGAAAATCTCCTCCAGATGTAATAAAAGAATACAGTCATGGCAATGTAGTTAGGAAATCAAAATCTCGTTCAGATTTAAGAAAAGAGTCCAGCGATAAGAGTGTAGTTAGGAAATCAAAATCTCATTCAGATGTAAGAAAACAATCCAGTGATGGCAGTGTAGGTAGGAAATCAGGTACGAATTTGTATGCACTATCGCGAGGTGAGTTTTCCAGCAAATCACCCATACAATTGCATGGAGAATCGCGAGGTGAATAGTCATGTTTTGTGTGTTGACTGCGGGACAGAAGGAACTGCTTGAAATTGCATTGGAAGTTGCAACTAGACAACTTGATCTGTCAACACCTCATCCTAGCCCTCAGGATATGAGTGTGGAGAAAGGAGGTGGAACTTCTTTGTCTATTTTTGATATGTCGACGCGTCATGTTGTTCGGTTGTCATCAAATGTATTTTCTACGCCTATCCCTAAAAAAAAAACATATGAAAAGAAAAGGAAGAAATTGAAGAAACAAAGGTACCCTTATATGCCTAATTTTAAGATAGTGCCATTGAGTCAAGATAGTGGTAGTGAAGATTTATGTGATGCTGAAGATACACCAACTGGCAAAGAAATTCAGTAGGATATGCCAGAGCAGCAACAATAGCTTATTGAGAATGTCATGTACGAAGGTCATTCAATTGATCAAGTGGGCAAAGAAGAAGCGATGACACAAAAACAATAGAGCCCTTTTGACATTGTCATGCAGAATGTTGATGCAAGTAATCAAGCAGAAAGAGAACATGACCTGACAGAACAACACTATGAGGTTCTTGAAAGTGTTATGGACAAGGGTCTTTCAAGTGATCAAGTGCCTAAAGAAGAATTCATGACACAGGAACAACAAAGGGCTCTTGATATTGTCATGGAGAATGTTGAGGCAAGTCATCAAGCAGAAAGAGAAGAGGACCTGACTGAACAACATCAGGAGGTTCTTGAAAGTGTTATGGACAGAGGTCAGTCAAGTGATCAAATAGCCAAAGAAGAAGTCATAACAGAAGAATAGCAGAGGCCTCTTGACATTGTTATTACGAATATTGAGGCAAGTTATCAAGTAGGAAGATAAGAGGACCTGACTGAACAACAACAAGCTCTTAAAAGTATTAAGAACAATCCTGATGCAAGTCATCCAGTGGACAGAGAACAGTTGATCCAAGTTGAGAAGCAGGCAACATCATCTTCTAGGGAAAAGGAGACGAAAGCCCAGTCAGTGGTTGCAATCTCCATATTTTGTTGAAAACATTAAAAAAAGACGACGGACTGGCAGGCCAATTATAACATAGTTGTCCATTCCACTACTTGAAGATTGATATGACAGTGTTGCAAGAATTCATAAATTGGTTGGAATTTCAAGAAATAGCACGGAACATCATATGTAAGTATGCTTTTGTAATAAGTATTTTTTAAGATTTTTTCTGTTTGTAGTTTTATGATTTTCTCTTTGTACTTTTTTAAGCTCAGTCCATAAGGGATGAACTTCAAAACTCATAAGCTATGAAGTTCAGTCCATACGAATTGAACTTCATAGCCTATGAGTTTTTAAGTTCATTCTAATCCATATAAAAAAAGTAAGGTAGTGTCTGAAGTTCAATCCATAGGGGATGAACTTCAAAACTCATAAGCTATGAAGTTCAGTCCATATGAATTGAACTTCATAGCCTATGAGTTTTTAAGTTCATTTTCTATGGATTGAACTTCAGTCCATATATAAAAAGTAACATAGTGTCTGAAGTTCAGTCCATAGGGGACGAACTTCAAAATTCATAAGCTTCAACCAAGAGAAAGCCTTACATTTACATAGGCTTCGGGTCAAAAAATTGAGGAAACTTTCTTCCTTTGACTTAAAGTCTGCTACGGACTCTGGAACCCACCCTTCTTCGTACTGAGGAGGGGCCGACATCCCCGTCTCGATCCTCATTCATAAGCTATGAAGTTCAGTCCATAGGAATTGAACTTCATAGCTTATGAGTTTTTAAGTTAATTCCCCATGGATTGAACTTCTGTCCATATAGGAAAAGCAACAGTGTCTGAAGTTCAGCCCATAGGGGATGAACTTCAACACTCATAAGCTATGAAGTGAAATTCATAGCAATTGAACTTCATAGTCTATGAGTTTTTAAGTTCATTCCTTATGGATTGAATTTCAGTCTATATGGGAAAAGTAACATAGTGACTGAAGTTTAGTCCATAGGAGATGAACTTAAAAACTCATAAGCTATGAAGTTCAGTCCACATGAATTGAACTTCATAGCTTATGAATATTGAAGTTCATTCCTTATGGATTGAACTTCAGTCTATATGGGAAAAGTAACATGTTTTGTATCTTCTATGTTTTAATTAGGGACAATCTCACTGCTTTTATACCCGAGAATGACTATGATGGAAATGCATACAAGTTGGAATATGAGAAGCCAAAGAAGCAGTAGTTTCTGGAATTTGTAGATGTAATCTACCCTCTTATAGATAATGTTAGTGCACATCTTGTTTTTCTTTGTTCTGTATTTTTATTATTTGTCTGTGTATTGAGTAAACAAGTTCCTTTTTTTTTTTTTTTTTTTTTTTTTTTTTTTTTTTTTTTTACATTTTTCATCATGTTGATATTGCATTGTATTATTACAAAAATAAGGCATGCTACTATTTATACGATCTTCCTTATACAGTCTTAATTACTAATTTAGTTTTTGATGGTTACATTTTCTCTCTTTACGAGGCATTCAATGACAAAAAGAAAAAACCACATGATGGGATGTGGTGTGATTGTATTGGAGAGTATACGTGCAATTATGTTTTTTTTGCTTGAACCATATGTGTTCAATTCCATGGACTGGAGTTGATAAAGTCTATATTACAGTCAATTATAAGTATAATTCAACTCAGTCTTCAGTTTCAGATTCAGTTAGACTTCAGTTTATATTCATATCATGTTTAGTTCATGTTTCAGATTTCTAGCTTTATTGCTAAACTTCAGCACATATTTTCATATTTATATTTCAGCCTTACAGTTTCATTCAGCTATGCTATATATTATATGCTCATCCCTTACATACTTTGTACATATCATACTCACGCCATTTTCTCGGATGCTGCATTTCATGTCGCGCAGGTACATATAAATCAGCAGTTGGGCCACGTTAGCAGGCCATCCAGCAGCTATTGGAGTCACTCCACTTACTCCCAGAGTTACTTATCTTTGGGTATGTGTACAGTCAGCTAGTTTGGATATTGCGAGGTCTTGTCCCGTCCTTTGTATATTCAGTTCAGCACTCTTAGAGGCCTGTAGATATGTCCCTATATAGTTCAGTCACAATGTTATGTATGTCAGCGAGTGATAGCCTTGTCATCTTTCCAGACATCATGTTCTCAGTAAATATGTATGTATTTATAGCCGGGTTACCAGCTCATCTCTATTATTCATAGATTATTAGTAGGTTTAGCGATGAGCGACACTCAATGTCGGTTATCCATCGCGGCGCTAGGTTGGGTCATGACAAAAGTGGTATTAGAGCAGTTCAGTCCTAGGGTGTCTACAGGTCGTGTCTAGTAGAGTCATGTTCAGGAGTATGCTGCGCGCCATACTTATGAACATGAGGCTACAAGGCATTATGGTTGTTTTTCTTTCTTCTCTAGATCGTGCGATAAGGCCATGATTTTAGAATTCACCATTTTAACCATAATGTTTTGAATACAACGATGTTGCCGAAGAAACTAACAGCTACCCAGAAGGGCAAGGCTATTGCCGACCAGGGTACTAGTAGCGTGCCACCTAAGGTGGATGAGATTGAGGAGTCCAGACCTGAGGCTCCATCTAAGGTCTCACAAATCCCTTTAGTTCAGGGAGATATTAGAGGTACTGCAGCTACCATACCTCCAGCTCCTCAGCCTGAAAGCTAGGGGTAGGAAGTGAGGAATGCCATCATATTATTGACCAGTGTTGTAGTTGCTCAGGCTAGACGGCATAGTGAAGATGCCCAGGGGGATGTTTGATCCAGCATTAGGGATTTTATCAGACTAGAGCCTCCAGTCTTTACTGGATCCCGTACAGGAGAGGACCCAAAGGAATTTCTTGTAAGGATAGTTAGGGTGTTGAGGGTCATGCATGTGTCAGACACGGAGTCAGTAGAGTTAGCTGCATTCAGATTGCATGACCTAGCAGCAGGGCGGTATCAGACATGAGAGGTATCTAGAGGGCCAGATGCTGCTCCGACGACTTCCCAGGAATTCTCCGATGCTTTCCTTCGTCAGTATATGCCTATAGAGACACAGAGAACAAGTGCTGATCAGTTCTTGACCTTGAGACAATGAAGTTTGAGTGTAGAAGAGTATAACTATCGCTTTAATTCTTTAGCAAGGTTTGCCCCTACAGTGGTAGCGAGTATGGAGGATAGAATTCACAGGTATGTAGTGGGACTAGGTCCACACCTGGTGAACGAGTGTATGATTGTTGCTATACAGCCAGGTATGAGCATATCACGCATTCAGACATTTGCTTTATCACTTGAAGAGAAGAAGCAGAAACAGAGAGCCGACAGGGATAGAGTGTCACATAAGATGTGCAGATTTTATTGTTCGTTTTGAGAGACATCTGGAGCGAGTAGGCAGCAGAGTGTTAGACAGCCACTAACTAGTATACCTCCACAGTCCCGTGGCTCGAGATCTGATAGACCTCCTCAGTCCAGAGCTAGTCAGGCATTACAGACTTCAGGGATTCAGCGTCGTGGTACTTATGTACCGGCCAGGCAGACATATCCCAGATGCTCAGATTGTGGTAGACGCCACTTGGGCCCATGTTAGTAAGGAGTTGATACTTGTTATATTTGTCATGAGTTAGGCCATTTCATGAGAGATTGCTCGACTAGGGGTGGTAGTGGTGCCGCCCAGCCAGCTAGATCACCAGTAGCTTCCTCAGCACCAGCACACCCTCAGGGGCAAGTTCCTCAGGCACCAATAAGTCAGGGTAGAAGCCGAAGTGGAGCTCCTACAACAGGCTGTCCTCAAAACCGTACGTATTCTCTTATTGGTCGACAGGACCAAGAGGCTTCATTAGATGTCGTCAGAGGTATTCTGTCAGTAAATTCTCTCGATGTATATGTGTTGATAGATCTTGGTTCTACACTATCCTATGTTACTCCCTTTGTTGATATTAAATTCAAAATAGAACTAGAGACTATTAGACCTTTCGAGGTAGCCATTCCAGTTGGTGATTCAGTAGTAGTTAGGCGTGTTTATAGAGGTTGCACTGTGATGATTGGTGAATATAGCACTACAGCTGACTTAATTGACCAAGAAATAGTTGATTTCAATGTTATTCTTGGTATGGATTGGTTGTCTTCTTATTATGCTAATGTTGACTGTAGAGTGAAGACAGTCCAGTTTCACTTTCCAGGAGAATTAGCTATAGAGTCGCAGGGTGTTTCTACATCGCCAAAGGGTTTGTTTATTTCTTACCTTAAGGCAAGGAAGCTAATTGCAAAAGACTGCTTATATCATATTGTTCATGTTCGAGACTCGGAGAAGGAGACGTTGACTCTTGAGTTAGTTCCCGTAGTAAATAAGTTCCCTGACGTGTTTCCAGATGAGTTTCTTGGTCTTCCTTCAGAGCGGGAGATTGATATTCCTATTGAGGTAGTACCAGGTACACAGCCCATATCCATTCCTCCCTACAGGATGGCACCAACAGAACTGAAAGAGCTTAAGGAGCAAATGAAGGATTTGTTAGATAAAGGCTTAATCAGACCCAACATTTCCCCGTAAGGAGCCTTTGTATTATTTGTGAAAAAGAAAGATGGCTCTCTACACATGTGCATAGATTACAGTCAGCTGAATAAAGTCACAATCAAGAAAAAATTCATTAAAACCAATATTCGTCACACATAAGTAATGGAGTGGTTCAATCAACTCTAGAAGGGGTAACTTAGCCACTCGTGTTCATGATAACCATGTCAATATAATTCATGAATGAATAATTTACAAAGATGAAGAAAAGCCTCCTTGTATGTTTCTTACCTCCAAAGTACATAAGCAGCCCTAAAAATATGTTTACAAGGGCTTATATATGGAATACAATAAGTGGGAAACGTTCTTAGCCTCTCCAAATTCATCATGGAAAACTCTTCAGTGCAAACACTGGAGCATGCCCCGCGCCATCGACTGTTTGCACGATGCTCCTATGTTTTCTTCCTTTTTTTATATTCCAAGGCCAAACACTGGTTCATGCGAAGCATGGATGGCTGTATGAGCTGCTGCTACCTTGTTTTTGTACCAATTAAGCTCCAATTTCCTTCATTTCATTCTTACAACATTCAAACACATCAAGTTAGCAATATATTACAATTAGATCATTGTTGGGCATATAATATCCTCAAAATAAAGCCAAAAGCGATATAAAATTAACACTGAAATGCAAGACATGTGCCTCACATCAATCCGTACGGCCTTACCAAGAATTTGGGTCGTGTCAGGTCGTCATTTCACCTTCGAAGAAGTTTTTTGTTCATGGAACACCTTCGAATAAGTTCTTTCTACCTTCCAGGAACATATTTCGTTCGATGCCTCCTCTTTTAATTTCTTCACTTTGCTTTTCATTTTATTCTGCTCTAATTATTTTTGAGCTATAGAAAGGTTCGCAAAGCTTATGTACAAGTTTCAACTGCGACAAAGCAAAGTCGGGGTCTAGCAGAATGATGGTAGCCTAACAACGATATTGTACTGTGAAAATCACCAGGGAAAGATTAGTTATTTTCTACAAAGATTCGACTAAAATAATAGGATGAACATGTGGTTGTGAAACACTTCTCTGTTGGGAGACAAGAAGATCGACAATATCAAGACAATTGTTCATCGGGGGACTAATGTGTAAGACAAAAGAAGGAACAAAAGAAAAGAAAGGAGGTAGCAAGAACCCATTAGGGTAATGGGTTGCGAATTTCAGCTTTCAGTCAAGACCCCATTGGGATAATGGGTGTAAAATTTCCATCTTTTCATCAAGACCCTATTCGGATAATGGTACATTTTCAGCTTTCAAGACGAGAACCATTGGGATAATGGATTATAACTTTTAGCTTTCGTAAAGAATCCATTGGGATAATGGGTTAACATTTTCAGCTTTCTATCAAGACCCCATTAGGATAATGGGTGTAAAATTTCCAGCTTTTCGTCAAGACCTCATTATGATAATGGGTATATTTTTAGCTTTAAAAATAAGAACCATTGGGATAATGGATTCTCATTTTTACATTTCATCAAGAATCCATTGGAATAATAGGTTAACATTTTCAGCTTTCTATCAAGACCCATTTGGGATAATGGGTTCAAATTTTCAGCTTTCTGTCAAGATCCCGCTGGGTACTTTTTCATCTTTCAAGACAAGAACCATTGGGATAATGGGTTCTAATTTTCAAATTTCAACAAGAACCCATAAGGATAATAGGTTACAAATTTCAGCTTTCTATCCAGAACCATTGGATAATGGGTATATTTCTACCTTTCAAGACAAGACTCATTGCGATAATGGGTATATTTTTACCTTTCAAGACAAGAACCATTGCGATAATGGGTTTTAATTTTTAGCTTCATATCAAGACCTCATCAGAATAATAGGTTAGATGTTTTAGTTTTCCGTACATGACCATCAGGGCGGTAGTGATCAATTTTAAGTTTCAAGATAAGATCCTCCTTGGGAAGCATGAAGACTTAGCCTAGGAAATGTAACTTTATATTTCAATATTGTATATCTAATATTTTTGTAAAGCAATGACCACCGGCCAACAACCAGCGACCAGTAATCAGCAACGACAGCCTGATTGTGTTAGAAGTGCCTAATGTCAGTCCAATGTGTTAGAAGTGTCTAGTATTAGTCCTAGTTGTCTCTAGAAGCATCTAGTGTAAGTCCATGTGAATCTAAAAGTGTCTAGTGTCTGTCAAGGAAGCGGTAGTCCCAGCTACCGCACGTGAGGAACTACACTGACATGATTCCTTAGTATGAGAATATGTAGGTAGCCTTATAGTGAGGGAACGATTACCATTTAGCAAAGCATGATCTTGATTAGAACCGGAAAGCCAAAATTAGTTGTTGATTACGTTTTTGCCCGAAAACTCTTCGTGTTCCCAAGCAAAGAGGGGCAGCTGTAATTTCCTAATTTTTGCACAAAATTCATGATAATTGCTTAAAATTAATGTGTTATTTGTCTAGGAGTTTTGCCTATTTTCTTAAATCTTTATCAATTCATCTTGGCCATTTTAGTCATATCATTAAGTGAAAAATATTGAAAATTACTTGTAATGTGCTTATTTGTGATTTCATATTTTTGTTTGTGTTAATATTGTTAAATTGTGAGGTTATTATTTTTTATTAGTTGTTAATTGTGTTTGCTTAGGCAGAGTAGACTTGTTTAGTTTAAGTAGCCATCGAGGAAAATTAAGGTGAAAATTGGCCCAATCCGCACCCCTCTGACCCGGTCCAGTACGTTCACTCATAATTCTTTTTCCCATTTTTTCCTCATTATTCAAACCCTAGTCTCTGACTAATGAATTTCTGTCGGATTTTACATAGGCCGCCGGAGCTCTGCTGCTGGTGGCGGCGAGTCACCTCCTCCAGCCTAAATTTTACATGTCCAGAGGCGGTTTGAGCCCCTTTTCCCATTTCCGAAATCAATTTTTCTAAATTCCCGCTCATTTCGCATAGATTGGAGTTCAAAGAAGAGGCCAAAACCCTAGCTCAAGCGAAGGTAAGTTTTCTCCGGTCAATATATACATCATTCATTAGTTCGACGTTCAACAATGTCCGCTAGAAGAATCAAGCCAACAAGGGTTTCTTTCATTAACTCAAGAGTTCAACTCTTCACAAATATTCATCATTCATCAAAATAAGCTAAGGTTCAAATGAAGACTAATGGCCCTTTCATAGGTGCCTTACACACAACATATAAAGTCTAAAAGACCCCTAAAGTGGGCTTAAATGACAGGTGCCACGTAAGGCTAGAATAGGAAATACATAACAAATAAGTAGAGTTTCCCGTCTAGGCAAAGCAGTGGTGGGCGGTCCGCCCCATAAAGAAGGCGCCCCGCCTCTTCTCAATGCATATCTTAGCCACATGAGAGTGGGCAGTCCGCCTGGTAATAGGGGCTGTCCACCTACTCCAACTTCAGAGAGTTTGCAATTCGACACTTAGCCAATTTTGCACCCGTCTCCAACTAGGCGGTCCACCCATTTTTATGGGCGGTCTGCCTCATCTTGGGGCTTCTTGAGGAGCTTCAAAATGGCCCCTGGATGCTCCTCCATGTAGCCTAGGTGGTCCTCCTTTCATGGCACTCCAATGCATGATCTTCAAGTCTCTTCCGGAGTCTTCTTACATGTCTTTCTAAGTCAAGTGGAGATGAATGTCTTGAATTATTTTGGCTTGACTTCTAGTGAAAGGCCTTGAGGTAGTGTTCCCGGCATCATAAGAACAAGCTCAAACCTTGCTCTAATACTAAGATTGTACAAGCTAAAATGGAGCTTAGCAACCGAGTTCAAATAGCGGAAGACAGAAAGTAAAGATAGAAGCAAGACGGATCATAGCTTCAATCGAATGAATCCGAGGAACTAATCTCAGAGCCACACGAGTGGAAGTCAAAGACACACCTTCACTAGGCAACAATCCTCAAGAAGACTTAACAAGCTTCTTGTAAATTCAATGATCAAAGTAGAAAATTTTCAAACGGAGTCCATCGATTGACACAAGTTCCATACAATCCCACGAAGGCGTTCGGCTCACAACGGAGACACAATACCAAACTTGCTAATCATTCAATATTCAAAAAATAGGTGTCCAGAATGAACTATGTTGAGGAGTTTATATAGATAACCCCAAGGGTAAACTAACAAAAAGGGTCACAGTTGACCGATTAAACAAGGCCACGTAGGGCTGAAGTAATAATCTCGAGGACTCTTGGCTAGTGTTCAGTCGCACAGCCTCAGCACAGTGAAAAACAGATGCTCGCTTACCTCGGGCACTCTGTAGCCTATCGCTTTATCGATCGACGTCAAAGATCAACATTTGGTAACTTTTATTGCAGAGGTAACTTTCATATCTTGAGCTCGGCCACTCAGCTTCTAAACGGTTGCTTCCTCCTGACCACGCCAGCTAAATGTGCACATCATGCAGAAGCTTGGCTTGGTTTTGTGTAATTAGCCTCGATGGGTTGAACACTTGATCAACACGGACACGGGCTGCATCAGTCATAAAGTTCACTAAAATCCCATCAAGGCTTTAAAAGGGGGAGGCGCTCCGCGTCAACATTTTGGTGCCCCACCTCAGGAAACTTCTGAGAGGTCTTCCAGCAAGAGGCGCTCTGCCTTTCCCAACTTCAGAGAGTTGGATCTTCAACACTTAGCTGACTTTGAGTGACTTTCATGGGAGACGGTCCGCCCACTTCTTGAGGTGGTCCACCTTGTGCTGAAGCTTGTTCTGGAGTAGTTGTGCAGTGTTGACGCGCTCCACCTTGTCCCCCCCTCGCATGTGCTGAAGCACATGATCTTCAAATCACTCTCAAACCTTCTATCTTCCAAGCTCTTCCAAACCAAGTGTAGGTGAACATCTTGAATCTCTTTAGCTTGACTCTAACTTAAAGGTCTTAAGGCAATTTAGATTGCATCAGCTGCATAGCATAGGTGCTTTTTCAACTCCATTCAAGAGGTAATTAGATTAGTTCCTAATTATTGCATGAATAAGTTTGAATTTGTGTCTTGTTCCTATCTTTTCCTTTCGTTCTTAATTTGGAAAGGGTTTGTTTCTACAATCACAATCCTGTTCTTCGTGCCCTAATTTTAGGTTTCTAGTATTAGGATCTTTGATTTTCGTTTTTATTAAAAAAAAATATGAAGAAAAACGTGGAAAAGAAGAGTTTCATCCGTGTTTATTATTGATTGAAGTTGATACCAAGCCTGGGGTTTAAGAAAAATGAAAAGGAAGTGTTCTTTGGTGATTCTTGAAACCCTAGTTAAGTTCTTGAACAGATTCTTGAAATTTCTTACATGTTGTTTAATTTCAGTTTGTTCTTGCTTGAGTTGTTGATTGTTCTTGAAGATAAGCCCTTGTACTCTTGTAGAATGAATAGAGCAGTTCCTTTTTGAAGTTTCAAGCGTGTTTCTTGGTTGGGCATTAGTAGTTCTTGAACAACTTGTTGTTCTTGATAGGAATTGAAATAATTTAATTTGATCTTGAAACTCCTAGCATCTACACGTTAATTGTTGGCTGAAATTTTTGAGATTAAAGCAAGAGAGAGGCGGTGCATATTGAGGGGTAATAAAAAAGAAACCCTAAGCGTAGTTCAAGGGGGAAACAACTTTCAATTCAAAAAATAGAAGTTTACTCACTTTTCAACAACAACAACAACAACATACCCAGTATATCCCACACGTGGGATCTGGGAAGGGTGAGATGTATGCAAACCTTACCCCCACCAAGGTGGAGAAGCTCTTTCCGAAAACCCCTTGCTAAAAAAACATTTTCCTAAACATGTTAGAAAATTAAGACAAAGATAACAATTAAAGCATATCCTAAATAGACAGATAACAAAAGTAATAATAAAGGCGAAGATTAAGATGAAAGTAGTCTAAATACGCATCATACTACGTCTAAGATGATAAAAGGCACTCAAATACTACCTACCGTTCTACCCTAATTCTCGATCTCCATGCTTTCCTATCGAGAGTCGTGTCCTTGGTGATCTAAATCTGGGCCATATCTTATCTAATCACCTCGGCCCAATTCTTTTTCAATCTACCTCTACCTCTACCTCTCGGCAGACCCAACACTGCCAACCTCTCACACCTCCTTACCCGAGCATCTTCACTCCTCCTTTTCTCGTGACCAAAACCAGCGCAACCTTGCTTCTCGCAACTTCTCTGCCACTAGATCCGCTCCCACCTTGTCACGAATGACTTCATTCCTAAACCTATCCAGCCTAGTATACCTACACATCCACCTTAGCATTCTCATTTCTTCCACACTCAACTTTTGAATATGTGAGTTCTTAACTGGCCAACACTCTGCCCCATACAATATAGCTGGTCTAACGACCACTCTATAGAATTTGCCTTTGAGCCTAGGTGGCACTCTCTTATCTTGTGGTTGATGCAGGGAAAATACGGAAGCGATAAAATAAGATCGAAAGCGAGACGAGGCTCGAACAAAGACCCAAGTAGCACCGAAGAACTTGTTTCGATACACCTCGGGTGGATGTCAAGAATCACCTACACTCTGAAACTACCCTCGAGTCAACAGGAACTCGCAAGTAGAATGATCGGGGCGGAGTCGTTGTCCAACTAGAATCCACTAGAAGCACACAAATCCCAAACATAGGTTCATTCATTCAATCTCAAAGAGCATTGCTCAACTTTCACATTCATCAATAATACGCTAAGTGTTCAAAATAGGCTAAGCTTGGCTATTTATAATGTTTTCCAAGCTTGCACAGTGACTAAAATACCCTTACTAATAAGGTTCATCAAATAAGCCACGTTAGGCAAAACAGTAAAAGAAACATAAGTTCAGCAGCTGGGACGGGCGCCTGGATTGTGCTGAAGCTGGGCGCCTGAAGTTGGGAGGGGCGCTGGGTCAGGTTGGGCGCCTAGGTAGGCGAGCGCTTGGGTAGGGGCGCCTAGGTGGGCGGCCCACCTGTGCATTTTGGCACTCTTATGTAGTGAGCTTTCCAGGCGGGGCGCCTGGATGTGCTGGGCCTCCCTCCTCCTCCTTAGGCATGAGGCCTAGAGCTGAAATCATCCAGATTGTCTTCCCAATGCTTCCATCATCGAGTCCTCTCCTCACCAAGTGTAAATGCACCTCTTGGACCTCCTTGACTTGGCTCCGAGTGAATGGCCTCCTCGTGACGAATTTCCCGGCATCATCCTCCCCTTCTTGGGCAGATTTCGTCCTCGAAATCGCAATGTCCTCACCTTCGGCTCCATCATCTCCTACATCAAGAGGAATCAAGTCAGAAATATTAAAAGTATTAGAGACATTATATTCACTTGGCAAGTCGACTACATAAGCGTTGTTGTTGATCTTTGAAAGCACTTAGAATGGTCCATCTCCTCGGGGTGCCAACTTCCCTTTCCTAAGGTTTGGAAACCTTTCTTAGCGTAAGTGCACCCACACATAGTCACCCTTCTTGAGTTCCACCTTCTTGCATCCTTTGTTTTTCTTGGAGGCCACCTTTGCATAAGCTTTCTCCAAGTTCTTCTTCGCCTTGGCATGTAGTTAAACCAAAGCATTGGCTCTAGTTTTACCTTCAAAATTAACAACCATTTCTTTTGGCAAAGGGGTTAGATCAAGGGGAATCAAGGGGTTAAAACCATAAGCACACCCGAATGGAGTCATTCCAATCATTCTATGCAAAGTGCGATTGTAGGCAAACTCCATCAGAGGTAACTTATCAATCCAAGTCCCACCCTTACCTCGGGTCATGGCTCTAAGGAGCGCACCTAAAGTACGGTTCACCACCTTGGTTTTCCCATCAGTTTGAGGGTGGTGGGACGTAGAAAACAATAGCTTGGTGCTAAGGGCACCCCATAAACTCCTCCAAAAATGGCTTAGGAACTTGGTGTCCCTATTACTCACTATGGTTTGGGGCACACCATGCAACTTTAATACATTTTCAATGAACAAAGAAGTGACATGTTGTGCATCATCACACTTTTACATGGAATGAAGTGAGCCATCCTGGAGAACCTATCCACAACAACATAAATGCTATCATGATCCCCCTAGTCCATGGTAATCCCATGACAAAGTCCATAGATATATCCATCCACGGGCTATTAGGTACAGGGAGAGGGGTGTACAAACCACGGGGGTTCGATTTGGACTTAGCAAACTTGCACTCAAGACAAGAGTTGCAAAGTCTCTCAACTTGTGTCCCCATTTTAGGCCAATGGAGTTGCTCAATGAGAATGGCCAAGGTTTTATCCCTACCAAAGTGACCCATGAGTCTTCCACAATGTGCTTCTTGCGCAAGCAATTCTCTACATGAGGACTCGGGTATGCACACTCTACCATTTATAAAGATATAGCCATTAACCCATTGGTATTTCTCAACTCTTTCCCCCTTCTCTAGAGCTTCATGGATGCTCTTTAGCTTAGGGTCATGAGCATACATCAACTTGATGCTCTCAAAACCCATGAGCTTGGAGGTAAGAGTAGTGGCAAGAGCAAACTTCCAAAGTGCATCCGCCACAACATTGTCTTTCTGTTTCTTGTATTAGATCACATAGGGAAAAGACTCAATGAACTCTACCCACTTGGCATGACGCTTGTTCAACTTCTCTTGGCCCTTAAGATGTTTGAGTGACTCATGATCACTCTTAATCACAAATTCTCTAGGCCAAAGGCGATGTTGCCAATGAGCAAGAGCCCTCACTATTGCGTACATCTCCTTGTCATACGTAGAGTAGTTCAAGGAGGCACCCTTCAATTTCTCACTAAAGTAGGCTACGGGTTTTCCATCTTGCATTAAAACACTACCAATTCCCACCCCCGAGGCATCACATTCAACCTCAAATGCCTTTCCAAACTCGGGCGATTGCAATAGAGGGGCGGTACTCAACCTACTTTTCAATTCTTGGAAGGCCTTCTCTTGAGGGTCTCTCAAACAAAAGGTTTGTCCTTCTTCACCAATTCGGTGAGTGGAGCGGCAATGGAGCTGAAGTCTTTCACAAATCGTCTATAAAAACTAGCAGGACCATGAAAGCTCCTCACTTGAGTCACAGAGGTAGGAGTAGGCCAATCATGAATGGCCTTTACCTTAGACTCATCCATCTCAACTCCTTGGGCACTCACAACAAACTCAAGAAAGACTACCTTCTCAACACCAAAGGCACATTTCTTAAAATTAGCATAGAGCTTTTCGGCTCTCAACACTTCGAGCACTTGCCTTAAATGATCAACATGGTCGTCTATTGATTTGCTATAGATCAATATATCATCAAAGTAGACGACCACAAACTTGTTGATGAATGGCTTTAGAACATGGTTCATTAGCATCATGAAAGTACTAGGTGTGTTGGAGAGGCCAAAGGGCATCACCAACCATTCATATAGACCAAACTTAGTCTTGAATGCGGTTTTCCATTCATCCCCGGGTTTCATTCAGATTTGATGGTAACTGGACCTAAGGTATATCTTCGGAAAGATACTAGAACCACTTAGTTCATCTAGCATGTCATCTAAGCGAGGTATGGGATGTCGATACTTTACCGTGATTTTTTTAACCGCATGACAATCCACACACATCCTCCAAGTGCCATCCTTCTTTGGAACAAGGATCGCGGGCACGACACAAGGACTCAAGCTCTCCCTCACCAAGCCTTTAGTAAGCAATTCATCAACTTTCCTTTTTAGCTCCTTGGTGTCCTCGGGATTGCTCCTATAAGCCAGTTTGTTTGGAATTTGAGACCCCGGGACAAAGTCGATTTTGTGCTCAATACCCCTCAAGGGAGGTAGACCAATTGGCATTTCATCCCGGAACATGTCTTCAAAATCCTTCAAAACATTTTCAAAAGCACTAGGCAAAGGGTTAGTGGAAAAATCAAGATCGGATGTAAGAATCATACCTTTGTGCACTAGGCATATGAGTAGTTTGTTGCCATCATTTCCTTTCAAGAGTTCACCCGGTTGCATCATGGCACATATGCTACCGGTAGAAGATGGCGGAGTCACCACCAAGTTCTCAGTGAAAGGACTAGTCTCAACCACCGACTTAGCCTTTGCCGCCTCTCTTAACTCCCTCATACGCTTGTAATCATCACTCACTTGCTTGGGAGTTAAGGGTCTAAGCACAAACTTCTTTCCCTCATGCTTAACCGTGTAGGTGTTAGCACGACCATCATGAACCACATGCCTATCAAATTCCCATGGCCTTCTAAAGAGAAGGTGGCATGCTTGCATAGGCACCACGTCAAACATGTGTTCATCCACATAGTTCCCTATCTTGAACTTGATCATGACTTGCTTTACCACCTTCAATTCACCACACTCACTAAGCCATTGCAAACGGTAAGGATTTGGGTGTTTCAAGGTGGGTATCTTCAATTGGGACACTAGTGTTTGGCTAATGACATTGGCACAACTTCCCGAATCAATAATCATGTAACACACAAGACCCATGACTCGGCATTTAGAATTTCAGGGATTCAGGCGGGGCGCCTGAGGTCTTAGGCAGTATCCAAGTCAGGTGGGGCGCCTGGCTTAGGCGGGGCGCCTAACTCTGAAGCAGTCCAAATTCGTTCCAAACGTGTTCCAAGTTGATTTTCAATCCACAAATCCGATGTTTTCAACTTGTTTTCACAATCCAATGATACCCAAAGTTGTTTTTGATCTTCCCTAACAAAACCCAATCAAATTTGTAACCAATCAATCAAACCCAAGATTCAATGCCTAGAAACTCAAGAACACAAGGGTTTTTCAAAGTGTTTCAAAATGGATTGTGATTCATCAAATTTGGTGTTATATATGTTCAAATCCCACAAAATTGGTACCAAATGGTTTGTTTTTCAATCAAGATCAATCCCCAATATCAAGTTCTCGATCAAACACCCATTCAACCCAAGAATCAAGCCAAAAATATCAAGAACAAGGTTTATCAAGGGTTTAAGGATATTTTGAGGTTTCAAATCTTCAATTTCGTAAATCCAATCCACACCAAGTGTTTTTGGTACCCAAACAACGAGTTTTCAACAAGGATCAAGAATCTATAACACCCATATCATGAATCAGACACACAAACAAGATACACCAAATTTTTGGATTTTCAACTTTTTCAATTTTTTTGTTTTTTCGTCTCTCTATTAACTTCAATAACAAGAAAAATAAAGAAACTAACGTAGGCACGAAGAATCAAGGGTAGGGGGTTTGTAGAAACAAAACCCGAGCCTTGTCTGATACCAAACTGATGAAGGGAAAACACGGAAGCGATAAAATAAGATAGAAAGCGAGACGAGGCTCGAACAAAGACCCAAGTAGCACCGAAGAAATTATTTCGATACACCTCGGGTGGATGTCAAGGATCACCTACACTACGCAACTACCCTCGAGTCAACGGGAACTCGCAAGTGGAATGATCGGGGCGGGGTCGTTGTCCAACTAGAATCCACTAGAAGCACACAAATCCCAAACATAGATTCTTTCATTCAATGTCAAAGAGCATTGCTTAAGTTTCACATTCATCAATAATAAGCTAAGTGTTCAAAATAGGCTAAGCTTGGCTATTTATAATGTTTCCCAAGCTTGCACAATGACTAAAATACCCTTACTAATAAGGTTAATCAAATAAGCCACGTAGCGCAAAACAGTAAAAGAAACATAAGTTCAGTAGCTGGGAGGGGCGCCTGGATTGTGCTGAAGCTGGGCGCCTGAAGCTTGGAGGGGCACTTGGGTGAGGCGGGGTGCCTGGGTGAGGCGGGGTGCCTAGGCAGGCGGGCGCCTAGGTGGGCAACCCGCCTGTGCGTTTTGGCACACTTATGCAGTGAACTTTCCAGGCGGGGCGCCTGGATGTGCTGGGCCTCCCTCCTCCTCCTTAGGCGTGAGCCCTAGAGCTGAGATCATCCAAAATGTCTTCCCAATGCTTCCATCATCCAGTCCTCTCCTCACATAGTGTAAATGCACCTCTTGGACCTCCTTGACTTGGCTCCTAGTGAATGGCCTCCTCCTGACGGATTGCCCGGCATCAGTGGTGTATGACATCATCATCAATTTCTGCATTACGTTGGAGAATTGAGCCAAGATATTTGAAAAGCTTCCTTTCTTGGGAATGACTTGACAATCCAACCTCACTTCCATATCTGACTCGTCAGATGTGTCGCTAAACTAGCATTCCATGTATTCAGTCTTAGTCCTGCTTTGTCTGAAGCCTTTAGACTCTAAAGTCTGCCTCCACACCTCCAGCTTCTTATTGACACCTCTGCGCGTCTCATCCACAAAATCTATATCATCTGCGAATAATATATACATCCATATAGGGAAATTAGTTTTCCTCAGGCTTTAGGAAAGGGAATTACCCACTCGAATAAGAGGAATTCAACAAGGGAAAATTGTGTAAAAGCAGGTGGAGAAATGGTAAAAGTTGTCCAAATTAGAGTTGGAAAGCAAGGAAAAAGGGGGAAAACTTATACCACTCAAAAAAAGATCCAAAATTGATTTGGAAAAAAAAAATTAGGTGGAAAAACTTATTCCAATCTACGAGGGATCGAATTCTTAAAAAGATATTTTTAAAGGGGAAAAGGGTAGTTTCTTTTTAGGAATTCCCATTTCTTGTTCAATTAGTTCTAGTTAGTATTCTTTGGGTATTTCTCCTACTCAATTTGATACTAGATCTTGAGCTTTTAGGAAATTCGTGCTTGCTGAATTTGTCCATAACTTTCGTAGAAATTTATTAGCTTCAAGTGATTTACTTTAAGGAGCCATGTCCATCGAATCATATCACTTCAATCTTATCCCAAAAAGGACTAGTGAATCTTGTAAGCTTGAAAGGTCGATGAGGAAGTTGATCAATTCAAGGAAGCCATTTGTGACAAGTTTGTGTGATCCTACTCTATAAATAGAGTGAACTTGAGTGTCATTCAAAGGTGAGCGAGTGAGTGAGGTACTTTTTTAACCTTAACATATTTATTTAGTCTTTCCTTGTATGCAGGTGCATGGCTGGAGTAGGAGATAAACATGAGGGTGTCCCCGAGCTGACCTTGGCCGATCGTTTGGCCGAGATGAGAGTAATAAGAGCTTAATTGGGACGATCTATTGACAGCATGGGAACCCGAGTGGGCCATCTTGAAAAGGAGCCGACATCTATGACTCCAAAATCTGCTTGTAATGAGCCAAACATGGAAAATCTCCAAGTAATTATGCCAAAACCGAGGTTCCACAAGTTGAAGGTAAATGTTTATGGTTATAAAGGATTTGGTCTAGAGCTTGATGACTTGTGTGAATTCATGTTTATTTTGATAGCATCCATGGACGGAAAACTCCATTGAAATACTTGGATGAAGCTTTAGAAACTCTTGGAAGGCATATGACAAGATCTCATACAAAGAAAGTTCAAAACAAGCTGATTATACTTGAATTGTGAAGACGAATAGCTCAAGCCAAGGAAGATGTTTAGTCTGTGATATAAATATTATATGGTCCAAATTGAGGTACAAGTGATGAATATTCAAGTAAAAAATAATGCAATATGAAGTGGAAGAATTGGGTTCCAAATCAGTCTAGTTTTTGACTAATTAAGGAGCCTAAAGTGTACCAAACTTTAAGCCCAAGAAGAGCAATATATGGTCACATTTTTGGCCCATTAAATATGCTTAGTTTCAGCCAAAAAATGTGCAAAGGATTAAAAGGATTTCCATGAAGTGTGCTCCAAGTTGCTTGCAAGTTGCTATCAAGGTTTCCTAGTTCAAGTGGGATTTGTTTCCTAAATTAATTGGGATATATTTTTCTATATTAATTAGATTTTGATTCCAATATTAATTAGGATTAGTTTACCAAGTTTATTTAGGATATTATTTACTTTTCCTAGTTTAGTTTTAATTTACTTCCTT
Organism: Petunia x hybrida; assembly: GCA_037355625.1. Classification (NCBI taxonomy): domain Eukaryota; kingdom Viridiplantae; phylum Streptophyta; class Magnoliopsida; order Solanales; family Solanaceae; genus Petunia; species Petunia x hybrida. The sequence goes on from JBBBVM010000803.1 coordinate 1,155,307, forward strand.
TTCCTATTTTATTAAGATTTTCTTTCCTAGTTGGTTTCTTTTCCTATTTCATTATTACCTAGAAACGATATTTGAGTAGGATTTTGTAAGGCCTATGGTCAGCCCCTACTCCTATATAAAGGGGTTATTTTTTAAAAATTTTAGATACAATTTAATTTATGATGAATAAAAATTGAGAGGTTTTCTCTTGCACTTTTATGTCTGTGGTTACTTTTTGATTTATCTTTCAACCTTCAAGTCTACACTTTAGGTGATGAGGAAATTCTTGTTCAAATCTTTAGATTACTTTTAGGTGTTCAATAAAGGTGGTAAGTTTATTTTACTGTTGTTCTTTGTTACTTTAAAAGGCGTCGGTATTCCATAATCTACTTCTTGAGTTATTCTCTACCAAAGGCGATTAGCTAGTTTAGTTGTTGTTGTTAGGAGTTCCTTTTCAAGATTTAGACTTGTCTTGAATTTCTAGATTTATTCTTGAAGTTCTTGATCCGTTCTTGAATTCAAGAAACTTGATGCAATTTAAATCGGCCTAAACGACAACCATCAAGAACCAAGCTTGAGAGCACAAGGAGTACAAGTCAAGGACTTCAGACGAGAGTTCGAGAGTGATTTGAAGCCATGGACTTAACGACTATGGACCAAGGAGGAACACTTAGAGTCCATTTTAAGCCGTATCCATACCTCCCAGGAAGAGGCGGACTGCCCACACTACTAGGCGGACCGCCCTACAAAGAAGCAGTCTCTGGATCAGCATGAGGCGGCCGCCCCCAACCCCTCACTGAAGAAGCTCAATGAGGTGGAGCGCCTCCCCACTGAGGCGGAGCGCCTACCCTGTGTTTTCCTTGACGGGATTTTGTGTAAACTACCTATTTTGACCCTACGTGGTCATTTATGTCTTAGCCCACTTTGGGGGCCTTTCAGTCATTTCGCAAGGGGTTAGGAAACACTATAAATACACCCCTTAGCCATTTCATTCATCAGATAGTTTATGAATCTTGAATAGAGAAGAAAGAACATTGAAGAGACCGAGCCCTTCGAGTTCGAAACTTGAAACTTCGTTTATCTATGTGCTTGGAACCTATGGGGATCGACAACTAGTTGAGTCCATTGTAAGGTTGAAGTTTCCTTTGTCCCTTTTGAATTCAATCAACGTGTGTGAATTGAGTTCGATTCTTTTTTCTAATTTCTTGCCTTCCTAGTCTCGATTTCTTATTTATCTCGTTTAGTTTGCTTCCGCTATTTTACATTATATCAGTTGGAATCAGAGAAAGGCTCGGGTTATGTTCTTACAAACCCCCGTTCCTTGTTCATCAAGTTAGTTTATCATTGTCCTTGTTGTTGTTCTTGAAAATTTGAAGAAAAACAAAAAAATTGAAAATTTCACAAAAAAAATATTGGAACTGTTGGATTGCAACACCCATGCATTGAAAATCATTGGGTTTTGTTCCTTATGTGATTCCCGTTCTTTTGGTACCAATATTACAAGATTTGGTGTTGTATTCAAAAATTTGAAAAATCAATTCCCCAAAACATTCAAAAGCCCTAGAATTTTGTTCAAGAATCAACGTTGAATTATTGTTGTTTGATTGGGTTAAAACCTATTGGGGAATGTTTAGAATCATCATACATATATTTGGGTATCATTAGAATTTTAAAATACCCAAAAACGTTGTATTTTGAGTGCAAAACGAGACGAAAACGCGTTTTGCACAGCTGCAGGAGGCAGTGGTAGGCGGACTGCTCACTGTGAGAGGCGGACCACCCACCTGAGTGTCTGCTCTCTAGACTTTTGCCAGGCGGAGCGCCCCTGGTCTGAGGCGGAGTGCCTCTTTTGCCGAAGGGTTCCCGGGTAGTTTTTTGTAGGTTTTCACTTGTTATTAGCCTACGGGCTTCTTGGTTAGTGTTTCTAGGGTACTTGGCCTACTCGAAAGAAACTATGATAAGGATCAATACGACAAAACAATAAAGATAGGAGAGCGAGACACTTCTCAAACTCCCTTCGAAGTAACCACGGGGAACTTGTCCCGAGATATCCTCGAATCGGCGTCCAGAAGGACCTACACTATGCAACCACCCTCGAGTCGCACCCGGGACTCGCAAGTAGAATGATCGGGTTTTCGGTTCAAGACTCAACTAGGTTCCACTAGTGAATTCAAGCAACCAAGAGAAGGGTTTCTTCAATAAAGAGATAAACTCTATTCATCATTCATAAGATTCAAAGGTAAGCTAATGTTTGAGGAGGCTAAGTGAAGTATTTATAGGCTTCACTTAGTCATACTAAAAGGTCTAAAGCACCCCCAAAGTGGGTTAAAACAAATAAGGCCACGCAGGGCTATAGTTGGAAGTTCATGCAAAAAGTAGTAAAATATTCCGCATGCTGAAACAGGGGAAGGCGCTCTGCCTCAGGATGAGGCACTTCGCCTCCAGCTGATGAGGCGCTCCGCCTCAGGATGAGGCGCTCCGCCTTCTTCTGTTCAGCTCTCTGCTTTTTGGTAGGCGCTCCGCCTCAGCTTTGAGGCTCTCTGCCTCTTTCTGGAACTTGTGCAAGAGGCTCAAAATGTGCTTGGGGTGGATCCCCTTGGAGCTCAAGTGTTCCTCCATCCATGGTGCTCAAAAGCATGATCCTCGAGCTACTCTCGGAGCCTCCTTCCACGTCCCTCCAAGTCAAGGGAAGATGGGTGTTTTGAATCAACTTTGCTTGACTTCTAGTGAACGGCCTTGAGGTCATATGGCCCGCATCATCCTCCCCTTCTTGGGAAGGTTTCGTCCTTGAAACCATGGCTTCCTCCTCTCCGGCATCACCATCCCCGGGTAGATCAATCACATAGGCGTTGTTGTTGATCTTGGAAAGCACTTGAAAAGGTCCATCTCCACGGGGTGGCCAAAAATCTCCTCATTTGTTTCTCTTGATCGTCGCTTTGTCATAGGCTTTTTCGAAGATCTTCCTCGTCTTAGCATGGAGCTTAGAACCTACAAGCAACGACAAGCAAACACAAGCAAACTTCCTACTTTGAAAGTAGGTTAGTGCAAGAAGTGTGGAAAACACACTCTTGTGATATAACCAAGCATCAATGAGAAGTATAAATATCAAGTCTCCAAAGAGAACAAGTACTTGGTTAAAGATCAACATGCACTCAACAAGATAATGAGCAAATAGGCCTTGGGAAGATGGGACATGCAAGATCAAGCTACCAAAATCCCCTTGAACCTTAAGCTCAAGATCAACACACCAATCTATCCTCGAGGTGTGATCAACATGTGGGGTGGAGTAAACAAAATGGTTCAATTGGGAACTAGCATCAAATACTCCACTCCCCTTCTTGGAAGCACTCTTACACACACCAAGAGTGGCTTCCTCACCTCCGAATCCATCTCTAAGACAATCTCCCGCACTAGGCAAACTCCAAAGGAAGGTCTCAAAAATTGGCTCTTCATCATTATAGTCCGCACAATGAAGGTTAGGACTACTAGAAGATGGCTCAACACAACCAATATTAAGACCACTCATCCTACTTGGAGCTCCAAACAATGGATCGTCCATAGAGGCTAACCTTTCAAACCATGGAGGTTCTATTCTATTGCCAATCTTAGTCCGATACAATTCGCTACCACAAATGAGATTATCTTCACACAATGGAAATGTAAAAGCATGCACCTCAAATTCATGGTCACACAAAAGCATGGTATCAAGACGAGGTTCACTTGAGGAGTCAACATAGACAACCTTGTCAAATTCATGCAATTTGGACTCCTCAAGGTCAATTCCATCTTTTCTACAACACATTGGTCCACCAAATAGAAGCACATCAATAAGGGAATGATCAACTATTTCATCTTCCCATTTGTCAAAGATTGGTGGTGTGTCATAGCAAAGGTCACAATCATGGTCAACTATCAAATCTACACTAGGGAGGGGTTCAATGAACAATAAGCTCACATCATGATGTGGCATGGCATCCCTTCCAACTAGTGTTTCACAAGCACACACAAGTTGACAACTAGACTCTTCACTAGTGGTATATTCACTAGATGCAACAAAAACACAAACTGGTGTTGAGTCATCACAAGACAAGTAGCTAGTAGGCTCATGAATAGGTGAAGTAACACTTACATTTGTAGTACTTTCTTGATCACTAACAAGGGTTGAAGTGTCATATGCAACTCCTCCTTCATGACGCTCACATTGAGAACTTGCCTCCTCTTGCCTTTCCGTCCAAGCACATGGTTGAGGCTCCAATGGCTTGTCTTCAATTGTACCTACACAAGAACTTACACAAGAGAAAGTAGAAGATGAAGAAGGGTTAGAACAATGGGTGTTCTCACTCTCAATTCTTCTTTCCTCACCTCTCATCTCTCTCAATTTTACCTCATGGCAAGTGTAGTTTGTGGTGACAATCCACTCACATTACTCCTCAAATCCTCTCCTTTTTCCTCTCTTGGATTGTCACCAGTCACTCCCTCACTTCTCTCTATCTTTTCTCCTTCAATTGGAGTGGAGTGACTCTCCTTTTCATCATGCAATGGCAAGACAATGAAATTGTTTGCCTCGGGATCAAGTACAAAGGGTGATTTTGCCTTAGCCACTTCCCTCAACTCCTTCATTCGCTTGTAGAGTTCCCTTACTTGCCTTGGAGTCAAAGGTCTAAGCACATACTTCTTTCTATCTTGCTTGACCGTATAAGAGTTGGTCCGACCATCATGTTCTACACACCTATCATATTGCCATGGTCTCCCAAAATAAAGATGGCAAGCTTGCATCGGGGCGACATCAAACATTATTTTGTCCCTATAGTTTCCAATGCTAAATTCGATCATTACTTGCTCCACCACTTGCAACTCACCACACTCACTTAACCATTGTAAACGGTATGGGTTTGGATGCTTTAGAGTGGGTAATTTCAATTGAGAAAGCAAGGTTTGGCTCACTATGTTAACACAACTTCCCGAGTCAATGATCATAGAACAAACAAGACCCATGACTCGGCATTTAGCATGGAAGAGATTCTCCCTTTGCAAAGTCTCACTATCCTCCACCAATACGGCACCTAAGCTCCTCCTCACAACTAGGGAAACATGAGGATTATCCTCCTCCACCATATCCTCCTCCACATCATCCATTGGTAGAACTTTTCGGATGGGTCTTGGAAGTGGAGTATTCCTTTGGGGATTGCCCAAAGGGTGGGGATTGCCCACTTGTTGGGGATTGCGCAACACTTGTTCAGTTCCTTCATGGTCTTCCTTTACCCGTTGTTGACTAGGCAACTCAACAACTTGTTCCGGGGCAAAGGTTGAATCACTTGTACCTCCTCCTGCTTCATTTCGGACACTCGGGGTCCCTCTTCCAACTTGGGCAATTGAGGCCCTTCTTTCAAGAGTTCCAATCCTTTGGCTCATACTATCCAATTTTGCTAAGATAGTAGCCAAAGTACTCTTCATGAATCCATCACCTCATTGACCATCGTACCTACAAAATCAACAAACGTTAGCAAAACAACCTCACACACTCCCTCACAAGTGTTTCAATCGGGTCACTCGTTTAGTGGTGGTGGCTATTTCACTCTTGCTTGAATCCAAAGCTTCACTAAGTTGAATAATAAACCTCAACTTAATCACTCGACTCAAAAGCCAAATGCACTCCGGGGTGAGTGGAGTTGATATGACTCTATTGGAACGATAAGCTCTTTAAGTGCGGACTTGAATCAAAAGATACTACGGGTATTCTTTGAATTCTAGTCTCCTTTCTAAGGCACGATGATCCTAATAGCTCGAAGTAATTAGTACTAATCAAGTGGGATTATACTCTAATAATACTAATTAGAAGCAATGCAAACAACAAAACAAGAGAACCTACGAAAAACTACCAAATTCCCAACCTTCAGGAAGTAGGCGCTCCGCCTCAGCAGAGTAGGCGCTCCGCCTCAACAGAGTATCAGTGTGAGGCGCTCCGCCTCTTTGGGGGAGGTGCTCCGCCTCAGCAGATTTCCAGAGAGCTAACAAAATTGAGGCGCTCCGCCTCCTGCAACTTTCAACACAGTTCAACAACGTGCTTTTCGACTTTATCACCCAAAAATCCAACAAATCACACGTTGTTTTAGCAATCCAAAGGTACCCAAATATTGTTTCAACCACAAAGATCAAACCCCAATCACTTTTATCAAACCCCAATCAAAATCCAACAATCTACCATGTTCATCATGTTCATAGCTAGGGTTTCAAAATTTTCAAATTTTTTTAAGGGTTTCAAATCTCAAATCATGGAATACAACTCCAAATCGTGTGTGTTGGGTACCAAAATAACGGGTTTCCAATAAGGAACAAACCCCAATATCAAACACAGCACGAATCAGTCAAACAATCAAAATAGACCAAATTTTTGGTGTTTTCAATTTTTCAATTTTTTTGTGATTTTCTCCTTTCCAATAACAAGAACAAAAAAACTAAAGATAGAATCGACCTAGGCACGAAGAATCAAGGGTCGGGGGTTTGTAAAAACAAAACCCGAGCCTTGCTCTGATACCAAGATGATAAGGATCAATACGACAAAACAATAAAGATAGGAGAGCGAGACACTTCTCGAACTCCCTTCGAAGTAACCACGGGGAACTTGTCCCGATATACCCTCGAATCAGCGTCTAGAAGGACCTACAGTATGCAACCACCCTCGAGTCGCACCCGGGACTCGCAAGTAGAATGATCGGGTTTTCGGTTCAAGACTCAACTAAGTTCCACTAGTGAATTCAAGCAACCAAGAGAAGGGTTTCTTCAATAAAGAAATAAACTCTATTCATCATTCATAAGATTCAAAGGTAAGCTAATGTTTGAGGAGGCTAAGTGAAGTATTTATAGGCTTCACTTAGTCATACTAAAAGGTCTAAAGTACCCCCAAAGTGGGTTAAAACAAATAAGGCCACGCAGGGCTATAGTTGGAAGTTCATGCAAAAAGTAGTAAAATATTCCGCATGCTGAAACAGGGAGAGGCGCTCCGCCTCAGGATGAGGCACTCCGCCTCCAGCTGATGAGGCGCTCCGCCTCAGGATGAGGAGCTCCGCCTTCTTCTGTTCAGCTCTCTGCTTTTTGGCAGGCGCTCCGCCTCTTTCTGGAACTTGTGCAATAGGCTCAAAATGAGCTTGGGGTGGATCCCCTTGGAGCCCAAGTGTTCCTCCATCCATGGTGCTCAAAAGCATGATCCTCGAGCTACTCTCGGAGCCTCCTTCCACGTCCCTCCAAGTCAAGTGAAGATGGGTGTTTTGAATCAACTTTGCTTGACTTCTAGTGAACGGCCTTGAGGTCATATGCCCCGCATCAAACTAACTCACTAGAGTATTAGGACACTCGTGCGTAGAGGAGACTAGAATTCAAAGAAGAGTCGTAGAACTCCTTTTGGCCTCAAGTGCGCACTTTAAATAACCATCCGTACATCGAGTCTCATTAACTCCATTCCGAACTTTTACCTGGATCTACTAGTTAATTGATCATTCCATTGTGGTTCCTAAAGAGATAAGGGCATCTTTGGTTGGGGGTTAGGAGTGTGCACCCTAAAAGAGTGTTGAGTGCCACAACCAAAGGTAAGGGAGAGCAAGTGAGGTTGTTTATACTAACCTTTGCACTTTCTTTAAATGTCTTTTGTAAGTACAAGGAGCCATAAGGGAGGTTTGGATGGAAGTGGGAATAGTGAGAATAGTGTAAATAGGAACGAGTTATATCAAGCTTACCTCCGGGATATTATGACCAAGGTAGATGCGATAGATGCTCAGATCCAACACTTAGAGGATAATGTGGGTGAGAATGAGACCGAGGGAAGGGATGGTACGAGTAGTTCTATGGGTTGTGGAACCAAGGAGGGTAGAGGAGGCTTCTACCAAACTCCTACTTCAAGGAGTTCCTATGGATTCTATGATGAGACTCCTTCCTCGACTTTCAACAACACTTCTCATGTTGGAAGAGTGACGAGAAGTGGAGGTTATTCTAGTGGTGCTGCCACTAGTGGAGGGATAACGAAGACCAAAGTTGTTGGTGTTGATAGTCGTGGGCATTCAAGTTCCCCCTTGGATGCATCTCTACAAAACTTGGGTAGACGTAGGGTCGTTGTTGAGGTAGATGGTATTGGAGGATACTTGCTCAAGATTGGGGACACCGATGCCAATTGCATTAGTACCTCTTTGATTACTAAGCTAAGGATACCATGCCAAATTTTAGAGCACCCGTATGAGTGTAATGGAATTTGGGTTTCTAAGGGAGCCTTTGTGTTCATATCTCATGGGAGTTATAAGAAGCATGTTTGGTGTCACGTGTATCCCATGCGGCATATTGATGCATGGTTAGGTGACCCATGGTCTCATAACAAGAGTGTGTAATATAGTGTTTTGAAGGATGCGTATCTTGTGGGCATAGGGCAAGGGTTTATGACTTTATGCCTTATCGGGCAAAGGGCCGATTGCCTACTAGTGCACCTTGATTATCTTGGGGGATTTTTGAGCTAGAAAAGCCAAAAAAAAAAAAAGGATGTTACTGTAGAAGCGAACAGTAACCGTGAAAAAAAAAAGATCAAAAAATAAAACTGAAAATTCAAAAAAAAAAAAGAATATTGGAGGAAATATTTTGATTGCTTATGCTCATAGTTTTGAGAATCCTAGTAGTATTTGGTTTCCAGGTCAAGAAAGGAAACAAAAAGAGGGGATCCTAGACCTTGGAGAAAAAAGTAATATCTTTCTTTATTCCTTTAGGTCTGGGTTCATTATTTCTTTTCCTTATTTGTTTCTACATTCCAGATTCTATTCTTTCTAGGTTTTGGGGTTTTTAGAGGATATCCTTTTCCTATTTGGTTTTTGTTTCTATATTACCAAATCCTATTCTTTCTAGGTTTTGGCCTTTCACTTTTCTTCTTGTTTTATAACTCCTAAAGCTTATCACCTAAGGTTGTGACTACTAGGATTTATTTATAAATCGAAAGAGAACCAACCAAAAGTTGCTTTGAGTGAAAAAACGCAAGAAAGGTGAGATTGTTAAAGGGTAAAGCCAAATTTGAGAGATTCACATAAATATTTTTCTTTCCCTTAAGATGTCTCATACATGTAGTGAAGAGGAAAGGACTTTTGAAGAAGTAGTCTTGAAAGCCATTCTTCGATTAGCTGAATCTAATTTACCATTTGAAGATTGGAAGGAAGAAGATAAATGTAATTTTATATTTCAAACTAGAGATGAAGTGTTATCTAAGATATGTGTTATTGGAATTGATAAATACTTTGGATGTAATTTGATTAGCACTTATCTTGTGGAAAAAATAAATTTACCTACTGTTGAGAATTCTTCGCTCTACATGTTGGATGGGGCAAAAGCTGATAAAAGTGTGTTGGTATCATTCTCCATTGGGAGATATAGGGATGGGATGTGGTTTGATATGGTTCCCATGGATACATGTCATCTCTTGTTGGGAAAACCATCGTACGTTGATACAAAGGCTTCATATAACAAAGAAAGGAATAGATATATTCTTGAGATGAATGGAAAGAAGCTCACTCTTGCACCATTAACTACCTCGCAAGTTCTTGAAGATCAAGCATGGGTTAAAGAAAATATGGAAATGTTTGAGAGAGAAATATTGAGAGGAGTAAGGGAGAGCAAAGTGGAATTCAAGAGAGGAAAAAGGAGAGTTTGAGTTGAGAGAAGTGAGAGAGTTGCCACAAGTAAAGAGATAAGAGAATGATAAAAATAAGTGTGAAAAAGAAGAAGTTGAAAGCTATGAAAAACAAGAGAGTTTGGGTGAGGATATTTCTTATTCTAGCTCTAACATTCCTACTTCTTTTTCTTCTAGTTGTTTTGTTTTTATCTAGGTGATTTTGGAGAAGTTTCCATGAAAAAGCCAACATTGGAAGAACTTCAATGCTTGAAAAAATATGTTGAGGCCGAGTCATCTAAATCTTATAGCCAAGTGAATCTCAATGAGGAAAAAAAAAGTAAGGAAGATGGTTTAGGTAAGGTTCAAGGTAAAATTTCTAAGCTTAACACTCTTCTTTATTTGGATGAATTTGATAATGAACATTCTACATGTCTTAATTATTTATTAGTTGAGGAAGATTGTGATTTATTGTCTTATTGTGTTGGCCTCGATCTAGTGTTGATTTTGCTAAAAACTTTTATAATGATACCCCACCTTTGTTTGATGAAGAAGAACATGAACTTTCTTTTTCACATATTGTTCTTATGATGAGATTTATGATTTTGGTGAACGGTTGAGTCAACTGGAGTACGGTTGTGATATATTGACCGTTAAACCTACACCACTTAATGATGGACATAATGATTATGAGGATAACTCATGTTTATGTCCTAAGCCATTAACTCTTTCTTGCACTAGTTCTTGTATTTTCGTGCAAAAATGTGATGAAAGACCTTTTGATAGAGGAAGTGTCATACAAGTGAATGTGGCAAAGAGTGCAATTGGATTCAAAGATGAATATGGAGAAATTAATTATTGTTAGATATTGAAAGACAAAAGCTTAGTGGCTAATTCTTGTGTTGTTAAACATATTGATTATATTGATCCTTTATTAAAGGTTTATAATATGATGTTTCCAAAAACCATTGCTAAGTTGGAGGCTTTCCATTCATGAATAGAAGGTGATTTTGTTCCTTTAGTAAATAAGTTCAAGTATGGTATGTATAATTCGTTAATTAGAATTATTGGACTCTTTAGAATGCCTGAGGTATTTTTTGAGGTAATGAACATTGTTCTTGTTTCTTATGTTGGTGACTTTGTTATTTTGTAAGACGACAATGTTTTGATGTATACCAAGTCATTAACTATAATATCAAAGTTTAAGAGTAAGAATAAATTTTATGGGTACTACTTAATGTTGTTCCAACTAAGGAAATTTAGTGTGGAGTTGGTTATTATTTATTTTGTACTTCTATTACTTTCTCTTTATGCATGTCTAAATTCGAGGATGAATTCCTTCAAGAAGAGGGGAATGATAACATCCATGGAAGGAAAACTCTATTGAAATACCTGGATGAAGCTTTGCAAGCTCTTGGAAGGCATATGATAAGATCTCACACAAAGAAAGTTCAAAACAAGCTGATTGCACTTGAATTGTGAAGACGAAGAGCTCAAGCCAAGGAAGATCTATTGTCTAAGTGATATAAATATTATATGGTCCAAATTGAGGTGCAAGTAATGAATATTCAAGTCAAAATTACTGTAATTTGAAGTGGAAGAATTGGGTTCCAAATAATGTTTACTTTTGGACTTATTAAGGAGCCTAAAGTGTGCACAAATTTTTAGCCCAAGGAGAGCCATATATGGTCACGTTTCTGGACCATAAAATGTACTTAGTTTCTGACCAAAAATGTGCAAAGGATTGTCAAAGGATTTCCAGGAAATGTACTACAAGTTGCTATCAAGGTTACATAGTTCAAGTGGGATTTATTTCCTAATTTAATTGGACTATATTTTCCTATATTAATTAGATTTTGATTTCAATATTAATTAGGATTAGTTTACCAAGTTTATTTAGGATATAATTTACTTTTCCTAATTTAGTTTTAATTTACTTCCTTTTCCTATTTTATTAGGATTTTCTTTCCTAATTGGTTTTTTTTCTATTTCATTATTACTTAGAAACCATATTTGAGTAGGATTTTGTAAGGTCTATGGCCAGCCCCTACTCCTATATAAAGGGTTGATTCTTTATTTTTAGATACAATATAATTTATGATGAATAAAAATTGAGAGATTTTCTCTTTCACTTTTGTGTGTGTGGCTATTCTTGGATTTATCTTTCAACCTTCAAGTCTACACTTTTAGGTGATGATCTTTTGATTACTTTTAGGTATTCAAGAAAGTGGTAAATTTATTCTACTGTTCTTTGTTACTCTAAAGGAGGTCGGAATTCCATAATTTACTTCTAGAGTTATTCCCTATCAAAGGCGATTAGCTAGTATTGAAGGATGAGTTTTGAAGATGACAAAGAACCTGGTACTAACTGGACCGCGAAAAGGTGTACAGTCGAAGTGAGAAAACCAGCTGTTCAAACAAGATATTCAAGTTAGAGCTGAAGAAGGAAAGAAAAAGAACAGTTGGGTCAAAGTTCCTATCCTACGGGAGACAGAATAAGCAAGAAACGGTGCTGAGAAGGACGCGGTTCCTAAAAGTAAATGGATTGGGAACTAAGGCAAATTAACTTAGGTTTTAAATAAGGAAATATGGGTAACCTTGTTAAACTGATTTCAAAGAGGAAAAGGAATCTTATACATAGTTGGATCCGGCTAAGTCTAATCCCTATAAATACAAGTTAATTTGGCAAAATTTAAAACGCACAAAAAAGACATCTCAACAGAGCATATCAAGTAAAATCAGATCGTGAGAAGCTTTGTGTGCAAGAACAAAGGCTGAGCAGCAGAACCTCATGAAGGAGCAGTTTCATAGTTAAGTCTGTTGTTTTAGTTTCTTTGTTATAGGCTATTGAGTTGTAATCTATCAGCTTGTTTAGAAGCATTAAGTAGAGATTACTTTTTGAGGTTAAGTAGAGGTAACCTTACCAGCTAACGTGTTGCTGTGAAGGTTCTAGGTACTAGGACGTTCTAGTTTCTTGATTACATTATGTTGTAGTCTAAAACTTGCTCGGGTTTTCCTTTAGTGGAAGAGTTGAAATCTCAAGAGTTATGGTCGTGGTTTTTTATCCCTTGAACAAGGATTTTTCCACGTAAAAATCTCTGTGTTCTTTACGTTTCCGCAATTTGTCTAGTTTCAGAGATAGGTGAAACTTGCAAGGAACCTGGTTCTTTGTGAGTTAGGCGCAGAAAGTTAAAAACAAGTTTTAGGATTTAAAAATCGGGTAAGGACACTATTCAAACCCCCTTTAGTGTCTTACAAAGGTGTATCAAGTGCAACAAGTGGTATCAGAGCAGGTTTTCTCGAAGAAAGATTAACATCTTGAGAAACAATGAGTGCACCACCGATAATCACCGAAGGACCATCTGTCAACAGGCATCCTCAATTCAATGGCCAATACTATGGATGGTGGAAAGGCAGAATAGAAGACTTTATTCAAGCTGAAGACTTCTAGCTATGGATCATTACCAAGGATGGACCTCTTATTCCAAGCAAAATTGTTGGACAGCCACCCAATCAGCAAACTGTTCCCAAAGAGATATTTGAGTATACTGATGCTGATTTCAAGAGGGTGGAGAAGAATGCAAAAGCTAAGAGGCTCATCATATGTGGACTTGGTCTTGAACAAATTGCTCATGAAGGAACTTCACGTGTAAAGAAGTCAAGGATCCAGATGCTGAAAAGAAAGTTCGAGTTGTTTGCTATGGGTGAATCTGAGTCTATCCAGGATATGATGACCAGGTTCACGATCATAACAAACGAGATGAAGTCACTAGGTATGGTTCTAACTAATGAAGATTTGGTTGAAAAAGTGATCAAGATTCTACTTAATTCATGGGAATCAAAGGTTACAGCTATCATTGAGTCCAAGGAACTAGATAAAATTGAACTAGACGAACTCGTTGGTAGTCTGAAAACCCATGGGCTTATGAAACAATCAAGAATCAAGGTGGAAACTAAGAAAGTGAAGAACCTAGCTTTAGAGGCTACTGGAGGTTCTAAGTATGAAGTATCTGAGCATGAGATGGCTTTACTCAATGCAGTACGAAAATCCTTAGGCTTCGAAAGAAAAAGAACCAAAGCCACTCCTGCCAATAACAACATAATTGAAAATCCCGATTACTCTAGGATGTTTTAAGTGTAACAAGAAGAATCATGCTATAAAGGACTGCCCACTGTGGGATATTGAGTAGAAAAGGTCTGGAGCCTCAAAGGAGAATGAACCTAAGAAGACCAAACGTCCTCCCAACTTCAGAGCAGGTAAAGGTTTCCTATGTGATAGAGGAAACTCAGTGAGTTTTACTTCTGTAGGTTGCGCTGTAAAGAACCTGCAGGCTGGTGAAGTGATAATGGAAGGGAAACGAGCTAACAATGTGTACAAGGCTACATTAGGTTCTCTTCCTAAGAATAATTTGACTTGTCTGAATGTGCTGGAGAATGATAGTCAGTTGTGGCACAAGAGACTAGGACATGCAAGCCTGATTCAATTAAATAAGTTGGTGTCAAAGGACCTGGCTCGTGGAATGCCAAGCAAGAGGTTCAATGACATCAAGATTTGTGATGCTTGTGTGAGAGGGAAACATGTAAGATCTTCATTCAAGTCAAAGAAAGTGGTTAGTACTTCTAAACCACTTGAGATGGTTCACATGGACTTGTGTGGACCAATGAGGGTAAGGAGCAGAGGAGGTAAGAGATTTGTAATGGTAATAGTTGATGACTACTCCAGATACACATGGACCTTGTTCCTCAGATCTAAAGATGAAGCATATGATATGTTCGAGGACTAGGTCAGAGTCAATCAGAAGAAAATGGGGCTTCAACTAGTGAGTATAAGGTCCGACCATGGTACAGAATTTGAGAATACTAAGTTTGCAGAATATTGTAATAAACATGGTATGGATCACAACTTCTCTGCACCTAGGACCCCTCAGTAGAATGGTGTAGTGCAGAGGAAGAACAGGTCCTTGGAGGACATGGCTAGAACTATGTTATTATCAAGCGGTCTATCGAAGAATTTTTGGGCTGAAGCTGTCAACACCGCTTGCTACTTGCTAAATCGTTGTTCTATCCATCCTCTGTTAGAGAAAACTCCTTATGAGCTGATTAGAGGTAGAAAACCTAATATTGCACATCTCAGAGCTTTTGGGTGCAAGTGTTTCGTGCATAACAACGGGAAAGAACCTCTAGGGAAGTTTCATGCTAGATGTGATGAAGCTATTTTCTTAGGATATTCTTCACAAAGTAAAGCTTATAAAGTGTTCAAAAAGAGGACCTTGACTGTAGAAGAAAGTGTACATGTGGTATTTGATGAATCTGAAAATATTACAAACAGACAAGAAGATGATGATCAGGAGATTGGTCTTGCAAGAGATGAACGTGCTGAAGACCCTGAGAATTTGAATGGAGTTAAAAGTAATCAGGATGATAAGGATTAAACTCAGGGGGAACTAGAAGGCAATCAGACATGGGGAACTCAAGAGCAAGATGAAGAAGACTTAGATGACTCAGCTCCTCCTGGAAACGACACTCAGCAGATTCAACCTAAACCTTGAAATATCAAAGTTCTCATCCACTGGAGAACCTCATGTCTGATCTAAACACTGGAGTTGTTACTAGAAGAGCTTTGAAGAACTTCTGTGCATTATTTGCATTTCTGTCCTCAATAAAACCAAAGAATGTACGTGAAGCACTTGAGGATCCAGATTGGGTGATTGCTATGCAAGAGGAACTTCATCAATTTGAACGCAGTAAGGTATGGCACCTGGTCCCTCGACCAACGGACAGGTCCACCATTGGTACTAAATGGGTCTTTAGAAACAAGCTGGATGAACATGGCATAGTAACAAGGAACAAGGCAAGACTGGTGATTCAAGGTTACAGCCAAGAAGAAGGAATCGATTATGATGAAACCTTTGCACCTGTTGCAAGAATGAAGGCCATTAGGATGCTCATTGATTTTGCAGCTTACATGGAGTTTAAGTTGTACCAGATGGACGTGAAATATGCATTCCTTAATGGTTATTTGAATCATGTCTACAAACTTGACAAGGCACTGTATGGGTTGAAACAGGCTCCTAGGGCTTGGTGTGAAAGATTGTGTTGGTTCTTATTGAAGAATGGGCTTACTAGAGGTAAAATAGACAATACTTTGTTTTAAGGAAGAAAGCCAAGGACCTGCTGATTGTTCAAGTGTATGTAGAAGACATCATCTTTGGTGCTACTAATGAGAACCTTTGCAAGAAGTTTGCCGACCAGATGGGAAGTGAATTTGAGATGAGTATGATGGGTGAGTTAAATTTCTTCTTAGGCTTACAAGTCAAGAAATCTCAGGAAGGAACAATAATCAACCAGCAGAAGTACATCAAAGAGCTACTAAGAAAGTATGATATGAAGTCTGCTAAGGATATGAACACACCCATTGCTCCTGGAACGAAGATAGATCTGGACGAAACTGGTGCTTCCATTGATGAAACTAGGTACAGAGGAATGATTGGTTCTTTGCTGTATTTAACTGCAAGTCGTCAAGATATTGTTTATAGTGTGGGGTATTGTGCAAGGTTCCAGTCAAATCCAAAGGAGTCACACTTAACTGCAGTCAAGAGAATCATGAGATATTTGAAAGGAACTTAAGATCTTTGTTTATGGTACCCAAAAGGTGGAAGTTTTGATCTTATTGGGTAAGCTGATGCTTACTATACTGGTCACTTAGTTGATAGGAAAAGCACATCTGGGATGGCACTCTTCCTAGGCCCTTGTTTAGTTTCATGGGCTACAAAGAAATAAACTTTAGTGGCATTATCCACCGCTGAAGCTGAATATGTAGCAGCTGCTTTATGTTGTTCACAGTTATTATGGATCAAGCAGCAGTTGGAGGACTTTGGAATCATGTGTGGACCAGTTCCAATCTTTTGTGACAATACCAGTGCAGTCAATATTGCCAAGAACCCGGTCCAGCACAAGAGAACAAAGCACATTGATATTAGGCATCACTTTTTAGGAGACAATGTTGAGAAAGGCCTAATTACTATAAACTTTTGCCAGACTGAGGATCAAATTGCTGATATCTTCACTAAGGCATTGAACATGGTACAATTTGAAAAGAACAGGCTTGAGCTAGGGATGACCAAGATACAATGAACGAAGCAACACCTGGTTCTCCCAATGAATGGCTAGTGAAGTTTTCTTGTTTTACTTAGCTTAACTTTGCTTAGTTGATTCTACTATGAAAACTTAATTGTTTTGCTTTCTAACCTGTTTGGAACCTGTTTTCATGACTTAGATACTGGAAATTTTTTTATATAAAGGATATAATTGAAGAAACTGGTGCATGGACATTCAGGTACACATTCTATATCACTTACTGAGTTTAAGTGTTGTCTTACGTGGCCTAATTTGTTATCAATCACCCTTACTTGGTGGCGGATTAGTGTAAACTTTTAAAATTCAAATACTTTGAACCGTGATGGCGTCAGCTCCTATGCGTCACAAGTAGTAGATGGTTTTTCCAATCCCAACAACGCGTTCCACTTCCCGATAAACCTAAACCCTTCCCTATTCCACTACTCGATCAAAGAAACTTCTATCGGCAAAATAGAAAGAACTCTCTCAAAACAATTTTCCGTCTCTCTCTAGAAGCTCAACACTTTGTAAACATGTTGACCAGTTCTAAAATCGATTCTCAACTCTCTTCTCCCAAACTGAAAATGTCAAAACTAAATCAAAAGGCTAAGCAACTAGCAACGAGTCGCTCTGTGGCTATGGTGAGGAAGTTTTCCAAACTAAGACAGAAGAAGTTGACAGAGGAAGCAACTAGTAAGGAAGAAAGTGTTCCAAAAACTGGTGCGGAGGAAGGGATCATTGAAACGACTCAAGAAATCGTTCAAGAAACTGAAAAGGTAAAGCCTAGTTCTCCTACTGGTACTGTAGCCATCGATACTAGTTTACGTTCTGTGCCTGTACATTTAGTAGAGCCTGTTGTGAACAAAGAAGGAGAAAAGGAGGAGGTAGTTGTAGAAAATGTTGATAAGGTCGTAGAAGCAGAGGTTGTTGTTACAAAAGAAACACAGAACACTGTTAAGGAAATTGTTCTTGATACAGTTCCTGTGGTAGAAAAGACCGTTAGTGACAAAGGAGAGGAAAAATCTACAGACAACTGAAAGATCTGCTACAATTCAGAGCTACTAGGATAACATTCAAAAAGCAATTCAAGCCATATTCAGAAATCCCAAGGTTATTCCAGATTACAGATGATGAGCAAGTCAAGGAAATTGAACAACAACTTGTGGAAAATTCATGCGCTGAGTCTCACAAAGATTTCATGAAGAAGTGCGAAAGCCTGTTATGGCTGAACGAAGAATTCTTCATCAGACTACCTTTCAAAAAGAATGAAAATATCAATCCCACAAAAGTGAGTCATTCAGGCATGAATCCAGAACACTTGCAACTGGTACAAAAGGAGTGCGATGAACTCTTGGAGTTTGGTGATGCAGTATAAAATAGCCTAAACGACAACCATCCAGAGCCAAGCGCGAGAGTGCATTGGAGCTCAATCAAAGAGGAAACAGGGCTGGAAACGGTGCAGGAAACAGGGAAGCAAAACAGGACAAAACAGGGCAGCACCTTCTGAGCTTACTGCCTAACATAAGAGATTTGTTCTTCGCGATCACGACATTGTCTGCTCGATCGCGAAGAGGAGTCATTTGCTCTGCGCGACAGCGTTCCTCTTATCACGATTGCGTGGACTTGATGTTCAGCTTGCTCTGCGCGATCGCTACTCTTTGTGCGTGATCGCGATGACCAGTGGAAGGGCAGCGGACCAGAATCTGAGTAAACATTGTAAAGGGGTGCTATAAATACACCCCTCCTTCATTTATTGTCTACTTACCTTACTTTGAACACAAAACATTGAATGAGCATAGCTCTTGAACCTTGTAACCATTTTGGCTTGAATCAATTGGATGAATCAAAGTTGCTCTTCAAACCGTCTTTGATCATTCTATTTACTCGAGCCTCGTGTCTCTTGAGGATAGTTGCTTAGCGTAGGTGATTCTTTCCAATCGTTCGGGGTGTAATGGAACAAGTTCTTCGTTGCTACTTGGACTTTCGTGTGAGTCTCGTCTCGTTTCGTTTCTTATCTTTTATCGCTTTCGTAGTTTCGATTGCATCATTTGGTATCAGAGCACGGATAGGTTTTGTTCTTACAAACCCTCGATCGTGACTCTTTATCTTGTTATTATATTCTTGTTCTTGTTTTATTGTAAAAGAAGAAAAAAATCCAAAAACTTGAAAATCACAAAAAAATGCTAGATGTTCTTGGTTGTGATGATTTCTTGGGTGTTTGTTATCGGGGATTTCTTGTCATCATATTCCTGTTGATTTGGTACCCACGAAACACATTTGGGAGTTGTGAATCAAAATCTTGAAAACCAAATCTCAAAAGTTGAAAATTCACAAAAATTGATAGAACTTGTTTGATGTTGTGAATTCTTGATTGTGAGGTATTGGGGATTGTTCCTTATAGTTACCCCGTCGTTTTGATACCCCATATCATCGTTTGGAGTAGCGGAGTGAAAATCGAATTTATGAAATCTTGAAGTTCTTGAAAATTTTTGAAGAACTTGCTCCAATTTCTTGAAACAAGTTGTTTGATGATTGTTTGTTTGGTTAAACCATTGGAGATTGTTTACTTCAGTTGAAAACACCTTTTGGAAGCTTGAGAACTGAAAAACAAGTTGAATTGGGGTGATTTGTGTGCAAAAAACGTAGTTTACAGTCGGAATTCTGGTTCTGCTCCAGCAGACCTGCGCGATCGCGTAGAGACTGGCGCAATCGCGCTGAAGCAACATTTACCCATCGCGATCGCGCGCCCTTTCACGTGATAGTGAAGTGTATTTAATTCCAGAAATTCCTGCTTTGGGACAGAATGTTCGCAAAGGCTTCGTAACAGTTTCTAGTCACCAAAACTCCAATTATATCATCAAATATGGTGAGTTTGTAGATCACAAATCAAAATTCATCCAATTACGAATATGTTGTGTGACGATTCGATCTTTGAACATTTGATCGCGTCACTTCCAGTTAGTACTTTGAGGGTAACACTTCTACCTAATTGGTACTAATCCATTGTGCGAATAGGATACTCGTGCCTAGAAGGAGAGTAGAATTAAAAGAAGATTCGTAGTTAATTGTTTGGTTCAAGTGCGCACCAAATAGCTTAGCGTTTATCGAGTCCCATTGAATCCACTCTTCCCGAAGAGCATTTGGTTCTTGTGACTTGGATTGATCATTGAGGAGGTTGCGCAACTACGAGGAGGCCATTGATCTCAAGTGAACCTAACCCCCAACTTGAGTGAACCCGAGCGACAAACAAAAGTGAGGGAGGACTTTTACTCTAATCTCCTTTTCTTGTCTTTGATTTATGTAGGTACATGGCCGGAGACGTGTACGATACCATTAAGGTCCCGGTAAGCACTTTGGCCTACCTTTTGGCTGAGGTGAGATCCATAAGCTCGAGGCTTGATATCCTCAAGGAGGAATGGACCCCGAGTGTCCAAAGGGGTACCGAAGGAGGTACTAGTGATGAAATGTTGGGCATTCCCCAACCGTTGGGCATTCCCCAACAAGTGGGCACTCCCCACAACTTGGGCATTCCCCAAGGTAAAAGTGAGCAATATTATGAGCTTAAAACGACACTTGTGGTACGGAGGAGTTTGGGTGCCATGAGTCTTGCGGAGTAGGAGCATGTGCAAAGAGAGAATCTCTTCCATGCTAGGTGTCGTGTGATGGGGCAAGTGTACTCAATGATCATTGATTCGGGAAGTTGTGCTAACATAGTGAGTGAGACTTTGATTTCCCAATTGCAATTGCCTACTATAACGCATCCACATCCTTACCGCTTACAATGGTTGAGTGAGTGTCGAGAGTTGAGGGTGGTGAAGCAAGCTTTGACTGAGTTTGGCATTGGGAATTATCGAGATAAGGTAATGTTCGATGTAGTCCCTATGCAAGCTTGCCATCTCTTGTTTGGAAGACCATAGCAATATGACCGGAGCGTAGTACATGATGGTAGGACCAACTCTTACACGGTCTTGCATGGTTCTAGAAAGTATGTACTCAAGCCCTTGACGCCGAAGCAAGTAAGTAATGACTATAGGATTACGAGGGAGTTCAAGGAAGCCGCTAAGGCCAAGTTACCCATAATACTTGAGCCCGGAACCAAAAATCTTATGGTCATGCCCTTGCAAGTTGAGAATGAAACATCATCTGAATCTACAATTGGCCTTGAGCGAAGAATGAATGAAGTGAGAGGAGGGGAAATACCAAATGAGAGTGGGGACACCCTTTGTTCTAAACATGTTCTATCTTCTTCTCCTTCTATTTGTTTTGGCTTATGTGTAGGTACTCTTGTAGGCGAGCTAGTGGAGCCTCAACCGGTTGGTAAGAAAGAAAGACAAAAGGATGGAGCTCGTCATTGTGAGTTTCATGAAGGAGGACTTGAACATGACACTTCAAGCGATGTGAGTACTCACGGGAGCTACTCAAAAGTAAGCCTTTCATCACCTTCTCCTGAACATGTTAATCCCTTGTCTTGTGAAGACTCAATGCTAGTTAGTACTTGTAATGCATGTAATGAAATTGCAACTAGCGTAGAGTCGATTAGTCAACTTGTGTGTGCATGTAAACCACTAGTTGAGAGTGTTGATGAGCCACATCAAGATGTGAGCTCGATATTCAATGAACCTCTCTTTAGTGAGAACTTAATAGTTGACTATACTTGTGAGCCTTGTTATGGCACACCACCAATTTTTGATAAAGGGAAAGATGAGTTGTTTGATCATGCCCTATTTGACTTAATTTCCTTTGGCTAACCTATGTGTCGTAGTGGGAAAAGTAGTGACCTTGAGAAGTCCATAGTGGATGAGATGGATCGAATTATATTCGATAAATCCTCAAGTGTGAGTGATGAACCTAGCTATGATACTTCACCTTTGCTTGACCTTGAGAATGGGATGTGTACTTTTACTATTCCTTTGTTTGAGGGCATCCTTACTTGTGGTGGTGAGTTGTATCGAGCTAGAGTTAGGAATGAGTTGGAACCTCCATGGTGTGAGGGATTTGATCCCATAGACAACTCTTTGTTTGAAGCTTCGAGTGAGGAAGATGATTCTTCTAGTGACCCTGCTCTTGTTGGTTCGGGTTATGATGATGAAGAGGCCATTAATAATGCCTTCCTTGAGAGCTTACCTTGTGAGGGGGGTTGTCTTCAGAATGAGATTGGAGGTGAGGAGGTATCTCTTAGTGTGAGTATGAAGGCTTTTAAGAAGGGGAGTGGGGTAATTGATTCTAATTGTGAATTGACTTACTTTGTCTATCCCATCCCACATGTTAACCACACTTTGAGAATTGAGCATGCCAAAACCATTGTGCCGAGATGTGAAAGTGATGCATTGAAGGTTTGGTATGTTGATCATGGGCTTAGGGGTCATAGGAACTTTAATTGCTTAATCAATGTTCTATGTCCTAATGATCTCCTTGCTTGTTATGATCGCGAGTGCTTGTCACTATGGAGCCAAGAACTTGTTGTTTCCTTTGGAGACATAAGCTTCTTGATTGATATTGATACTTGGCTCTATCACAAGAGTGAATTTTCCACATCACTTGCATTCACGCTTGTTGGACTTGCCTACTCGTGTAGTGGAAAGTCTTGGTGTGCTAATCTTGAACTTAGGGATCGTAGGGATTTTTATCACTTGATCTTGTATATGCCATGCACTATTGATCTCTTTGTTTGTTCTTGTGTTGGGTACATTTCTTTGTTGAACCAAGTAAGTTCTAGTTCCTTTGGGAACATGAACTTCTTTATTGCCATTGATACTTGGTTATACCATAAGAGTGTGTATTCCCACACTCTTGGCACTAACCTACTCTTGGCGTAGGAACCTTTTTGTTTTTGTTTGTCTTTGGATGTAGGCTTTGATGGTTTGATTTCGAGGACGAAATCCTTTCAAGAAGGGGAGGATGATGCAGTATAAAATAGCCTAAATGACAACCATCAAGAGCCAAGCACGAGAGTGCATTGGAGCTCAATCAAAGAGGAAAAAGGGCTGGAAACAGTGCAGGAAACAGGGAAGGAAAACAGGGCAAAACAGGGCAGCACCTTCTGAGCTTAGTGCCTAACAGAAGAGATTTGTTCTTTGCGATCGCGACACTGTCTGCGCGATCGCGAAGAGGAGTAATTTGCTATGCGCGACAGCGTTCCTCCTAGCGCGATCGCGTGGAATTGATGTTCAGCTTGCTCTGCACGATCGCGATGACCAGTGCAGGGGCAGCGGACCAGAATCTGAGTAAACATTGTAAAGGGGTGCTATAAATACACCCCTCCTTCATTTATTGTCTGCTTACCTTACTTTGAACACAAAACATTGAATGAGCATAGCTCTTGAACCTTGTAACCTTTTTGGCTTGAATCAATTGGATGAATCCAATTTGCTCTTCAAACCGTCTTTGATCATTCTATTTGCTCGAGCCTCGTGTCTCTTGAGGATAGTTGCTTAGCGTAAGTGATTCTTTCCAATCGTTCGGGGTGTAACGGAACAAGTTCTTCGTTGCTACTTGGACTTTCGTGTGAGTCTCGTCTCGTTTCTTATCTTTTATCGCTTTCGTAGTTTCGATTGCATCATTTGGTCTGATCGAGCCTTCAGATTCTCAATTCTATGTCAACAAGAGAGCTGAACAAACAAGAGGTAAACTCAGATTAGTCATTAATTATGGCTTTAGTAGGATAAACTCTTGTGTCTATGGTATAGCCGATTTACTTGTCCTTACTTGCGCCTAATCACAACTCGGTATCAGAGCCAGACCATCCATCTTCGGAGGGAGGAACAGTTTAGTAGAAATATGTCCGAGTCGTTTCCGTCGTCCTCCAGCTCTACAAATACCCTAGAAAGTAAATATGTCTTCGAGTCTTTCCAAAACCCTGTCCAGTAAATATGATTACCTTTATGAAGTAGATATATTACCAGATGAAAATAAAGTGTCTTCTACTGAATTACCTTTAATAAATACATATTCTGCTTTTGCCAAAAAGACATGTTCTCCGTGGTCACAAATTCGTTCTTTGGTCCAACGGAAACCAAAAGGTGTAAAAGAATATGTTGCTACCTCAAAACTTGACAAGCATCCTATTCTTGCTACACAAGAGGAGCAATTCATAACTCTTCAAATCCCTGATGATTTTCCTAGACAATGGAAAAATCATGGTTTTACCCATATCCACTTTGGTACCATAAGAGTTGCCCTGACATATCATGGAAGAAAAGGTCAACCTGTTGTTGCTCGCCTTTTTCTTCTTCATAATAGATATTATGAGTAAAAACATGCAAACCTGGGAACTGCAGATGTTAATTTTAATGTCGGGACAGTCTTTGTTACTATATTTCCAAACCATAATATGTCCCTGTATCACTCATACCTCACCGAAGCTTTAAAACTCCAAGTCCAGATCCAAGGAGCCCCACAAGCCAGAGATGCTATTCAAGCTACCCTTCATTATCAAATGGCTTGGTGTGTTCAAAATCATGCCATGGATCTCTCCCTTCTAGGAGGAGAAATTACTTTGCTCTTAAATATTGATGCCACAAAAGGAACCACTATATGCACCCAAATTCGCAGACAAATACCTCGTAATGAGTTAGTCAAAATCCTTCCTGATTCCTGGATCACAAACTATGAAAAATTGAGAGAACCTACTGAACCATTTCAATCCACTGAACCAACCTTCACCAAAAGAAATGATAAAACAGTATCAATCAGTTTTGACCACTCTCACTTCAAAAAACCCAACAAAACAGCCTTCTCATTCCAAATGATCCAACCAATACATGAGCCTTACTTTTTGCACCATAATTCCAACTTGGATTATGAGTACACCATAGAAGAACAAAATTGGATCCAATACTTTGACAAAGAAGGACATGATGTTAGGTGGTTTAAAGATCCCTTTACGGGACACTGTCCATGGGAAATTGAATGCAATTGTCAAGAATGCTTAGAGGATCCCAATGGTGAATTAAATGAATACTGGGATTGGAGCAATTCACAGCATCTCAAGAAAAATGAAGCCAAATTAAAAAAAAAAAAAAAAAAAAAAGAAGAAAAACAAATGCAAATCTTCTTAAACTCAATTTCGGAAAAAATATGATGAAGGAGATCCATTGATCGGTTTATTGAGCCGTCCAGGAAAATATGAATTTCTTGTTAGCTACAAGCCCTAAGAATTTCCACCATTACCAACAAATTACACCCCGAGTTGTGAAGATAATGATCTGCCATCTCCCCAAAACATTTCCACATCATCTGCCCAAAATATCCCATCCACTCAAAAAACGTCACCCACTCACAAAACTCCTAAAGCCACAAACCCACAAATGTTCATGTTAAGCCCTTCCAGCTCCAGTTATGCCCTAGATTTTCCTTAACTTCAACCTTTTGAAAAATACGGTATAAGCCATGTTCCGAAAATTCCAAAGAAAAATATTGTGCTACCTTCTGGAGAAAAACCCCCAACAAGTAATATTGAAGCAACTTTAAACTGGCAATCTGAAAACATTGGCACTACCATAAAAAATGTGGCTCACATACAAAACAAGGTAATGAGTAAGGTGAAAACAATTAAGAAAAAGGTGGACCAGAAAACGTCTCAGCATGCAGGATTAATTAAAGCCCTGGAACTCAGATTGACAAATCTGCAATATGAACTTTGTCCACCAGGAACATCACTTTTCCACTTTTTTGCAACAATAACAAAGAGAAATGGCTTCTATCAAAGAAAAACTCCAACTTCTGAGAACTGGTCAGTTCGAGTAAAGAGCCTCAAGTTGTTCTTCAAGGCCTACTATATTCCCAATGTCCTCACAAGCATATTCTCCACAAAAAATAGACTATGCCTTTTCCAACTTTCCAGTTACCACAGAAGAATCTACCCCTTTCTCCCGACCTCCAAAAGATGAACCGGAATTTGTTATTGAAAAAATGGTTTGGGAAAGAAGAATGCACTTGTAGCCAAAAGCAACCTAAGAAAAGAAGAGATTCAGGAGAAAGATCAAAAAGTTCTAACCTAGAAAACCTGATGATCTCGGACCAAAAACTCCCAAACTTCTATGTTGCACAACAAAAGGATATCAAAGATGAAACCAACAGTCAGGAGTCTAAATCTCAAGATTCATCAGATGATGATCCTCTAGAAAAAAGCTCTCAATCAAGTGATGAATCCACTCTGGACTCATCAGAGGCAGAAGATCATATTCCTAAAGAAGAACAACCCCCGATCTTCATGAATTATCCCAGAGAACCAGAAGTTTCTGAAGTAGATGAGGAACGAGATGGCATGACAGATGAACCAATTCCATAAAGAAGGCGAGAACCTGTCACAACCAAAGCAGTTGGAACTGGTTTCCATACTTTCACCCTGGATGATATCAAAGTTTCAAGATGGCCACAAAGGATCCAAGATTTCTATACTTGGATGGTCACAAAAAATCTAATGTAACGTGAAAAATATCTCATCTTGTCAGATTTCACTTCGTGACTCTCAGGACTTCTCAGAGATTGGTGGAATTCACTTGGGATACAAGATAAAAATCTATTTCTCACTTCCCAAGATTTTGCCTTCAACATCAGAATTCTCCAAGAAGTCTTCTGTGGAGATTCAGGCCAAAGACATGAAAAGCTCAGGAGGCAATTCTTCGAAATGAAGTGTGTCTCATTCGAGCGAAACTCCATTGATCAACACTTCCAAAAAATGGCGAAAATGTATTTTGAAATTGGAGGAGAGATCAATCTAAAACAAGCCTTTGTTTCATCTCTTCCAAAGATGTTAGTAGGCCGAACCATGACCCTCATTGAAGAAAAATTCCAATCAATCACAGTCCCACAGGTCGGCTACATAAGCCAAATGATCTTTATTGCCTTAGATGACATATGTACCAAAAGATTTTCCTTGAAGCAAATCATCCAAAACAATCCGGCGCTTGATAAAGCTTGTCGCAGAACTGTTCTGGTTACTGGATCAAACTGCTCTTGTAGAACTCACAGCCGGGGAAAAAAATTCAAAAGATTCAGATGGCAAAAAATTCTAGAGGGAAAATCCAAAGCCAGGAAACGCACAAAGTATTTCCGGAGAAGAAGGCCAGGAAATTCTGAACAGCCTAGGCGATGCTATATCTATCACAAAATTGGACATTATGCAAGAAATTGCCCTCAATCCAGACAAGCTATAAAGATTCTTGAAAAAATTGAAAATTACACCTGAATCCATCTTCGACAAGAAGAGGATGTTGAATTAGTTTTTTCAGCAGATGATGACCCTACGGAGGAAGCGCTTTTCTCCCTTGATATATATGAAGATTACGGTAATGATCACTATCAAATTTCAGAACCAGCAGCAAAAGCCCACTAAGAAATTGATGCTATCATGATTATCCCTCAGGTGGAGCTCAAAGTTTACACATCTAAGTGGGATAAACCCATTCAGGTTATTGCTTTCATGGACACTGGAACTTCTTTTTCACTAATGAATCCAGTCGTTCTTCCTGATGATCAATGGGTGCCGCATTTCAAATACTTCAATACTGCTTCAAATGGAGTCTTGACCACCACAGTCATTACCAAGCACCCCATTACAATTGAGTTCTTCCCAGGATTAAAATTCAGAACCAAATTAATAGGGTCTGATATACCAGGAAAAGACCTTATTGTAGGTTTTGATATCTATAGACAACTGAAAGATCAGCTTCATATCAGAGCTAATGGGATAACATTCAAAAAGCAATTCAAGCCATATTCAAAAATCCCCGAGGTTATTGCAGATTACAGATGATGAGCAAGTCAAGGAAATTGAACAACAACTTGTGGAAAATTCATGCGGTGAGTATCACAAAGATTTCATTAAGAAGTGCGAAAGCCTGTTATGGCAGAACGAAGAATTCTTCATCAGACTACCTTTAAAAAAGAATGAAAATATCAATCACACAAAGGCACGTCATTCAGGCATGAATCTAGAACACTTGCAACTGGCACAAAAGGAGTGCGATGAACTCTTGGAGTTTGGTCAGATCGAGCCTTCAGATTCTCAATGGGCTTGTGAATCATTCTACGTCAACAAGAGAGCTGAACAAACAAGAAGTAAACTCAGATTAGTCATTAATTATTAACCTCTTAACCACTTTCTCCAAGATGACAAATTCCCTATCCCAAATAAAGTCACCCTTTTCTCACACTTAGCCAAAGCCCAATACTTTTCCAAGTTCGATCTTAAATCAGGATTTTGGCAATTAGGAATTCACCCAGAGGAAAGAGCCAAAACAGGTTTTTGCATCCCTGACCATCATTTCCAATGTAAAGTCATGCCTTTTGGACTAAAAAATGCACCATCCCTATTCCAAAAGGCCATGATAAAAATATTCTAGCCCATCCTCCATACCTCACTTGTTTATATTGATGATATTTTACTATTTAGTGAAACAATGGAGGCACGCATAAACCTACTCCGTCAGTTTGAGTCATTAATATCACAGTACGGAATTATGCTCTCGGCAAAGAAAATGGTTCTTGCAAACAATGAAATTGATTTTCTTGGAATGCATTTTGTTCAAGGAGCATATAGTCCAGGACCCCATATCTGTCAAGAGTTGCTCAAGTTTCCGGACACAAATCTTACAACAAAGCAAATCCAGCAATTTTTAGGTGTGATAAATTATGTAAGAGATTTCATCCCAAATGTCTCTGCATATATTTCTCTACTCACAAAAATGCTGAAGAAAAATGCTCAACCATGGGGAAAGGAGCAAGACAAAGCAATCAGGAAAATAAAAGAAATTTTCAAAGACGTCAATGCACTCTACATCCCTTCAGACGGAAAGAAAATATTGCAGACTGGTGCTAGCAATGAATATTGGAGTGCATTCCTCTTTGAAGAAAAAGATGGCAAGAGAAATATCTGTGGATACGCCAGTGGAAAGTTCAAGGATGCGGAACAACATTACCATTCAACCTTCAAGCAAATTCTTGTTGTAAAAAATAGGATCAAAAAATTCAACTTCTTCCTGATCCACACAGAGTTCTTGATCGAGATGGACATGAAAGCATTTCCCAAGATGATCCAAATAAATCCAAAAATCATCCCAAATCCTCAGATCCTCAGATGGGCACAATGATTTTCCCCCTATAAATTTCAAGTTAACCATCTGAAAGGGAAGGACAATGTTCTGGCAGACTTCTTATCCAGGCCGGAGGAATTTTCAAAAAGGTTTTCCCCGGAGCAGACAAAGCAAAAAAAGAAAATTAACCAGCTTTTTATGCTTACCGGAACACCAGGGTCAAGTTTATTAAAGCAGGAAGATTATCCCCCAGAGCTCTTCAATCTTACAAATCCATTTGACCCAGTTGGTATAAAAGAAAGAAGGACCTTCTATGAACTTCAAGTTTTCAGGTTATATAGAGGATCCATTCTGAAGCCATTCGGAGTCCATCCAAATTATCCATTTTGCCATGTCTTTATTGCACAGGCCAATGATTTTCCTCAAGAGCTTTTATGATTTTTCTGGTATCTTTGTCACCAATACTATATTTTTATGGAGTGCAAGTGCAACGTGTTCCAGAAATTCTATGATCTTGAACCTGCTCTCAAGACATTTTTATTATGGTTCAAGCCAAGAAGCTATTGGATGAAGTGTTTTAAAGAGTCCTATGATGTAAGATGTTTATGTTCCATCGGCCCGTAAAAATTTTCAATGATAAAGTCCAGGCGCAAGCAGAAGCAACGTTTTGGTGTAAATTACCAGTCTCCATTTTATCCATGGATGAAGAATATAGTGAATGAAACGACCTCGGTTAGTCGTTTCGGAAATTAGGTCTTCGATTGGCGTGCCGATATTTTTAAAATATTCGTAAGGTCCATTAGGGCATGTCTTTAAAATTTGAGTTAAATCAGACCTCGTTTGGTGCGTATCCGAAGAAGATTTCAGTTTTTTTATTGTCAATAAATATTAAAAAGAGATTTTTAAACTCGGTTTTGGCAAACGAGCTCCAATTGAAAATCCGAAAGCGCCGCTAGGTTCGTATGATTATTTGTAACTTTTATGAACGTTCGAAAGTGAATTTCGATGTTGTTCGGCTAGTTTCCGCTAAAATGCCGAAAGTTAAATAATTTGACTTCTTTTTATTTAAATTCGCATCTTGAGTTTCGGGAGTCCAATTTGAGATCCGCCTTCGTGAGTATGTTACATATATTTTGTATAAATGGTATGCAAAAGTTGGGATTATTTTGAATATCGTAGGGTACCATTTTAATTATCGCCGCGAATACAAAAAGAAAAGAAAATAAAATAAAAGAAAACAAAAAAAAAGAAAGGAAAAAGGTCGGTTGGTCCTTAGCTTAAATGCTAAGGACGAATGTAGTAGATACAGAAACAGTAGCATTCACGATATGAAACCGAGAGAAAATAAAATGACGGGGAGGAAGAGAAAAATGCCAGAAAGTGAGAAAGGAGCCGGAGAAAAGTAGAATTTTTACCCTGAAACATTCAGGTAATGACCCTAAAAATATGGATATTAGACATCGCCCTAATGACGTAAATTGATAATTTAAAAGGTCAAATGGACCCCGATAATGGAATTAATTATATATTCGTACTCAGTGAGTTATGGAAAATATATAAATATAATTTATTTGGGGTTTAGTTATGTGACCTTAAACTCTGTACATAGGCCTGGCCTACGTATTGCATATGCGAATAGGATGTCAGGTTCCTACCTGGATTGTTCTAAGATATAAGGAATGAAGCCTTTAGCCTAATTTGATATATTTTTCTGCTTATTGAATAGACTGGGATCGTTTGGCAATGAATTCAAAGGACAAAGCGGTTGTTGAGTAATTGTGCTAACTTTGTAACAAGGTAAGTGTTTATATCCATTTTTTTGGAGGCACCTGGCCTCGTGGATTTTCTACCACGTGTTCCTTACGTATGTAGCTGCCGATAGGCGTACTCCTTATGCCTTAGCTTTGGATTTACATTGTATATTATATGTAATGTCCATTTGTTGGTATTGCATTGAGGATCTGAGCATTGTACCCTGGCTCTGAGTTGGCATCTACTTCCCGGCTGTCGATGAGAGTCCCGCGCCGGAGAAGGGTTATTATTGCATCATATTGCATTCATATGAATTATATGTCATTCATGTACATTACATTGCATATCATATTGGGTGTAGGAGTATTCCGCCCCAGGAGCAACCGCTCCATTGTATCATATTGAGGGTAGGAGTATTCCGCCCCAGGAGCAGGAGGATTCCGCCCCAAGAGCAGGAGTATTCCGCTCTTATGTCAGATATTGAGTGCAGGAGTACTCCGTCTCTGGTTTACATTATATCGGGTGCAGGAGTATTCCGCCCCAGGAGAGTACAGGAGTATTCCGCCTCTGCTTTATATTATATCGGGTGCAGGAGTATTCCGCCCCAGGAGCAGGAGTATTCCGCTCCAGTTGGTTATCAGATTGGATTCCCCTCGAATGCAGGAGTATTCCGCTTTGGGATGGGATTACGGGCACATGTGACCCTTTGCATCAGATTTCATTTCATTTCATACCATTGTGTAAACTTGTGGTACATAACTATTGTCCTGCTTACATGTGCATTGCTTATTTATTGATAGGTTTCTTGCTCGTATCCCTAGTTGAGTTTATGGTTTCATACGTGTTTCCGGTTGTTATCTGACTCTGCCTTTTTATAATTTAAATAAGAGGAATTTGGTTTATCTGTTTCTTTTCTCCCTGGCTAGCTATCTGTCACGACCCAATTTCTAAGGGCTCGTGATGGCACCTAAACAACATTTGCCTAGGCGAACCAATGAAACAAGATGCGGAAAAGAACAATAATGTGAAAAGATCATAAATTGATATATAAATATAAAAGGGTGAAGTCCAAAAGAATATATCCACAAAAGAATTGGAGCATTCTAAGAGTGACTCAATAAAGTATGAATATACATCAAAGAAATCTGAGTCCTATCTCTAAGTGACTCCGGCGGTATGCCACCACGGTCTATGTGGTCGGCTCACCTCAATCAAAAGCCTCAGAAGCCTCGGGAACCGCTAACGTCCGGGCTGCTGACTGGATGAAGGACCTGCGCACGTAGCAGAGTAAGTTATGAGCCGAAGCCCAGTAAGATCACCGACAGGCCCGCTAAGGTACCCTTGCGGGACAAGTCGCTACATGCATCATAAGCAACAACATACTATAGTAATCATACAATAAAGTAGTGAAATCACAAATAGATGTAACACATTCCATACACACAAGTAATAACCAGAAGTCTCAAGGATTATGCCCATCCAACGTAAGGCATAGGTCAACTCAGCGGCGGTTTGGAGGTCCAATCTCTACTCCCGTGCCGACTAACCTAGACCTATGATCGACTAGCAACACCACTACTAAGTATCAACCATATACCGTGACCCGAAGTCACTATCACAATCACGAATAAGTAGACCAACGACCCGTAGTCGTTGGCTCATCTCAAATCTGTCTACGATCGCACCACACCCCCTGTCAAGTGCGTCGTATCTCAATACATCAAGTGACCACACCACACCCCCTGTCAAGTGTGTCACATCTCAAAGATCAAGTGTCCACACCACACCCCCTGTCAAGTGTGACACATCTCATAGTATAGGCGACACCACACCCCCTGTCAAGTGTCCCTCTAACAGTATTAATATCCACGACATTAATAATAATAACAGAAATAATAACAGAAATATTAATAACGATAATATTTCACAGTCACCGTAACCCAGGTTGGTTATGCTAGCTGAACGTAAGGCGAAGGTTAACCCGACCACAGTTTGGGGGTACAATCCCTACTCCCATGTCGTCCAACCCAAGGTTACGTATAGACAGCACTACCCAACCCGGCACGTGAACAAATCAAGTACCAATATCATACAAAAGCCGGCAAAATCCTCGGCAAGACATTTATCATGACATGCCGGCAACATCCTCGGCCATGTCCCAAGTTCTTGCTATCTAAGCATGGCGTAGCAAGCGTTACTACGATATAAATTTAAGCTACCTCGACGTAGCGTTTAGACCGGCACATACCTCGGTCGAGTCACAATCTCGCTATTTATAACAAACAATAATAGCAAGTAATTCACATCATTAATCCTAACCATTGTTAGGTATATATATATGCGTACATGAAGCATACTAGCATGAAGGAAGAGTCCACAAGCACAATAGAGGTCAAGTCTCACTTACCTCGAAATTCGGGCTCAAATGCCGGGAAGAATCTCCTTTTCCGCTCGCCTTGTCCGCGAAGGACTCTCCACTAGGTCTATTAAGACAAGATATAGCACATATGAGTGCTCAATTATAGCTATTTATACCTAAATTTACAAAATGTACTTTTCCGGACTCCCCACGCTCCCGTGAGTCCAAAAGTACACTTAGATTCCACATGCGAGCCTTGCTCGATGTCTTTCCCCAATTCTTAAGAATCTAGGGTTCTAACCCATTTCCAAGAATCAACCCTTTGATTCTTGTGTTAATCAACATAAAGATGGATTGAAAGGGCTTACCTTAAGTGTAAGTATGATTGGGTCTTCAAGAAATACCCAAAAATCGCCTCAAGAGCTCACCAAATGATTTTTATAAGTTATGAACCGAAATGGCCCGAAATGGCCTTTTTATAGCAGTTTTTTTTGCCTCTGTGACAGCTTCTTTTTAAAAAATCATAACTTTTTATAGGAATGTCCAAATGACCTGAAACCGGTGCCATTAGAACCACAAATGTAGATGTTCGGACTTAGAGAGCTCTCGTTCCAGTTCTTGATGTTGCCCCAGTAAAATGTGTTCCACAGGCAGCATGTGTTGCGCCACTAATTGTTCTGGCTTGTTAGCCAGTCGAGGTAACAGTTCGGTCCGAGTGCCCAAAGAGGTTGCATTATTTTACGCGGTTGAACTTTCCGATATTCTTAAGCAATGCATCAGATAAACCTCGTGATTTTTTTAAAATAAAAGAATGTCAGCGTATCCTTCAGGCTCTTGATTATATCGAGCAGTATGATGTTGATTATTTTGCTTTCCAGTTTCAGGGTCCAGCCTTGAATTGGTGGGCCGCTCTCTTATTAGCTAACTTGGTTCAGTTTTTCTTTTAGATTCGCGGAAAAGTTCCTTTCGAGTAGTGAGCGAGATGAAAAGTGTTGTCAGTTTGAGTGAATTGGACAAGGTAGCCTGTCGGTTAACCTGGTGGTGTTTCAGAAGATGAGATTGAATTCTATAAAATAGCTGAATATGCATTAGAACGAGTCCATTAACCTTCCGAGAATGTTCAAAGATTTATTACTGACCTTTCTCCTTCCTAGAGATCCCAGATGGCTCGAGAGATTGAGGTCGGGATCTCATTTGATGTCATTGTTGATATTGCTCAAAGGTATTAGCCATACCATAAGTTGAGCGGGAAAGTAAGAGATCCCATGGCCCTGGTAGGGCAACCATGGTACCTCATTTAGAGGTAAAAGTTCTAATTATTTTGGGAGGTCACCTTCCAGGTTATCTAAGCTTGTAGAGCGTAATTCTCAAAGTGCACTAGTAGTTCATCAAAATAGACTCAGTTTTCTCCTTGTAGCTATCTATAATCTATCCAGTTTCTATTTTTAAGGAAAAGGGTGTTATTACTGTCATGAGTCTGGTTATCCTTTGAGGAGTTTTTCCTTACTCCAGCAAGTAGACAATCGTCCTTCTTCTTGCCCTTAGGCACCTGCACAGTCGCAGGAATTTCATTTAAATTTTAATGAATCAAAGAAATGCCACCATCCAGTAGAGGCCGAGAGGGTGGTGGTAGTGATTCCTCTAGAAGTAATTATGAGGGTAGCGGCTCCACTCAGCCGCAGAGGCAGTTTTACGAACTGCTAGTCTGGCAGGATGCTGAGGCATCCGATGTAGTAGACCCAAGTATTTCTTCTTCCCTCAAATGTGAGTAAGATTTGATTCTTCCGATCGATCTGGAAATGGTTTCTCATATCATGTTTCCATGGCGTCCTTGGATATTTTTTCTATTAAGAATCTATTGTGGTAGAGGGGTGAGCTTCTGGTATGATTTATTTAGGGCATTTGTGAGACCCTACTAGCTTATGTGGTTTAAATGTGAGAGATTTTGAGTGAGTATCGGTATGGTCTGCTTAGCATCTTGTTGTGCCACGTTCTCTTATTATGTCGAGTCAGTTTACCTCTCCCTTTGGAATTTAGTGTTGGTAGGATGATGAGATCCTTATTCGTCATCATTAGAAAGTTTCATTATTTATTTCGGTGTAAAGTGGTTAGTAAGTAATATTCAATCTACGTATCTCCTCTTGGTTCAAAACGCTAGTAAAGTCATGTTATCGTATGAGCTTGTCTGGATTATAAAAGGGTTTTCTGGTAAATTTTCAGAGTTTCCTTCTTATTGGGGGATTAAATTGGCGTAGATGTTATTCCATAAAGCTCATTTAATGTCTATTTCTTCAATTGCGATTTTTGGGTTAGCCTGACTCGGAAGTAGTCTAGCTCTGGTAACCAAGTGATAAGACCCAAACCCCCTCAAGACCATTCACTCGGAGTCAAGCCAAGTTGATCCAAGATATCCATCTTCACTTGATATGGAAGAGTATGGAAGAAGGCCCCGAGAGCAACTTGAAGACCATGCTTTGGTGTGACGTGGATGGAGGATCCTTGAGGACACTTGGAGAGGCCCAAGAGACTCAAAAAGAGACACTCCAAGGGGTTCCAGAACAAGGCGGAGCGCCTCCCAGCTGAGGCGGGGCGCCTCCCAAAATCCAGAGAGCAGGAAGTCAGGAGGCGGAGCGCCTCAGGAAAAGTCCAGAGAGTGGAAGGCTGCTAGGCGGACCGCCTACCCACCCCAGGCGGCCGCCTCCCCCTGTGACAAGCTGCGGGATATTTTACTACTTTTGTCTTGGACTTCCAACTTTAGCCCTGCGTGGCCTTATTTGTTTAAACCCACTTTGGGGGTATTTTAGACCTTTTATTACGCCTAAGTGAAGCCTATAAATACTTCACTTAGCCTCTTTGAAACACTACCTTACCTTTGAATCTTATGAATGATGAATAGAGTTTATCTCTTTATTGAAGAAACCCGTCTCTTGGTTGCTTGAATTCACTAGTGGAACCTAGTTGAGTCTTGAACCGAAAACCCGATCATTCTATTTGCGAGCCCCAAGTGTGGCTCGAGGGTAGTTGCATAGTGTAGGTCCTCCTTGACACCGATACGAGGGTATTATGGAACGAGTTCTCCATAGTTACTTCGTAGGGAGTTCGAGTAGTGTCTCGCTCTTTATCTTTATTTCCGCGTTTCGTATTTGATTCTTATCATCTTGGTATCAGAGCAAGGCTCGGGTTTTGTTTCTACAAACCCCCGACCCTTGATTCTTCGTGCCTAGGTCGATTCCTATCTTTATTTTCTTGTTTGTTGTTATTAAAAGAAGAAAACTACAAAAAAATTGAAAAATTGAAAAATCTAAAAATTTGGTGTATCTTGTTGGTTTGGATGATTCATGATATGGGTGTTATAGATTCTTGATCGTGGTTGAAATCCCGTCGTTTGGATACCAAAAACACGTGGATTGGAGAAGATTGAAAATCAAAACCCCAAAACCCCTTAAAACCCTTGATGAACTTGTTCTTGATGACTTTTGATTGATTCTTGGGTTGGATTGATATTGGATTGAGATTTGATATTGGGGTTTGATCCTTGTGTGATTCCCGTTCTATTGGTACCTTAAACACCCAATTTGGAGTTGTATTGCATGAATTGAAATTTTGAAACCCCATGAGAATTTGAAAATTTTGAAACCCTATCTTTGAAGAAGATGAACATGGTGGATTGCTTGATATTGATTGGGGTTTGATAAAAGTTGTTGGGGTTTGATCTTTGCGACTCATAGAACATTTGGGTACCTTTGGAATTGCTAAAACAACGCTTGATTAGTTGAATTGTTGGGTGAAAAACCAAGAAAAAACGCGTCGTTGAACTGTGCTGAAGGTTGCAGAGGCGGAGCGCCTACATTCTGAGGCGGGCGCCTCAAGTCTGTGACCTCTCTGGAATTTGCTGAGGCGGAGCGCCTCCCTGCTGAGGCGGAGCGCCTCCACCTGAAGCTTTACCCTGGGCGGACCGCCCACTCTCTGAGGCGGGGCGCCTACTCCCTGAAGCTTGGGAATTGGGTAGT
Organism: Petunia x hybrida; assembly: GCA_037355625.1. Classification (NCBI taxonomy): domain Eukaryota; kingdom Viridiplantae; phylum Streptophyta; class Magnoliopsida; order Solanales; family Solanaceae; genus Petunia; species Petunia x hybrida. The sequence continues at coordinate 1,192,189 of JBBBVM010000803.1, forward strand.
TTCTTCTAGGTTCTCGTGTTTTGTTGTTTGCATTGCTTCTAATTGGTACTATTAGAGTATAATCCTACTTGATTAGTACTAATTACTTCGAGCTAATTAGGATTATCGTGCCTTAGAAAGGAGACTAGAACTCAAAGAAGACCCGTAGTGCCTTTTGACTCAAGTCCTCACTCAAAGTGCTTAGCGTTCCAATCGAGTCCTATTAACTCCACTCACCCCGGAGTGCATTTGGGCTTTCGAGTCGAGTGATTAAGTTTAGGTTTACTATTCAACTTCGTGAAACTTTGAGTTCAAGCAAGAGTGAAATAGCCATCACCACCATACGAGTGATCCGAGTGAAAAATTGTGAGGGAGCGAGTGAGGTGTTTTGACTAACTCTTGTTTCTTTCTTTGTAGGTACAATGGCCAACGAGGGTCAAGATTTCATCAAGGATGCCTTGGCTAGCATTCTTGCCAAGATGGACGTCATGACTCAAAGGATTGAGTCAATTGAAAAGGGTGCCTCAAGTACCCAAGGTGACCAAGGGGCCCCGAGTGTCCCAATTGAAAAGGGGACCCCGAGTGTCCCAATTGAGACCGGTGAAGTCTCAAGTACTCCTAACTTTACCCCGGAACAAGTAAGCCATGTCATTGAGTTGTTCAATCAACAACGGGTAAAGGAGGACCGGGAGAGAATTGAACGAACGGGCATTCCCCGTATCTTGGATAATCCTCCAAGAGACGTTCCATTACCAAGACCCATCCGAAATGTGCAACCTCTTGAGCAAGTCGATGAGGCTCAAGAAGGGGAGGAAGCCGAATATGGTGATGATATGTATGGGCTTGATGATCACTTTCAACCGAGACGAGGTATGAATGGGGGTCGTAATGTGGATCGTGGTAGGGGCCGAGGTCGAGGGCCACCTATGGGATATGTTGGAGGGAATGCGCGGAGGGAGTATGGTGTGAATGAAGATCACTATGGGGGCCAACCGGAGCCGTTCCGTGGGGGTCGTGACAACACCAACCTCAATAGTGTGAAACTTAGTCTCCCTACCTTCAAAGGGAATTGTGATCCGAATGCTTACATTGAATGGGTGCTACAAATAGAAAGATTGTTTGACACAAATGAGATGTCCGATGAGAAGAAAGGCACCTATGCTATTTCATCCTTTGAATCCTATGCATCTACTTGGTGGGAATCCGTCAAGAGATCAAGGAGAAGGGCGGGAATTCCCGTGAATGTGGGTTGGATCGACTTGAAGGGTATCATGAGTATCAAATACATTACCCCTCGATATCGTCAAGAGCAACTCAAAAAGCTTTATGAGTTGAAGCAAGGTGTCAAGACGGTGCATGAATATTATGATGAGTTTGAAAGAACTCGGATGGCTTTGGATATGGACACCGAAGATGAGGAGCAAGCCGTGATACGTTTCATGAATGGGTTGAGCTATGGTATAGCCTCACAATTGAGATTGCGTGCTTATCTATCACTTCAAGAGGCTCTTGATGCCGCTATCCAAGCCGAGCAATGGCTTGAGAAAGAGAAGTCCAACCGTTACAAGAGCAACACTTCTACTTCCATGAACAAACCAAAGGATTGGAAAGCTCCTACAACGAATGCCAAATTCCCAAGTGCAAATGCTAGCAAGGATGTGAAGAAGCCTTTTGAAAGGTCTACACAACCCGTGGGAGGTAATTCTAGAACTCAATTGAGTAATCCAATCTCTTCTTCTACTCAATGCTTTAAGTGTAAGGGTTATGGTCATCTCTCTAAAGATTGCCCGACCCGGAAAACTATGGTTCTTGTTGGTGACTTGGTCTATGAGCAAGATAGTGAGCCCGAGGAGGGAGAGGAAGAGGGAGTAGAGGGTGAGGAGGAAGGAGATGATGGGGAGATTGCCAAGGAAGAAGATGATGACTCCCATGCCTTCCTTGTTGTGAGGAGGAGCCTAGGAGCCATGTGCGTAGAGGATGTTGAGACCTTACAAAGAGAGAACCTCTTTCACTCCAAATGCCGAGTCATGGGACTCCTTTGCTCTATGATTATTGACTCGGGAAGTTGTGCTAATGTTATTAGCCAAACACTAGTTACCCAATTGAAAATACCTACCTTGAAACACCCAAATCCTTATAAGCTTCAATGGCTTAGTGAGTGTGGTGAGTTGAGGGTGGTTAAGCAATGTTTGATCAAATTCAAGATTGGGAACTATGTGGATGAGCACATGTTCGATGTCGTACCTATGCAAGCATGCCACCTACTCTTTGGTAGGCCTTGGCAATTTGATCGACGTGTGGTTCATAATGGTCATGCCAACACCTATACGGTGACGCATGAGGGTAAAAAGTTTGTGCTCCCACCCATGACTCCCAAAGAAGTGAGCGATGATTACAAGCGGATGCGGGAGTTGAGGGAGGTGGCAAAGGCTAAGTCGGTTGTTGAGACTAGCCCTTTGTCCAAAAGCTTGGTGGCAATCCCACCTACTTCTACCGGTGGCATATGTGCCATGATGCAACCGGGCGAGATCCTAAAAGGAAATGATGGCAACAAGCTTCTCATATGCCTAGTGCACAAAGGTATGGTCCTAAACTCTAATTGTGACTTTTCTTCTAACCCTTTGCCTAGTGTGTTTGAGAATGTTTTGAAGGATTTTGGTGACATGTTCCCGGATGAAATGCCGGAAGGATTGCCTCCTTTGAGGGGCATCGAGCATCAAATAGACTTTGTCCCGGGATCCCAAATCCCGAACAAACCGGCCTATAGGAGCAACCCGGAGGATACAAGGGAATTGCAAAAGCAAGTTGATGAATTGCTCACTAAAGGTTTGGTAAGGGAAAGCTTGAGTCCTTGTGCCGTGCCCGTGATCCTTGTTCCCAAAAAGGACGGCACTTGGAGAATGTGTGTTGATTGTCGGGCCGTGAACAAAATAACGGTAAAGTACCGTCATCCTATTCCCCGACTTGATGATATGTTAGATGAATTGAGCGGTTCATGTGTGTTTAGCAAAATTGACCTTAGGTCCGGCTACCATCAAATCCGGATGAAACCGGGTGATGAATGGAAAACCGCATTCAAGACCAAATTTGGTCTCTATGAATGGTTGGTGATGCCCTTTGGGCTCTCCAATGCACCTAGCACTTTCATGAGGCTAATGAACCATGTTCTAAAGCCATTCATCAACAAGTTTGTGGTCGTCTATTTTGACGATATATTGATCTATAGCAAATCAATAGACGACCATGTTGAGCACCTTAGGCTTGTGCTTGAAAAGTTGAGGGCCGAAAAGCTCTATGCTAATTTTAAAAAGTGTGCCTTTGGTGTTGAGAAGGTGGTCTTTCTTGGGTTTGTTGTGAGTGCCCAAGGAGTGGAGGTGGATGAGTCTAAGGTAGAGGCCATACGTGATTGGCCTACTCCTACTACCGTGACTCAAGTGAGGAGCTTTCATGGTCTCGCAAGCTTTTATAGGCGATTTGTGAAGGACTTTAGCTCCGTTGCCGCTCCACTCACCGAATTGGTGAAGAAAGACCAACCGTTTGTTTGGGGAGAGCCTCAAGAGAAGGCCTTCCTTGAGTTGAAAAGTAGGTTGAGTACCGCCCCGCTATTGCAATTGCCCGACTTCGGGAAGGCATTTGAGGTTGAGTGTGATGCCTCAGGGGTGGGAATCGGTGGTGTTTTAATGCAAGATAGCAAACCCATCGCCTACTTTAGTGAGAAATTGAAAGGGGCCTCATTGAATTATTCTACATATGACAAGGAGTTGTATGCCCTTGTGAGAGCCCTTGCCCATTGGCAACACTACCTTTGGCCTCGTGAGTTTGTAATCAAGAGTGACCATGAGTCACTCAAGCATTTGAGAGGCCAAGAGAAGCTCAATAAGAGACATGCCAAGTGGGTTGAATTCATTGAGTCCTTTCCCTATGTGATCCAATACAAGAAAGGGAAGGACAATGTTGTGGCGGACGCACTTTCGAGGAAGTTTGCTCTAGCCACCACTCTCACCTCTAAGCTCATGGGTTTTGAGAGCATTAAATTGATGTATGCTCATGACCCAAAGCTAAAGAGTGTCCATGACACTCTAGAGAAAGGGGAGAGAGTTGACAAATACCAATGGTTTGATGGTTATATCTTTAAAAATGGTAGAGTGTGCATTCCGGAGTCCTCTTGGAGAGAGTTGCTTGTGCATGAGGCACATTGCGGGGGACTCATGGGACATTTTGGCACAAGAAAGACTTTGGCCATTCTTCAAGAACAATTCCATTGGCCAAAGATGAGGGTGCATGTGGAAAAGTTTTGCGCTAATTGCCTTGAGTGCAAGCGAGCCAAATCTAAAGCCCACCCTCATGGGTTGTATACCCCTCTCCCCGTACCTACTAGTCCATGGTTGGATATCTCAATGGATTTTGTGATGGGATTACCAAGGACTAGAGGGGGCCATGATAGCATTTATGTTGTTGTGGATAGGTTCTCCAAAATGGCTCATTTCATTCCGTGCAAGAAATGTGATGATGCACAACATGTGGCAACTTTGTTTATTGAAAATGTCTTGAGGTTGCATGGTGTGCCTCAAACCATAGTGAGTGATAGGGACACTAAGTTCCTAAGTCATTTTTGGAGGTGTTTATGGGGTGCTTTAGGCACCAAGCTCTTGTTCTCCACGTCCCACCACCCCCAAACCGATGGGCAAACGGAAGTGGTAAACCGAACCTTGGGTGCTCTTCTTAGAGCCATGACTCGAGGCAAGGCCGGGACATGGATTGATCGTCTTCCTCTTATGGAGTTTGCCTACAATCGCACATTGCATAGCATGATAGGCATGACTCCATTCGAGTGTGTTTATGGATTTAACCCCTTGATTCCCCTTGATCTAACCCCTTTGCCAAGGGAAATGGTTGTTAATTTTGAAGGAAAAGCTAGAGCCAAGGCTTTGGTTGAACTCCATGCAAAGGCAAAGAAGAACTTGGAGGAAGCTTATGCTAAGGTTGCCTCCAAGAAAAACAAAGGCCGCAAGAAGGTGGAACTCAAGAAGGGTGACTATGTGTGGGTGCACTTCCGGAGAGAAAGGTTTCCCAACCTTAGGAAAGGGAAGTTGGCACCCCGGGGAGATGGCCCATTCCAAGTGCTCTCGAAGATAAACAACAATGCCTATGTGGTCGACTTGCCAAGTGAGTATCAAGTTTCTAACACTTTCAATGTTTGTGACTTGGTTCCTTTGAATGTAGGTAATGAAGGGGTCGTGCATGATGATGAAGAGGTCGTGATTGACACTTCGATTTCGAGGACGAAATCTCTTCAAGAAGGGGAGGATGATAAGACCCAAACCCCCTCAAGACCATTCACTCGGAGTCAAGCCAAGTTGATCCAAGATATCCATCTTCACTTGATATGGAAGAGTATGGAAGAAGGCCCCGAGAGCAACTTGAAGACCATGCTTTGGTGTGACGTGGATGGAGGATCCTTGAGGACACTTGGAGAGGCCCAAGAGACTCAAAAAGAGACACTCCAAGGGGTTCCAGAACAAGGCGGAGCGCCTCCCAGCTGAGGCGGGGCGCCTCCCAAAATCCAGAGAGCAGGAAGTCAGGAGGCGGAGCGCCTCAGGAAAAGTCCAGAGAGTGGAAGGCTGCTAGGCGGACCGCCTACCCACCCCAGGCGGCCGCCTCCCCCTGTGACAAGCTGCGGGATATTTTACTACTTTTGTCTTGGACTTCCAACTTTAGCCCTGCGTGGCCTTATTTGTTTAAACCCACTTTGGGGGTATTTTAGACCTTTTATTACGCCTAAGTGAAGCCTATAAATACTTCACTTAGCCTCTTTGAAACACTACCTTACCTTTGAATCTTATGAATGATGAATAGAGTTTATCTCTTTATTGAAGAAACCCGTCTCTTGGTTGCTTGAATTCACTAGTGGAACCTAGTTGAGTCTTGAACCGAAAACCCGATCATTCTATTTGCGAGCCCCAAGTGTGGCTCGAGGGTAGTTGCATAGTGTAGGTCCTCCTTGACACCGATACGAGGGTATTATGGAACGAGTTCTCCATAGTTACTTCGTAGGGAGTTCGAGTAGTGTCTCGCTCTTTATCTTTATTTCCGCGTTTCGTATTTGATTCTTATCACCAAGAAATAAGAAGATGAGCTTCCTGAAGTTCTATACCCCGCAGGACCTGCTTTCACAAGGTTACCACATGCTTCCTCATGCTTGCACATGGTTTGACGTGGATAAAGACGGACTTCACAAGCTTTCAAATGGAGCGACATGTATATAGTAGTTGTTTTATATCATGTTCACATGCTTAGGGTTGTATTTTAGTTATTTGTCATAGGGTTTTCACATGTTTATGGGACCCACTTTGTAGATAGGTTTGCCACATAATCTAAGTCTGTTTTGTAGTAGTCTCCTGACTCCTATATAAAGGAGACCTTGTAGTACTTAGAAATCATCTAGCAATTACCAAGTTCTCTTTGTAAATCTTTGTGTTTTCAATAAATTATGTCTTTCTAAATTTCTCTGTTGTTCTTTCTTTCGAAATGGATGGAAAGGCTGGTCCTTAAAAATAAATATGGAGTAAGTATATTCTAAGAAAGTTAGCTTATTGTAGTACAAGATTTTTCTGAGTCCAACAGCTAAAGTTGGTTATGGTGCAAAGTTTTCTGAGTGTGTAGCTTGGCAAGCCGTCCTGTTTGGATGTGAAGCCAGCCCCTTTTGTAGGAAAACTTTGTTTCTATAAGCAAATTTACTGGTTGCATAGCTTGGCAAGCCGTCCTTCTGGATGTTGAAGCCAACCCCTTTTATGGCAAGCCGTCCTTCAAAGTTTCAAGATGGCCATAAAGGATCCAAGATTTATATACTTGGATAGTCACAAAAAATCTAGTGAACGTGAAAAATATCTCATCTTGTCAGAGTTCACTTCACGACTGTTGCTCCCAATGCACACGCAAGTATACGTGGTCGACAAGTAATAAAATGATAAGTAGAGTATCGTTCCCACGAGGACTATTCAGATTGACTCTTAACAAACAATTTGTAACAACTATTCAGGAATCTTTTCCAATAGTGAGAGTTTTAGTAACTAAAGAGCAGTAATTAAAATCGTAGAAGTGAAATCAAACAATGGAGCAGAAATTTGGTTGTTATCAGTAATAAGGAGACGTTCCATGGTTAGAGTTACGAACAATCCAGTTGAGTTTTCCAATTGATTCCACTTCTTAAATCCCGGATTACTAACTAACAGATTAAATGTACCCGTAAAAACCTTTCGATTCTTCACGGTCTATGCAGGCTACTCCAATCCCTATATGTCTATGGGTTGAATCGCGTGCACGCATTAACGAACTCTGTAATTAGTTAAGCTAGGCGAGCAAGTATATGTCTATTTAGCTCACAAATTGGTTCCCCGATGCCCGGGTTCACAATCTAGCCCTACTCTTTCTTATTGCGATCATAAGTTCCCTCTTTCGAGTTCAATCTAAACACCATAGATAATGCATAATTATCGGGCCCTGACAATTACACATGTGAAATCAAGAAACAATAAGCAATCCGTTATGGGATTCAATACATTGAATTCAATCTTCAAACATCAACCTTCATGAAATACTCTAATCCTAGAAAGAAAGATTTAGCCACGTATACTCATAAAAACAACACATGGATTTGATGAAATAATGATGTAATAGATTAATGGAAGGAAGAAAAACCGTTGTTCAAGATGTTATGAGCTCTCCAATTTGCTCCAAGGTCTGAACTCCCTTCAAAAACTAAGTAAAAGAGTATTTATAGGGTTTACAAAGGCCTAGTAATAAGTTACACCTAAGCCTAGATGAAATAGGAAGTCCAAAAACGCTCCAGGGGCGCTGTAGCTGGCGCCCCGCGCCCCCAAACGCGCGTACACAAGCAGAACCCGTCGAAATCCAAGCGCCTTAGCCACGCCCCATGCTGAAAAACGTGCCAGAAAGCTCACATGTCACACATGATGTACCATAGGCTTGCCCGTAGTGTAGGACTCCACTAATGTAAGCTCACTCCAATCGGGATTAACTAGGACTTTAAAGGGTTGTAATGTAGGCTAAGGGGCAGGTAGGATACATATGGTAATAGTGACTACCTCCCTAAGCACTTTAATACATCACATTACAAATTAAGCGCGTCTCATCAAAGCCACCCATTTCACCCAACCAATAAATTTCACATACCTTTTTCAACAAGTAGCAATTTTTTTCTTTTAAACACAACATTAGCAAGGATGGATATTATTTTCTTTCTTTTTTTTTCATTTGTTTTTTTTCTTCTATTCACTTCTTTCCAAATAGCCAATGCTCATAATCAACTACTTCACAATTCATCACATATTCCCCTCATTGGTTCCACTAAAAAACCTCCCAATATTTCAACCACAACTCCACAATAATATAAAATCATCAATTAAAGTGCTTAAGGAGTAAAGGGTCAAAAGAAAACAGTTTAGAACAAACGGGTAGGCTTGCGGTGTGGGTGCCAACAAAAGGTCAAAGATATAACAACAATCAAGTTCAAGGTGCATATAAGGGTAGGCAATTCAAGGTCAAAGGCTTATCCAAGAAGGCTTGTATCATTTCCCGACTAGAGCAAACCTAGGATTTCGCTTTGCACACACACGGGGCAAGTTCTAGACACCACTATGCAAACATGGAGCAAAATCAGAATATGCCTCACAACACACATTGCACACAGTCCACACAAAATGGCTCCATCACAACTCTCAATCAAGCAAATAGAGTGCAACTTGTGGAAAATTAAGCACTAATGCACAAAGGTTCACAACAAAGTCAAGTGAGTGGACTCAAGCATCTCAAGGGGGTCGTTCCATTTTTTTTCTAGGCATGCATCACAATTTAAAACCAAAAGATACCACAAATAGCACATGCAACACGTTCAAATCCACCGGTATCAAACAATTCAAAGGCACCTAGCATTCTACCTATTTCTTTCGTCTAGGGCCACCTATAACTAACTACTCTAATCCTAATAAAAATAAAAACTACCCGGTTCAAAGGCCTCTCCGTGGAAAAGAATCGAGGCTATAAGAAAAACCACGTGGTGGATGACATGTACCACTAACAAAGACTAAAAAGAAAATCTTCTTGAAATTTTTTATTAGTTCTCTAATTTTTTTTTCATCTATTAAAGCAAGAAAAAAAATAAAAATAACGTCAAGTGACAAAGAAAAAATCCTAACTGTACATGCATCCCTAACCTCAAAAATAAAGTAGAGCTCCCCACCCCACACTTAAAACTAAGCAATGTCCTTAGTACGACAAAGAATAAAGTACAATGTCCTTGGTGCTAGCATCCTCCAAACTTCCATATAGTATGAGGTACTCAGACTTCCCCCAACAAGTCATCAATATTAGGTAGGGGTGAGGACATCCCACACTTAAACTCGACATTACGTGAAACTGCAATCCAAGGAAAAACAAAAATTACGTGACACTACATATAAAATAATACAAGTACAAACTCAGGTTGCCTCCCGAGAAGCGCCTTAGTTAACGTCGTGTCACGACGAAACTTTTAGCTCACTTCCAGCATTTATGTCTTCTCTTCCTACGACGAACCTTTGCTTTCTTCCTTTCCTTGCGAGAACCCATCTTCCACTTCACATGTGATGTGCCATTGCTATCTTGTTCCACATTCTGCTCACTCACGTCATTTGGTTTACTTCCATGTTCTTGTTTGACACATTCGATCATAGAGCACTCTTCCACCTTAGTTATGTGCTCCTTCTCATTATAAACCTTGAAAGTAACCTTTTCTCCATGCTCTCTAACAGTCATCTCACCCAGCTCCATGTCAATAAGTGCTTTAGAGGTGACTAAGAATAGTCTCCCCAAAATGATTGGAGCTTCTCGGTCCTCTTCATAATCTAGGACTACAAAATCAGCAGAGAATGTAAACTTACCAACTTTAAGCAACACATCCTCCAACTTACCATCAGGGTGAGTAAGTGATCCATCCGCCATCTTTAGAGTAACTGAACAGGGCTTGATTGCTCCTAGCCCTAACCTTTTGCAAACAGATAGAGGCATGAGATTTATGCTAGCACCCAGATCACACAATGCACCAGTGATATTATGCCCTCCAATGGTGCAAGGAATAGTAAACCTCCCAGGATCTTGAAGTTTTGGAGGTAGCTTGCTCAAGATTGTGCTGCACTCCTCAACTAACTCAACTGTATCTATCTCTTGAGGATTTTTCTTCTTGACTAAAATCTCTTTTAAGAACTTCACAAAGGATGGCATCAATTCAAACACATCAGTCAAAGGAATATTAACTTGAAGCTCTTTCAACATACTCACAAATTTTTGATACTAGGCCAAATCATTCGATGGTATAAGTCTCTGCGGGAATGGTGGAGGCGGCAGAGGTGCCTCCTTTCTCTCTTCTTTCTTCCTTACCTTCTCCACTTTTTCAACTTTTTCTATTTCAGCTCTCTCCTCCGACTTGGCCATTAGCTCTCCACCTTCAATTAAAGTCACTGCAAGAAATTGCTCAGGCCCCTTTTTAACAGTACTTGTTTCTCCCACCAACTGCCCCAACTGGTGCTCCAGGTTCTTTTGAGCATTGGCAAGATCTTGTATGGCCTGTGCATGGGCTTCAGTGTCAGCTATCATTCTCTGCTGGCCCACCATTATCTGCTTTAGCATATCTTCAACTGAATTGCTAACCTGCTGTGGTGGAGCTGGAAGTGGGTGGTAATTATTTGGGGCTCTCGCATTGCCTTGATAATAAGCATTACCAAACTGATTTTGACCCTACAGCCTGTTTTGATTACCCACGTAATAAACTGACTCTAGATTAGAGTAGCAAACCTCTGTAGCATGATCTTGACCACAAACCTCACAAAAACTCTGGAGTTGTTGCGCTGGAGCCACTTGTTGCTGAGTCATTGGCAGAGCTAGCTTGCTAATTTGATTGGAAATAGCATCCATCTTCGCCCTCAGCTCTGAAACTGCATCTAACTGAAGTACCCCAGCAGATTTCTGTGTAGTTGCTCTACCATCTCCCTACCAGTCAGGATTGCTCTGTGAAAACTTGTCTAGTAACTCACAAATCTGGTCAAAGTTTAAGGCCAGTACTTGGCCTCCAGCAGCAGCATCAACCACGATCTTAGTATGCGCAGTCAACCCCTCAACAAAAGTGTGTGCCAGTACCTCATTTGATTGGTTATGGTGTGGACAATCTCTCAGTAAAGATTTAAACCGCTCCCAGGCTGAATACAAAGACTCTCCTTCTATCTGTCTGAAGGACATAATTTCACTCCTCAGCCGGGCTGTCTTGGCAGATGGATAAAACTTAGCTAAGAACTTCTTAGCCAAATCATCCCAAGTAGTGATAGATCCAGACTTTTCAGCCTTTAACCACCTCTTTGCTGCCCCAATCAGTGAAAACGGGAACAATGTCAAGCGCACATAATCAATAGGAATTCCCGTCGGTGTGTAAGTATCACTGACCTCCAAGAAATTCTGAATGTGTTGCTGCAGATCTTCATGAAGTAATCCACTCTATTGCCCAGTCACATGCAGCAACTGAATCATGCCGGACTTAATCTCAAAGTGCCCGGTGATAGCGGGGCTTAACTATGCTAGACACTACCCCCTCCAGGCTGGGGAGAGCAACATCTCGCACAGCTAAGGTGCGTTCTTCTGGCATTCCTATAGGTAAAGATCAAGCAGGACCTAATACCTGAAACAACACAAAACTCAAAACAAAAATTAAACCTGAATAGATAATAAGTAATCGTCTGAAAAGAAAACAGTCAATTGTTTAGTCCCCGAAAATGGTGCCAAAAACTTGTTGCTCTCAACGCACACACAAGTATACGTGGTCGACAAGTAATAAAATGATAAGTAGAGTATCGTTCCCACGAGGACTATTCAGACTGACGCTTAACAAACCATTTCTAACAACTATTCAGGGATCTTTTCCAATAGTGAGAGTTTTAGTAACTAAAGAGCAGTTATTAAAATAGTAGAAGTGAATTCAAACAATGGAGCAGAAATTTGGTTGTTATTAGTAATAAGGAGACGGTCCAGGGTCAGAGTTACGAACAATCCAGTTGAGTTTTTCAATTGATTCCACTTCTTAAATCCCAGATTACTAACTAACAGATTAAATATACCCGTGAAAACCTTTCGATTCTTCACGGTCTATGCAGGCTACTCCAATCCCTATATGTCTATGGGTTGGATCACGTGCACGCATTAACGAACTCTGTAATTAGTTAAGCTAGGCGAGCAAATATATGTCTAAACTACTCACAAATTGGTTCCCCGATGTCCGGGTTCACAATCTAGCCCTACTCTTTCTTATTGCGTTCATAAGTTCCCTCTTTCGAGTTCAATCTAAAAACCATAGATAATGCATAATTATCGGGCCCTGACAATTACACAAGTGAAATCAAGAAACAATAAGCAATCCGTTATGGGATTCAATATATGGAATTCAATCTTCAAACATCAGCCTTCATGAAATACTCTAACCCTAGAACGAAAGATTTAGCCACGCATACTCATAATAACAACACACGGATTTGATGAAATAATGAAATAATGATGTAATAAATTAGTGGAAGGAAGAAAAACCCTTGTTCAAGATGTTATGAGCTCTCCAATTTGCTCCAAGGTCTGAACTCCCTTCAAAAACTAAGTAAAAGAGTATTTATAGGGTTTACAAAGGCCTAGTAATAAGTTACACCTAAGCCTAGACGAAATAGAAAGTCCAAAAACGCTCCAGGGGCACTGTAGCTGGCGCCCCGCGCCCCCGAACGCGCGTACACAAGTAGAACCCGTCGAAATCCAAGGGCCTTAGCCATGCCCCGCGCTGAAAAATGCGCCAGAAGGCTGGGCGCTTTCCCTGGCGCCCCTCGCCACCTATGGCGCCAGGCCATTTTCCTGCTTCCTTCGTCTGCAGCTCGCGTCACGTTGTGCCTTCGTATGTTCGATCCAATCCTCAATCCAAATCCAATCTTTTCTTGCTCGATCATGCTCTTTAAAGCTCCAATTGTACTTCATAACAACCTACACACATACGACACAAAATCAGTGCAAAATCACATCCATTAACTAGAAAACGGGCGAATAAAGTACTCAAATGTGAGGATTAAGGAAATATAGGCGTAAAATTCAAAATATCAAAGACTCTCAGGACTTCTCACAGATTGGTGGAATTCACTTGGGGTACAAGATAAAAATCTATTTCTTACTTCCCAATATTTCGCCTTCAGTATCAGAATTCTCCATGAAGTCTTCTATGGAGATTCATGTCAAAGACATGAAAAGTTTCGGAGGCAGTTCTTCGAGATGAAGTGTGTCTCATTCGAGCGAAACACCATTGATCAACACTTCCAATAAAAGGCGAAAATATATTTTTAAATTGGAGGAGGTATCAATCTAAAACAAGCCTTTGTTTCATCTCTTCCAAAGATGTTAGGAAGCAAAACCATGACCCTCATTGAAGAAAAATTCCAATCAATCACAGTCCCACAGGTCGGCTACATAAGGCAAATGATCTTTATTGCCTTAGATGACATATGTAGCAAAAGATCTGCCTTGAAGCAAATCATCTAATACAATCCGGCGCTTGATAAAGCTTGTCGCAGAACTAATCAGGTTACTGGATCAAACTGCTTTTGTCGAACTCACAGCCGGAGAAAGAAATTCAAAAGATTCAGATGTCTAAAAATTCCAGAGGGAAAATCCAAAGCCAGGAAACGCACAAAGTATTTTCGGAGAAGAAGGCCAGGAAATTCTGAAAAGCCTAGGGGATGCTATATCTTTCACAAAATGGACATTATGCAAGAAATTGCCCTCAATCCAGACAAGCTATAAAGATTCTTGAAAAAATTAAAGATTACATCGGAATCCATCTCGAAGAAGAAGAGGATCTTGAATCAGTTTTTTCAGTAGATGATGAGCCTACGGAGGAAACTCTTTTCTCCCTGGATATATATGAAGATTACGGTGATGATCACTATCAAATTTCAGAACCAGCAGCAAAATCCCAAGAAGAAATTGATGCTATCATGATTATCCCTCAGGTGGAGCTCAAAGTTTACACATCTAAGTGGGATAAACCCATTCAGGTTATTGCTTTCATGAACACTGGAACTGCTTTTTCACTGATGAATCCAGCAGTTCTTCCTGATGATCAATGGGTGCCGCATTTCAAAGACTTCAATAAATGGAGTCTTGACTACCACAGTCATTACCAAGCACCCCCATCACAATTGAGTTCTTCCCAAGTTAAAATTCATAACCAAATTAATAGGGTCTGATGTACCAGGAAAAGACCTTATTGTAGGTTTTGATATCTATAGACAACTGAAAGATCAGCTTCAAATCAGAGCTAATGGGATAACATTCAAGAAGCAATTCAAGGCATATTCAGAAATCCCGAGGTTAATCCAGATTACAGATCATGAGCAAGTCAAGGAAATTGAACAACAACTTGTGGAAAATTCATGCGCTGAATCTCACAAAGATTTCTTAAGAAGTGTGAAAGCCCGTTATGGCAGAACGAAGAATTCTTCATCAGACTACCTTTCAAAAAGAATGAAAATATCAATCCCACAAAGGCGAGTCATTCAGGCATGAATCCAGAACACTTGCAACTGGCACAAAAGGAGTGCGATGAACTCTTGGAGTTTGGTCTGATCGAGCCTTCAGATTCTCAATGGGCTTGTGAAGCATTTTAGGTCAAAAAGAGAGCTGAACAAACAAGAGGTAAACTCAGATTAGTCATTAATTATCAACCTCTTAACCACTTTCTCTAGGATGACAAATTCCCTATCCCAAATAAACTCACCCTTTTCTCACACTTAGCCAAAGCCCAATACTTTTCCAAGTTCGATCTTAAATAAGGATTTTGGCAATAGGTATTCACCTTGAGGAAAGAGCCAAAACAGGTTTTTGCATCCCTGACAATAATTTCCAATGGAAAGTCATGCGTTTTAGACTAAAAAGTGCAGCATCCCCATTCAAAAAAGTCATGATAAAAATATTCCAGCCCATCCACCATACCTTACTTGTTTATATTGATGATATTTAACTATTTAGTGAAATAATGGAGGCACACATAAACCTACTCCGTCAGTTTGAGTCATTAATATTACAGTACGGAATTATGCTCTCGGCAAAGAAAATGGTTCTTGCAAAAATTGAAATTGAATCTCTTGGAATGCATTTTGTTCAAGGAGCATATAGTCTAGGACCCCATATCTGTCAAGAATTGCTCAAGTTTCCGGAGACAAATCTTACAACAAAAGCAAATCCAGCAATTTTTAGGTGTGATAAATTATGTAAGAGATTTCATCCCAAATGTCTCTGCATATATTTCTCCACTCACAAAAATGCTGAAGAAAAATGCTCAACCATGGGGAAAGGAGCAAGACGAAGCCATCAGGAAAATAAAAGAAATTTCCAAAGACGTCAAAGCACTCTACATCCCTTCAGACGGAAAGAAAATATTCCAGACTGATGCTAGCAATGAATATTGGAGTGCAGTCCTCTTTGAAGAAAAAGATGGCCAGAGAAATATCTGTGGATACGCCAGTGGAAAGTTCAAGGATGCGGAAAAACATTACCATTCAACCTTCAAGGAAATTCTTGCTGTAAAAAATGGGATCAAAAAATTCAACTTCTTACTGATCCACACAGAGTTCTTGATCGAGATGTACATGAAAGCATTTCCAAAGATGATCCAGATAAATCAAAAAATCATCCCAAATCCTCAGATCCTCGGATGGGCACAATGATTTTCCCCTTATAAATTTCAAGTTAACCATCGGAAAGGGAAGGACAATGTTCTAGCAGACTTCCTATCCAGGCTGGAGGAATTTTCAAAAATTTTTTCCCCGGAGCAGACAAACCAAAAAAAGAAAATTAACCAGCTTTATATGCTTACAGGAACACCAGGGTCAAGTTTGTCTAAGCAGGAATATTATCCCCCATAGCTCTTCAATCTTACAAATCCATTTGACGCAGTTGGTATGAAAGAAAGAAGGACCTTCTATGAACATCAAGTTTTCAGGTTATATGGAGGATCCATTCTGAAGCCATTCGGAGTCCATCCAAATTATCCATTTTGCCATGTGTTTATTGCACAGGCCAATGATTTTCCTCAAGAACTTTTATGGTTTTCCTGGTATCTATGTCACCAATACTATATTTTTATGGAGTTCAAGTGCAACGTGTTCCAGAAATTCTATGATCTTGAACCAGCTCTCAAGACATTTTTATTATTGTTCAAGCCAAGAAGCTATTGGAGGAAGTGTTTTAAAGACTCCTATGACGTGAAGATGTTTATGTTCCATCGGCCCGTAAAAATTTTCAATGATAAAGTCCAGGCGCAAGCAGAAGCAACATTTTGGTGTAAATTACCAGTCTCCATTTTATCCATAGATGAAGAATATAGTGAAGCTCAAAGAATTATCTTCCAGCAAAACAAGTGCATCCCAAAAGAGATTTGGCCAAAGGAGCGAGCACCTTGGAACTACACTGATAATCATCCTCATTGGGAATGAGTCCAAATGGCAGCAAAAGAATACAAGCCGCCGATAGAAGTCAAACGAGACTTAATCACCGGAAAAGTTACAGCAATGAAATTCAGCCTTCCACCACCACTTCCCAAGCATTACTACACCAGATCTCTGAAAAGAATCTTGGATGAAAACGAAAAGATTATCCAAGGATATTAACACATCATCAGTGTTAATTATGGTTTAATCCTTTATTACCCACTAAAAAACACCCAAACTTGCCTACCCTGAAAAGGCCGAAAATTTCCTTATTTCCATACCCCGCAGGACCCGCTTTCACGAGGTTATCACATGCTTCCTCATGCTTGCACATGGTTTGACGTGGATAAAGACGGACTTCACAAGCTTTCACATGGAGCGACATGTATATAGTAGCTGTTTTATATGATGTTCACATGCTTAGGGTTGTATTTTAGTTATTTGTCATAGGGTTTTCACATGTTTATGGGACCCACATGGTAGATAGGTTTGCCACATAATCTAAGTCTGTTTTGTAGTAGTCTCCTGACTCCTATATAAAGGAGACCTTGTAGTACTTAGAAATCATCTAGCAATTACCAAGCTCTCTTTGTATATCTTTGTCTTTTCAATAAATTATGTCTTTCTGAATTTCTCTGTTGTTCTTTCTTTCGAAATGGATGGAAAGGCTGGTCCTTAAAAATAAATATGGCTAAGTATATTCTCAGAAAGTTAGCTTATTGTAGTACAAGAGTTTTCTGAATCCAACAGCTAAAGTTGGTTATGGTGCAAAGTTTTCTGAGTGTGTAGCTTGGCAAGCCGTCCTGTTTGGATGTGAAGCCAGCCCCTTTTGTAGGAAAACTTTGTTTCCATAAGCAAATTTACTGGTTGCGTAGCTTGGCAAGCCGTCCTTCTGGATGTTGAAGCCAGCCCCTTTTATGGCAAGCTGTCCTTCGGGATGTTGAAGCCATTAAAGGCTTTAGTAGGATAAACTCTTGTGTCTATGGTATAGCCGGCTTACTTGTCCTTACTTTCTCCTAATCACAACTTGGTATCAGAGCCAGACCATCCATCTTCGGAGGGAGGAACAGTTTAGTAGAAATATGTCTGAGTTGTTTCCGTCGTCGTCCATCTCTACAAATACCCTAGCTAAAGTAAATATGTCTTCGAGTCTTTCTAAAACCTTGTCCAGTAAATATGATTACCTGTATGAAGTAGATATATTACTAGATGAAAATAAAGTGTGTTCAACTTAATTACCTTTAATAAATCCATATTTTGCTTTTGCCAAAAAGACATGTTCTCCGTGGTCACAAATTCATTCCTTGGTCCAACAGAAACCAAAAGGTGTAAAAGAATATGTTGTTGCCTCAAAACTTGACCAGCATCATATTCTTGCTACACAAGAGGAATGATTCATAACTCTTCAAATCCCAGATGATTTTCGTAGACAATGGAAAAATCATGGTTTTACCCATATCCACTTTGGTGCTATAAGAGTTGCCCTGACATATCATGGAAAAAAAGGCCAACCAGTTGTAGCTGGCCTTACTCTTCTTGATACTAGATATTATGAGTACCAATGTGCAAACCTGGGAACTGCAGAAGTTACTTTAAATGCCGAGACAGTCTTTGTTACCATATTTATAAACTTTAATTTGTCCATGTATGACCCATACCTCACTGAAGCTTTGAAACTCCAAGTCCAGATCCAAGGAGCCCCACAAGCCAGAGATGCTATTCAAGCTACCCTTCATTATCAAATCGCTTGACGTGTTCAAAATCATGCAATGGATCTCTCCTTTCCAGGAGGAGAAAATGCTTTGCTCTTAAATATTGATGCCACAAAAGGAATTACCATGTGCACCTAAATTCCCAGACAAATACCTCGTAATGAGTTAGTCAAAATCCTTCCTGATTCCTAGATCACAAACTATGAAAAATTGAGAGAACCTACTGAACCACTTCAATCCACTGAACCAACCTTCACCAAAAGAAATGATAAAATAGTATCCATCAGTTTTGACCACTCTCACTTCAAAAAATCCAACAAAACAGCCTTTTCATTCCAAATGATCCAACCAATACATGAGCCTTACTTTTTGCACCATAATTCCAACTGGGATTATGAGTACACCATAGAAGAACAAAATTGGATCCAATACTTTGACAAAGAAGGACATGATGTTAGGTAATTTAAAGATCCCTTTACGGGACACCGTCGATGGGAAATTGAATGCAATTGTCAAGAATGCTTAGAGGATCCCAATGGTAAATTAAATGAATACTGGGATTGGAGCAATACACAGCATCTCAAGAAAAATGAAGCCAAATTGAAAAACAAGAAAAAGAAGAAAAACAAATGCAAATCTTTTGAAACTCAATTTCGGAAAAATTATGATGAAGGAGATCCATCGTTCGGTCTATTGAGCTGTCCAGGAAAATATGAATTTCTTGTTAGCTACAAGCCCCAAGAATGGCCACCCTTACTAACAAATTACACCCCGAGTTGGGAAGATAATGATCTACAATCTCCCCAAAACATTTCCAAATCATCTGCCCAAAATATCCCATCTACTCAAAAAACATCACCCACTCACAAAGCTCCAAAAGCCACAAACCAACAAATGTTCATGTTAAGCCCTTCCAGCTCCAGTTATGCCCAAGATTTTCCTTCACTTCAACCTTTTGAAAAAGAGGGTATAAGCCATGTTTCGAAAATTCCAAAGAAAAATATTGTGCTACCTTCTGGAGAAAAACCTTCAACAAGTGATATTGAAGCAACTTTAAACTGGCAATCAGAAAATGCTATGTGCCAGAATAAAGTTTTAAACAACACTGGCACTACCATAAAAAATGTGGCTCACATACAAAACAAGGTGATGAGCAAGGTAGAAACAGTTGAGAAAAAGGTGGACCAGACAATGTCTCAGCATGCAGGATTAATTAAAGCCCTGGAACTGAGATTGACAAATCTGCAATATGAACTTTGTCCACCAGGAACATCACTTTTCCACTTTTTCCAACAACAACAAAGAGAAATGGCTTCTATCAAAGAAAAAATCCAACTTCTGAGAACTGGTCAGTTCGAGTCAAGAGCCTCAAATTGTTCTTCAAGGCCTACTATATTCCCAATGTCCTCATAAGCATATTCTCCACCAAAAATAAACTATGCCTTTTCCAACTTTCCAGTTACCACAAAAGAATCTACCCCTTTCTCCCGACCTCCAAAAGATGAACCTGAATTTGATATTGCAAAAATGGTTTGGGAAAGAAAAGATGCTCTTGCAGCCCAAAAACAACCTAAGAAAAGAAGAGATTCAGGAGAAAGCTCAAAAATTTCTAACCCAGAAAACCTGATGATCTCGGACCAAAAACTCCCAGACTTCTATGTTGCACAACCAAAGGATATCAATGATGAAACCAACAGTCAGGAGTCTGAATCTCAAGATTCATCAGATGATGATCCTCGAGAAAAAAGCTCTCAATCAAGTGATGAATCCACTCTGGACTCATCAGAGGCAGAAGATCATATTCTTAGAGTAGAACAACCCCTGATCTTCATGAATTATCCCAGAGAACCAGAGGTTTCTGAAGTAGATGAGGAACAAGATGGCATGACAGATGAACCAATTCCAGAAAGAAGGCGAGAACCTGTCACAACCAAAGTAGTCGGAACTGGTTTCCATACTTTCACCCTGGATGATATCAAAGTTTCAAGATAGCCACAAAGGATCCAAGATTTCTATACTTGGATGGTCACAAAAAATCTAGTGGAATCTGAAAAAATATCTCATCTTGTCAGAGCTCACTTCGCGACTCTCTGGACTTCTCAGAGATTGGTGGAATTGACTTGGGATACAAGATAAAAATCTATTTCTTACTTCCCAAGATTTTGCCTTCAACATCAGAATTCTCCATGAAGTCTTCTGTGGAGATTCAGGCAAAAGACATGAAAAGCTCAGGAGACAGTTCTTCGAAATGAAGTGTGTCTCATTCGAGCAAAACACCATTGATCAACACTTCCAAAAAATGGCGAAAATATATTTTGAAATTGGAGGAGATATCAATCTAAAACAAGCCTTTGTTTCATCTCTTCCAAAGATGTTAGCAAAGCCGAACCATGACCCTCATTGAAGAAAAATTCCAATCAATCACAGTCCCACAGGTCGGCTATATAAGGCAAATGATCTTTATTGCCTTAGATGACATATGTACCAAAAGATCTGCCTTGAAGTAAATCATCCAAAACAATCCGGCGCTTGTCGCAGAACTGATCTGGTTACTGGATCAAACTGCTCTCTTCGTACTCACAGACGGAGAAAGAAATTCAAAAGATTTAGATGGCCAAAAATTCCAGAGGTAAAATCCAAAGCCAGGAAACGCACAAAGTATTTCCGGAGATGAAGGCCAGGAAATTCTGAAAAGCCTAGGCGATGCTATATCTGTCACAAAATTGGACATTATGCAAGAAATTGCCCTTAATCCAGGCAAGCTGTAAAGATGGTTGAAAAAATTGAAGATTACACCGGAATCCATCTTGGAGAAGAAGAGGATCTTGAATCAGTTTTTTCAACATATGATGAGCCTACGGAAGAAACTCTTTTCTCCCTGGATATATATGAAGATTACGGTGATGATCACTATCAAATTTCAGATCAGCAGCAAAAGCCCAAGAAGAAATTGATGCAATCATGACTATCCCTCAGGTGGAGCTCAAAGTTTACACATCTAAGTGGGATAAACCCATTCAGGTTATTGCTTTCATGGACACTGGAGTTGCTTGTTCCTTGATGAATCCAGCTGTTCTTCCTGATGATCAATGGGTGCCGCATTTCAAAGACTTCAGTACTGCTTCAAATGGAGTCTTGACCACCACAGTCATTACCAAGCACCCCCATCACAATTGAGTCTTCCCAGGATTAAAATTCAGAACCAAATTAATAGGGTCTGATGTACAAGGAAAAGACCTTATTGTAGATTTTGATATCTACAGACCACTGAAAGATCAGCTTCGAATCAGAGCTAATGGGATAACATTCAAAAAGCAATTCCATCCATATTCAGAAATCCCGAGGTTATTCCAGATTACAGATGATGAGCAAGTCAAGGAAATGATAAGAATCAAAATGCGGAAAAGTAAAAGATAAAAGCGAGACGTAGCTCGTACGATAATCTCAAGTAGCAACGGAGAACTTGTTCCGTTACACCCCGAGAGAATGACAAGAACACCTACACTATGCAACTACCCTCGAGCCGCACCTGGGACTCGCAAATAGAATGATCGGGGGTGGTTTGGGGTTCAACTAGAATCCACTAGTAAACTCAAACCGTCTCAAAGGGTTTTCATTCAAAGAGAATCCACTCTTGAACATTGTCATTGACAATCAATCATTCATCATCATAGCTAAAACTAAGGAATAATGCTAAGCTATGGAGTATTTATAGGCCTTTCCTAGACATCAATGAAAAGCCTAAAGTACCCTTAAATAAGTTCTAAAGTCATAAGCCACGTAGGGGCATACTAGGAATTACATAGCAACTTAAAGTCAAAACCCGGTCAAACTTGCACAGGGAGAGGCGCCCAGCCTGAGGCGCTCCGCCCCACACACTGAGGCGCTCCGCCTCCTCAGATCCAGAGAGCAGGCAGGCATTAGGCGGTCCGCCTCCATTCCTAGGCGGTCCGCCTCTTGCTGAAGCTTCTTCAAACACTCCGAAATGTGTCTCGGATGCTCTTCTTTCCATGGCGTCCCAATGTATGACCTTGAAGTGCTCTTCCTTGGCCTTGGATGGTGCTTTTGGATGGTTGCTCGATTTGGGTCTTATCATCCTCCCCTTCTTGAGAAGATTTCGTCCTCAAAATCAAGGCTTGGTCTCTCATGGCTCTACCAACTCTTCGGGGTGGCCAAGGATCTCCTCCTTTGTCCTTCTTGATCGTCACTTTGACATAGGCTTCTTCCAAGATCTTCCTCGCCTTAGCATGGAGCTTAGAACCTACAAGCAACGACAAGAAAAAACAAGCAAACGTCCCACTTTGAAAGTAGGTTAGTGCAAGAAGTGTGGAAAACACACTCTTGTGATATAACCAAGCGTCAATAACAATCATGAATATCAAGTCTCCAAAGAGAACCATAAGCACTTGGTTAAAAATCAACATGAACTCAACAAAATAATGAGCAAAGAGGTCATGGGAAGATGGGAAATGCAAGATCAAGCTACCAAAATCCCCTTGAACCTTAAGCTCAAGATCAACACACCAATCAATCCTCAAGGTGTGAACAACATGTGGAGTGGAGTGAGTCAAATAGCCAACCCTACAAGTAGGATCAAGCACTCCACTCCCCTTCTTTAGAGCATTCCTACTCACACCAAGGGGTTCCTCTTTCCCTTCCATTTCATCAACTAGGCAACCCTTCTCAAAAGTCAAGCTCTCAAGGAAGGTGTTGATGATGGATTCTTCTTCATCACAACCCACACTAGCAATAGTAGGGTCACTCAAAGAACCATCTACCTCACCCACATTTTCAAGCAATGGGTTGCCAAAGGGGTCAAACCCTTCACACCATGGGGGTTCTATTTGACCACCCACCCTAGTCCGATACAAATCGCTACCACAAATGAGATTATCTTCACACAATGGAAATGTAAAAGCATGCACCTCAAATTCATGGTCAAATACAAGCATGGTATCAAGACTAGGTTCTTCACCCACGCTCAAGGAGTCTTCGAAAATAAATCGATCCATCTCACACTCTAGAGACTCCTCAAGGTAACAATCATCCTTGCTACAACACATTGGCCCACCAAATAGAAGCATATCAATTAGGGAATGGTCAACTACCTCATCTTTCCCTATGTCAAATGTTGGCGGTGTGTCATAGCAAAGGTCACAATCATGGTCAACTAACAAATCTACACTAGGGAGGGGTTCAATGAACAATGAGCCCACATCATGATGTGGCATAGTGCTCCTCCCAACTAGTGTTCCACATGTAAACTCAAGTTGACAACTAGACTCTTCACTAGTGGTATACTCACTAGATGCATCAAAAACACCAACTAGTGTTGAGTCATTACAAGACAAGTAGCTAGTAGGCTCATGAAAAGGTGAAGCAACACTTACATTTGTAGTACTTTCTTGATCACTCACAAGATTTGAAGTGTCATATGCAACTCCTCCTTCATGAAGCTCACATTGAGGCTCCAATGACTTGTCTTCAATTGTACCTACACAAGAACTTTCACAAGAAGAGATAGAAGATAAAGAAGGGTTAGAACAATGGGTGCGCTCACTCTCAATTTTTCTTCCTCACCCCTCATCTCTCTCAATTTTACCTCATGGTCAAGTGTAGTTTGTGGTGACAATCCACTCACATCACTCCTCAATTCCTCTCCTTTTTCCTCTCTTGGATTGTCACCGGTCACTCCCTCACTTCTCTCTATCTTTTCTCTCTCAATAGGAGTGGAGTGACTCCCATTTTCATCATGCATTGGCAAAACAATGAAATTGTTTGCCTCGAATTCAAGTACAATGGGTGACTTGGCTTTAGCCGCTTCCTTCAACTCCTTCATGAGTTTGTAGTCATCATTCACTTGCTTGGGAGTTAGGGGTTTAAGCACATATCTCTTCCCTTCATTTTTTACCGTGTAAGTATTGACACGACCGTCATGAACCACTTGTCGATCAAATTGCCAAGGCCTTCCAAAGAGAAGGTGGCAAGCTTGCATGGGCACCACGTCGAACAAGTGTTCATCCACATAACTACCCATTTTGAACTTGATCATTGCTTGCTCCACTACCTTTAACTCCCCACACTCACTAAGCCATTGTAATCGATACGGCTTGGGGTGCTTCACGGTAGGAAATTTCAATTGGGATATAAGAGATTGACTCACAACATTAGTACAACTCCCGGAGTCAATGATCATAGAGCACACAACACCTTTGACTCGGCACCTAGCATGGAATAGATTTTCCCTTTGCAAGGTTCCACTATCCTCTACTATCATGGCCCCTAGACTCCTCCTCACAACAAGGAAGGCACGTGCATCATCATCTTCTTCTTCCATGGCAACAATCTCCCCATCGTCTCCTTCCTCCTCACCTTCTACTCCCTCTTCTTCCTCGGCTTCACTCTCTTGCTCATACACCAAATCACCAACCACAACCATGGTTCTTTTTGTAGTGCATTCCTTAGCAATATGCCCAAAGCCCTTACACTTATAACATTGAGTAGAAGTAGAAATAGGATTACTCAAGCGAGTTTTAGAATTACCTTCCAAGTGTGGTGTAGTCTTCTCATAAGGCCCTTTCACTTCTTTGCTAGCACTTGCGCTTGGGAAGTTGGCATTTGGAGTCTTCCACTCTTTTGGCTTGCTTGTAGTAGTAGGAGTGTTGTTTTTGAACTTCTCTCTTTTGAGCCAAGCCTCGGCATCAATTGCGGCTTCAAACATATCTTGAAGTGTGAGATAATGATGTAACCTCAATTGAGAAGCTATACCATAGCTCAAGCCATTTTTGAATCGGATCATGGCTTCTTCTTCACCTTCGGTATCCATATCCAATGCCATCCGGATCTTCTCAAACTCATCATAGTACTCATGCACCGATTTGACACCTTGCTTTAGATCATAGAGCTTCTTGAGTTGCTCTTGCCGATACCTTGGAGTTATGTACTTGGTGTTCATAAGGCCTTTCAACTCATCCCAAGTCACATTCAAATGCAAATTCATCCTTCTCCTAGACCTCTTCATACACTCCCACCAAGTAGAAGCATAGGCCTCGAAGGTAGAAATAGCATAGGTACCCTTTCTCTCCTCGGTCATCTCATTGGTGTCAAACACTCTCTCCATAAGTAGTACCCATTCCATGTATGCCTCCGGATCACAAGTTCCCTTGAAGGGTGGAAGATTTAGCTTGACGCTATTGAGGTTTTTGTTGTTGTCACGTACCCCATAGTTAGGCTCCGGTTGGCCTCCATAATGGTCATCATGAGCAACATACTCTCTCCTCGCATTCCCTCTAGCATAGCCCATGGGTGGCCCTCGACCTCGGCCTCTACCCCTATCCACGTTTCGACCCCAATGCATTTGCCTCCTAGGTTGATAAGGAACATCATACCCATAGGCCTCATCACCATACCCGGACTCCTCCTCTTCTTGAACTTCATCAATTTGTTCAAGAGGTGGGACATTCCGCATGGGTCTTCTAAGTGGAGCATTTACTTGGGGATTGCCCAAGTTGAGGGGAATGCCCTCTTGTCGGGGATTGCCCAACCCACGCTCTCGTAGAGCTTCAACTTTGCTTTGTTCATACCTCTTGTTTAGCTCAACAAAGTGTCCGGGAGTCATAGGAGTGCTATGACTCGTTCCTTCTCCGGATTCAATTTGGACGCTCGGGGTCCTCCTCTCACCGGTCTCAACTTGATTCCTCTCGACGGTTTCAAGTCTCAATGAGATATCCTCCAATTTAGCCATAATGGTGGCCATGAAGTTCTTCATAGGATCATCTTCATCGTTTGCCATGGTACCTACAAAAAGCAACAAACGTTAGCAAAATACCTTACCCACTCCCTTTCAATTGTTTCACTCGGCTCGCTCGTGTTTAGTGGGGGATGGATATTTCACACAAGTTTGAGTCTAAAGCTTCAAGTAGTTGAACAACGAACCACAACTCAATCACTCAACTTATCAAGTCCAAATGCACTCCGGGGTGAGTGGAGTTAATGGGACTCGATTGGAACAGTAAGCACTTTAAATGAGGACTTGAATCAAAAGATACTACGGATCTTCTTTGAATTCTAGTCTCCTTTCTAAGGCACGATGATCCTAATAGCTCAAAGTAATTAGCACTAATCGAGTAGGATTATACTCTAATAGCACTAACCGGAAGCAACGCAAGCAACAAAACAAGAAATCCTAGAAGTTTCTACCCAATTCCCAAGCTTCAGGAAGTAGGCGCCCCGCCTCAGGAAGTGGGCGGTCCGCCCAGGGCACACCTATAGGGGGAGGCGCTCCGCCTCAGCAAGATCCTGAGAGCTCACCAGTGGGAGGCGCTCCGCCTCTTTGCTAGGCGCTCCGCCTCCTGCTGTGTTCCAGCACAGTTCAAACTCGTTTCAAGTCGATTTCCCAGCCTCAAATCCGATGTTTTCGACTTGTTTTCACAATCCAAGGATACCCAAAGTTGTTTTTGGTCACAAAGATCAAACCCCAATGATTTTAACAAACCCCAATCGAAAACAACGAATTCACCATGTTCATCCTCTTCAAGAACACAAGGGTTTATCAAAGGGTTTCAAAATGGATTGTGATTCATCAAAGTAGGTGTTATATAGGTCCAAATCCCACAAAATTGGTACCGAATCGTTTGTTTTTCAATGAAGATCAATCCCCAATATCAAGTTTTCAATCCAACATCAATCCAACCCAAGAATCAAGCAAAAATTCATCAAGAACAAGTTCATCAAGGGTTTAAAGGCAATTGGGGTTTCAATTTTTCAAACTCCACCAAATCCAACAATTTTGGTACCCAAGTAACGGGGATTCGTCCACGATCAAGAATCTATAACACCCATATCAAAAATCATTCAAACCAACAAGATACACCAAATTTTTAGATTTTTCAATTTTTTTCAATTTTTTTGTAATTTTCTTCTTTCAATAACAACAAACAAGAAACTAAAGATAGGAATCGACCTAGGCACGAAGAATCAAGGGTCGGGGGTTTGTAGAAACAAAACCCGAGCCTTGCTCTGATACCAAGATGATAAGAATCAAAATGCGGAAAAGTAAAAGATAAAAGCGAGACGTAGCTCGTACGATAATCTCAAGTAGCAACGGAGAACTTGTTCCGTTACACCCCGAGAGAATGACAAGAACACCTACACTATGCAACTACCCTCGAGCCGCACCTGGGACTCGCAAATAGAATGATCGGGGGTGGTTTGGGGTTCAACTAGAATCCACTAGTAAACTCAAACCGTCTCAAAGGGTTTTCATTCAAAGAGAATCCACTCTTGAACATTGTCATTGACAATCAATCATTCATCATCATAGCTAAAACTAAGGAATAATGCTAAGCTATGGAGTATTTATAGGCCTTTCCTAGATATCAATGAAAAGCCTAAAGTACCCTTAAATAAGTTCTAAAGTCATAAGCCACGTAGGGGCATACTAGGAATTACATAGCAACTTAAAGTCAAAACCCGGTCAAACTTGCACAGGGAGAGGCGCCCAGCCTGAGGCGCTCCGCCTCCTTGGTCCGCCTCCTCAGATCCAGAGAGCAGGCAGGCATTAGGCGGTCCGCCTCCATTCCTAGGCGGTCCGCCTCTTGCTGAAGCTTCTTCAAACACTCCGAAATGTGTCTCGGATGCTCTTCTTTCCATGGCGTCCCAATGTATGACCTTGAAGTGCTCTTCCTTGGCCTTGGATGGTGCTTTTGGATGGTTGCTCGATTTGGGTCTTATCAGGAAATTTAACAACTTGTGGAAAATTCATGCGCTGAGTCTCACAAAGATTTATGAAGAAGTGCAAAAGCCCGTTATGGCAGAACGAAGAATTGTTCATCAGACTACCTTTCAAAAAGAATGAAAATATCAATCCCACAAAGGCGAGTCATTCAGGCATGAATCCAGAACACTTGCAACTGGCACAAAAGGAGTGCGATGAACTCTAGGAGTTTGTTCTGATCGAGCCTTCAGATTCTCAATGGGCTTGTGAAGCATTCTATGTCAACAAGAGAGCTAAACAAACAAAGGTAAACTCAGAGTCATTAATTATCAACTTGTTAACCACTTTCTCCAAGATGACAAATTCCCCAACCCGAATAAACTCACCATTTTCTCACACTTAGCCAAAGCCCAATACTTTTCTAAGTTCGATCTTAAATCAGGATTTTGGCAATTAGGAATTCACCCTGAGGAAAGAGCCAAAACATGTTTTTGCATCCCTGGCCATCATTTCCAATGGAAAGTCATGCCTTTTGGACTAAAAATTGCACCATCCCTATTCCAAAAAGCCATGATAAAAATATTCCAGCCCATCCTTGATGCAGGGCATATGACCTCAAGGCCGTTCAGTAGAAGTCAAGCTAAGTTGATTCAAGACACCCATCTTCACTTGAATTGGAGGGACATGGAAGGAGGCTCCGAGAGTAGCTCGAAGATCATGCTTTTTAGCAGCATGGATAGAGGACCACTTGTGATCCAAGGGGATCCACCCCAAGCTCATTTTGAGCCTCTTGCACAAGCTCCAGGATGAGGCAGAGCACCTCACAGATGAGGCGGAGCACCTCCCAAAATCCAGAGAGTTGATCAGGAGAAGGCGGAGCGCCTCAGAATGGAGGCGGAGCGCTTCAGCAGAGGAGGCGGAGCGCCTCACCCTGTGACATCATGCGGGATTTTTACTACTTTTTGCATGAACTTCAAAATATAGCTCTGCGTGGCCTTATTTGTTTTAACCCACTTTAGAGGGTACTTTAGACCTTTTATTATGACTAAGTGAAGCCTATAAATACTTCACTTAGCCTCATCAAACATTAGCTTACCTTTGAATCTTATGAATGAAGAATAGAGTTTATCTCTTGTTTATGAAGAAACCCTTTTGGTTGGCTTGAATTCACTAGCGGATCCTAGTTGAGTCTCGAACCGACACCCGATCATTCTACTTGCGAGTCCCGGGTGCGACTCGAGGGTGGTTGCATAGTGTAGGTCCTTCTAGACGCCGATTCGAGGGTATCTCGGGACAAGTTCCCCGGGGTAACTTCGAAGGGAGTTCGAGAAGTGTCTCGCTCTCCTATCTTTACTTTCCGTTTTTATTTTGATCCTTATCATCTTGGTATTAGAGCAAGGCTCGGGTTTTGTTTCTAAAAAACCCCGACCAAGATTCTTCGTGCCTAGGTTAGTTTCTATGTTAGGTTCTTGTTTTTTGTTGAGGAAAAAGAAGAAAATCACCAAAAAAAAAAAAAAAAGTTGAAAAACACACAAAAAAAAAAAATTGATCATAGATTCTTGGTTTGTTGGATCCGTTGTGTGATTGTTATTGGGGTTTCTTCCTTATTGGAAACCCGTTCTTTTGGTACCCTAAACACAAGATTTGAAGTTGAAACATAACATTTGAAAATTTGAAACTCTTTGAAAATTTGAAAATTTTGAAAACCCTAGTTTTGAAGATAATGAACATGGTGGATTGCTTGTTTTTTATTGGGGTTTGATAAAAGTTGTTGGGGTTTGTTCTTTGTGATTGAAACAACATTGGGGTACCTTTGAATTGCTAAAACAACGTGAGAATTGTTGGATTTTGAGTGCAAAACCAAGAAAACACGAAGTGAAACTGTGCTGAAAAGTTGCAGGAGGCGGAGCGCCTAGAATCTGAGGCGGAGCGCCTAAAGTTTGTGACCTCTCTGGACTTTGTGAGGTGGAGAGCCTCCCCAAAGAGGCGGAGCGCCTTCTCACTGGAACATTGCTCTGGGCGGCCGCCTACTCTGCTGAGGCGGGGCGCCTGTTTCTGGGAGTTGTTGCTTTGGGTAGTTTTTCGTAGGATCTCTTGTTTCTTTGTTTTGCTTCGCATCTAGCTAGTACTTCTTTGAGTAATATTTCCTACTTGAATTGTGATAGTCCTTCTAAGCTATTAGGAAACTCAAGCCTAGACCGGAGACTAGAATTCAGTAGTCTCATTTGGCTCAAGTCCGCACTTAAAGAGCTTATCGTTCCAATAGAGTCATATCAACTCCACTCACCCCGGAGTGCATTTGGCTTTTGAGTTGAGTGATTAAGTTGAGGTTTGCTATTCAACTTAGTGAAGCTTTGGATTCAAGCTAGAGTGAAATATCCACCACCACTAAACGAGTGACCCGAGTGAAACACTTGTGAGGGACTGAGTAAGGTTGTTTTGCTAATGTTTGTTTCTTGCGTAGGTACAATGTCCACCGAAGGAGAAGATTTTGCTAAGAGTGCCCTTGCTACTATCCTTGCCAAATTGGATAGTATGAACTTGAGGATTGAGAACCTTGAGAGGGTATCAACAAGTGCCCTAGTTGAGCAAGGGACTTCTAATGTCCAATCGGAGAAAGGGACCCCGAGTGTCCAAGTTGAGAAAAGGGCCCCCGAGTGCCCAAGTTGAAGCCGGTGAAGGCACAAGTAGTCCGACCTTTACCCAAGAACAAGTTGTTGAGTTGCTTCATCACCAACAATGGGTAAGGGAGGATCGTGACCGAATTGACCAATTGTTGGGCAATCCCCAATGAGTGACTATTCCCAACCTTATGGGCAATCCCCAAAGAAATGTTCCACTTCCCGGACCAATCCGAAATGTTCAACCCCTTGAGCAAGTTGCACAAAGCTCAAGAAGGGGAGGATGAGGACTATGGTGATGATGGGTATGATGCTCATTATCAATTTAGGGGACGGAATGTGGATAGGGGTCGAGGCCGAGGTCGAGGTCGAGGGCCACCCCATGGGTACTTTGGAGGGAATGCTAGGAGGGATCTTGGTGGATATGGGGATCACTTTGGAGGCCAACCGGAGCCTTTCCAAGGGGGTCGTGACAACAACAACAATCTTAATAGTGTGAAGCTCACTATTCCTTCTTTCAAAAGAAGTAGTGACCCGGCGGAGTACCTTGATTGGAAGTTGTCTGTGGAGCGTATATTTGACACCAATGATATGCCCAAAGTGAAGAAGGCCAAGTATGCTATATCTTCCTTTGAATCCTTCGCTTCTACTTGGTGGGAGTCGGTGAAGAGGAATAGAAGGAGGACGGGAATGGCTATTAATCTTACTTGGGAAGAGTTGATCCGTGTGATGGATGAAAAGTACTTGACTAACCAATACCGAGTGGAACAAAAAAAGCGTCTCTATGAGTTGAAGCAAGGTTACAAATCGGTTGGGGAGTACTTCAATGAGTTTGAACAAGTCCGGATGACTCTACACTTGGATGAGGAAGATAATGAGACGGCCATGATCCATTTCAAAGGGGGCTTAAACCGAGACATAGCTTCACTCTTGAAGTTTCACAAGTACAATGATCACTACAAGCTATGTGAAGATGCGGTTGAAGCCGAGAAGTGGTTCAAAGAGGAGAAATCACTTCGCTACAAGAGTAGTACTACTACTCCATTGAGCAAGCCAAAGGAGTGGAAGGCTCCTACAACAAATGCAAAATTCCCAAATGCAAGTGGTGCAAGTGCTAGCAAGGATGTGAAGAAGCCTTATGAGAGGTCTAGACAACATGTGGGAGGTAACTCTAAAACTCACTTGAGTAATCCAATCTCTACTTCTACTCAATGCTTTAATTATAAGGGTTATGGACATATGATGCCGGGCAAACTAGCTCGAGACCTTTTACGAGAAGCCAAGCCAAATCTATACAAGATGCTCACCCACACTTGGTTTGGAGAGGCGTGGACGAAGTGAGCTCGGGAGGGGACTTGAAGACAATGCATTGGAGCTCAATCCATGTGGAAACAGGGCAGGAAACAGTGCAGGAATCAGGGGAGCAAAACAGGGGAGCACCTGCTGAGCTTACTGCCTGAAGCTGAACTTTTGTTCTTTGCGATCACGTGCACACCATCGCGATCGCGAAGGGTTCTTTTTTGTTTTATGTCATCGCGCCTTTTCTCGCGCGATCGCGCGACCCAGCATTTAAGTGTGCCTCGCGATCGCATATATCCCTACGCGATCGAGATGAACACTTGGGCAGCTGCGGACCAGAATCTAGGAAAACTTGTAAAGGGGTGTTATAAATACACCCCTCTTTCATTTATTGCTCTCAACATTACCTTGAACACAAAACACATTGAATGAGCATTGCTCTTGACATTGTAACCATTTTGGCTTGAATCAATTGGATGAATCAAAGTTGCTCTTCAATCTGTCTTCGATTATTCTATTTGCTAGAGCCTCGTGTCTCTTGAGGATAGTTGCTTAGCGTAGGTGATTCTTTCCAATCGTTTGGGGTGTAACGGAACAAGTTCTTCGTTGCTACTCGAACTTTAGTGTAAGTCTCGTCTCGTTTTTATCTCTTTATCGCTTTCGTAGGTTTACCCTGCATCAGTTGGTATCAGAGCAAGGCTAGGGTTGCGTTCTTACGAACCCTCGTCCTACTCTTCGTGCTTGTCATCTTTGTTCCGTGTTTATCTTCTTGTTCTTGTTCTTGTTATATTGAAAAAGAAGAAAAAAATTCAAAAACTTGAAAACCCAAAAAATTGATAGAAATCGCTTGTTGTTACGATTTTGTTGGTATTGATTATCGGGGATTGTTTGTTTATGTAATCTCGACAATTGGGAACCAACAAAACACGTTTTGGGGTTGAAAATCAAAAGTTAGAAATTTAAACCCTAGGTTGAGAATTTGCCAAAATTTGCTAGAACTCAATTGATGTTATGAATTCTTGTTTGTTTGGTATCGAGGTTTACTCCTTATAGTTTTCCCGTCGTTTTGATACCACCATAACATCATTTGAAGTATTGTAGTGAAAATCAAAAATTTGATTCTTGAAGGTTTGAAATTTTTTTTAAAGAACTTGTCAAAATTCATTGGAAACAAGTTGTTTGTTGGTTGCTTGTTTGATAAAATCAGTGGGGATTGTTTACTACAGTTGGGAACACCATTTGGAAGCTTGAGAACTGAAATAAATTGAATTTGGGATGTTGTGAGTGCCAAAACTGCATTTTTCTGTCGAGTTTCTGGTTCTGCTCAGCAGACCTGCGCGATCGCGCAAGGTCCCACGTGAACGCGCCCTTTCTGAATTTTTGTTCATCGCGATCACGCCACTCTGCACGCGATCGCGAAGGGTAACAATTTCCATGATTTCCTGAACTGGGACAGAACGTTCGCAAAGCTATCGTAACAGTTTCCAACCACAAAAACTCCCATAGCATCATCAAATATGGTGAGTTTCTAGATCACAAACAAAAATTCATCCAATTCCGAATCCGTTTAGTGACGATTCGATCTTTGAACATTTGATCGCGTCACTTCCGGTTAGTACTTTGAGGGTAACACTTCTACCTAATTAGTACTAATCCATTGTGCGAATAGGATCCTCGTGCCTAGAAGGAGAGTAGAATTCAAAGAAGATTCGTAGTTAATTGTTTGGTTCAAGTGCGCACCAAATAGCTTAGCGTTTATCGAGTCCCATTGAATCCACTCTTCCCGAAGAGCATTGGGTTCTTGTAATTTGGTTTGATCATTGAGGAGGTTGCGCAACTACGAGGAGGCCATTGATCTCAAGCTTGTGTGAACCTAACCCCAACTTGAGTGAACCCGAGCGACAAACAAAAGTGAGGGAGTGAGTGAGGACTTTTACTCTAATCTCGTTTCTTGTTTTTGATTGTTGTAGGTACATGGCGGAGGAGAAAGCAAAGAGTACCATTGGGGTTCCAACCGACGTCTTGGCTAGTTTGCTAGCCGAGGTGAAGGCCTTAAACCTTAAGATGGAAACTTTTGAAAAGGAAAGGACCCCGAGTGTCCCAAAAGATACCGGTGAAGGTACTAGTGATGATTCAATCATGAAATCGGATCAATATGCGGAGCTAGTTCGTTGACAACGGTTGAGGGATGAGGCTCTTGCTAGAGAAAGGTTGTTGGGCAACCCCTAACCCTTGGGCAATCCCCAAGGAGATGTTCCATTCCTAAGGCCTCGGAGAAACATTGCACCTCTTGAGCAAGTTGATGAAGCTCAAGAAGGGGAGGGCCTCGGACTTGATGATGATTACTTTGATGCTCCCTATCCAAATAGGAGAGCGATGAATGGAGGCCGAGGTGTAGATAGAGGTCGTGGGCGAGGTCGAGAACCTCCAAGAGCTTACATGGGAAGAAACTTGGGAAGGGGATTGGGGTTCAACCGGAACCAAACCGAGGGGGTCGTGACACTAATCTCAATAGTGTCAAGATCACTATCCCTCCTTTCAAAGGGGCTAGTGATCCGGAAGCATTTCTTGAATGGAAGGTCCAATTGGAGCGGGTCTTTGACACAAATGATATGACCGAGGAGAAGAAGGCCACTTATGCTATATCATCATTTGAGTCCTATGCCTCTACTTGGTGGGAATCCATCAAGCGTTCAAGGAGAAGACTTGGGTTGCGGATGAACATCACTTGGGAAGAGTTGAAAGAAGTCATGAACAACAAGTATGTGACTCCCAAGTATCGACAAGAGCAACTCAAAAAGCTCTATGAATTGAAGCAAGGTTACAAGTCCGTTGATGAATATTTCAACGACTTTGAAAAGAACCGGATGGCTCTTGATATGGAAACGGAGGATGAGGAACAAGCTATCATCCGTTTCAAAAGTGGCTTGAGTAGGGAGATTGCCTCCCAATTGAGACTTCACATCTTCCACTCCTTACAAGATGTTTGTGATGCCGCAGTTGAAGCCGAGAAATGGCTCAAAGAAGAGAAGGCTCCTCGCTATAGGAGTACTACCACTACCACTCCATCAACTCGCACCAAAGAATGGAAAAGCCCATATGCTAGTGGAGCAAGTGGGAGTCGAGAAGTGAAGAAGCCTTTTGAAAAGGCCACCCCGAGAAGTGACCACAAAGAGGTTGGAGGTTTTTCTAAAACCACTTTAAATACTCCTTCTTCTTCTTCTTTCCAATGTCATAACTGTAAGGGCTACGGACACTTTGCCAAAGAGTGTCCTACCCGGAAAACAATGATTGTGATGGATGATGGGTTGGTTTATGAGGGTGAAAGTGAGTCCGAGGGTGAAGTTGAAGAGGAGAGTGAGGAAGTTGAGGGTGAGGAGAGAGCGACGGAGGGGGATGACCCTAATATGTTCCTTGTGGTACGCCGCATTTTG
Source organism: Petunia x hybrida (assembly GCA_037355625.1). Classification (NCBI taxonomy): domain Eukaryota; kingdom Viridiplantae; phylum Streptophyta; class Magnoliopsida; order Solanales; family Solanaceae; genus Petunia; species Petunia x hybrida. The sequence continues at coordinate 1,227,502 of JBBBVM010000803.1, forward strand.
GGAACCATGTTGAGTGAGGAGAGGGAAGATGAGCAAAGGGAGAACTTGTTCCATGCCCGTTGTAGAGTGAAGGGGCAAGTTTTTTCCATGATTATTGACTCGGGTAGTTGTGCAAATGTGGTGAGCCAATCCTTGGTCTCACAATTGAAATTGACTACCGTCAAACACCCTAGTCCCTACCGTTTGCAATGGCTAAGTGAGTGTGGGGAATTGAGGGTAGTGAAGCAAGTCTTGATTAGATTCAAGATTGGGAACTATCAAGATGAACACATGTTTGACGTGGTGCCAATGCAAGCTTGCCACCTTTTGTTTGGAAGGCCTTGGCAATACGATAAACAAGTGGTTCATGATGGCCGGGACAACACTTACACGGTTAAGCATGAGGGGAAGAGGTTTGTGCTTACACCTTTGACCCCAAAACAAGTAAGTGAAGACTATCGGCGCATGAAAGAGTTGAGGGAAGCGGCTAAGGCCAAGTCCCCGGTTGTGGCCAAAACTTTGGCCGAGACTCCACCATCTTCCACCGGTTGCATGTGTGCCACCGGTCGCATGTGTGCCATGATGCAACCGGGTGAATATTTGAGAGGTAATGATGGCACCAAGATGCTCATATGCCTAGTGCACAAAGGTATGGTTTTAAATTCCGAAAGTGATTATTTATCTAACCCTAACCCTTTGCCTAGTGCCATTGACAATGTTTTGAAGGTCTATGAGGACATGTTCCCGGAAGAGATGCCGGATAGATTACCTCCTTTGAGAGGTATTGAACACCAAATTGACTTCGTCCCGGGATCTCAAATTCCCAACAAGCCGGCATACAGAAGTAATCCCAAGGACACAAGGGAGTTACAAAAGCAAATTGATGAATTGCTTACCAAAGGCTTGGTGAGGGAGAGCATGAGCCCTTGTGCCGTGCCCGTGATCCTTGTTCCAAAGAAGGATGGCACTTGGAGGATGTGTGTGGATTGTCGAGCGGTCAACAAGATCACGGTAAAGTATCGACATCCCATACCTCGTTTGGATGATATGTTGGATGAACTTAGTGGTTCTAGTATCTTTTCTAAAATAGACCTTAGGTCCGGCTACCATCAAATCCGGATGAAACCCAGGGATGAATGGAAAACCGCATTCAAGACCAAGTTTGGTCTATATGAATGGTTGGTGATGCCCTTTGGCCTCTCCAACGCACCTAGCACTTTCATGAGATTAATGAACCACGTGCTTAAGCCATTCATCAACAAATTCGTGGTAGTCTACTTTGATGACATATTGATTTATAGCAAGTCAATAGACGACCATGTGGGCCACTTGAGTCAAGTGCTTGAAGTGCTACGAGTCGAAAAGCTCTATGCCAACTTTAAGAAGTGTGCCTTTTGTGTTGAAAAGGTTGTCTTTTTGGGCTTTGTTGTTAGTGTCAATGGTGTGGAAGTTGATGAGTCCAAAGTTGAAGCCATTAGAGATTGGCCTACTCCTACCACCGTTTCTCATGTGAGGAGTTTCCATGGCCTTGGTGTTTCTATAGGCGCTTTGTTAGAGACTTTAGCACCATTGCCGCACCAATCACCGAGTTGGTGAAGAAAGATAAATCCTTTGTGTGGGGAGAGCCTCAAGAGAGAGCTGTCCAAGAATTGAAAAGTAGGTTGAGTACCGCCCCCTTGCTACAATTGCCCGACTTTGGGAAGGCTTTTGAGGTTGAGTGTGATGCCTCGGGGGTGGGAATTGGGGGTGTTCTCATGCAAGAAGGGAAACCCGTTGCCTACTTTAGTGAGAAGTTGAAGGGCGCAACCTTGAATTACTCCACGTATGACAAGGAGTTGTATGCCCTAGTGAGAGCTTTGGCCCAATTGCAACACTATCTATGGCCTCGGGAATTTGTGATCAAGAGTGACCATGAGTCCCTCAAGCATCTAAGAGGCCAAGAGAAGTTGAATAAGAGACATGCCAAATGGGTGGAGTTCATTGAGTCCTTCCCCTATGTAATTCATTACAAGAAGGGCAAGGACAATGTTGTAGCCGATGCGCTTTCTAGGAAGTTCGCCCTTGCTACCACTCTTGCTTCTAGACTTATGGGTTTTGAGAGTATAAAATCTTTGTATGAACATGACCCAAAGTTCAAGAGCATTCGTGATGCTCTAGTGAGTGGGAAGCGGGTGGAGAAGTACCAATGGGTAGATGGCTACATTTTCAAGAAAGGGAGAGTATGTGTCCCCGAGTCCTCTTGGCGAGAATTGCTAGTGCGTGAAGCACATTGTGGAGGCTTGATGGGTCACTTTGGGAGGGATAAGACTTTGGCTATTCTTATGGGGCAATTCCATTGGCCTAAGATGGGGTTGCATGTTGAGCGGCTATGCAATGCTTGTATAGATTGCAAGCACACCAAGTCTAAGTCGAATCCCCATGGCTTGTATACTCCTTTGCCTATTCCTACTAGCCCGTGGATGGACATTTCTATGGATTTTGTTTTGGGATTGCCACGGTCTAGAGGGGGACATGATAACATTTATGTTGTCGTGGATAGGTTCTCCAAAATGGCTCACTTCATTCCTTGTAAAAAGAGTAGTGACGCACACCATGTAGCTTCCTTGTTCATTGATAATGTGTTAAAATTGCATGGCGTGCCTCAAACCATTGTGAGTGATAGGGACACTAAGTTCCTAAGCCATTTTTGGAGATGCTTGTGGGGTGCCCTTGGCACCAAATTGTTGTTCTCTACGTCCCACCACCGTCAAACGGATGGTCAAACCGAGGTGGTGAACCGAACCTTGGGGTCTCTTCTTAGAGCTATGACCTGAGGTAAGGCCGGGACTTGGGTGGAGAAGTTACCACTCATGGAGTTTGCATATAATCGCACCTTGCATAGAATAATTGGCATGACTCCATTTGAGTGCGTTTATAGTTTTAATCCTTTGATTTCACTTGATCTTACCCCTTTGCCAAGGGAAATGGTTGTTAATGTTGAAGGTACAAGCCGAGCTAAGGCCTTGATGGAACTCCATGCCAAAGCAAAGAAGAACTTGGAGGAAGCTTATGAAAAGCTAGCCACCAAGAAGAACAAGGGGAGGAAGAAGGTGGAATTCAAGAAAGGAGATTAGGTGTGGGTGCACTTCCGGAAAGAAAGATTTCCAATGATTTGAAAAGGGAAGTTGGCACCTCGAGGAGCTGGCCCGTTCCAAGTGATATCCAAGATCAACAACAATGCCTATGTGATTGATCTATCCGGTGAGTACAATGTTTCAAATACTTTCAATGTTAGTGACTTGGCTCCTTGTGATGTAGGTGATGTCGTGGAGGATGACGCCTTAATTTCGAGGACGAAATCTTCTCAAGAAGGGGAGGATGATGCCGGGCAAACTCGCTCGAGACCTTTTACGAGAAGCCAAGCTAAAGCTATACAAGACGCTCACCTACACTTGGTTTGGAGAGGCGTGGATGATGTGAGCTCGGGAGGGGACTTAAAGACAATGCATTGGAGCTCAATCCATGTGGAAACAGGGCAGGAAACAGTGCAGGAATCAGGGGAGCAAAACAGGGGAGCACCTGCTGAGCTTACTGCCTGAAGCTGAACTTTTGTTCTTCGCGATCGCGTGCACACCATCGCGATCGCGAAGGGTTCTTTTTTGTTCTACGCCGTCGCGCCTTGTCTCGCGCGATCGCGCGACCCAGCATTTAACTGTGCCTCGCGATCGCATATATCCCTGCGCGATCGCGATGAACACTTGGGCAGCTGCGGACCAGAATCTAGGAAAACTTGTAAAGGGGTGTTATAAATACACCCCTCTTTCATTTATTGCTCTCAACATTTCAACATTACCTTGAACACAAAACACATTAAATGAGCATTGCTCTTGACATTGTAACCATTTTGGCTTGAATCAATTGGATGAATCCAAGTTGCTCTTCAATCCGTCTTTGATCATTCTATTTGCTAGAGCCTCGTGTCTCTTGAGGATAGTTGCTTAGCGTAGGTGATTCTTTCCAATCGTTTGGGGTGTAACCGAACAAGTTCTTCGTTGCTACTCGAACTTTAGTGTAAGTCTCGTCTCGTTTTTATCTCTTTATCGCTTTCGTAGGTTTACCCTGCATCAACATATCTCCAAAGATTGCCCTACCCGGAAAACTATGGTTCTTGTGGGTGACTTTGTCTATAAACAAGATAGTGAACCCGAGGAAGAAGAGGAAGTAGAGGATGATGAGGAGGGTGATGATGGGGAGGTTGCCATGGAGGATGATGATGATGCCCATGCCTTCCTTGTTGTGAGGAGGAGTTTAGGAGCCATGTTTGTGGAGGATGTTGAGACATTACAAAGAGAGAACCTCTTCCATTCTAAATGCCGAGTCATGGGTCTCCTTTGTTCCATGATCATTGACTCGAGAAGTTGTGCTAATGTCATTAGCCAAACACTAGTTGCCCAATTGAAAATACCCACCCTAAAACACCCAAATCCTTATCGTTTACAATGGCTTAGTGAGTGTGGTGAGTTGAAGGTGGTCAAAATATGTATGATCGAGTTCAAGATTGGGAACTATGTGGATGAACACATGTTCGACGTGGTGCCTATGCAAGCATGCCACCTTCTCTTTGGAAGGCCATGGAAATTTGATAGACATGTGGTTCATAATGGCCATGCCAACACCTATACGGTTAAGCATGAGGGAAAAAAGTTCGTGCTCCAACCCTTAACTTCCAAACAAGTGAGCGATGATTACAAGCAGATGAGGTAGTTAAGAGAAGCGGCAAAGGCTAAGTCAGTTGTTGAGACTAGCCCTTTGTCCAAAAGCTTGGTGACCATCCCACCATCTTCTATCGGTAGCATATGTGCCATGATGCAACCGGGCGAGGCCCTAAGAGGAAATGATGGCAACAAACTACTCATATGCCTAGTGCACAAAGGTATGATTCTTACCTCCGATCTTGATTTTTCTACTAACCCTTTGCCTAGTATGTTTGAGAATATTTTGAAGGATTTTGGTGACATGTTCTCGGATGAGATGCCGGATGGATTACCTCCCTTAAGGGGTATTGAGCACCAAATCGACTTTGTCCCGGGATCTCAAATCCCAAACAAGCCGGCTTATAAGAGCAATCCGGAGGACACAAGAGAATTGCAAAAGCAAGTTGATGAATTGCTCACTAAAGGCTTGGTGAGGGAAAGCTTGAGTCCTTGTGTCGTACCCGTGATCCTTGTTCCCAAAAGGATGGCACTTGGAGAACGTGTGTTGATTGTCGGGCCGTGAACAAAATAACTGTAAAGTACCGTCATCCCATTCCCCGACTTGATGATATGTTAGATGAACTAAGTGGTTCATGTATTTTTAGCAAAATAGACCTTAGGTCCGGCTACCATCAAATCCGGATGAAACCCGGAGATGAGTGGAAAACTGCATTCAAGACCAAATTTGGTCTCTATGAATGGTTGGTGATGCCCTTTGGGCTCTCCAATGCACCTAGTACCTTCATGAGGCTAATGAACCATGTTCTAAAGCCATTCATCAACAAGTTTGTGGTCGTTTACTTTGACGATATATTGATCTATAGTAAATCAATAGACGACCATGTTGATCACCTTAGGCAAGTGCTTGAAGTGTTGAGAGCCGAAAAGCTCTATGCTAATTTTAAAAAGTGTGCCTTTGGTGTTGAGAAGGTAGTCTTTCTTGGGTTTGTTGTGAGTACCCAAGGGGTGGAGGTGGATGAATTTAAGGTAGAGGCCATACGTGATTGGCCTACTCCTACTACCATGACTCAATTGAGGAGCTTTCATGGTCTTGAGGTCGGGATTTCATTTGTTGTTCTTGTTGATATTGCTCGAAGGTACAAGGCAACCATAAGTTAGAGCGGGAAGAGTTAGAGCGGGAGAGCGGGAGAGCAAGAGATCCCGTGGCCCTAGTGGGTAACCATGGTACCTAATTTGGAGGTAAGAGTTCTATTATTTTGGGAGGTCACCTTCCAGGTTACCTCAGCTTGTGTCACGTGATTCTTAGACTGCACCAGTAGCTCGTCAAGATCAGATTCAGTCTTCTCTTCACAGCTATCAACAATCTTTCTAGCTTCAATTTTCAGCGAAAAAGTGTTATCATTGTCGTGAGTCTGGTTATCCTTTGAGGATTTTTCCTTTACTCCGACAAGTAGGTAGTCGTCTTTTCTCTCGTCATCAGGCACCTGCACAGTCACACGGGATTTTTTTTAGATCTCAATCAGCAAAAGAAATGACCCGATCTAGTAGAGGTCGAGAGTGTGGTGGCAGTGGTTTTTTTTTTTAGAAGATGATTATCAGGGTAGTCAGCTCAGCTGTAGAGGCAGTTCTATGAAATGTGTCTGGCAGGATGCTGAGGTATCCGATGTAGTATACCCATGTATTTCTTCTTCCCTTATCTGTGAGTAAGATTTATTTTTCCGATCGATCTGGAAATGGTTTGTCTTATCATATTTCCATGATTTCCTTGGATATTGTTTCTATTAAGAATCGGTTGCGGTAGAGGGGTGAGCTTATGGTATTATTTATTCCTAGAATTTGTGAGACCGTACAAATTTATCTGGTCTAAATATGGTGCAATGCAAACCCGAAGGAATTGCTAAGAACAAACGCGGAAGGTAAACAAGAAAGATAAAAGATAGAAGCAAGACAAAACTTGCTTCTTTCGAAAGAACAGTGAGGAACCTGTCTCAAAGCTCGATCGAAAGGGATACAAGAATCACCTAAACTATGCAACAATCCTCAAGAGAACATGTCTCTTGCAAACTGAATGATCAAAGAGGAATGTTCAATCGGATTAACCGAAAGCCACAAGTCCATAAAAGCCCTCACCGGGGTTTTGCTCACGACGGAGACAAGAAGAAATGTGCTCGGCACTTTCATTCAATTCATCAATATTCAAAAACTAGCTATCTACAATTAAAGGAAACAAGGTTTATATAGGAAATACTAAGGGTAAACTAGTAAAAGGGTCACAGGCGACCAGTAGAAATAAGCCACGCAGGGCTGAGTTAAATTGTGTTCGGCAGACTTTGACTTCGGTAAGCCTTGGCTTCGGCTCTCGATTGTCTGCTCGAACACACACTTGTTGCCTTCGGACACACAATTGTCTTCGAGCACCTTGTCCTCGGTCACTTTGCCATCGGGCTCAAATCTGAAGATTATGCCTTCGGTTCTTGAGCTCGGACACTCAGCTTCGGAGCAATTGTTTTCCTTCGGTCAGGCTAAGTGAACGTGCACATCGTGCAGCAGCTTGGCTTGGCTTCTTGTCATCGGTCTCCTTGGTGGATCGAACACTTGATCAGCACGTGTTCGGGCTGCATCATCCTCCCCTTCTTGAGAAGATTTCGTCCTCGAAATCAAGCCCTCCTTGTCCTCCGAAGTTGGACCTACAACACAAGGAACTAAGTCAGCAACATTAAAGGTGTTGGACACGTTATACTCACCAGGGAGGTCGATCGCGTAGGCATTGTTGTTGATCTGGGTCAACACTTGAAATGGACCATCCCCTCGAGGAGCCAACTTTCCTTTCCTTTGGTTCGGAAAACGTTCCTTTCGGAAGTGAACCCAAACCCAATCTCCCTTCCGTAATTCCAACTTTTTACGCCCCTTGTTTTTCTTTAAGGCAACCTTTGCATAGGCCTCCTCGAGGTTCTTCTTCACCTTTGCATGCAATTCGATCAAGGCAGCTGCTCGTCGAGTACCTTCAAAATCAAGAACAGAATCTCGAGGCAATGGGGTTAAATCAAGTGGAATCAAAGGATTAAAGCCATACACACATTCAAACGGGGTCATGTTGATCATTCTATGCACCGTTCGATTGTATGCGAACTCCATCATGGGCAAACGATCAGCCCAGTTTTCAACCTTCCCTTTGGTCATTGCCCGAAGCAAAGATCCCAAGGTTCGGTTAACTACCTCGGTCTGTCCATCAGTCTGAGAATAAGGAGACGTCGAGAATAGTAGCTTGGTGCCGAGGGCACCCCACAAACACTTCCAAAAATGACTCAAGAACTTCGAGTCTCGATCACTCACAATAGTACGAGGTACACCATGCAATTTTAACACGTTAGAAGCAAACAATGTAGCTACATGCTGTGCATCATCACACTTTTTGCAAGGAATAAAGTGAGCCATTTTTGAAAAACGGTCAACCACAACGAAGATGCTATCATGTCCTCCCCCCGACCTCGGTAACCCCAAGACAAAGTCCATGGATATGTCAACCCAAGGTCGATCAGGCACAGGCAACGGGGTGTACAAACAATGACGGTTGGACTTCGATTTTGCTTTCTTGCAAACGAGACAAGCGTTGCAAAGCTTTTTCACATCTCGTCGCATTTTGGGCCAATGGAACTGCTCGGTCAAGATACCAAGAGTTTTATCGACACCGAAGTGCCCCATCAGTCCACCTGAGTGAGCTTCTCGAACCAAGAGCTCTCTCCACGATGACACTGGCACACAAACCCTCCCATTCTTGAAGAGGTAGCCATCATGCCATTGATATTTCCCAACCCTTCGGCCACTCAAGATAGCGTCACGAACGCATTTCAGCTTGGGATCGTCTTCGTACATCGTCTTGATGCTTTTGAATCCCATGAGCCTAGAGGCGAGAATGGTCGCTAAGGCAAATTTCCTTGATAGCGCATCGGCCACAACATTATCTTTTCCCTTTTTGTAATGAATTACATAGGGAAAGCTTTCAATAAATTCAACCCACTTGGCATGTCTTCGATTCAATTTCTCCTGACCTCGGAGATGTTTCAAGGACTCATGATCACTCTTGATCACAAACTCTCGAGGCCACAAATAATGCTGCCAATGGGCGAGTGCGCGAACGAGGGCATACAATTCCTTGTCATACGTTGAGTAATTCAAGGCTGCACCCTTAAGCTTTTCGCTAAAGTAAGCGATCGGCTTCGAGTCTTGCATCAGCACTCCTCCGATCCCAACTCCAGACGCATCACACTCGACTTCGAATGCTTTGCCGAAGTCAGGGAGTTGCAACAACGGGGCAGAGCAAAGCCTCCGTTTCAACTCTTGGAAAGCCCTTTCTTGGGACTCTTCCCACACAAATGGATGATCTTTCTTCACCAGCTCCGTTAAAGGAGCTGCCACGGTGCTAAAGTCACGAACAAACCTTCGGTAAAAGCTAGCTAAGCCATGGAAGCTACGAACTTGTGATACCGAGGTTGGAGTTGGCCAATCTTTGATGGCTTCGACTTTTGATTCGTCGACTTCGACACTATTAGCACTGACAACAAATCCAAGAAAAACTACACGATCGACACCGAAGGCGCATTTCTTGAAGTTGGCATACAACTTCTCTTCTCGAAGCTTTTCAAGTACTTGCCTTAGGTGTTCGACATGTTCATCCACGGTTCTGCTATAAACAAGTATGTCATCGAAATAAACGACAACAAACTTATTTATGAACGGTTTGAGCACATGGTTCATCAGTCGCATGAATGTGCTCGGTGCATTGGATAAGCCAAAAGGCATCACCAACCATTCATAGAGACCGAACTTGGTCTTGAATGCGGTTTTCCACTCGTCTCCGGGTTTCATTCGGATCTGGTGGTAACCGGACCTGAGGTATATCTTCAAAAAGTATGAAGAACCACTTAACTCATCTAGCATGTCATCTAATCGAGGGATAGGATGACGATACTTTACCGTTATTTTGTTGACTGCTCGACAGTCAACACACATTCGCCATGTTCCATCCTTCTTCGGGACTAGGATAACAGGAACGGCGCAAGGACTCAAGCTCTCACGAACGAGGCCCTTGTTTAACAATTCATCAACCTGCCGTTGGAGCTCTTTGGTGTCTTCGCGATTACACCGGTATGCAGGTTTGTTAGGGATTTGAGACCCTGGCACGAAGTCAATTTGGTGCTCGATTCCTCTCAACGGAGGTAATCCACCTGGCATTTCCTCAGGAAACATGTCCTCGAAGTCCTGCAAAACTTTACGAACAAACAAAGGCAAAGGGTTATCATTAGTAAAATCATCATTAGAGTTTAGAATGATACCCTTGTGCACGAGGCAAATCATCATCTGACCGTGGTCGTTGCCTCGTAAGATCTCACCGGGTTGCATGATTGCACAAATTCCTTTCACCTCGGTCGGTGAGTTTGTCTCTTCGGGCCCCAATTTTGCTCCCATCGGATGCTTAGCTTTGGCCGCTTCTTTCATTTCTTTCATTCGTTTATAGTCCTCGGTGACTTGTTTTGGAGACAAGGGTTTGAGTACGAAACTCTTCCCATCGAGCTTCACAGTGTAAGTGTTGGATCTGCCATTGTGAACAGCTGTTCGGTCATACTGCCATGGTCGACCCAATAGCAAATGACAAGCTTGCATCGGAACCACATCGAATATCATTTCATCTTGATACTCTCCGATTTTGAACTTGATCCACACTTGTTTGACAACTCTCAATTCTCCACACTCATTCAGCCATTGTAACTTGTAAGGGTGGGGATGCTTCATCGTAGGTAATCCCATTTGCGAAACCAAAGTTTGGCTCACTACATTGGCACAACTACCGGAATCAATGATCATCGAACACACCTTTCCCCTCACTCGACATCGGGCATGAAAGAGGTTTTCTCTTTGGTTGTCCTCTTCTTCAAGAGTCATGCAGCTCAAATTCCTACGAACCACAAGAAACATTTCCGGATGATCAGCGAAGCCTCATGATCATCATCAACTTCAGCTCGATCAGTCTCCTCGATAATTTCCTCCTCGGTGTCACTCGCTTGCTCATGGAAGGTTCCATCTTCGAGCAGAAGCATAACCTTGCGAGTTGGACACTCTTTTGCCATGTGACCATAACCTTTGCATTTGTGACACTGAATGTTTGAAGCACTTGGAGAGTTTAGTTGCACTTTACCTCCCACTTCTCTTGGTTGGTTAACGGTCACACCTCTTTCGAAGGGTCTCTTCGAATCTCGAACAGTGTTAGCACTTGCTTGGTTTGGACTCTTCCATTCTTTACTTCGGTTCAAAGGAGTAGAAGTAGTGACTCCTCGATACCGGTTTGCATTGTCGTCCTTCACCAATTTTTCAGCTTCGGTGGCAGCATCAAACAAATCGTCCAACGTGTGGTACACGTGGAGTCTCAACTGAGATGACACATCCCTAGCCAAGCCATTTTTGAATCTGATAATGGCTTATTCTTCGTCTTCGACCAGATCAAGATTCAATCGAACCTTTTCGAACTCATCGTGGTACTCTTGGACAGACTTGGACCCTTGCTTTACTCATAGAGCTTTTGCATTTGAGTCTGCCTGTACTTGGCACTCAAATACTTAGCATCCATAGCTCTTCTCAATTGCGGCCAAGTATTGACTTCGGGATAGTCATTCCTTCGTCTATGCCTCTTGTCAGATTCCCACCACGTTGATGCATAAGCTTCGAACGAAGCAATGGCATGGGCAGCTTTTCTCTCATCGGTCATCTCATTGGTTTCAAAGATGCGCTCCATTTTAAGCTTCCATTCAAGATACTCATCGGGATCACTAGTTCCTTTAAAGGGTGGAATAGTGATCTTGACACTGTTCAAGTTTGAGTCTCGAACAGCTCTAGCCTGTTCGGGAAACTCATCTTCTCGATCATTAGCCTCACGCTCAATATTTCTTCCAACATTTGCGCCTCGGCCTCGACCTCAGAAATTTCCACGTCCTCGGTGAGCTTGCCTTCGTTGAGCGAAAGGCAGCTCACGCTCATATTCGTCCTCAGGAAATTCCTCTTCATCAATCTCTTTGGTTACAGCACCAAGGTCTCTTCGGGCCCTTGGAAGTGGTAACCTCTCTCCTCGGGGAATGCCCAAGTTTTGATCAGCAGCTTGGGGATTGCCCAAGTTTTGATAAGCAGCTTGGGGATTGCCCAAGTTAAGTTCTCTTCGAATTGCTTCACTCGTCAACTGATGTTGTCGAAGAAGCTCAGCATACAGCTCAGGTTTCATCGGAGTGGATTCGCTCGTTCCAGCGCCGGACCCATTTTTGGCCACGGACGCACTTCCCTGCTCGAGGTTAGCTACTCGAGCACTCACTCCTCTCACATCGGCACTGATGCCTTGTATCGCAGCCATGAGATCGGCTAACGACAACTCGGGCTTCTCAATGCTTTTGCCATCGTTTCCAGCCATGGTACCTGCACAAGTCAAAGATCAAACAAATGTTAGGGTTAGAGATCACCTCACACACTCCCTCACCTTTGATGGGTGGCACTCGGGTCTACTCAATTTATGGGTTCGGTTTTTGATCACTCAAGGACTTGGTAACAGTGGCTCGTCCAATTGATCGGTCCTCTAAGATCCTTCAAGTTCGACAATAGTCACTGCCTCTTCGGGAAGAGTGAAGTGATGTTCGACTCGATGGAACGGACGCCTTTTAATTGAGCTCGGGGAGTCAAAAGAATTTCTACGAAAGTTTGGACTTCGGTCACCCCTTCGCACGAGTTTCCTATCAGCTCAAAAGAATTAGTACGACCTCGAGTAGAACAATTACTCAAAAGATCCACCAACTAGAATTTTGACACGAAAGAAAGTGAGAACCTAGGAGAATCTACCCTTTGATTCCCTTTTGGAATCTTTTTCGATCACACCCACTCCTGTCCGTACAAAAGTGGTCCCTCCTTGGTACGGATAGGGTTTTACCTTATCCACTTTCCTTTTTCAGCCGACAATTTTCACCTGGGGTTTTGATGTTAAAATTTTAACCCCTTTCTTCTTCAATGGAACAGTGACCTTGCTCCGGCGTACGGACACAACAACTTCGGTTCACTGACCACGAATTTCAACAGATCTGGGTTGCTTTATCGACTCCGGTTTCATCAGCATCGGAGGAATTCAGTTCAAGTTCTTCGAGCTAAGAACCAGCTCGTTCGAGTCGTACACTGTTACGATTTTGTAACAAGTTTCCGGCGTACGGACTTCGATTTAACTCAGAACTTCGATTTTTAAGCAACAAACAAACCCAAATCACTCAAGAACCACCAATCTTCACCGGTTTCTTCCAAACACAGTGGGGTTCGAGTTTTCAGTCACCATTAAAGCTCAAAACAGTCCAAAAATTCACCAAGAAACCCTAGTCACGAAATTGGTACGTCGGGTACTCGTTGGATTCAGAACTCGATGGTGAACAAGAATCAATGGTTGTTTTTCCCAAACAACCAACAATCAACACAATTTTTTGAATTCTTTTTAACACCAATTTTTTTTTTTTTTTTTTTTTTTTGTAAAACAACAACACCAACAGTAACAAAATTCAAGAACACGAAAAGGAAAACAAAGACACAAACACACGAAAATAAAGATAACGTGAACAGGATTTGGGGTTGTAGAAACAAGCCCAAACCGTGCTCTGATACCAAGATGGTGCAATGCAAACCCGAAGGAATTGCTAAGCACAAACGCGGAAGGTAAACAAGAAAGATAAAAGATAGAAGCAAGACAAAACTTGCTTCTTTCGAAAGAACAGTGAGGAACCTGTCTCAAAGCTCGATCGAAAGGGATACAAGAATCACCTAAACTATGCAACAATCCTCAAGAGAACATGTCTCTTGCAAACTGAATGATCAAAGAGGAATGTTCAATCGGATTAACCGAAAGCCACAAGTCCATAAAAGCCCTCACCGGGGTTTTGCTCACGACGGAGACAAGAAGAAATATGCTCGGCACTTTCATTCAATTCATCAATATTCAAAAACTAGCTATCTACAATGAAAGGAAACAAGGTTTATATAGGAAATACTAAGGGTAAACTAGTAAAAGGGTCACAGGCGACCAGTAGAAATAAGCCACGCAGGGCTGAGTTAAATTGTGTTCGGCAGACTTTGACTTCGGTAAGACTTGGCTTCGGCTCTCGATTGTCTGCTCGAACACACACTTGTTGCCTTCGGACACTCAATTGTCTTCGAGCGCCTTGTCCTCGGTCACTTTGCCATCGGGCCCAAATCTGAAGATTATGCCTTCGGTTCTTGAGCTCGGCCACTCAGCTTCGGAGTTCGGCCAGGCTAAGTGAACGTGCACATCGTGCAGCAGCTTGGCTTGGCTTCTTGTCATCGGTCTCCTTGGTGGATCGAACACTTGATCAGCACGTGTTCGGGCTGCATCAAAATATGAGAGATTTGACAGTGAGTGTCGCTATTGTCTACCTGGCATCTTGTCGTGCCACCTTCTTTTATTATGTCAAATTAGTTTACCTCTCTTCTCGAAATTCTGTGTTGGTTGGATGATGGGATTCTAGTTCATCACTATTAGAGAGCGTCATTGTTTCTTCCAGTGTAAAGCGGTTATTAAGTTATATTCAATCTACGTATCTCCTCTTGGTTCAGGACGCTAGTAAAGACATGTTATCCCTTGAGCTTATCTGGGTTATGAAAGGATTTTCTGGTAAATTGTCAGAGTTTCCTTCTTATTGGGAGGTTAAATTGGCATAAATGTCATTCCATAAAGCTTATTTAATGTCTATTTCTTCAATTGCGATTCTTTGGCTAGCCTGACTCGGAAGTAGTCTAGCTCTGGTAGCCAAGCAATAAGAAGATGAGCTTCCTGAAATCCTAATTATTCATATCCTCGGTCTATTACCATTTTTTTTTAGGCTGGAAATAGTGAGCTTGGACAGTTAGTAGCCGCTTGTGATGTTCCCTGTGCTGAGCCAGAGTATGCATTAAGGTAACCGGGCACATAATTGTGTTTCAAGGCTACTAAATATAATGGAGAGTGTCATTCGACTCATGAATTGAGCTATCGAGCGGTGGTGCTTGTGGTAAAGGTTTGAGAGTAGTGAACTCGAGAGTTGCCGCTGTTTGGCAACTCGATAGGGTAATTTGGTAGTTCAGAGCAGTACTCGATTTTAGCTAAGTTTTCCTTAATCCAGTAGACCTTGCGAGGATGCCTATTTTTATTAACTTAGCTGTATGAGATGAAGCTCTAAGTGGAGGAGTCTTCCTCCAATACTGAATATAAATATTAAATCTCTAAGGCGTTGTGGAAGCTTAAGCTAATTCTTAGTTTCATCGACCTCTTCTATATCAAAAAGTATATCGACGAGGTGATTCATCCGCGGAATTATATTAACCCATTCAGAGTTCCGTGTATTTTTATTTAGAAAATATAAAACTCTCCTCTCGTGATCGAGAAAGGATCAGCTTAGTCCGAATAAGTTGACAATAGTATTATCATATTATCCAGAAATATTTAATTCCAAGAGTTCGGTATGATTCGGTAATCATGAGATAATATCGTGTGAGTAGTTTATAAATATTGTGCAAGATCTCTTGTTATTTGTAAGAATATTCTTTAGACTTAAGCTCGTTCGAGGACAAACGAGAGTCTAAGTGGATGAGAATGAAACGACCTCGGTCAGTCATTTCAGAAGTTAGGACTCCTATTGGTGTGCCAATAATTTTAAAATATTCGTAAGGTCCATAAGGACCTGTCTGTAAAATTTGAGCTAAATCGAACCTCGTTTGGTACGTATTGGAAGAAGATTTCAGTTTTTATTGTCGATAAATATTGAAAAGAGATTTTCGAGCTCGATTTTGGCGAATGAATTCCAATTCGAAATCCGAAAGCGCCGTTAGGTTCGTATGATTATTTGTGACTTTTGTGAACTTTCAAAATTGAATTTCGTGGTTGTTCTGCTAGTTTCCGCTAAAATGCCGAAAGTTAAATAATTTGACCTTTTTCTATTTAATTTGCAT
The DNA here is from genome assembly GCA_037355625.1 of Petunia x hybrida. Lineage (NCBI taxonomy): Eukaryota > Viridiplantae > Streptophyta > Magnoliopsida > Solanales > Solanaceae > Petunia > Petunia x hybrida. The sequence goes on from JBBBVM010000803.1 coordinate 1,243,185, forward strand.
TTTGAGTTTCTGAAATCCGATTTGAGATCCGCCTTAGTGAGTACGTCACATAAATTTGGTATAACTTGTATGCAAAAGTTTGAATTATTTTGAATATCGTAGTGTACCGTTTTAATTTTCGATAACAAAAAAAATAAGATAAAAGAAAAGAGAAAAAAAAAAAGGAACAAAGGTCAGGCGGTGGTGCCCCTTAGCATATAACTAAAGGGGAAAAAGCAAAACAGAAACTATACAGAAGAAGCAATGGCGGTCACATACTGGTTAATGATTCAAAGAGAGAGGGAGAGTTGTATAGTTTCGCGAGAGTATTAGAACGAAAAAGGAGATGGGTCAAAAAATTGAAAGGACGGAAAAATGGGAAAGAAAACCGGCTGAGTAATGTTGAAAAAGGGGCATGGGAGTGGGATCTTATATATTTTTGATGGAGGATAGCATTCAGGCAATTTGGGGTACTTTTTCCAGTGATGGAAACTATTGCTTGGGGAAGAAGCTGAGGCATAGACAACTCCTAGTCCAAACAGTCGATAAATGGGGAAGAAGGTGGCCATTCTAGTCGGGAAGGTGGAGTGACCAACATTAAAAGAAGCCATGTTCTAGGCTGAAAAAATGAATAAAGCACATAATGTTTCATGTCAGCAATGCGTGTTTAATGTGCGATCTTACTACCAACTTAAGGTACTCAATAAGCTAAACTTAAAAAATGAAATGTCTAAATAAAAAATAGTGAGAACTTCATGGGCATATTTGACCTTTAACCTTGTTAAAGATCCCAGCATTTGACTTGTTATACGTAATTTTAGCATTGCTTGTAACCATAGCATTAATCGCATCTTGTATTTCAACTTCCCGCATCCAATTAAGGTGGAAACCTTGATCTTCTAAAGAAACAAAGATCAAAATAGAAGCCTCCTCTATATATATTGTTATGAGATCTAACAAAAAGAAGTTTTGTAAAATTTTCATGATTCGGGTTATTTGTATGTTGTTACCCTGATCTATAGGAGATTGGGTGGGCATACAAGGACAATGTATTAAATTAGCATCAAAGAGTGATGGCTTCATTATAAGGATCCATCTTCTAACATCAAGTGTTTAAGGAACGATTGGACATTAATAGTTGAGGTATATTTCGTTTCCTACCTCCCCAGTTCCCCTCCCTCATTAGAACTTCTATGGCGACTACATCAACAAAGTTTACATGATGACTTCTACCATCAAAGAATTGTTTTCTCATTTTTGTCCTAAGTATCGCCTTTTATTATTTCAGTCAAATTCTCGTATTTGTTATATTTACATTATCAAAATTAACGGTGGTGACCTTACAGAAATATATAGCTGAACGAAAGAGCATAACAAACAATAGGACCCATTCGTAGGCGGTGATCACAAGTCAGATGCACGGCCATTCACGATCAGGGTCAAATGCTGGACGGCGGCCGCAGAATGCAAAGGCGGCGGCTCAGAGGCTGGCCCAGGTAATGGCGTATCAACAAGCCGATGACGATGATGAGGAAGACGAGCTGTATGAGTACAACCCTGTGGCTCCTTCAACTGCTATTGGGCTTGCTGGTGGAAGGCCTAATAGAACTCGTACCCCTCTGGTAATATAATGCAGCTTTCATTTAACATGAACATTTTTTCTGGTATCTTAGGAAAAAAATGAAATAAATGGTTGTAGTTATGTACCTTTTTTCCTTTTTTGACCGAACCCCAGTATTATATTACTCAATTATGGCAAGAAGAGCGTCATTTACTTTGAGAAATTAGCTTTGAGGTTTGATTTCATTGTTCTCTGTTAGTCAGTTCGTACATCCATAGAACCACATGCATCGACTACACGTCCGGTATCAGTGGGAATCCGATCCTCTGTATCAACCGACTCTCTGGATCAGCAGCCATTTCAAAAGGTACTCTACCTAAACCCCAATATATATAGTCCTACTACTTCCTCAGAAAATCCGGCACCCCTGTTTTGTCTATTCCTAAAAACGATTGACACATCTCTTCTGTAATTAAATGACTTGTTATAGATCAAAATTGGATGGTAGCTTCGTTATTACTTATCTTCCTTAAACTCAGCATCCAATCAAGCAAAATATTTGGAGACACCCAGTAAATTGTTTTCTTAAAGAATCAAGATTTAAGCTTTGGTTTCTTTGTTCATTTTTTCAGTCAGCTCTACGTACATCCACAGAACCAAATGCATCAGCTGCACATCCAGCATCAGTTCGTCCATCCTTCGAACAACATGCACCGACTACACGTCCACCATCAACATTAGGAATCCGACCATCTTCATCTTCCGAGTCTTTGGACCAGCAGCCTTTGTCAGCTCGCTCAACGACGCCTATTCGAACTTCTCTTCGTTCAGGCTCTTCATTGGAACAACAGCAGCAGCAGCATGTACATGTTCATCAACATTCTCAGTCATCTATCCAAGCATCTTCCACTTCTGCAACTGTCCAGCCGAGTAAGCTAACTTTTCAATCTAAAAACAACTTGGAACAACCACCATCTGCTCGTGCACCGTCTACACCTTCGGCTGGCAATCAACTATCCTCTCAATCCAGCATCCCAGAACAGCCTCAGTCTGCTCGTTCTCTTGCAGCTAACCGCTCGGGTCACTTTGGTGGCCGGCCGGTTCCTGTGGTACCTTCTAGTGTGCCTCTCTCAGTCAGACCAATTGGTTCTAGTGCAGCTGCTACTGAGGCTCAACCTGAAGTTCGCAAGGATAAACGGTAATCTTCAGTCTTTTGATTTTTCCTTTCATTTATTTGAACCCATCTATAGATGTCTACACCTTGCAATAGTATTTACTGCTCCTTCAGCTTCAATTTATGTGAACACAGTTGAGATGATATGGAGTTTAATAAAGCTATAAAGAATTTTGAAATATATGGTCTAAATAAGTCAAAAATCATTATTTGGTTATAAAGCATCTCCTTTAAGCTAAATGTGGAAGATAGTTAATTATTTTCAATTTAGAAATGGATCTTTATTTTTTAACGGACCAAAAATGGAATGTTCACATAAACTATAGCGGACGGAATACTAAGTAACTTTGAATGTAAATAGCTAAACTAACGAGCACAATAAAGTTTCAAGTGTTCTCAATGTTTTTAAAACACATTTTACTGTTTGAATGCACAAAAAGTTACACTAGCAACTATTATCCCCATTTCAATTTGGTATAGTTTAAACCGGCACGAAGTTTAAGAAAGAAAATAAAAATTTTTGGAACATGTAAATTAAAATTATGTCATGGCATTTGTATAACATTAAAATTTTTAAAACTTGTGGTTTAAACATATCAAAACATTTTAATCGTTATACTCTAGTGCTTCTCATTAAAGATAAAAGGGGATTTGTAGAGTTAATTGTTTTCAAATCTTAAAATTTATCATTCTTTTAAATAGAAAAAAGAAGAGTGTGTCATATAAACTTAAACATGAGGGAGTATAGAAGTAGCTTTACTGGTTTGATTACAAATGTAAACTACTTTCTCCATTCTAAAACGAATGATACAAATACAAATATAATTTGGAGACTCAAAGAGTTTTTCTTTGATGATGTTTTTCTTAAATATTTTATTTTAAATTTTAATTATTGAAGTTACAATTTTGACTTATAATATTTTTTATATAGCTTTAAAATATTCTATTTAATTTCCAAAAATGGAAGAATCAATTTTCGAATTCACATCAAAATTGACACCTTTAACACTCATATTCCAAATGAGAAAGAGAACAGAGGCTGGGAGTACTACGTACTTTCACTATGAAATAAAAATTCTTGTCCATGCATACCACTTTCTAGACGTTATTCTTTCAACAGGCAAAAGTGTAGCAGTTGACTGGAGATAGATTAAATTATTTTGTGCACTACTAAATCTGCTTTAATGTTTTATTATTTGTGACACCGAGCAGGTTATCAGTTGACTTTGGTACTTTCAAGTATAAAGAACCTCCGACTCAGCCGTCTTCTTCTGCTCTACAAGATGAGGTTTGTCTATGTAGTAGTACTAAACTCTATAAACTAATTAACCAATAACATGCAAAACCATATAAAAAACAAAGCTTTAGTGTTGAACTTCCTGAACAAAGAACATCCTTTTCAGAGTAATAACTTACTTCTATTGATTTTAACATCTAAAATGAGTTCCCATAATCTCTAGTGAATATTGTTGCTGATGAGATGTGATCTAAAATGTAGGTTGACATGCTTCAAGAAGAGAATGAAAGTTTACTCGAAAAGGTAAGAACAATTCCTTCTTAAAAAGGCAATTATGTTGACGTAAGGAGCTGAGCGTAGCACTGAAGTTTCAATTAGTTTATCGTTTCAATCCATCTTGTTCACTGCCATTGGGTTCATTATATACACTTTCAGCTTCGACTTGCAGAAGACCGTTGCGAAGAAGCTGAGGCAAGAGCCAGGCAACTTGAGCAGCAGGTAAATCTTCGAGGGGATTATTACTATACTTTTCTAGCATTAGCAGTTTCTCTTGTATGCTTCAAGACTGCATGTTATAGAAGCCACCGACATTGCAATACCTCGGTTGGATTGTTCAAAGTGCTGAAGGGTTTGCACTATGGGTTGTGAAAGAATGAGATACACATAGGAAAATGACGATCCTTATTAATCTTTGAGTTGCTCAACATATATGCCTTTCTTTAGGTTGCTAGTCTTGGGGAAGGTGTGTCAATGGAGGCTCGTCTCTTAAGTAGGTAAGCTTCAAAATCAAAGGACATTGACCTTCATTGTGGAGTCATTTAGGCTAAGTTTCATTTTTTTTTTCCATTATACAGAAAAGAAGCAGCTCTACAACAAAGGGAGGTATGTATTATATAGACCTTGTTAGATTCTTCCTTATGCTATTTTTCGCAGTACACTTAGTTGAATGCAGAACTTCAAAGTTAGAACAATTTCACATACTAATACGCTAGTACAGTAGAAGAAGAATTGTTATACTTATTATATAACATATCAAGAGTTAATAAGATAGGGAACAACAACAACAATGCCTCAATCCCAAATAAATTGGAGTTGGTTATATAAATTGTTACTGACCATGTTTTGTTCAGCTCTATGTCATCATGCAACTAGTAGATATTACCTATACGGATCTTTTTTTGCATTGTGCCATATCTTTGGCTAAATCTGCATATGAATCTTTTTCTTCCATTATTCCCTCTAATCAAACAGGAAACATCGTGTAATCTATTTCATTTATTCAGGATCTTTTAGTGAAAACTTTCCACCTAAACTAGGAAAGCTAACGTATGATATTATCAAAGTTATTTCAGTTATTCTGCCTGATGAAATCGAAATGTTTACTTGACAGGCTGCACTAAAAGTTGCAGCACAAACTTATGGTGGAAAAGGTGACGAGCTTGCAGCTCTTCGGACAGAAGCAGAGGTATGTTCTGAGATAAACTTGTTCACATTTTAGTTAATGTAGTTCATGAACTAGAGTATAAATTTAGTGTCTTGGTTTATGTGGCACATATATTAGAGTGTGTTCATTCATGTACTTTTGAAGAAGTAAATTCTAGTGATGTCATCCATGCACTATAAAAGATGTGAAGTGTGGACTAATTTAATATGTTTACATGTACAGTACTAATCTAGACGGATAGTGTAACTCACCAATAAATACCCATGTAGGATAACCGTATTTTGAAACCCAAAGTGAATAGAAAAAAACACCATTTCCTCCACCTCTCTTATAGTGAGTTTGAGTGTTAGTTGTGTTGTCTTGCTCTCATGAATTTCTAATATTTGATATCAAAACTGGTGTGTTTCAAAGACAACCAAAGATGGAGAAAAGATGTCCGACAAATGGAACTCCATTTCAAATTCTTTCACTCACGGAGGAGAACTATAAATATTGGTGCACTCGAATGAAAACTTTGCTTGGAGCTTATGATGTTTTTGAGCCTGTGGAGAGTGGAGTTGGCGAAGCCACGGAAGATGTCGCCATTTAAAAAAAACAAATCGTAAGATGCACACTTTCATCTATTAATATTAAAATCTGAATGACAAAGGATGCAAATGCAACCTCTAAGCAAGCATAGAAGATTCTTCAAACAATATTTAAAGATTTAGACAAAGTAAAAAAAAAATTGTGTCCAAACCTTAAGGAGAGAGTTTAAATCATTGTATATGAAGGAATTTGAATCCGTTTCGAATTACATTTTACTAGTTTTACAAATATTATGATCCTTTAATTCAAAACTAAGAGATATCATGACGACTTGAGTGATGATAGGGTCATTGTACAATACTATGATCCCTAGACTCAAAATATAATTATACTTATATTGTTATTAAAGAGTCCAAGGACTTGGACCCCATGACCATAGAAGAACTTGCGGGACATCTACAAGCATATAGCACATAAAAGAAAAAATTGACGAAACTGTAAGAAGAACAGATTGAACAAGCGTTCCAAGCAAAACATTCTTTCAAGGAGAAAGATGATAGGCATGGCTCGCAACAAAGATCTTGTGGATATTGAAGAGGTCGTTATAGAATATAAAATCTAAGACTCCAATCAAGGAAGAGAGGTCGTGGAAGAGGTAGAGATTGGACCCAAAATCCACATAGCACCGAAACCCTTATTTGAACCAATACCTCTTGAACTCACAACATCTCCGCTTGATCGTCAACCATTAGATTCTCCAGCTAAACACCTCAACCAGCGATACAGGTAGGCCTAGCCCTAGGCTGGAAACCTGGCTACACTTACACCACAACCTCCTCTGCCATGGCCTATACTTCTGACTACACTAGAGCCTATACTTCTGACTACATTAGAGCCCTATCCGGCTTGTGCTGCCTTTACTTTTTGGCAAGTCAGTACCTCCGTCACCACCTCCAGTCCAACTCCATGCGGACGAGTCCCTCGCTATCTACCAAACAAATAATGCATATCTAAGTTCTTGCTTTATTTCAACACATGCTTTATAAGGATTTAGAAAAGTGAAATTTCTTGAATTATCAATGCGGGCTCTCGTAGATAAGTACGGTCGTCATCGAACAGAGTAGCAAGACTGTACTAAAAAATTTTCAAGACTTACCAGGACATTGGACCTAGTCTTCGATACCAACTTGTCATGACAAAAAATTCATGGGTCGTGATGGGCATCCGAGTACTCTAATCTAGCAAACCATCTTGAGTAAACTACCAAGAAAAGAATTCAATAAAATAAGAAACATATATAATTCATAGTTAAAATTGGTAGACTATAAAGATCTAAACATTAAGGGGTTAAACATGCGGAACATTACACAAGCCAGTAACTCCCCAACAATGTGTCAAGAACATCGGAAGATATCAATACTGATTTTACAAGTTCTCAATTTGAAAGAAAAAGAAAGACTGGAATAGTTAATAAGCTAAAAGGAGTGCCACCACAAGCTAATGATTGGCTCACTACTGACAATCCAAGAATATTGCTCCGTCATCCTCAAAGCTTACTTGTATGGGGGTGCTAAATCTGCCTTTATATTTATGCGATCGCATGATAAGCTTCGCAATCTCTATGGAACCAGGTTTGGTGCAACCGCAGCTGTGGTAATGTCCAAACTTGTATCAAAACTATCTCGAGCCCCTCAAGACTTATCCCAAACTAGCCCAACAAGTCACTAAATATGTTAGGAACTTCTAACACTTTCAGCTTGTTATTCGAAGCTCAATTACTCAAAACGAGGATTTGAGTAGACAGTGAGTCACAATAAATTATCATTGCAAACCTCGTCTGATGGACACATTTTTTAGCTCTGAATATCCTTTCATATCATAAATCACCATTCAGAACTATATAAACTTTGGATCCCAAATAAATATTCAAGAGGCCGGATCGTTACATATTGTTTATAGGAGACTAAGATCAGCATTTTCTCATCAAAAATGGCCAAACATATCTAGCAAAATAGATGGCTGAACTTGGAAGAATTGGAAAATCGAGGTAGTAATGGTGGATTCTAGTTTTATAAGATGAAGGGGCGTGGGAATGCAAGGATAAAATAAAGAGACATGATCCTCTTTCACTATTAATGGGAAATGTGGAAATTAAATACAAATGACTTTTAATTGGTATATAGTCTTGTTTCGATGAAGAAGAGATTAAGGCTGATTCTGCCTAAATGCTGGCACATTTGGAGAACCACGCACCCACGGCTGAACCAATAGGATAGGTGACCTATCATAACAATAAAATCCCTCACCCTCGGATGAGGTGCTGGAACGACCCCCAAAAATACGAGGCCTTTTATTACCTCTCTGCTGCAGTCTGGGAAAATCTTTTTTGTGATGACTCATATCATAACAGATATAACATCCCAAATTATACCCGCGCTAAAAGAATTGATTGCGCCTACGGGAAAGAAACTGTGGCTGACTCTCAAAATGAGCTACCACGCTTTGAAGATCTCGCGTCGCAGATCGATCTGGCCTAACAGGTGGCCTTCTATGGTCACCTAGAGGCATATTACCTACTACCACCATCTCAGGAACTGCAACCTGCATTAAAGAAGTAATATCCAGGACTGGAGTTTTAATACTCAGGTCTTGAATTTCTGCCTAGGCAATAATCTAATGGACTGTCTAAGGCACCGAAGGCACTTGAGACATCTCAGGAGCTAAAAGTCCATAAAGCCTTAACATAGCATCTTGAATAGCTTGGGTGACAACGACCCCTCGATCAATCGGTATGGTTCTGGCCTCAACGTGAACTGTTACTTGACGATAAGCTTCACTTCCACCTTGGACGACACTTACCACCTCTGGAACATGCACTGCTCCCTAAATCTAGGCATCAACATCTATAGCACACTGAGGAGTTGCTTGCAACATAGGGAATCCCTGGGACCTTTGAGTAGCTAAGAACCTCATAAAAGAGTTAAAATGGCTGGAGAGACCATGAAGACTAGGTCACCCCGCCTCTTAGGAGCTGATGCTGATACCTGAAGCTTGGCTGCACATCTACCTTGACCTCCATCTTGAGCATACAGTGCAACTGATATAGCAAGTGTTGCCTCTAATGCTCCGGCTCTACGCTGAATTATCAGACAAGGTTTAACAATTTCTGCGAGGGAGTCAACACAAGGAACTTAATTTCCAAAAAGATGACCAATGCACGATTAAGAGAGAAAGAAGGAAAAAATTCTAAATGCCACCATAACCTCTCATAGATAAGTACGGATGTCATCGTACCTATCAGCAGGTCTCTACCAGACACTTAGTCTAGATAAACTCTAAATTGGGCTCTGGATAAACCCTAAATGAAATGGATGAATGTAGTATGATGCAATAGGGTCAGATGTGCTCAATGAATTGTATCTCTCTGTGTCAGGACTCTCATTGACCACCAGAAGAGAGCTGACACCAGGGCTCTTATCGTATGTCAGATAACCGGTGCAGGACCCTAACAGACAGCCAAGGATTATATGCAACATCTTAATAATCATCAGCGCGAGACTTTCATCACCAACCTGGTGATTCTATAAGAATTCACAACTTTACAAATGATTCTATTCCCTAATTGATACTTGTGATCATATTAGAATTCTTGTCCTCAATGTAATATTAAGCCTAAAGCTTAACAACATATGTTCATAACCTTAACAGAGCTTCGGTCCTCAAAATAAGATTTACGCATTGAGGCCTAACAGTTCAAGTTCATATTTTTCCAACAAGATATTTCTATTATTGGCTCAATACCGAGCCTAATATAGTGCACATATCATAGGACTACATATCACAAGAAAATAAATCACTCTTCAATCAATGTCAATAGTCCAATCTAAACATTTGCGTTTAATTCATAATCTTAGGCTTATAGCTCCTCAACTAACGTTTATAGCAAACATGACACTCTTATCCTTAACTCGGGAATAAATATAGAACATTCTAATATTTATACAATATAGACAGAACACGTCACGCCTACAACTGGAGTACAATGCTCTCAATTACATAATAAACAACAAACAACACTTAATAAAATAATAAACGACTATACACGAAGCTTCAGCGTAGAAAGTACGCATATTTGGCAGCTACGTACGTGAAGGATACGTGCGTAGATCATCCATAAAGGCCGTGAAAGGGTAGGATGGAACAACTTAATTACCTTTTAGTCTCGGGCCAAATCGACTATTGAATGACCTCATTTCTTTTCCAATGCCTCTAGGAACCATCCCTCTAAGCCAAAGAAGAGAATTTGTATATATAAGCACTTATAAACTGAATCTTTAACTATTAGCCGAATATGAAAGAAGATTATGAAAATGCCCCTATACCCGGCTTAGTCAAATGCACACAAATTTTATATTTTCAGACTCCTCATACTCTCACGACTCGAAATATACTATTAGATCACATTTTCGAGTTCAATTCGACCACTTCCCCAATTTCATAAATTTAGGGTTCCAACCCCAATTCTCTTTAACCTAATTCTTGAATTTCCCACTTATATCCTTGACTTAACATTAAGAATTGAATTATAATAGTTACCGGAACAATTGGAGTGAATTGGTACCAAGATATCACTTTGGAACTGATTGAAAACGATTGTTGTTGAGTTGGAAATCAGAGCCTTCGCGCCAACCCTGGCGCCCCTGTGCTAACCCATCTTTCCCCCGTGCTCCCAAGAGCAATGTCATGCTTCAGGGCAGTAGAAAAAAGTGCAACACACCCCCCTGCGCACGATCGTTCAGGTCTGCCTAAAAGGTGCAGAATTCGGCACATGTTGGTGCTGCAATTTAGGTCTGAACGTGACCCTACGAGACTCGGAATGACCCCAAGTTTTCTAAACAAGTTATAAACACTTGTGCGCCATGCCCGCAAAGACGGATCTCGAATCGAATCTCCAAAACTCAAGATAGGGGTCCTACGGGAAAATGTCGATTTCTTAACTTTTAGGACTTTAGTGAAAACTATCTGAACGACCTCAGATTCTACTTTAGAAAGTTTCCACAAGTCACAATTAGTGAAAACTATCTAAATGACCTCGGAGTTTACTTTAGAAAGTTTCCACAGGTCACAAATGACTATACGAACCCAATAACGCTTTCCGATTTTGAATCAGAGTTTATTTACTCAAATAGTATTTGGAAACCTCAAGCATTACCGACAACTGAAATTGAAACCTTCCTTGAAAACTCACCAAACGAGGTCTGAATCAGCTAAATTTTAACAGACGGGTCTAATGGACCTTACGGAGGTTTTAAGACTATCGGTATTCCAATTGAAGTCCTAACGTCTGAAATGACTAACCGAGTCGTTTTAATTAGATATCATGAATACCTTTGATTACTTTGCTCAAGAGGATGCATGGAAAAAGTTTCAACGCGACATTTATTGCACGTATACAAAAATAATAAAAAAATATAAATTAGAGAATTCAAGAACATTAGTTTAATTTAGTGGGTCTCCTATTAAAAAACCCTCTCCAAGGTGCTCATTTAAAGGCTCCAGAAAGTGAAGGACAAGCCAACTGTTGCTAATCCAAATGCCTTTATTGGTGGTAGTGAGATTATAAAGAAGCTTTCCGCGTGGGAAAAGAAATATTATCTTTGGTGGTAAATTGAGTTTGGTGAACAATATTCTGGACAGTTCACCCACGTAATTCATAGCATTAATCCCCAATCCAGCAAGATTTTAGAAAGATGCTTCTAGTTGGTGGGGATAAGGGGAAATTATGTGCGAATGATGTGTAGGAAAAACTGGAGAGGATGAGCTCTCAAATCGCTCAAAATATCTTGTAGATAAGTAGAAGAAATAGTTATTCTTTACGCCACTCTATTTTCTTACATAAAATGGTATTAACGTTAGCTATTATGGTAATTATTCTAGCATGGACCTTGTCTAATACATGTACCATAATTTAATTCTAAAATGTTTCAATTTCCTAGTTACTGAACATAACAATACAAGCATCTTTATATTAATTTTAGAACATGAACTAAGTAAATTCATGTATCTCGATAATCATAGTAAATGTTTCATTCTTCCAACACAAGGTTTCTTTTTAATTTAAAAAATCACCTTCTTGATAGGGGGTTCGTGTGACGCCTCTAACATAGGAAAGCTAATGAGGGTGGATCAAGTAGGACTGACAGGCTTCCAGGCTGGAAAGCTTCTGAAGATGGGGTGCACATGAGACATTAGGTGAATCACACATAAAAATCGGAGAGGAAAGTGAAGGACTTTATACGGCATAGCACAAGTTCACATAGTACTCGCATTTCAGGACTAGATCTAGCGTAGCCCGATGACTCAAAGCAGAAAATACCATGGTCATGGGTTGTGATAAATATGGTATCAGAGCCGGTACTCGTATTGAGGCAATCCTCAGCGAGGATGATGAACCTTCAAGAAGGTGATTGTGATGCCCCTGATGGTGATACGGGTCAAAATAAAAGAAAAGAAAATGATAGGAGCGAGACTCGTCTCGGACTCCTTACGAAGTATCCACGGAGAACTTGTTCCGTGAAACCCTCGTATCCTGCCAAGATTTTCTATGCTAAGCAACTACCCTCGAGCCACACTCGGGACCTGCAGGTAGAATGATCGGGTGTTGGTTCGAAAAATCAACTAGTACCACAAGAAGAATCAAGCCAACCAAAGGTTCTTTCATTAGCACAAGAGATTCCACTCTTCACAGGTTTTCATCATTCATCAAAGCTAACTAAGTAAAAATCAAAGACTAAGGCCCTTTTATAGGTGCCAAATACAAAGGATATAAATTCTAAAAGACCCCTAAAGTGGGCTAAAAATATAGAAGCGATGCAGGGCTAGAATAGGGATTTCATAGCATTTTAATTAGAACTACCCTCAAACAAAAGAAGGACTGGGCGATCCGCCCACTGGGACAGGCGGTCCGCCCCTTTTGAGCCTCATTATGCCACCCCGTGAAGTGGGCAGTCCGCCTAGTAACAGGGGCGGTCTGCCCCTTCCAGATTCAGAGAGCCTCCCATTTTGTACTTAGCCAAATTTTGCCAATCTTCAACTAGGCGGTCCACCCCTTTTTGTAAGCTGTCCGCCTCATCTTGGAAGGTCTTGAGACGGCTCAAAATGGTCTCGAAATGATCTTCCTTGGCCTCGGATGGTGCATTGGATGGTTGCTCAATTTTCCCCGCATCATCCTCCCCTTCATGAGAAGATTTCATCCTCGAAATCAAGGTGTGCTCTCTCATGGCATCATCAACTTCTCGGGGTACCCAATGCTCTCCTCCTTTGACTTTCTTGAACGTCACTTTGGCATAGGTTTCTTCCAAGGACTCCTTTGCCTTAGCATGGGGAATAGGACCTACAAGCAACGACAAGCAAATCCAAAGCTTCCTACTTCACAAGTAGGTTAATGCAAGAAATGTGGAAAATACACTCTTGTGATATAACCAAGCATCAATATTATAGCACAAAACTCAAGTCTCCAAGGAGATCATCAAGTACTTGGTTTAGTGAAAACATGCAATCAACACAATAATAAGCAAATAGGTCATGGGGGCATGGAAAATGCAAGATCAAACTAGCAAAATCCCCTTGAATCTTAAGCTCAAGATCAACACACCAATCAATCCTTAAGGTGTGATCAACATGTGGAGTGGAGTGGAGTGAGTCAAATAACCCATCCTACAAGTAGCATCAAGTACTCCACTCCCCTTCTTTAGAGTATACTTACTCATACCAAGGGATCCATTTTCACCTCCAAGTTCATCATCTAAGCAACCCTTCTCAAAAGACAAGCTCTCAAGGAAGGTATTAATGATGGATTCTTCTTCCTCATAACCCCAACAAGCAATAGTAGGGTCACTCAGAGAATCATCTACCTCACTCAAATTCTCACACAATGGGTTGCCTAAGGAATCAAACCCTTCACACCATGGAGGTTCCATTTTACTACTCACCCTAGTCCGATATAAGTCACTACCATAAATGAGGATGCTTTCAAACAATGGGTTAGTAAAAACATGCATCTCAATTTCATGATTAAGCATAGGAAAGATATCAAGACTAGGTTCATTACTCTCACTTGAGGAGTTAATATAGACAACCTTGTCCAACTCATGCAATTTGGACTCCTCAAGGTCACTACCATCCTCATCATAACACATAGGCCCACCAAATAGAAGCATATCAAACACCAACTAGGGTTGAGTCATCACAAGACAAATAGCCAGTAGGCTCATGAAAAGATGAAGCAACATTTACATTCGTAGTACTTCCTTGATCACTCACAAGCCTTGAAGTGTCATATGCAACTCCTCATTCATGAAGTTTACATTGAAGATGTTCCTCCCCTTGTCTTTCCTTCCAAGCACATGGTTGAGGCTCCAATGGCTTGTCTTCAAATGTACCTACACAAGAGCTATCACAAGAGAAAGTAGAAGATGAAGAATAGTTAGAACAATGGGTGCTCTCACTCTCAATTTTTCTTTCCTCACCTCTCCTTTTTTTTATTTTTCCCTCAAGGTCAAGTGTAGTTTGTGGTGACAATCCACTCACATCACTCCTCAAATCCTCTCATTTTTCCTCTCTAGGATTGTCACCGGTCACTCCCTCACTTCTCTTTTTCTTTCGTCTCTCATTTGAAGTGGAGTGACTCTCATTTTCATCATGCAATTCGGGCTCAAGTACAATAGGTGACTTTGCTTTGGCCGCTTCCCTCAACTTCTTCATACGCTTGTAGTCTTCTCTTACTCGCCTTGGAGTCAAAGGTTTAACCGCATACTTCCTTCCATCTTGCTTGACCGTATATGAGTTGGTCCGGCCATCATGTACCACACACCTATCGTATTGCCATGGTCTCCCAAACAAAAGATGGCAAGCTTGCATCAGGACCACATCAAACATGATTTTATCTTTATAGTTCCCAATGCTAAACTCTATCAACACTTGCTTCACCACCTTTAATTCACCACACTCACTTAGCCATTGTAAACTGTATGATTTTTGATGCTTTAGAGTGGGTAATTTCAATTGGGAAATCAAAGTTTTGCTAACTATATTGGCACAACTTCTTGAATCAACAACCATTGAGCACACTTGCCCCATCACACGAGACCTAGCATGAAAGAGGTTTTCTCTTTGATCATTTTCCACCTCCTCTTCCATGAATATGGTGCTCAAACTCCTCCTAACTACCAAGAACAATTGAGGATCTTCTCCCTCTTCGGTAGCCTCTTCACAAGCAACTTCTTCATCCCTCTCTACTCTCTCGCCCTCGGGTTCACTATCTTTCTCATACACCAAGTTATCTATCACAACCATGGTCTTTCGAGTAGGACAATCTTTAGCGAAATGAGCATAGCCCTTGCACTTATAGCATTGAGTAGAAGTAGGAGTGCTCAAGCGAGTTTTAGAAGTACCTTCCAAGTGTGGTGTAGACTTCTCATACAGCTTCTTCACTTCTTTTCTAGCACTTGCACCACTTGCATTTGGAAAGTTTGCATTTGGAGTCTTCCACTCCTTTGGCTTGCTCACGGGAGTAGGAGTGTTGCTCTTGGACTTCTCTCCCTTAAGCCAATTCTCGGCTTCAAAGATATCTTGAAGTGATAGAAAAGCATGAAGCCTCAATTGAGAAGCTATACCATAGCTCAAGCCATTCTTGAAACGGATCACGGCTTGTTCTTCACCTTCGGTATCCATATCCAAAGCCATCCGGATCTTTTCAAAATCATCATAGTACTCATGTACCGTTTTGACACCTTGCTTTAGCTCATAAAGCTTCTTAGTTGTTCTTGTCGATACCTTGGAATCACATACTTGGTATTCATGAGTCCTTTCAACTCATCCCAAGTCACATTCACATGCACACTCATCCTTCTTTTTGACCTCTTTATGGACTCCCACCAAGTAGAAACATGTCTCAAAGGTTGAAATAGAATAGGTGCATTTCTTCTCCTCGGTCATCTCATTTGTGTCCAACACTCTCTCCATGAGTAGTACCCATTCCATGTATGCTTCCGGATCACAAGTTCCCTTGAAGGTTGGAAGATTGAGCTTAACACTATTGAGGTTATTGTTGTCACGAATACCACAGTGAGGCTCCGGTTGGCCTCCATAGTGATCATCATAAGCAACATAGTCCCTCCTAGTATTTCCTCCAACATACCCCATGGGTGGCCCTCGACCTCGGCCTCTACCCCTATCCACATTACGACCCCAATTCATACCTCGCCTTGGTTGATAGTGAGCATCATAACCATAGGCCTCATCACCATACTCGGCCTCCTCCTCTTCTTGAGCCTCAACAATTTGCTCAAGTGTTGGAACATTTCGAACGAGTCTTGGAAGTGGAACATTTCCTTGGGGATTGCCCAAGTTATGGGGAATGCCCACTTGTTGGGGATTGCCCAACCTACGCTCTTGTGGAGCAACATCATTCCTTAGCTCATATTTCTTGGCTATCTCCGCAAAGTATCCGGGAGTCATAGGAGTGCTATGACTTGTACCTTCTCCAGATTCAAAAAGGACGCTCGGGGTCCTTGTTTCAACGGTCTCAAGCCTCAAGGTTATGTCCTCCAACTTAGCCATGACGGCGGCCAAGGAATTCTTAATGGAAACATCTCCATTATTTGCCATTGTACCTGCAAAATGAACAAACGTTAGTGAAAACACCTCACTCACACCCTCACGTGTATGACACTTAGTTCACTCTTTTAGTGGTGGTGGATATTTCACTCAAGCTTGAATCTAGAAGCTTCACGTAGTTGATCAACAAACCGCAACTCAATCACTCAAACCACAAGTCAAGTGTACTCCGGGCTGAGTGTAGTTTATGTGACTCTATTAGACGACAATCACTTTAAAGTGAGGATTTGAGTCAAAGGATTCTACGAGTCTTCTTCAAATTCTAATCTCCTAACTAGGCACGAGTTGCCTAAAAGCTTCAAAGACTAGTACCAACTAAGTAGGAAAGTTACTTAGGAAAGTACTAGTTAGATGGTATGCAAGCAAAGAAAAAAGAGAACCTAGGATAAACTACCCAAACCACACTTCACAAAAAAGGAGGCGCCCCATCCTTCCCAAGTAGGCCGTCCGCCCCTTTTGCTGCACTGGGTGGTGGGCGGTCCGCCTCTGTTACTAGGAACCCTGCCTCCTAAACTTCAGAGAGGACACCAAAAATTCGGCGGTCCGCCTGTTTCACTAGGCGCCCCGCTTACTGTGATTTTCAGCACAGTCCAACTTCGTGTTTTTTGGCTTTGGCACCCAAAAATCCAACAAATCTCACGATGTTTTAGTAATCCGAAGGTAACCAAATGTGTTTTTGAACCAATATAATCAAACCCCAATGATTTTTATCAAACCCCAATAAAAAACAATCAAATCACCATGTTCATCAAGTTCATAGCTGGGGTTTCAAGAACAAGGGTTTCAAATTTTCAAATCTTATTTTACAACTCCAAATCGAGAGTTGTTGGTACCAAATCGACGGGTTTCCAACAAGGAACAAACCCCAATATCAATCACACAACGGGTCCATCAAACCAAGAACACATGATCAAATTTTTGGTTTTCTTCAATTTTTCTAATTTTTTTTTTTTTTTTTTTTTTTTTTTTTTTTTTTGTGTTTTCTTCTTTTCAACAATAACAAGCAAGAAACTAAGATAGAAACCAACCTAGGCATGAAGAATCAAGGGTCAGGAGTTTGTGAAAATAAAACCCGAGCCTCGCTCTGATACCAAGATGATACGGGTCAAAATAAAAGATAAGAAAATGATAGGACTCGTCTCGGACTCTCTATGAAGTATCCACGGAGAACTTGTTCGTAAAACACTCATATCGTGCCAAGATTTACCTGCGCTAAGAAACTACCCTTGAGCCACACTCGGAACCCAAAATTAGAATAATCGGGTGTTGGTTCGAAAAATCAACTAGTGCCACTAGAAAAATCAAGCCAACCAAAGGTTTTTTCATTAACACAACAGATTTCACTCTTCAAAGGTTTTCATCATTCATAAAAGCTAAGTAAAAATGAAAGACTAAGGCCCTTTTATAGGTGTCAAATACAAAGTATATAAAGTCTAAAAGACCCCTAAAGTGGGCTAAACAGATAGAAGCCACGCAGGGCTAGAATAAAGATTTCATAGCATTTTAATTAGAACTCCCGTCAAACAAAAGAAGGACTGGGCGGTCCGCCCATTGGGCCTGGCGGTCCGCCCCTTTTGAGCCTCATTATGCCACCCTGAGAAGTGGGCGGTCTGCCTAGTAACAGGGGCGGTCTGCCCCTTCCAGATTCAGAGAGCCTCCCATTTTGTACTTAGCCAAATTTCGCCAATCTTCAACTAGGCAATCAACCCCTTTTTGTAGGCGGTCCGCCTCATCCTGGAAGGTCTTGAGACGACTGAAAATTGGATAGTGCTTTGGATGGTTTCTCGATTTGCCCCGCATTAGATGGAGGGTGGGGTAATGAGAGTGGGTCAAGCAGGATTAGAAGGTTTCTAATCTTGCAAGCTTCTGAATATGGATACACATGAGACCTTAGATGAATCGCACATCGAAATGGGAGAGGATAATGAAGGACTTTATAAGGAATAGGAAAAGTCCACATGGTATGTGCATTTTATGGGCTTAATTTGGCTTACTCGGAACGACAATCCGTGCTGGCCTATGCCTAAAGCAGACAACATGTACCATAGAATTGGACTATAAAAGTTAGGCAGGGGCACATATTGACTAAAAAAATGAGAAGAATGGACATGCCCCCTTATTTTACATTTTGCAATGGCAAGTCTACTACTTAGGTACTTAATGTCATACACAATGTGTCTTTTATAAGTCAAGGGAGAGCTCCTCCCTTTTACATGTTTCCCAAAAAAGGTATCCAAATTTTGCAGATTCTATGTACAATCATCAAATTGAAGCACTCAATCTTCTTTGATCTAATTTTGAAAGTAGATATTTTCTACTTATCTAAGTTTAGGAATCCTTTAACTTGGACAGGTAGTTCTTCAAAGTTCAAATATAGTTATGTTTGCTGCAATAAGCAACTTGTTTTTCGAGGTTGTTCGAACAGACATCTATCTTTGGTGGAGTTCGCCTATAACAAGAGTTATCAGACAAGTATAGGTATGCCATCTTTTGAGGCACTATATGTACGTAGATGTAGGACTCTCCTATGCTGGGATAAAGTAGGAAGAGACCGCGACTAATCTATTAACAACAACAATGTCTACAGAAAATTTCATCTAATATTGTAGTGTTTTAATTCTCAATGCAGCTGCTTTTGCCATATGCAAGGGTGATATATAGCAATATCTATCGCAATGTTTCTCAAGATGCTGGGTTTAGGAATTTAGGGCTCCACAACAAGAGGTCATTATTCAAATTGTTGTAGAGGTAGCTACATACTCATTGGAAGGATGTCATCAAACTATATATAGGCTAAATAATTATAGGAATACAACTATTAAATACACCACATCGATGTGCATTTTGTAAACATATAAAATACTTATAGGCAAACTTTCAGGAGCTTACCGGTTCAATATTAGAAAAAGGAAAAAGTTTTAAATTCTTGAATGATATATGATATGGGAAAAACTCTTTAGCTTCCTCTTATCCTGATTTATCTAGCTAAGTCGAAAAAAAAGGATTATGTAATAGGTGATATTTGGGATAGAAACTGGCTTTATTTTAGGAGAAACTTTAGCGATTATGAGGTTGAAAGTGTCATGAACTTACTGGCTATTACTGAAAGTCTTTCCCTTGAATACCTACGTCTGAGTAGGATGGCTGGAAAATTTGCAGTTTGGGAGAATTAGCCTTTGAAAAATGTAACGAAAGGCGAACGTCCATACTTAATTGCTTAATTCACATGGTTGATTGCACATGATGCTTGTGTGACGTAGGATATGTGATGGCCGTTGTTTCCGCAATGAAGCTTGTGCATGTTTGTCAGCGTATTTGGACTTTAGAGTATCTTTTTATTTTTTATTTTGGAGTATCTGGTGCGCAAGTTTTAGTGCTATATGAGCAAATTTAAAAGATTAGAAAGAATTAACCAGAAGAAAATTGGGAAGATAATTCTAATATGCATAATGTGAAGCATTTGGCTAGAGGAAAATAAAAGATGCTTTGATGGGAAAGAGTCATTAAATACGACTGTATCCAGTTTCTAAATTATGGAGTAGACCTTTCGCAGTCCTAATACGAGTAGTTATATAGGATTCGTTACTAATGTTTTGTACTGGTTTAGTACTTGCTTTTTACTGAAGTTTGTTAATAAAATTTGATCGTGCCTATCAAAATATTAATTACTGAAAGTTGAAGATGTGGAGATTTAAATGACGAACTATTAGAGATAATGCTTATCGTAGAATTCAATATTTCATATAACATAGAAATAAAATGTGTATACAGTACAAGCATTCTCATTGATCTTTGGCAGTTACCGTCATCAAATGTCATCTTATCTTCTTATATCAACACTTAAACATAATAAAAATGCATGCCATTTACTGTTGGAAACTTGTTAGTACATACTACTCCCTATGTTTCATAAAGGATGGTATGATTACCGTTTCAAGAATCAGATTTTTTAATTTTAGCTGTGAATTTGGACATCGAATCTTTATATTTTTTGAAAAAATATTTATATATTTATAAACTATATAAAAAGTACTACGAGTCACAATAGTTAATAATTCAAAATATTTAAAAGGCGTGAAAATATTATTGTCAAAGAAAACTTGTTTGAATGGAGTAACACTTGATTTATGTATTGTCCAGTAGACAGAATGTCAATAGATACTTGCTCATCTATAATCGTATCATTTTTATGTGCATGATCATAAATCTATATTTCTTCCATCTCTAACAGTAACATGATCTTTTATTTTCTTCATATTTCATAGTCTCTGCGAACTATCACCCGAAGAATGATATTGAGTCAAGAGGAGATGGTATGTATTGATTAATTATTTTGATGCCTTCCTTTGGAACTTATTCTTCCCATCCTTTTGCATACTTATGTAATTCACAGTTTCACATTTTAGGAAGAGGTTGTTCTCAAGAGGTGTTGGCTCGCCCGCTATTGGAGCTTATGCGTCCGCTATGGTAAGTAAATTTCTTGAGCAAAGATATTTTTCGTACTTGGGGTGCTTAATCAATCTATGAAATAAGATTAATGTCCGTGTTCTTAAAGTAAACTTGTGACCACAAACATACCCGTTGAGAATAAAGATATAAATAATATTCTAGTAAATATTGAAGTTGCTTTACTTTACGCGTTGAAGCATTGGGTTTGAAACCTCGATGTTCCTTCAATATTTTACTCCTTTTCGGACCCATTGAGCTCAGTTAGAGGCGTGAAGATAAACGTCTTCGAATAATATTGTTTACATTTATATTTGTTTTCCCAATAAGTTATAAGGACCAAAATCAAAAGACAAAAAAAAAAACGATAAAAGGGAACAAGACGCGTCTCGAATTCCCTACAAGGTAACCACGGAGAACTTACTCCGTGATACCCTCGTATCGGTGTCAAGAAGAGCCTACACTAAGCAACCATCCTCGATTCGCACCCGGGAGTCGGAAGTAGAATGATCGAGTGTCGGTTCGATAATCAACTCGGATCTGCTAGTGAATTCAAGCCAACCAAAGGGTTTTCTCCATAAACAAGAGTTCAAATCTATTCATCATTCAACAATAATCAAAGTAAGCTAAGGTTCAAAGAAGACAAGTGAAGTATTTATAGGCTTTACTTAGACATCATGAAAGCCCTAAAGTACCCCCAAAGTGGGTTAAATAAACAAAGGCCATGTAGGGCTATAATAGTCAAAACATAGCAATTTAATGAGGTGTCCCATCTTGACATGCAGTGGAGTGGGCGCCCAGCCTGGTTTACCAGGCGCCCCGCCTACTGAGCACTAGACGCCCCGCCTACTGAGCCCCTTCAAACTTCAGAGAGTTGAGGGGGCAGTTCGCCTAGTAGAGTGGGCGGTCTGCCTCCTCCTGTGGCTCCTTGATTTGCCTCGAAATGTGCCCCGGATGCCTCTCCAAATTACCTAGGCGATCCTCCGTCCATGGCACTCCAATTCATGATCTTCAAGCCGCTCTCGGAGCCTTCTTCCATGTCCTTCCAAGTCAAGTAGAGATGAGTGTGTTGAATCAACTTGGCTTGACTTCTAATGAAAGGCCTTGAGGTAGTATGCCCCGCATCAATAAGGACTCAAGATCCTTCAACAATTCATCTATAATAGAGAAGGCAGTATAGTTGAGTTTATTGTCCAATACTCCAATCTTGTGGAATGTATTCTTCCTCCTTTTCTTCCCTCTATTACAGGAGTGTAGTAGATGTTCTGGTGTTTCAATAATGCCCAAGATAACAAATATAAATATATTAGACCCATTTTGTGGGCTAACATTCACAAAAGAAGTTACATCAAATTAAACTTGGGACCTGGTTAAAAGGAACAAATAAAGTACCGGTTGTATAGAGATGAGCCTTATGCTAGAACTTGATTTTACTTTGCTATTTCCGTCAGGTAATTCTGGAACCTTCCTCCCTTCTATATTTTTCTTTTATTTCTAAGGTTTGTTGTAAGAATAGAGACGAACTCATATCTCTATGTCTCTGATTACTCTTCTACATTTCAATAGAATTCCCCTTCATCAAATAGGTGCTTTGACTGCTCAAATTCCATGCCTCTACCGTTTTCTACCTTGTTGTGTCAAGATCTATGTAAGAAGTGTGGTAGAATCAGGTTGGTTGGCCTGCCTATATATATTACGAAATTGCTTTCGCAAAGGGCATGTCGAACCAATATATTGTCACTCCAAAATGGTAACTTCATGTCACACTTAGAAGTAGAATCATCATTTTATTTTTTTCATATAATAGATTGTATGAAGTACTCCATACTAATTTAATTTTTTCAGTAAAATAATATGTTTCTCTCTTCTTTTTATTTTTATAAGTACTCCCTCCGTTCCACAATGGATGGTATGTTTCGAATTTCGAGAGTCAAACGAGATTATCTATGACTGTAATATTTTCATATGTCCTTAAAATATTTTGAATTATTAATTGTTGTGACTTATAGTACTTTATGTCCTTAAAATATTTTGAATTATTAATTGTTGTGACTTATAGTACTTTTTGTGTAGTTCGAAATATATAAATATCGTTCCAAAAAACTTAAAGATTATATGTTCAAATTCACGGACAAAATGAATTTGTTTGAGTCTCGAAATCCGAAACATGCAATTCTTTTTAGAACAGATGGAGTATAAATTAGTGTCGGGTTATCCATGCAAAATTAAACTTCATGCAGGGATCCACACAGACATAGCTGGAGCGAAACATGAATACTGGTCTTCCCTTGCCCCTTTACCACTGGAAGTTGTGCTGGAGGCAGGACAGAAAGCTAAAGATGAGAACTCATTACGTGAGATTTTTGTTCTTGCTCAACAATGAACATTTTTTTGTAACATAAGCATTTAATAACCGTGTTATCTGTAGCTTATTCTCTCCTACTTAAATTTTTTTGTAGTTTACAATGATCCAGAGGAAAGAGAAGCACCTTCGCGTGATTGGAATGAACTTTTAGTAGATGGGAATGTGGAAAGCATGTTACTTGTGGATAAAGGTCTTCGAGAACTCACATCACTTAAGGTCTTTTACAAACTCTTTTCTTTTTACTTTTTTTTTTTTTTTTTTTTTTTTTTTTGCTTAAACATTATGGAAATCTTTATTATGTGATTCTTATGTATGGAGTAGTTTTAGATTCATAGGGTACTCATACTGATTGAGGACCTTTCACACGGGATAAAATATTAATTTCTATAAGATTTTATACTATATAATGTTAGAAACAAAAGAATATCAAACTGGAAATTGAAGAAGAATGACTTTGAGATATGAAAGATCACTATCCAAAAGAGATATTGCTTGGATATTCTTCAGCGGAATACATGCTAATTCTCTTCAAGATACAACAACCCCTAGTATACTTCAAATTAATTATATTTTGCTACTTCAAAAGAGTCATTATATTTATAGAACTTTAGAGGTGACATTTCAGAATAGTCACACTCTTTCACCAACAGATATATTTGTTAACTTAGGACCTCCAAATATTTTCAAACTAATCCGAAACATAATGATGAAGTACATTGAAAGATTAAATAAATAGAACTTTATCCACACGTTAACATCGTTGTTGTACATTACTAAAAAAATCCCATAGCTACAAGGTAATGTTAGTTTTATTGAAGACAGTTATTCAAGGTAAGCACAATTACTTAACCAGTGATCAATTCTCCAGCAGATGTAATCAACTTGTAATTATCTTTATTATAGAAACTTCGTTGTTGCTCTCTAGTAAATGTTACTTAACATAACAGTTATTATATAAATAAAGTTTAGCCATACTTTAAATTTATCTAACTTCATTGAGACCAATAGCTGCTAGTTACTACTGGCGCTAACTAGAAACTAAGGAAGAATTTCAGAATTATAAGGTAGTGTCAGTTGTATTGAAGGAATCGACTCTAGATAGACAATTACACGATCATTTAACTAGTGATCTATGCTCTAGAAAATAGGATCAACTTCTAATGATCCTTATTGTAGAAAACTTAATCCTTGTTGTCGCTCAATCTTGTAAATTACAAATCTTCTTAATTTCTTAAGAGAAGAAACTCAATCTTTTTTTTTTCCAAACATGTGTTCAAAAATACTTTTTTTAGCCGAGTATCTTCAAAAACAGCCTTTCCATCTTGGTGGGGGTGAGATCTGTGTACATCTCATCCTTCCCCAAATCCCACTAGAGAGATAGTACTGGGTATGTTGTTGTAATTCTCTGTAAGGTTGGATCTTTAAATACAAATCACCCGTCCTAATAATTCTGGTATCTTCTATGTTGATTCAATTGCTAGCCATCCTTTTTAAAGCCCTATGCAGTTGAAATTTTCAACATCTCAATTTCGAACTCCCTAGTAAATTATCAATCGTGCCACCATAATATCTACAGGCACAAAAAGTAACTGAATAGGGGAAAGTTAACCATAGAAAGCTCCATAAGGGGAAGTCAAATGTTTTTATGAAAAGTGAATAGCATACCACTAATCAGCTACGGGTAGGTAATTGAACCAATCTTTAAGTGTATTTGAGCAATGAAAGAATATGAGGGTTGCAGGTGTTAAATTTAATAAGATAATTCGAGTTGCAAAGAATAAAAGAGTCTAAGACTGTCAAGGAGTATTCAGACAGATTGCTCCGTGTTGTTAACAAGGTAAGATTGCTAGGCACTACATTTAAAAATTCAAGAATTATTGAATTTTTTTTTGTAACAGTGCTAGTAAGATATGCAACATGTATTACTACCTTAGAAAACACAGAAAATCTGTTCAAAATTATTTTGGCAGAACTCTTAAGTACTTTGCAAGAACAAAAATAAGAAGGCCTATAAGGCAAGATGGTATGGTTGAAAGAGCCTTGACAGCAACCCACAAGACTCAAAGCAATGATAATTATTCAAAGAAAAATTATCCACCTTGCCAGCACAGTGGCGAAAAAGGTCATCCTCCATTCAAATGTTGGAAGAGGCCAAATGTAAAGTGCAACAAGTGCAATCACCTTGGACATGAAGCTGTGATTTGCAAAAGCAAAATGGAAAAGTACAAAGCAGATGTAAGGTCGCTAATGAAGATGAAGAGGACTATATATTTGTGGAAACGTCTTTTTCATGAAATTTTCCGATTTTTGATGATTGACAGTGGTTGTACAAATCACATGACATATGATAGAACTCTTTTCAAAGAATTCAAGTCTACCAGCAACAAGAAGATCAGAATCGAAAATGGTGACTATATTCAAGCAAAAGGAAAAGGTACCATTGCAATTGAGACAAAATCAGGTACTCAAAAAATCCTAGACGTTCTTATGTGCCTGACATTGATCAAAATTTATTAAGTTTCTCTTATCCAGACAATCACTTATTCACAAACTTCATGTAGAGAAAATAGTTATCTAACAAGCCACACTATACGTCAACTCAAATATCTATATATAAACACAGGTTATTAAGAATACGCAAGAAGAGCACTAGCCAATATGCTTTTCTCTCATGCCTTTCTCCGTTCATGGTTCGATATTCTTGTTTTCCTTAGAATAATAGTACAAGTACACTATTTTAGCAATGTAAATCCTCGTATCACCAGCTCAAATCTGGTTCCTGGCACATGATTAATTTGTATGGGTCTCTCTTCCCTAGAATTAATTAGAAATTAATTGATGTTCGATCCCGAAGAGAAGGAATAGATCTTCCAAAAGTGAAATTTTATGATCCGAAATATTATTCGATTCGTCGATCCTCAAAAAATGATCTACTGGTACATGGAGAACTGTATGGACCGATGGACTTTCCTACCCATGTATTTTTACATCCTATAGTTTCAGTTGAAAGGAGATAGTGCATCCAGTTGTTCGCAAGGGCCAACTTGATCCTCTTCCCTAGAGATCTCAGAAGAGGGAACCCTGGGAGTGCTGCCGACTCCAACTACCGTCGTTTCAATATTTCCCATACGCAATCCTTTATATAGACGTTGTGGCAGACAGATGCTAAATCTTGAATCGAGATCTTTTGGCTCAACTTTATCCAAGTTTTGATGAGGAGTTATCTTATCATTTCTATCTAGTCCCAATAAGTTTGATGTTAAGAAAGAATCTCTTATAGGAAGGTTGGCTAGAGATTTCTTGTAAAAACACTAAGTAGTGACAATTGCCGTATGAAGACTCGCTGCAGCCGTAACTATAACGGTCCTAAGGTAGCAAAATTCCTTGTCGGGTAAGTTCCGACCAAGGGTCTGCCGACTCCCTCTTAGAAGAAATATAGTGACCATGATACTCTTAGTTACCCCAAGTGAGCATTTAGATTTCTTGTCATACAATTAATGTGGAATTAACAAAAAAAAAAGTTTAAGTTGTATGACATGCTCCTCTACACTCTTATACAACAACAAAATGTCATCAGATAAGATCAAAATAAATTTATTGAGAGAGGCCTTGAGAATATGGTTCATCAGGCTTTGCATGCTAGCAGGAGTATTAGTAAGCCAAATGAGCATCATTACTAGTTTAAGTTGTAATTTGTTTTGGAGTTCTATTAAATCGCTTGTATTGTTAATTTAATTTTCTGTTCTATCCTTCTTTTTCCTCTTTAAGGTAGAGGGAGCAGTAGCTCTAGCAATGGCCCAACAAAGACGCCCAACTGGACTTAGAGCTACAGGTAACTAATTATGCGTTCATATTCAATTGTATATGGTGTCTACATTTTTTCCATATTAATTATATTTTGGGATTCTGAAAAATGGAGAAGTTGAGCCTTAGTTTGTGAAGTTGAATGAACTTCTACTATGCCTCTTTCTCCTTCCATTATAGGATTTTCCTTCACTGGGCACGACGCTATATTTTTGTATTGGATTAATATTTTTTGAGAGATACACATTTTGTCATAGAGTTGAGACTCTGAGCTACTGTATACTTTCCAATCTCCATATTGATCATTGAAAACTATTTTAAAATCTTGACTCATAAATATAATGGCCTGCCATTATATATGTTATGACTGCAGATGACATGAGGCTACCAATAGAAGGTTTGAGCTTTTCGGAAGCATTTGGTAAGTTTATTCAAGTTATTGGAAATTCTTTCAATTAATAAGTGTATTACTCTTCATCTTCAGTATACAAATTCTCTTTACAAAATAATAATAATAATAATAAAAAAATTGAGTCCTACTATTTTAAGAAAAAATTGCCATAATTGGTCAATGATTTGTAGCACAAATACAAGTACGTCTTTTGATTTGATATCTTAGAGAAAACACACAGATAAGTGGTCACAATTGGATTCCTCTTCTTTGCACGTCTCCTAGCTTAAGCATGCTTTTTGAGCCATTAACCTTATGAAACACATCACCTTGTAGGGAACATCAGTCTTCCAAATCCGCTTTCAAGGCCAAAGTTAATATATAAACCTCGTAATTCATATTGTTGTAATATAACTTTACTGTGAAGTTACCTTTGCTGTGAAATTTCGAAAACACCCTAACTTGGACAATGCACCAACCCTTGAAAAGGCTCCAAAACTAGCAGCAGATCAGCAAATCTACCCATCACCTAGTCATTCAAGTTCCTTCTAAACTTGAAGTTACATCCTTCATTCTGTTTGATGGAAACTATATTTATTTGTTGCATCAATGAGAGCCTGTGAAAATCTTGAAATTGATCTTTAAGTGGAGCATGACCCAGCCAGTAGTCATTCTAAATTACAATATTTCTTCCATTGAGGGACTATCAGCTTCCATA
Source organism: Petunia x hybrida (assembly GCA_037355625.1). Lineage (NCBI taxonomy): Eukaryota > Viridiplantae > Streptophyta > Magnoliopsida > Solanales > Solanaceae > Petunia > Petunia x hybrida. Next base: position 1,271,509 of record JBBBVM010000803.1, read on the forward strand.
GAGTTTTCTCATAAAAAATGAATCTCCACAACCATTTCATCATCAAGATGTTATTGTATGGTTTCAAATTATCAAACTCATTAATTTTAACTGATTGTTATGTTTCACTTCACCATGTGCAAAGTCATCTTCTTCAAATTCCCTTGAATTAAGATGATTGGCATAATACATCACATATGTATGTAGGTAGAGAATCAAGCACATTATTTATAAACATGAGTCTCACCCCCCCCCCCACCCCCCAAAAGACAAGTATTAACTCTTTAATCATACTAATCTTTTATATTTTTCTAAGGCCCTTTCCTATTTCACAACCCAAGACATATGCAAGAATTACCACCTTATATACTTTATTAACATGGAAAATAAAACTTTTCTCCTAGTTGACATGAAGTTTTGAGATTACTCTAAAATGATGAGAACTATAATTTAGTGCCTAATTTGCTCCACTATTGCGTCACGCATAACTTATGTGTCATCAACAAAGAGTCATCAACAAAGAGGAGATGAGTAATATTTAAGTCATTCTGTCTCTTTTCTGAAGCCCTAACTTTTTTTTTATAAGGTAAAGTTTATAAATGTATAACCAGCAACAAGAGTGTGTATAGTAAGCAATTAAACATGGCCTCAACATCCAGAGAAACATCTATATCGCCTATGTTATCCCAAAAAGAAAGCGAAATGATACAATTGAGCTTAAGACTAAGTATATTCTACTTTTTATCTTAAAAAATTCTAGTATTTCTTTCTTTCCATATTGTTTTTATGGGGATAGCATTCTATAGTTTCGTACGGATACCTCTAAGACCCCTGTTATTCCATGCTTGTAGAAGATCTAGAACAGCTAGAGCTATAGTCCATTTGACACCCAACAAGCTGAAATTAATGTTCCATAAACCTGCAGTGATCGTAAAATGCAAAAATAGGTGGTTTGCCTCCTCCTGATGTGCCTTACAGAGACGACACTTGTTGCATCTATTCAATCCTCTTCTTTGTACATTACACTAAGTGAGGCAAGTATTTCCATCCACCAGCCAAGTAAAGCATTGAATCGTGTATGGTGTGCTGCTTCTCCATATTTGTTTCTAAGGCAAAGTAAACGATGTGATAGAGGCGCCCAAGAAAAGTGAGTAGCATGAGTTAACAGTAAAAAATCCATCTTTCTTTCCTCTCCACTAGCATAGGCTATCTTGCTTATTCGGGTTGATAGACAAAGCTCTAATCTCTTGAAGCAACAAACACACTCTAGCCAACTCCTAATCATTGAAGCTTCTTCGAAAACCAAAATTCCAGCCTTGGTTGGAATAATTATCAGAACAAGAGCTGTCTGAATTGAAGACAAGTTAAAGAGGACTGGAAATATTTTTTTCAGTGGAGTGTGACCCACCCAAGCATCATGCCAAAAACTTAACTTTCTTCCATCTCCCAACTTAAAGAAGGTGTTGAGAAAGACCTCCCACAATAACCTGATTATTTTCCATACCGAGAAACTATAGGGATTAGAAGAGGACTTTGCAATCCACTGATTAGCCATCCCATACTTGGTTTCAATGACTTTTCGCCAAAGAGCTTGTCCCTTCTTTGTGAATCTCCATAGCCATTTTTGCATAGACAATGACACTTTGAGCTTTTAAATTTCTTACCCCGAGGCTACCAGCTATCTTGTCTCACAACTATTTTCCAGTTAACTAGATTGAAGGTTCTTTTCTCCTTATTCCCTTGCCAGAGAAAATCTCTTTTAAATCTTTTTTAGCCTTTTAGCTACCGTGGAAGGTAATGGAAATAAGGACATGGTGTTAGTGGGTAAGGCGTACAACACACTCTTTATGAGAACTAATCTGCCACCTAGTGAGAGGTATTGTCTCCCCTAACCTATTTTTTTTGGGTAGTCTTAAGCATGTTACTGAAACCTTCCATCATAAGAATAAATAAGAAAGAGGACAAAAGATCCTCAAGTCGCAAGCCTCTCTAGGATAGAAAGAAACCTACAGGAGGATCATGTACCAGTATAAATACCTTACAGTGCTAATATAAAAAAAAATCCACCTGATCCCTTTTTCTACCATATCCCATGTCTATCAGCACCTTAACTAGAAATTTCCAATTTAGATGATTATATGCTATATCGATGCCCAATCTCCTGAGAACTCATCGACTCTACTGAAGTAGATCGAAGGTTCTCAACTTGTTAACTGACCATTGTGCTGAGGAGAATCAAAATTATTTCTAGTTAGGGATCTGGACATATTTCATTAGCATATATCACTTTGACCACTACTAGTAAGAAATTTTCAACAGTAATAGCGAGGCTCAATTTCTCCGTATTTGGTAATTGTAGCTTCTTTTTGGGCTCAAGTATGGAGCTTTTTTTATGGCATAATAACAGGGCTTCGAGGTGGGAATGCCTAGCATTTTAGTGGCTTGACCAGAACCAAGTTCATATGTTACCATCTCTTTACATTTAAATTTCAAAAGAGTTTCAGGACTCCCAATGTGTCTTCTCCTATCTAAGGTTATCACATCTCCATCCCCTCGAAAATCCTTATAACTGCTTTTTTCACTCGTCGATACACACTCATAAATTGTTGTTTCCGGAATTTCAAACAACAGAAGCATTTAGTAAAGATATCTGGGAATCATGATGGGAGGATATTTAACTTTTATCCTCACATGACGTAGATGATTTCAAGGGACAATTCTTCCACCATTTTAATCTATCCATTTCTCCTATTTCCATGCTCCTTTTTTTGCCCATAGATGAAGCGGTAGCCTTACTATTCCAATCTAGAGCCAATCGTACTTTTATGTTCTGTGGAACAAGGCCCACTGCTGGAGATTGCCATATACGTTGCAGATGTGTCGGCTTCCATTTTTCACACTCCGAGCATGATGTGTTATGTTGTATTTTGAGTACAAAGATATTGACTCATTTCGTGCATTTGAGCTCCCACTGCGGATCTTCATATGCTACTTTGCCACCTACATATAATGGAGAGAGTGGGTACGTCCACTGTAAACTTGCAAATATTCAAACAACACAGCGGGTTGATAAGGATAAATCAAAAAGACGATAAAGATAAAGATAACGGGAACGAGACGCGTCTCGAACTCCCTACAAGGTAACCACGGAGAACTTGTTCCGTGATACCCTCGTATCGGTGTCAAGAAGAGCCTACATTAAGAAACTACCCTCGAGTCGCCAAAGAACCCGCAAGTAGAATGATCGGGGGGAGGGGGGGTTAGGGATCAACTAGCTCATCTAGAAGACTCAAACCATCAAAGGGTTCTTTCAAACATTCAAAGAGACTCTTTCTCTTGAAAGTTTGTTCAAATATTCATGATAGCTAACTAAGTAAAATGAAAGGCTAATGAATTATTTATAGGCTTCATCTAGACATAATGAAAGCCCCTAAGTACCCCAAAGAGGGGTCTAAATAACAAAGGCCACGTAGGGCTATAATAGTCAAAATATAACAAATAAATGAGGTGTCCCGTCATGTCTTCAGCAAAACAGGGGCCCCGCCTAGTGTAGTAGGCGCCCCGCCTAGTTGCCCTTCACTGGGGAGTAGGCGCCCCGCCTCTGTAAAGGGGCGTACCGCCCATAAAACTTCAAAGAGTTGCGTAGGCGGTCCGCCTGCTTCTCCAGCTCCTTGAAACGCCTCGAAATGTGTCTCGGATGCTCCTCGTTCCATAGCGTTTCAATGCATAAGCTCTTCCTTGGCCTTGGATGGTACTTTTGGATGGTTGCTCGAGTTTCTCCGCATCATTCTCCCCTTCTTGAGAAGATTTCGTCCTCGAAATCAAGGCGTGGTCTCTCATGGCATCAACAAATACTTGGGGTGGCCAAGACTCTCCTTCTTTGTCCTTCTTGATCGTCACTTTGACATAGGCTTCTTCCAAGATCTTCCTTGCCTTAGCATGTAGCTTAGAACCTACAAGCAACAACAAGTAAACACAAGCAAACTTCCTACTTTAAAATAGGTTAGTGCAAGAAGTGTGGAAAACATACTCTTGTGATATAACCAAGCATCAATAATAAGCACAAATATCAAGTCTCCAAAGAGAACAATAAGTACTTGGTTAAAGATCAACATGCACTCAATACAATAGTGATCAAATAGGCCATGGGGATATGGAAAATGCAAGATCAAGCTATCAAAATCCCCCTTAACCTTAAGCTCAAGATCAACACACCAATCAATCCTCAAGGTGTGATTAACAAGTGGAGGGGAACGAATCAAATAACTTAACCTACAAGGGGTATCAAGTACTCCACTACCCTTCTTTAGATTATACTTACTCACACCAAGGGATTCCTCTTCCCCTCCCTTTTCATCACCTAAGCAATCCTTCTCCAAAGACAAGCTCTCAAGGAAGGTATTGATGATAGATTCTTCTTCATCATAACCCCAACAAGCAATAGTAGGGTCACTCAAAGATCCATCTACCTCACCCAAATTCTCAAACAATGGGTTTCCTAAGGAGTCGAACCCTTCACACCATGGGGTTTCCATTTGACTACCCACCCTAGTCCGATACAAGTCACTGCCACTAATGAGGATGCCTTCAAATAATAGATTAGTAAAAATATGCATCTCACTATCATGATCAAGCATAGACAAGTTATCAAGACTAGGTTCACTTGAGGAGTCATCATAGACAACCTTGTCCAATTCATGCAATTTGGACTCCTCAAGGTCAATTCCATCTTCACCACAACACATTGGTCCACCAAGTAGAAGCATATCAATAAGGGAATGATCAACTATCTCTTCTTCCCCTTTGTCAAAGGTTGGTGGTGTGTCATAGCAAAGGTCACAATCATTGTCAACTATCAAATCTACACTACGGAAAGGTTCATAGAACAATTAGCTCACATCATGATGTGGTATAGCATTCCTCCCAACTAGTGTTTCACAAGCAAACTCAAGTTGACAACTAGACTCTTCACTAGTGGCATACTCACTAGATGCATCAAAAACACCAACTAGTGTTGAGTCATCACAAGACAAATAGCTAGTATGCTCATTAAAAGGTGAAGTAATACTTACATTTGTAGTACTTGACCACTAACAAGGCTTGAAGTGTCACATGCAACTCCTCCTTCATGAAGCTCAAATTGAGAATTGTCCTCCTCTTGTCTTTCCTTCTAAGCACATGGTTGAGGCTCCATTGGCTTGTCTTCAAATGTACCTACACAAGAACTAACACAAAAAAAAAAAGTAGAAGATGAAGAATTGTTAGAACAATGGGTGCTCTCACTCTCAATTTTAATTTTCTCACCTCTCTTCTCTCTCAATTTTACCTCATGGTCAAGTGTAGTTTGTGGTGACAATCCACTCACATCACTCCTCAAATCCTCTCCTTTTTCATCTCTTGGCTTGTCACAGGTCACTCCCTCACTTCCCTCTATCTTTTCTCTCTCATTTAAAGTGGAGTGACTCTCACTTTCATCATGTAATGGCAAGACAACAAGATTGTTGGCTTCGGGCTCAAGTACAATAGGTGACTTAGCCTTAGCCGCTTCCCTCAACTCCCTCATACGCTTGTAGTCTTCTCTTACTTGTCTCGGAGTTAAAGGTCTAAGCACATACTTCTTCCTATCTTGCTTGACCGTATAGGAGTTGGTCCGGCCATCATGTTCCACACACCTATCATATTGCCATGGCCTCCAAAACAAAAGATGGCAAGCTTGCATCGGGGCCACGTCAAACATGATTTTGTCCCTATAGTTTCCAATGCTAAACTCGATCAATACTTGCTCCACCACTTGCAACTCACCACACTCACTTAACCATTGTAAACGGTATGGGTATGGATGCGTTAGAGTGGGTAATTTCAATTGGGTAAGTGATGTAGGAAATCAAACGCGGAAAGTAAAAGATAGGAACGAGACGTATCTCGATCACAAATCTCAAGTAGCAACGGAGAACTTGTTCCGTTACACCCCGAGAGGAGGTCAAGAACACCTACGGTAGGCAACTACCCTCGAGCTAACGTGAGCACGCAAGTAGAATGGTCGGGGGGGGGGGATTGGAATTCATCTAGATCCGCTAGAGGAAGAACAAGTCCCAAATCAAGGTTTTTCATTCAATAAGAGTTCAACTCTTCAACACAAGTGTTTGTTTTCATCAAAGGTAAGCTAATGAAAATAATAAGACAACTAGCTATTTATAGGTGTTTTTAGACACCATATGAAAGGTCTAATATGCCCACACTTAGGCTTAGGAATAAAGGACCACGTAGGGTCAAAATAGTCTTAACATAGCTAAGAATCTCGGGCTTCAGCGATCCGGGCGGAGCGCCCACGTTTTGCTCCATTTTGGGCAGTGGGGGAGGCTGGGCGGTGCGCCTGAGGGTGGGGCGGTCCGCCTGGCCCCTTTGCTCTCTGGGCGGAGGCGTCTAAGGTGCAGGCGGAGCGCCTGGTTCGCTGGGCTGCTCCCCTTGCGCTTTGAGCACCCGGAATGGCTTCCAAACGCTTCCTTCTTCTAGGTCCTTCTTCATCAAGTGTAAGTGTACTCCTTGGACCTCCCTAGCTTGGCTCCGAGTGAAGGGTCTCGTGGTTTGCCCGGCATCATCCTCCCCTTCTTGAGAAGATTTCGTCCTCGAAATTGAAGTATTAGCATCCACGACCTCTTCATCACCTACATCCATAGGAACCAAGTCACAAACATTGAAAGTATTAGACACTTGATACTCACTTGGTAAGTCGACCACATAAGCGTTGTTGTTTATCTTTGAGAGCACTTGGAATGGGCCATCTCCACGGGGTGCCAACTTCCCTTTCCTAAGGTTTGGAAACCTTTCTTTCCGGAAGTGCACCCACACATAGTCACCCTTCTTGAGTTCCACCTTCTTGCGTCCCTTGTTTTTCTTGGAGGCTACCTTTGCATAAGCTTCCTCCAAGTTCTTCTTCGCCTTCGCATGTAGCTCCATCAAGGCCTTGGCTCTAGCTTTACCTTCAAAATTAACAACCATTTCCCTTGGCAAAGGGGTTAGATCAAGGGGAATCAAGGGGTTAAAACCATACACACACTCGAATGGAGTCATACCAATCATCCGATACACGGTTCGATTGTAGGCAAACTCTATAAGAGGTAGCTTATCTATCCAAGTCCCACCCTTACCTCAGGTCATGGCTCTAAGAAGAGCACCCAAGGTTCGGTTCACCACTTCGGTTTGCCCATCGGTTTGGGGGTGGTGGGACGTAGAAAACAAGAGTTTGGTGCCAAGAGCACCCCATAAACACCTCCAAAAATGACTTAGGAACTTAGTGTCCCTATCACTCACTATAGTTTGAGGCACACCATGCAATTTCAAGACATTATCAATAAACAAGGTAGCAACATGTTGTGCATCATCACATTTACGACATGGAATGAAATGAGCCATTTTGGAGAACCTATCCACAACAACATAAATGCTATCATGGCCCCCCTAGTCCTTGGTAATCCCATCACAAAATCCATCGAGATATCCAACCATGGACTAGTAGGTACGGGGAGTGGGGTATACAAACCATGGGGGTTCGACTTGGATTTAGCAACCTTGCATTCAAGACAAGAGTTGCAAAGTCTCTCAACATGGGTCCCCATTTTTGGCCAATGGAATTGTTCCCGAAGGATGGCCAAGGTCTTGTCCCTACCAAAGTGACCCATGAGTCCTCCATAATGTGCCTCTTGCACAAGCAATTCCCTCCATGAGGACTCGGGTATGCCCACTTTACCATTCTTAAAGATATATCCATTAACCCATTGGTATTTCTCAACTCTCTCCTCCTTTTCTAGAGCTTCATGGATGCTCTTGAGCTTCGGGTCATGAGCATACATCAATTTAATGCTCTCAAAACCCATAAGCTTAGAGGTGAGAGTGGTGGCTAGAGCGAACTTTCTAGAAAGCGCATCCGCCACAACATTGTCCTTCCCTTTCTTGTATTGGATCACATAGGGCAAGGACTCAATGAATTCAACCCACTTGGCATGTCTCTTATTGAGCTTCTCTTGGCCTCTCAAATGCTTGAGTGACTCATGGTCACTCTTGATTACAAACTCACGAGGCCAAAGATAGTGTTGCCAATGGGCAAGGGCTCTCACAAGGGCATACAACTCCTTGTCATATGTAGAATAGTTCAAGGACGCCCCTTTCAATTTCTCACTAAAGTAGGCGATGGGTTTGCTATCTTGCATTAGAACACCACCGATTCCCACCCCCGAGGCATCACATTCAACCTCAAATGCCTTTCCGAAGTCGGGCAATTGCAATAGAGGGGCGGTACTCAACCTACTTTTCAACTCATGGAAGGCCTTCTCTTGAGGCTCTCCCCAAACAAATGGTTGGTCCTACTTCACCAATTCGGTGAGTGGAGCGGCAATGGAGCTAAAGTCTTTCACAAATCGCCGATAAAAGCTAGCAAGACCATGAAAGCTCCTCACTTGAGTCACGGTAGTAGGAGTAGGCCAATCACGTATGGCCTCTACCTTAGACTCATCCACCTCCACTCCTTGGGCACTCACAACAAACCCAAGGAAGACTACCTTCTCAACACCATAGGCACACTTTTTAAAATTAGCATAGAGCTTTTCGGATCTCAACTTTTCAAGCACTTGCCTAAGGTGATCAACATGGTTGTCTATTGATTTGCTATAGATCAATATATCGTCAAAACAGACGACCACAAACTTGTTGATGAATGGCTTTAGAACATGGTTCATTAGCCTCATAAAGGTGCTAGGTGTATTGGAGATCCTAAAGGGCAGCACCAACCATTCATAGAGACCAAACTTGGTCTTGAATGCGGTTTTCCATTCATCACCCGGTTTCATCCGGATTTGATGGTAGCCGGACCTAAGGTCAATTTTGCTAAACACAAATGAACCACTCAATTCATCTAACATATCATCAAGTCGGGGAATAGGATGACGGTACTTTACCGTTATTTTGTTCACGGCCCGACAATCGACGCACATCCTCCAAGTGCCATCCTTTTTGGGAACAAGGATCACGGGTACGGCACAAGGACTCAAGCTCTCCCTCACCAAGCCTTTAGTGAGCAATTCATCAACTTGCTTTTGCAATTCTCTTGTATCCTCCGGATTGCTCCTATAAGCCGACTTGTTTGGGATTTGGGATCCCGGGACAAAGTCTATTTGATGTTCAATGCCCCTCAAAGGAGGCCATCCATCCGACATTTCATCCGGGAACATGTCCCCAAAATCCTTCAAGACGTTCTCAAACACACAAGGCAAAGGGTTAGAAGAAAAATCACAATTAGAGTTTAGGATCATACCTTTGTGCACTAGGCATAGGAGAAACTTGGTGCCATCATTTCCTTTTAGGATCTCGCCCGGTTGCATCATGGCACAAATGCCATCGGTAGAAGAAGAAGGTGGGATTGCCACCATGCTTTTGGACAAAGGGCTAGTCTCAATGATTGACTTTGCCTTTGCCACCTCCCTCAACTCCCTCATCCTATTGTAGTCATCACTCACTTGTTTGGGAGTTAGGGGCTTCAACACAAATTTCCTCCCTTCATGTTGGAGCGTGTAAGTGTTGACACGCCCGTCATGAACAGCTTGTCGATCAAATTGCCAAGGCCTTCCAAAGAGAAGGTGGAAAGCTTGCATGGGCACAACGTCGAACAAGTGTTCATCAACATAACTACCCATTTTGAACTTGATCGTTGCTTGCTTCACAACCTTTAGCTCCCCACATTCACTAAGCCATTGCAATCGATATGGCTTGGGATGCTTCACGGTAGGCAACTTCAATTGGGTTATAAGAGATTGACTCACAACATTAGCACAACTCCCGGAGTCAATGATCATAGAGCATACAACACCCTTAACACGACACCTAGCATGGAAAAGGTTTTCTCTTTGCAAGGTTTCACCATCCTCCACAATCATAGCTCCTAGGCTCCTCCTCACTACTAGAAATGTATGAGGTTCCTCATCCTCCACCGTGTCATCTAGATCATCCTCCTCTACTCCCTCATCTCCCTCTACTCCCTCATCATCCTCCGGTTCACTCTCTTGTTCATATGCATTTTCACCAACAAGAACCATGGTCCTCTTTGTAGGACACTCCTTAGCAAAGTGTCCATACCCCTTGCATTTGTGACATTGAATGGAAGAAGAAGTAGGAGTATTCAATTGGGTTTTAGAATTACCTCCCACATTGGGTGTGTACTTCTCAAACGGCTTCTTCACATCTTTGCTAGCACTTGCTCCACTAGGGCCACTTGCATTTGTGAATTTTGCATTGGGAGTAGGATTTTTCCAATCCTTTGATTTGTTCACGGAAGTAGAAGTGTTGTTCTTGTAACGGTTGGACTTCTCTTTCTCAAGCCATTGCTCGGCTTGGATAGCGGCATCAAGGACTTCTTGAAGTGAAAGATAAGCATGCAATCTCAATTGTGAAGCTATACCATAGCTCAAACCATTCATGAAACGGATCACGGCTTGCTCTTCGTCTTCGGTGTCCATATCCAAGGCCATTCGAGTTCTTTCAAACTCATCAAAGTATTCATGCACCGTTTTGACACCTTGCTTCAACTCATAAAGTTTCTTGAGTTGCTCTTGCCGATATCTAGGAGTGATGTACTTGATACTCATGACACCCTTCAAGTCATTCCAACCCACATTCACGGGAACCCCCGCTCTCCTCCTTGATCTCTTGACGGATTCCCACCAAGTAGATGCATAGGATACAAAGGATGAAATAGCATAGGTACCTTTCTTCTCATCGGTCATCTCATTTGTGTCAAACAATCTTTCCATGTGTAGCACCCATTCAATGTAAGCCGCCGGATCACAATTCCCTTTAAAGGTTGGGAGATTAAGCTTCACACTATTGATGTTGGTGTTGTCACGACCCCCACGGAAAGGCTCCGGTTGGCCCCCATAGTGATCTTCATTCACACCATACTCCCTCCTCGCATTTCCTCCAACATAACCCATAGGTGGCCCTCGACCTCGGCCCCTACCTCTATCCACATTTCGACCCCAATTCATACCTCGCCTTGGTTGAAAGTGATCATCAAACCCATACATATCATCTCCATAATCGGCTTCCTCCTCTTCTTGAGCTTCATCGGCTTGCTCAAGAGGTTGCACATTTCAGATAGGCCTTGGTAGTGGAATGTTTCTTGGGGGGTTATCCAAGATATGGGGAATGCCCGTTCGTTGGGTATTGCCCAACACTTGATCAAGTCTCTCTCGCTCCTCCTTTGCCCGTTGTTGATTGAGCAATTCAATGACATGGCTAACTTGCTCCGGAGTAAAGTTAGGAGTACTTGAGACTTCAACCGGGACACTCGGGGTCCCTTTCTCGACTTGGACACTCGGGGTCCCCTTTTCCGATGGGACATTAGAAGTCCCTTGCTCAACTAGAGCACTAGAGTTCACCCTTTCGAGGCTTTCAATCCTCAAGTGCATACTATCCAATTTGGCGAGGATAGTAGCAAGGGCACTCTTTGCAAAATCATCTCCTTCGGAAGACATTGTACCAACACAAGTAACAAACGTTAGTAAACAACCTCACACACTCCCTCACTTGAGATCACTCGGCTCTCTCGTATAGTGACGGTGGGTATTTCACTCGACTTGTGGTTCCAAAGCTTCACGTAGATGAGTAGCAATTCCTCAACTCAACCAAACTATTCACGAGTCAAGCACACTCCGGGGTGAGTGGAGTTAATAGGACTCAATGAAAGCTAGGCACTTTGAAGTGAGGACTTGAATCAAAAAGAGTCTAGGATTCTTCTTGGAATTCTACTCTCCAACTAATGCACGAATCAACCTAAAAGCAATGAAAGATTAGTGCTAATTAAGTAGAAAGATTACTTAGATAGGCACTAATAAGAGATTAGGCAACAAAGAACAAGCAATCCTAGAAGAAACTACCCAAATGCAACCCTCCAGTGATTCAGGCGGAGCGCCTAAGGAATCAGGCGGAGCGCCCAAAAATTGATCAGTGGGGTTGGGCAGGCCCAAAGGTTGGGCGGAGCGCCTGGAGCAAGGGCAATTCAGGCGGAGCGCCCGGAGAAAGGGCAATTCAGGCGGAGCGCCCAAAGGTCTAGGCGGAGCGCCTGGACGAAGAACACCTGGGTTTTTCTACTCCGTGTTCTTCGTTTTCAAGCCAATTTCTAGGTCGATTCAAAGGTGTTTTGGCCAAATCCAAGGTACCCAAAGTTGCTCCTTGATACAACCTACAATCCCCAATCAATTTCACACCTAAACAACCAACAAATAAGGCTCAATCAAGATTCAAAGTTTTCAAGTTTGGGGTTTCAACATGGGTTTTCAAGGTTCAAAAGTGGGTTTCGATTCTTCAAAAACTATGTTATCGAACTCCGAATCACACGATTCTTGTTGCAAATTGTTCGGTTTTCAATAGAGCTCAATCCCCAATAATCAATTCCAAAACCCCATTAACACACAACCCAAAATCAATCAATTTTCTCAAGAACAAGGGTTTGGTAGGGTTTAACAACAATTGGGGTTTTCAATTTTCAATTCAATCCAATCCCAACAAATTTGGTACCCAATCGTCAAGTTTTCAACAAGGATCGATAATCTATAACACCCACTTCAAGAATCACAAACACCAAAAAGTTACACCAATTTTTGAATTTTTGAATTTTTCAATTTTTTTTGTAATTTTCTTTTTGCAATAACTCCAACAACAAGAAATCTAAACAAACTAACCTAAGCAAGAAGAATCAAGGGTCGGGGTTCGTAGGAACGATACCCGAACCTTGCTCTGATACCAAATGATGTAGGAAATCAAACGCGGAAAGTAAAAGATAGGAACGAGATGTATCTCGATCAGAAATCTCAAGTAGCAACGAAGAACTTGTTCCGTTACACCCCGAGAGGAGGTCAAGAACACCTACGCTAGGCAACTACCCTCGAGCTAACGTGAGCACGCAAGTAGAATGGTCGGGGGGATTAGAATTCATCTAGATCCGCTCGAGGAAGAACAAGTCCCAAATCAAGGTTTTTCATTCAATAAGAGTTCAACTCTTCAACACAAGTGTTTGTTTTCATCAAAGGTAAGCTAATGAAAATAATAAGAAAACTAGCTATTTATAGGTGTTTTTAGACACCATATGAAAGGTCTAATATGCCCACACTTAGGCTTAGGAATAAAGGACCACGTAGGGTCAAAATAGTCTTAACATAGCTAGGAATCTCGGGCTTCGGCGATCGGGGCGGAGCGCCCACGCTTTGCTCTATTTTGGGCAGTGGGGGAGGCTGGGCGGTGCGCCTGAGGGTGGGGCGGTCCGCCTGGCCCCTTTGCTCTCTGGGCGGAGGCGCCTAAGGTGCAGGCGGAGCGCCTGGTTCGCTGGGCTGCTCCCCTTGCGCTTTGAGCACCCGGAATGGCTTCCAAATGCTTTCTTCTTCTAGGTCCTTCCTCATCAACTGTAAGTGTACTCCTTGGACCTCCCTAGCTTGGCTCCGAGTGAAGGGTCTCGTGGTTTGCCCGGCATCAGCAAGCAAGGTTTGGCTTTCTGTGTTGACACAACTTCCCGAGTCAATAATCATAGAACAAACAATACCCATGATTCGGCATCTAGCATAGAAGAGGTTTTCTCTTTGCAAGTTCTCACTATCCTCCACAAGCTTAGCACTTAAGCTCCTCCTCGCAACTAGGGAAACATGAGGATTATCCTCCTCAACCGTATCCTCCTCCATATCATCCATAGGTAGAACATTTCGAATGGGTCTTGGAAGTGGAGTATTCCTTTGGGGATTGCCTAAAAGGGTGGGGATTGCCCACTCGTTGGGGATTGCCCAACACTTGTTCATTTATTTCACGATCTTCCTTTACCCGTTGTTGACTAGGAAATTCAACAACTTGTTCCGGGGTAAAGGTTGAACCACTTGGGCCTCCTCCGGCTTCAACTTGGACACTCCGGGTCCCTTTCTTAACTTGGGCAGTTGAGGTCCCTTTCTCGACTTGGGCCCTTGAGGCCCTTCTTTCAAGAGTTTCAATCCTTAGGCTCATACTATTCAATTTTGCTAAGATAGTAGCCAAGGTACTCTTCACAAAATCATCACCTTTATTGGCCATGGTACCTAGAAAATGAACAAACATTAATCACCTCACTCACACCCTCACGTGTATAGCGCTCGGGTCACTCATTTAGTGGTGGTGGATATTTCACTCAAGTTTGAGTCTAGAAGCTTCACGTAGTTGATAAATCACTCCATTCACAAGTCCAATGCACTCCGGGGTGAGTGGATTTGATGCGACTCTATTGGATGATAAGCACTTAAGTGAGGACTTGAGTCAAAAGATACTACGAATCTTCTTTGAATTCTACTCTCTTATCCAGGCACGGTGATCCTAAAAGCTCAAATTAATTAGTACTAATTAAGTAGTATTATACTCTAATAACATTAATTAGAAGCAATGCAAACAATGAAACTAGAGAACCTAGGATAAACTACCCAAAACCAACTTCTAGAAAAGTAGGCGCCCCACCTCTTTTGAAGTAGGCAGTTCGCCTGGTTCTCTGCAGTGGGGAGTAGGCGGTCCGTCTGAAATTCAGGCGGCCCAAAGTCCAGAGAGCTCCCCCAAAGTGGGCGGTCCGCCTCTGTGACTAGGCGCCCCGCCTACTGCAAATTCCACACTGTTCAACTTCATTTTTCTTTGCTTTGGCACCCAAAAATCCAACAAATCTCACGTTGTTTTAGCAATCCGAAGGTACCCAAATGTGTTTTCAATCACCAAGATCAAACCTCAATAACTTTCATCAAACCCCAATCAAAAACAAACAATCCACCATGTTCATCATGTTCATAGCTAGGGTTTCAAATTTTCAAATCTTCATAGGGTTTCAAATTTTCAAATCTTGGATCACAACTTCAAATCAAGGTTTCTAGGTACCAAAATGACGGATTTTCAACAAAGAACAAATCCCAATATTAATCATAAGAAGAATCAATCAAACGAACAAGATAGGCCAATTTTTTTGGTGTTTTTTTCAACTTTTTCTATTTTTTTTGTGTTTTTCTTCTTTTCAATAACAACTAACAAGAAACTAAATTAGATACCAACCTAGGCACGAAGAATCAAGGGTCGGGGGTTTGTAGAAACAAAACCCGAGCCTTGATCTGATACCAAGGTGATAAGGATCAAAATAAAAGACGATAAAGATAAAGATAACGGGAACGAGACGCGTCTCGAACTCCCTACAAGGTAACCACGGAGAACTTGTTCCGTGATACCCTCGTATCGGTGTCAAGAAGAGCATACATTAAACAACTACCCTCGAGTCGACAACGAACCCGCAAGTAGAATGATCGGGGGGTTTGGGGATCAACGAGCTCACCTAGAAGACTCAAACCAAAGAGACTCTTTCTCTTGAAAGTTTGTTCAATCATTCATCATAGCCAACTAAGTAAAATGAAAGGCTAATGAAGTATTTATAGGCTTCATCTAGACATAATGAAAGCTTGGGGTCTAAATAACAAAGGCCACGTAGGGCTACAATAGTCAAAATATAACAAATAAATGAGGTGTCCCGTCATATCTTCAGCAAAACAGGCGCCCCGCCTAGTTGTCCTTCACTGGGGAGTAGGCGCCCCGCCTCTGTAAAGGGGCGGACCGCCCATAAAACTTTAGAGAGTTGGGTAGGCAGTCCGCCTGCTTCCCGGCTCCTTGAAACGCCTCGAAATGTGTCTCGGATGCTCCTCGTTCCATGGAATTTCAATGTATAAGCTCTTTCTTGGCCTTGGATGATGCTTTTGGATGGTTGCTCGAGTTGCTCCGCATCAGGGGTTGAGTCATTCTTTCTGGGGAGAAGTTCCTAAGGTTTTGACTCGATTTTCTTTGAGTAGCACTAAATCGTTACTTGCTTCCTTGGCCGGCTATTGATCTTAACAGTAAAAACCTGTGAGTTTTGAACTATCGGTCAAATTTCCCTTGTTGTTTCAGCACCCTAATAATGAATATTTCAATTTTTCAAGCCAAACCATCCAAACTAAATTTTACAACCATAACCACAGTAGCGCCTTTCCCTTCCACTGCTACAATTCTAACGAACCTTTCCCATAAAGTTTGAACTTGTCTGAGCAGTAATGGTTTTCCAGATAGTCCCTGAGCTTCCACGTTCTGTATAAGTTTCCTCGTTCTTTTGAAGCTAAATGTAGTAAATGACATAGCCTTTTTGTTGATGTAATATATTCCTTCTCCTGTAGAACCAATCATAGCAAACTTCTGACTATGAACCAATTCTCTATAATATCATATGACATGTTTATAGGCATGAAGTAGATTATGTTGTCCTTGTTTACTACACCAACTTTTAAGTTAGTTATTTCAAGCCACCAATTCTCAATCGCGATCACTTGCTAAGGAATTCAATGAAAATTGATTATTTTGCAAAATTGGGTCATTTCTCTTTCTTCTATTTATTGTTTGAACAGAATAAATATTACATGCTTTTGAGAAGCATTTTAAGTTTCATGATATTCTTCCTTCTGCACATATAACATTGTAAAATCTTGTCATTCAACGTTTTAAACTATCTATTAATAAGAACAGGGTTCAACATACTAATAGGGTTTTTTTTTTCATGAGTTCAACTAGTACCGATTGATGGGACCACTGGAGTTCTTGTCAAGGCTCTATTTTTCACTGTTGTTGTCTTAACCTATTTCTTTGCTACATTTTTAAGATAATCTTATAATCTAGTTCACGGAAGATGTGCTTCGAGTACTTCGTATACACCACTATTGATGCAATCTAAAATGCGGAAGCTAAAATTAAAGATAGAAGTAAGACGTAGTTTAAACATTATTCAAGGTAGCACCGAGGAACGAGTCTCGATACACCCTTGATGAAGTCAAAGGACACCTATACTAAATGAACAATCCTTAAGAATATGATGATTCCTGTAAAAAGTTTGATCAAAGATGGATCGATGTTCAATTGGAGGCTCCAAGGGAATCAAGCCAAAAGGTTTTTTCATTGAGAGAAGTCTCAAGTCTTTCATTCAATATCAAAGGTGTCTAATGAGAAATAACCCTAAGTGAGGTACTTATAGGTTCCCTCACACATAGTAATAATGTCAAAACAGCCCACAAGTTGGGTCAAAACAATAAGGACCACGCAGGGTCAAAATAGAAAATAGTCCTAAAAATTATTAAAATCCTGTCTCAGCTGAAACTGGGGGAGGCGCTCCGCGCACCCTTACTAGGCGCCCGCCCTGGAAAAAGTCTTGGTTGAGGTGCCCGCCTCTGGCTTAGGGTTGCTCCGCCCAGCAATCTTCCGAAAGGTGTAACTTTCACACTTAGTCGCATTTTGAGCCGGATTTATGGGAGATGCTCTGCCCACCCTTGGAGGCAGTTTGCCCTAGTCTTCGAAAGCTTTATGAGTGGTCAAAATAAGCTTGGGTGCTCCAACTTAGTGCAGGAGCCGTCCGCCCTCACATGTGCTAAAGCAGACGATCTTAAAAAAACTCCCAGAGCTCCTATCTTCCAAGCCCTTCAAAATCTAGTGTTGATGAGCATGTTGAATCTCTTTAGCTTGACTCCAAGAGAAAGGTCTTGTGATAATTGGGATTGCATCATCCACCCCTTCCTGAGAAGTTTGTGTCCTTGAAATCAAGGCGTCATCCTCCAAGGCATCATCACCTACATTACAAAGAGTCAAGTCAGAAATATTAAATGTGCTAGAAACATTATACTCACCTGGCAAGTCAATCACGTATGCATTGTTGATCTTTGATAGTACTTGGAATGGTCCATCTCCTCTCGGTGCCAATGCAGAAGTGCACTCACACCCAATTACCCTTCTTCAAGACCAACTTCTTTCTCCCCTTGTTCTTCTTGGAAGCTACCTTCTCATATGCCTCCTCCAAGTTCTTCTTCACCTTAGCATGAAGCTCAAGCAAGCCTTAGTCCAGCTCTTACCTTCAAAGCTAAGAACTGCATCTCTAGGCAAAGGGATAAGATTAAGTAGAATCAAAGAGTTAAAGCCATAAACACACTCAAACGGAGTCATACTTATATTTCTGCAAAGTACGGTTATATGAAAACTCCATGAGTGGCAACCTATCAATCCATGTCCCTGCCTTACCTTTGGTCAGAGCTCGAAGTTGAGCTGCCAAGGTTCGGTTCACCACCTTAGTTTGCCCATCCATTTGAGGGTGGTGGGACGTAGAGAACAAAAACTTCGTACTAAGAGCACCCCACAAGCACCTCCAAAAATGGCTAAGGAACTTAGAGTCCCTATCACTCACAATAGTACGAGCCACCCCATGCAACTTTAACACATTATCAATGAATAAAGAAGCAACATGTTGTGCATCATACTCTTTTTGCACAGAATAAAATGTGTCATCTTTGAGAATCTATTAACGACAACATAAATGATGTCATGTCCCCCTCTAGACCGTGGCAATCGCATAACAAAATCCACAGAAATATCAACCCACAGACTAGTAGGAACAGACAAGGGAGTGTACAAGCCATGAGTGTTTGACCTAGACTTAGCCTTCTTGCAATCTAAATAAGCATTGCAAAAGCGCTCAACCAGAGGTCTCATCTTAGGCCAATGAAGCTGCTCTTTGAGTATGGCAAAAGTCTTGTCCACCCCGGAGTGACTCATCAAGCCCCCACAATGTGCCTTATGCATTAGCAGTTCTCTCCATGAGGGCTCGGGTACACACTCTCCCATTCTTGAAAATGTAGCCATCTACCCATTGGTACTTTTCTACCCTTTTCCTCTCATAAGAGCATCATGAATGCTCTTTAGCTTTGGGTCATGATCATACATCAACTTAATGCTCTCAAAACCCATAAGCCTAGAAGATAGAGTGGTAGCTAGAGCGAATTTTCAAGAAAGTGCATCGGCTAAAACATCTCTGTTCCCTTCTTGTAATGAATTACATAAAAGAAACTTTCAATGAACTCTACCCACTTGGCATGTCTATTGTTCAACTTCTCTTGGCCCCTAAGATTTTTGAGTGACTCAGGATCACTCTTAATCACAAATTCCATAGGCTAAAAATAGTGTTTCCAATGAGCTAGAGCTCTCACTAGGTCATACAACTCCTTGTCATATGTAGAGTAATTCAAGGTTGCCCCCTTCAACTTCTCACTAAAGTAGGGAATGAGTTTTCCATCTTGCATGAGAACACCTCTAATACCATCTCCGGAGGCATCACATTCAACCTCAAATGCCTTTCCAAAGTCGGGCAATTACAACAAAGGGGCCGTACTCAACCTTCTTTGCAACTCTTGGAAAGCCTTCTCTTGAGGCTCTTCCCACACAAATGGTCGGTCTTTCTTCACCAACTTGGTGAGTGGTGCGGCAATAGTGCTAAAGTCCTTCACAAATTTCTTATAGAAACTAGCAAGGCCATAGAAACTCCTAACATGAGAAACGGTAGTAGGAGTAGGCCAAACTTTAATAGCCTCAACTTTGGACTTATCAACCTCTACACCATTGGCACTAATAACAAAGCCAAGAAAGACAAACTTTTCAATACAAAAGGCGCACTTCTTGAAGTTTTCATAGAGCTTCTCGGCTCTTAGCACCTCAAGGACTTGCCTCAAATGGTAACCATGATCATCTATTGCCTTACTATATATCAAGATATCATCAAAATAGACTACCACAAACTTGTTAATAAATGGTTTCAAGACATAATTCATCAATCTCATGAAAGTAATAGGTGCATTGAAGAGATCAAAAGGCATCACTAACCATTTATATAGACCAAACTTGTTCATGAATGCAGTTTTCCACTCATCACCCGATTTCATTCGGATTTTGTGGTAGCCGGACCTAAGAGCTATCTTCGAAAAGACACTAGAACCTCTTAGCTCATCAAGCATGTCATCAAGTCTAGGAATGGAATAACAATATTTTACTGTTATCTTGTTGACCGCATGGCAATTGATACACATCCTCCATATCCCGACCTTCTTTGGCATAGGAATCACCGGTACGGCACACAGACTCAAGCTCTCATAAAACAAGCCTTTTTTGAACGATTCATCCACTTGTCTTTGCAACTCTTTGGTATCTTCGGGCTTGCTCTTATAGGCCGGTTTGTTGGGTATTTGGGACCCTGGGACAAAGTTAATTTAATGCTCAATTCCCCTCAATGGAGGGAGACCACTAGGCATCTCCTCGAGAAACATGTTTTTAAAATCATACAAAGCATTCTCAACAACACTAGGCAAAGGGTTAGGGTTAGTAGCAAAATCACTATCGGAAGTCAAAACCATACCCTTGAGCACTAGACAAATAAGTATCTTTGTACCATCATTACCTCTCAAGCATTCACCATGTTGCATCATGGCACAAATGTTGCCGGTTAGAGATGGTATGACTGCTTGATTCACGGCTATAGGACTAGTCTCCATGGGGGACTTAGCTTTAGCCGCCTCTTTCAACTCCTTCATGCGCCGATAGTCATCACTCACTTGCTTAGGCGTCAAGGGCTTAAGTGTGTAACTCTTGCCCTCATGCTTAGTCGTGTAAGTATTGGCTCGGCCATCATGAACCACACATCTATCATATTGTCAAGGCCTACCCAACAAGAGATGCTAAGCTTGCATAGGCACAACATCAAACATAAGCTCATCCTTATAAGTCCCAAACTTGAACTAGATCAAAACTTGCTTCACCACCTTCGGCTCCCCATACTCACTCATTCAACTATTGCAATCAGTACTGATGTGGATTTTTAAGAGTGGGAAACTTCAATTGTGACAGCAATGGTTGAACTCACCATATTGGTACAAATTTCGGAATCAACAATCATAGAACACACTTATTCCCTCACTCTACATCTAGCATGGAAAAATTTCTCCCTTTGCACATTCTCCTCCTCTTCAATACTCATGGCACTCAAACTCCTGTGTATCACAAGAAACATACTAGGCTCATCATCCTCCACCACTTCCTCTTCATCCTCAACTCTCCCATCTCCCTCAACTCCCTCATATTCGGGCTCACTTTCTTGCTCACACGCTGTCCCATCATCTATGATCATCATTGTTTTATGGGTGGGACAATCATTAGCAAAGTGCCCATATCCCTTGCGCTTGTGGAATTGAAAAGAAGAAGCACTACGAGTATTCAATTGAGTTATAGAGTTACCTCCCGAATCCTTAGAGTCAATACATAGTGTGGATTTATCAAAGGGCTTCTTCATATCTCAGGTTCCACTAGTACCACCGGTGCTTGGTCTTTTCCAATCCTTAAGATCGGCTCACAGCAGTAGAAGTAGTACTTTTATAGCGAGTGGCTTTGTCTTCCTTACTCCACTTTTTGGCTTCAATTGAGGCATGGAATGCATCTTGGAGTGAATGAAAAATATACAACCTCAATTGGGAAGACAACTCTCAGTTTAGGCCATTCTTGAACCAGATTAAGCTTGCTCTTCATCTTCCCTCTCCATGTCAAGGGACATTGTTGCTCCCAACGCACACGCAAGTATACGTGGTCGACAAGTAATAAAGTGATAAGTAGAGTATCGTTCCCACGAAGACTATTCAGACTGAATCCTAGCAAACAATTTCTTACAACTATTCAGGGATCTTTTTCTTGTGATGGTTGTGATTTTACTAACTAAATGCAGTAATTAAAACAAGTAATTGAAATCAAGTAACAGAGCAAATTCTAAGTTGTTATCAATAAAAGATGACGGTCCCGGGTCAGAGTTACGAACAATCCAGTTGAGTTTTCCAGTCGATTCAACTTCTTGATTTCCTAGATTGCTAACTACAGGTTAAATGTACCCATGAAAACCTTTCGATTCTTCACGGTCTATGCAGGCTACTCCAATCCCTATATGTCTATGGGTTGAATCACGTGCACGCATTAACGAATTCTGTAATGGGTTAAACTAGGCGAGGAAGTATATGTCTATCCTACTCACAAATTGGTTCCCCGATGCCCGGGTTCACAAACTAGTCCTATTCTTTCTTATTACGTAATTAAATTCCCTCTTTCGAGTTCAATCTAAAAACCATAGATAGTGTTCAATTATCAGGCCTCAATAATCAAACAATTAGGATCAAGAAAGAATAAACAATCCGTAATGGTAAATCAATATATAGAAATCAACTTTCAAACATCAACCTTCATGTATTTACTCTAACCCTAGAACAAACAAACTATAGAATTAAAGAGAAGAATAAGAGAAAAAGAGAAAGAACTTGTTAGAAGACATCTAGGGCTCCTCCCCTCTCCTCCAAAACTTGCTCCAAAGTCTGAACTCCTCTCAAAAACTAAGTAAAAGAGTATTTATAGAGTTTACAAACACCTAGTAATAAGTTAGACCCAATCCTAGACGAAATAGGAAGTGAAAAACCGGGGTGCTATCACAGGCGCCCCGCGCCTCGGAACGCGCTGGGTCAACCAGTAACGTCAGATTTTGGGCGCTTTTGGGGGCGCCCCTCGTGGGTTATAGCGCTGGGGCACTGGGCGCTATAACTGGCGCCCCACGTGCCCCGCAGCGCCAAGCCAAACTGCTCCTTCCTTGCTCCGAAATCTCGCTCGTGTCGTGCTCTCGTGTGCTCAATCCAATCCTCAATCATCCTTCAATCAATTCATGCTCAACCAAGCTCCAAAAAGCTCCAAATGCACCGCGTAACAACCTACACACGCACAACATAAACTCAGTGTAAAACCACATTCACAAACTATAAAACGAGTGCAAAACAAGCTCAAATATGCGGAAATATTAAGGAAATATAGGCATAAAATGCCGAACATCACCACCCCACACTTGAACCCTTGCTCGCCCTCGAGCAATCACAAATAACTTCCTAACCTAGGTAAAACAGGTCTGCCCATGACCATGGTTGATACCGACCATTGAACCAATACACACATGACTACTATGGATCCACAACATGCCAACAAATTATCAAAACCAAAAATATGAGAACAACCACCCCAAAATAGCTCAAATGCACAAACTCAACCTATTGCAACCATGCTCCCACAAAATCACACCTACTTCTTGATTTCCTAGATTTCTAACTACAGGTTAAATGTACCCTTGAAAACCTTTCGATTCTTCACGGTCTATGCAGGCTACTCCAATCCCTATATGTCTATGGGTTGAATCACGTGCACGCATTAACGAATTCTGTAATCGGTTAAACTAGGCGAGCAAGTATATGTCTATCCTACTCACAAATTGGTTCCCCGATGCCCGGGTTCACAAACTAGTCCTATTCTTTCTTATTACGTAATTAAATTCCCTCTTTCGAGTTCAATCTAAAAACCATAGATAGTGTTCAATTATCAGGCCTCAATAATCAAACAATTAGGATCAAGAAAGAATAAACAATCCGTAATGGTAAATCAATATATAAAAATCAACTTTCAAACATCAACCTTCATGTATTTACTCTAACCCTAGAACAAACAAACTATAGAATTAAAGAGAAGAATAAGAGAAAAAGAGAAAGAACTTGTTAGAAGACATCTAGGGCTCCTCCCCTCACCTCCAAAACATGCTCCAAAGTCTGAACTCCTCTCAAAAACTAAGTAAAAGAGTATTTATAGAGTTTACAAACACCTAGTAATAAGTTAGACCCAATCCTAGATGAAATAGGAAGTGAAAAACCGCACACGGGGCGCTATAACAGGCGCCCCGCGCCTCGAAACGCGCTGGGACAACCAGTAACGTCAGATTTTGGGCGCTTTTGGGGGCGCCCCACGTGGGTTGTAGCGCTGGGGCACTGGGCGCTATAACTGGCGCCCCACGTGCCCCGCAGCGCTCAGCCAAACTGCTCCTTCCTTGCTCCGAAATCTCGCTCGTGTCGTGCTCTCGTGTGCTCAATCCAATCCTCAATCATCCTTCAATCAATTCATGCTCAACCAAGCTCCAAAAAGCTCCAAATGCACCGCGTAACAACCTACACACGCACAAGATAAACTCAGTGTTAAACCACATTCACAAACTATAAAACGAGTGCAAAACAAGCTCAAATATGCGGAAATATTAAGGAAATATAGGCATAAAATGCCAAACATCACCACCCCACACTTGAACCCTTACTCGCCCTCGAGCAATCACAAATAACTTCCCAACCTAGGTAAAACAGGTCTGCCCATGACCATGGTTGATACCGACCATTGAACCAATACACACATGACTACTATGGATCCACAACATGCCAACAGATTATCAAAACCAAAAATATGAGAACAACCACCCCAAAATAGCTCAAATGCACAAACTCAACCTATTGCAAACATGCTCCCACAAAATCACACCTATCTACTCAACCAAGAAGGCATCTACTTCACCTATCTCATGCAAACCGTATGCCCTCACCAATATGAAGCAAAAGAGTGCCCCCCCAAAGATCACACACAAAATCAATATCATGAATAGAATGGGGGCAATACAAATAAATTCACTCACTCTCATGAAAGTCTCACATGTCACACACAACGTACCATAGGCTTGCCCGTAGTGTAGGACTCCACTAATGTAAGCTCACTCCAATCGGGATTAACTAGGACTTTAGAAAGGTCGTAATGTAGGCTAAGGGGCAGGTAGGCTACATATGGTAATAGTGACTACCTCCCTAAGCACTTTAATACATCACATTCAAATTAATCATCAATCTCATCAAGCCACCCAAATCAACAACTTCTACACATACACCTTCACACAAGTAGCATTTTTCTATTAAGCACACACTAGCAAGGAATGAATATTCTTTTTTTTTCTTTATTTCCTCTTTTTTTTTTTCTTTTCACAATTTTTTTTTCTTTCTTTTCAACTTTGCTATTTTTCTTTTCTTTTCTTTTTCATCCAACCTTGCCAATGCTTTTCACTACTTCACAATTTTAACAATTATTCCCCTTCATTAGCTCCACTCGAAAACCTCCCAAAATCCAACCACAACTCCAAAATAACAACACAACACCAACTAAAGTGCTTAAGGAGTAAAGGGCCAAAAGAGACAATTTAGAACAAATGGGTAGGCTTGGGGTGTGGGTGCCAACAAAAAGGGTCAAAGAAATCACAACACAATTTTTCTTTTCAAGGTATATATGTGAGGGTAGGCAAATCAAAAGAAGGCCTTGTATCATTTCCCGACTAGAGCAAACCTAGGATTTCGCTTTGCACACACACACGGGGCAAGTTCTAGGCATTAATATGCACACATGGTGCAAAATAAGAATATGCCTCACAAAACACATTGCACATGATCCACACAAAAAGGTTCCATCAACAACTCTCAATCAAGCATCTAGAGTGCAACTTGTGGAAATTTAAGCACTAATGCACAAAGGTTCACAACAAAGTCAAGCAAGTGGACTCAAGCATCTCAAGGGGGTCGTTCCATTTTTTTCTAGGCATGCATCACAATTAAAACCCAAGGACACCACAAATAGCACATGCAATCAAGTCCAAGTCCACTGGTATCAAATACATCAAAGGCACCTAGCATTCCACCTATTCCTTCGTCTAGGGTCACCTATACTAACTATTCTAATCCTAAAAATAAAAAACTACCCGGTTCAAAGGCCTCCCCGTGAAAAAGAACCGAGGCCATAAGAAAAACCACGGGGCGGATGACATGTACCACTAAAAAAACTAAAAGCAAGAAACAAATCAAAACAAAGTCAAGTGACAAAGAAAAATCCTAACGGTACATGCATCCCTAACCTCAAAAATAGATAAAGGGTAGTTCCCCCACCCCACACTTAAACTAAGCACTGTCCTCAGTGCTAAAAATAAGAAAGTGCAAGGTAAAGAAAACTTCCCTGAAGATTCCAGTCCTTGGTGCTAGCATCCTCCAAGCTTCCATATCGTATGAGGTACTCAGACTTCCCTCATCAGGTCATCAACATTAGGCAAGGGTGAGGCCACCCAACACTTAGCCTCGACATTACATGAACCTGCAATCCAAAGAATCACCCAAAGTAATATACAACCATAAAAATACTAATAAAAATAAATAAAAGTAAAGCAAGCAAATTGGGTTGCCTCCCAAGAAGCGCCTTAGTTAACGTCGTGGCACGACGAAGACAACTTCATCACTTTTGTCTCCACCTTGAACTAATAAATTGAATCCCCAACTTTGCCTCAAGCTTACGACTATGGTATTGGGGTGGTGGCAAAAATACAAAAGGACCAAGTAACTATTGTCGCATTTTACACTTCTTGGCCTTTAAATGAGGGATGTCGTTTTGTCTCATCGGTATCCAAACTTTAAAATATAAGCACCTTGTTCCTCCTCCTTTGGTTTCTTCATAGGCTCGGGTGGCTCAATTTTCATGTCACCATCCAAACAAAATTTCGAAAAATGATTGGAATGAGGTCCAATGCGCTTCAATTCTAAAGTTGCATTACTTTTGACACCCTCACTTGCACAAACAATAGAGTCCTCAAATATGATGTTTTCTATTTCCTCACTTGACTCTAATGTGATTTCCTCAACCTTGGCATCATCAACTGTTATTGGGTCGAATGGTAGGAATTCCACTTTTTGCTCCTCAAATTGGCTTCTAAGCTCTTCTATCTCAAATCTACTAATCACGACAACTGATAATTGGGCATTAGACACCTCAACCATATCCCTCAAATTCTCCTCCAAGTCGTGCCCAACCATATCGTGAAAATAAGTAATCGTTCAAAAAGAAATCAGTCATTTATTTAGTCCCCGGCAACGGCGCCAAAAACTTTTTGCTCCCAACGCACACGCAAGTATACGCGGTCGACAAGTAATAAAGTGATAAGTAGAGTATCGTTCCCACGAGGACTATTCAGACTGAATCCTAGCAAACAATTTCTTACAACTATTCAGGGATCTTTTTCAGTGATGGTTGTGATTTTACTAACTAAATGCAGTAATTAAAAAAAGTAATTCTATCAAGTAACAGAACAAATTCTAAGTTGTTATCAATAAAAGATGACGGTCCCGGGTCAAAGTTACGATCAATCTAGTTGAGTCTTCCAGTTGATTCTACTTCTTGATTTCCTAGATTGCTAACTACAGGTTAAATGTACCCATGAAAACCTTTCGATTCTTCACGGTCTATGCAGGCTACTCCAATCCCTATATGTCTATGGGTTGAATCACGTGCACGCATTAACGAATTCTGTAATGGGTTAAACTAGGCGAGGAAGTATATGTCTATCCTACTCACAAATTGGTTCCCCGATGCCCGGGTTCACAAACTAGTCCTATTCTTTCTTATTACGTAATTAAATTCCCTCTTTCGAGTTCAATCTAAAAACCATAGATAGTGTTCAATTATCAGGCCTCAATAATCAAACAATTAGGATCAAGAAAGAATAAACAATCCGTAATGGTAAATCAATATATAGAAATCAACTTTCAAACATCAACCTTCATGTATTTACTCTAACCCTAGAACAAACAAACTATAGAATTAAAGAGAAGAATAAGAGAAAAAGAGAAAGAACTTGTTAGAAGACATCTAGGGCTCCTCCCCTCTCCTCCAAAACTTGCTCCAAAGTCTGAACTCCTCTCAAAAACTAAGTAAAAGAGTATGTATAGAGTTTACAAACACCTAGTAATAAGTTAGACCCAATCCTAGACGAAATAGGAAGTGAAAAACCGCACACGGGGCGCTATAACAGGCGCCCCGCGCCTCAGAACGCGCTGGGACAACCAGTAACGTCAGATTTTGGGCGCTTTTGGGGGCGCCCCACGTGGGTTATAGTGTTGGGGCACTGGGCGCTATAGCTGGCGCCCCACGTGCCCCACAACGCCCAGCCAAACTGCTCCTTCCTTGCTCCGAAATCTTGCTCGTGTCGTGCTCTCGTGTGCTCAATCCAATCCTCAATCATCCTTCAATCAATTCATGCTCAACCAAGCTCCAAAAAGCTCCAAATGCACCGCGTAACAACCTACACACGCACAACATAAACTCAGTGTAAAACCACATTCACAAACTATAAAACGAGTGCAAAACAAGCTCAAATATGCGGAAATATTAAGGAAATATAGGCATAAAATGTCAAACATCAGACATCCGGTTCTTCTCAAACTCATCATAGTATTCCTCTACCGACTTGAGGCCTTGTTTCAATTCATAAAGCTTCTTGAGTTGTTCTGGGCGGTGCTTGGGTGTCACATACTTGTCATTCATCACTTGCTTCCACTCATCCCAAGTAATGCTTCCAGGAAATCCAATTGCACGTCTAGACCTCTTAACCAATTTCCTGAAGGATGGGATCGTGATCATCACACTATTCAAGTTGTTATCACGACCTCCATGGTTTGGTTCCGGTTGACCCCCATAGTAGTCATCATAACCATCATATTCACGTCTCAAGTTTCTTCCCACATATCCCCATTGAGGTCCACGACCTTGCTCACAACCTTTATTCATACCTCGAACTACTTACATTGCCCTCCTATTCGGATAAAGTGGCTCATAGTCATCATAGTCATCAACAAGCTTTGGTATCTCCCCTTCTTGAGCATCAACATCTTGCTCATCGGATACCACATTCCTTCGGGGTCTCAAAGTAGTGGAACATTTCCTTGGGGATTGCTCAAGGGGTGGGGAATGCTCAAAGGTTGGGGAATGGCCAACACTCTATCATGACGAGTAGCTTATTCTCTCAATCGTTTTTGTTGAGCTACTTCGCGAAATTGATCCGGTTTTACGGTTGAGCCATCACTAGTACATTCCTCGGACTCTTTTTGAACGCTCAGGGTTCTTTCCCTTTAAATGTTCTCATGTCTAACACTCATTGCCTTCACCTCGACCAAAAGGTACGCCAAAATGGTCTCCAACACCTCTACGGTCTTATCTTCTTCTCCCGCCATATACCTACAAGTATCAAAATAAAAGAAGAGATTAGTGTAACAAGACCTCACACGCTCCCTCCCTTTTGAATGTCACTCGGATACACTCAATTTAGTAAGGTAGGATCACTCAAGCTTGATTCAAAATCCTCCTCGTATTGAACAACCTCCTCAATAACCTACTAAGTCAACAAGAACCAAGTACTCTTCAGGAAGAGTGAGTTAATGTGACTCTATGGACGGATGACTATTTGAGTGAGCACTTGAAGCCAAAGAACTTCTATGAATCTTCTTTGAATTCCAACTCCAATCACGTACGAGTTATCCTTAGAGCTCAAAGAACTAGCACTAAGTGAGAAGGAAGATTACTCAAGGAGCACTAGTCGGAAGTAGTGCAAGAAAGAACAAATGAAAACCTAGGAAATAAACTACCTAGCTGTAGTAACTAGCTGAGGCGCTCTAGCCTAGATGAGAGACACTCCCCCTCAGGCTCAGGTGGGCGGGCGCCTACTGTGCTGGGGCGCTCCACCCTGTGCAGTTTCTACTACCTGCACCCCTTTTTTCGGGTACGGGTTCGACCCATTTTCTTTACCAAGTTTTCAATCGATTTTCACTATTTTCAATTCCAAGACGTAGTTTGAACATTAATTAAGGTAGCACTGAGGAATCAGTCTCGATACACCCTCGATGAAGTCAAAGAACACCTATACTAAACGAACGATCCTTGAGAATACGATGATTCTTGTAAAAAGTTTGATCAAAGATGAATCGATGTTCATTTGGAGGCTCCAACAGAAATCAAGCCAAAAGGATTTTTCATTGAGAGAAGTCTCAAGTCTTTCATTTAATATCAAAGGTGTCTAATGAGAAATAACCCTAAGTGTGGTATTTATAGGTTTCCTCACACATAGTAATAATGTCAAAACAACCCATAAGTTAGGTCAAAACAATAATGACCACGCAGCGTCAACATAAAAAATAGTCCTAAAAGTCATTAAAATCCCGTCTCGGCTGAAACAGGTGGAGGCGGTCCGCCCACCCCTACTAGGCGCCCGCCCTAGACACAGTCTTTGTTGAGGCTCCCGTCTCTGGCACAGGGGTGCTCCTCCCGGCAATCTTTCGAAACTTGGTCGCATTTTGAGCTGGATTTGTGGGAGGTGCTCCGCCCACCCTTGGAGGCGATCTGCCCTGGTCTTGCCAAGCTTTAGGAGTGGTCAAAATGAGCTGGGGTGCTCCACCTTGGTGCAGGGGTGGTCCGCCTTGACATGTGCTGAAGCGGACGATCTTCAAATCACTCCCGAAGCTCCTATCTTCCAAGCCCTTCCAAACCAAGTGTAGATGAGCATCTTGAATTTCTTTAGATTGACTACGAGTGAATGGTCTTGAGGTAATTTGGATTACATCAACTATGCAACTATTGGAGGTTTCCTTTAGGTTTTTCCATTCCATTAAAGGTCCATTTATTAACGTCTCCTCAAATTAGATTATATTTTTCAATGGATGTATGTAACTATTTTCATTATAACATTCTTTGCTATCTCGTATAACTAATATGGTGTTTGTACCACAGAATTGAGTCCAGAAGAGTCAGAAGATGTGCAATTTAAGCAGGTATTCGACTCTTTATTTGTTTATTTGAAGAAGGATTCGACTCTTTATTAAACTCTTGACATTTGCTTCCCCTCTTTTCTTCCTGTCCTATTTCCTTTCTTTTAGCTTGCCAAGTGAAGTTGGGAAACCTAAATTAGGAATTAAATCAAGTAATGAAATTCCTCTTTGAATGATGATGTCTGATATGTAAATCACTTGGTCAAGGTGAATGGAGAGCTCATTCACTACCAAGTGTCAGAAAAGGAAAGCATAAACTTTTAGAAGATGTCATATATCTTATCGAATTTGAGAAACGTTAATTCAAAGGTTTAACTTTTTTACATGATTCATGAATTTTCTATGTAAAATGAGACAGGTTGTTGGTTTTTCAGTATGTTAAATAAGTGGATGACAATTACCTTAACTATAATTCTTTGTTGGTACATAGTTCTTCAAATTTGCAGCTTCGTAGGTGCTTAGCATTACATCGACCAAGTTAGCATATTCTGACTAATCGTGATACAAACCAAGGAAATATATATATTGGTACCAAAATATTTCAGGATGGGTGAATGAATCATGTCAGGGTTCCATAGAGTTTTCTTGTACCCACCACCCAGAATAGGTGTAAGTATAACCTTTATCCATATTTTGCATCTTGACACACGTAACACAATTGTGGTGAAAAAGTTTAGCTCGGAGTCGCAAGTCTGTTTATTTCAATCTTTGCTTCTTGAGGGTGAAAAGTTAGCAAAGTTTATGCTGAACATTACAAATGTTTATTCTAATAAGTAATAACTAGGAGTACGTAATTATTGAATTCAATTAGATTGTGCAAATCTTCTCTAATGCAATATTAGAGAACGATAATAACTAGAATGTTATTCAGGATTGTGTGTGTTTTCTATATTTGTATGGAATTTGGGTAACTCTCTTTAAGAAAATCAATGGATGTTCTATTAGACAACTTGCTAGGGGCTCTGTAAATACCACAATCGAGTAAGAGATTATTTGTCCCACTTTCTATTTCATTTATTTTTCATCTTTAGGTGTTTGCTGTACCTGATATTGGAAAAATTACTGATGAGATTTCAAATACAAAACACTATTTTATCATGTGTTGTACAATTATTTCATTTTTTTCCAGAAGTTTGTTTGTACTATGTATGTGTATGGACTACTAGTCATTGGTTCTCTTATGATGTTCTTATTCTTTTAGGCGTGGCTCACATACTTTTGGAGAAGAGCCAAAAATCATGGAGTGGAACCAGATATTGCGGAGGAGAGACTACACTTTTGGATTAACCAAAGTGACAAACCACTCACATCACATGATTCTGTTCATGGTAAATAACAGGTGCCCCCGCCAAATATTTCACATTAGCTTTTGTTTGTTAACGCAACAAATTTCTTTCCACATTGCAGTCGAGCGTGGACTCATAGAGCTCAAGAAATTGGGGATTGAGACCCAATTATGGAAAGAATCTCGTAGATCGATAGACCCAGAAAATACCAAAAATATGCAAAAGGAAAATGATTTTTGACGTTAAGGTTATTTTCCTTCTTCCGGTTAATAACTATTGGGATCTTCACAATGGTTTGTTTATATAAAGATTACTGCATTATAACATTCTCAAAACATGGCAATACTTTTTTATACAAAATAGTTTTTGTTGCGCTAAAATATAGGGAACCTTATCTTTTCTATTAGCGAAAATATGGAATCGTATCTTTTCTAGTCCTGCAAATATAGGAACAGACTGTTATCTTTTCATTTCGATTTTAATATAAAAATTGTGACGAGCGTTTCAATTTTTTTGTTGATCGCGATTATTTTCAATTGATTCAAACTATAGTTTTTTTAATTCATCGATCAAATCTCCAATAGAAATTTGGATAAGTGCTGCTGCCAATTGTGTTTCGTTTTTAAAGCTTGATACATATATCGATTTAGGCCTAAATGAAAGGGGGAAAAGCAATAACTTTTGAACAATTAATTAAGTTTTCATGTAAAAGAGGCTAAAGAGAGGTGGCATATCACTCTTCTTTAGAAAATAATTACCACACATATAAATAAATAGCTAGATAAATAGAGATAGAGATGATGATTGTAATGTCTGAGTATTTGTAGGGCAGGTAGAGTGGTACAAGATCACAAAAAAAGAGCTGCATTTGTTAAGATATCATATGACTTACAATAAGGCCTATAATGCAAGGGAAAAGAGTGATTGGAACCACAATATGCTTCTTCCAACTTCTTTGGCAGCCTTTTTTTCTAACAAAAAATGAAGAAGGTTTCCAGAACTAGGCTTGGCCCTTCTTGGATGTCCCATTTTCTCTCTCCCTCTCTCATTTCTCTTGTCTTTCTCGCTCCACGTGTATCATCCATGATTGTAGCAAAAATATTTCTCCTTCATTTACAATTTGTCTGCTCAAATATAAACTAAGTAGGTTGTTCAATATTGCAACTCCTTGATAGTCATATTCCATTTAATATCTGGCTTTTCTATTTAACATGTAATATAAGGGATCATCACGAATTCATGAACCATAGCTACCTCAGCTCCGGCAAAAGACACATTTCCTCCCACTCGAGGAGTGTGATCTTTTTTATAAGGGATATGACAAATTCTACAGTAAAAGAAGATAAAATACGCAGCATCTTGAAAGCTTTTCTAGATTTCATATTTCTTCACAATAACTTTTTAGATTATACCTTCGTTTTATTTAAATTTAGAGATAATCTCAAAGATCTCCTTTTAATTTGGCCTCGCAACACTAATTTAACTCGTGGTTTGCAATATTATTTTTCACTCTCGTATTTTAAAATTTTTGTACCAGGTATTTTAAACTAGTTATTATTAATTCAAAATAATAATATGAGCAATTTGCCCTTTTTAATATTATATTACTCTTAAGACATCAGTTACCCTCCTCTCAGGAGCGAAAGAACGAGAAGAACAAATAAATCTCCTATGTTAATTAAGAAAAGGACAAAAATCTAAAATTTCAACAAGTACATCAACATAACCAATGATATCTCAAACGCGGAGTTTAGGAAAGGTGAGAAGTACGCATATCTTGCCCCCATCAAGGTGGAGAGGCTATTTCTGGTAGACCCTCCGCTAAAGAAAAATATTTTGAAAATAAGTTTGATCAAAATAATATGCAAATACCATGTTAAGAAAGTACTAAGATAAAAACTAAATAAAACACAAATAACAATAAAGATGAACAATAAGATAGAAATCACATATATAAGAATAATACTACTACTCTAACAGAAATCGCTTGACTGCTATCTTATATTCTACCCTAATCCTCAACCTCTATGTTGTCCTATCTAGGGTCATATCCTCGGTAATCTAGAAGTGAGCCATATCCTGTCTAATAACCTTTTTCAAATTCTTCTTCGGTCTACCTTTACCTCTCCATAGACGCAGCACGCCAACCTCTCGCACCTTCTCACTGAGGCATCCACACTCCTCCTATGCACATGCCCAAACTATCGTAGTCTCGCTTCCAACACCTTGTCCACCACTGAAGTTACTCCCACCTTGTCCGGTATCACTTCGTTCCTGATCTTATCTTTTCTTGTACGCCCACACATCTATCGAAGAATCCTTATTTCAATTACTTGTACATTCTAAACGTAGGTGTTATTGACTGGTCAACATTACTAGAAAAAAGGTATTTTCCTACCGCCAATATGGTTGGACAACGGTCGGCTAACCGACTGATGTCCGACCAAACACAGCGGTCGGATAATGGCTGGTCGCACAAAGGTGTCCGACCGACTCGGTCCGACATATCGATCGCTCTTCGGTCGGACAACGGTCGCACAGAAGAATTTTTGAAAAATTATTTCTTGAGCTGTCCGACCGATTCGGTCGAATATTGTAATTTCTGGGAAAAAAATACCTAGATTTCGGACCGATTCGGTCGGAAATCTGGGTAAAACCTGTAAAATAAAAGCTGTAATTAGAGCTCCACCACCTGTAAATACAATAAAATCCAGCACCCAGTAAACAATAGGCTTCTACAAGCCTTAATATTTTTCTAAACAAGGCTTATCACCTTTAACCTAAAAGTTTAATAATTTACATAACATCAACACTTCATAACAATCAAACAAGTTAAACAACCTAATAACAAGTCTAACAATCAAAGACGAACTGTGTCGACGTTTGCTCAGAACTAGACTCGGAACTTAGACTCAGACGACGAACTGTATCGACGTTTGCTCTTGCCTTTCCCCGTGCACTTGCTCTTGCTCTTGCCCTTGCCCTTGCCCTTGCCCTTTTTCTTTCCCTTGTCCGAATCACCACAGATCAAGTTCACAATCATTTCCCGCATGGCATTCATACTTGCCTCATTACGTTAACGATCTTCTTCGCTCTTTCTCTTAAGCTCTTCGATTACATTGCGCAACGAGACTTCCACCGATGGATTAATTGAACTAGTAGGAGTGTAAGTGCAAAACAAACCTGGATTGAGACGATCTGAGGCATACTGTGATCCAAGGCCGTATGCACTTCCCTTCTTTACCCCGCCATTCACCTCCAATCATAGTGTGGTTTTCTCCTCAAGTGTCATTGGAGCTGGGGTACTGTTACCACCACGGATGCCTGACTTGCCATCATTTCTTCATAAGCCGTTGTAGCCTTTTCCTGAAAAAATTGACGATTTATACAAACAAGTTTGAATTTAATAATTTACATATGCCTCCCTAGCGCACTTCTCGACTGATGCGATGCAAATTGAGCCATAGCACCAACCATCAAGAGCCAAGCTCGAGAGCACAAAGAGTACACGTCAAGGGCTCTGGATGAGGGTTCGAGAGTGATTTGAAGTCATGAACTTGAGCGCCATTGAGGGAGGACCAACTACAGACCAAGGAGGAACACCTAGAGTCTATTTTGGGCTGTCTCCATACATCTCAGGAAGAGGCGGACCACCTACTCAATGAGGTGGACCGCCTACACAAGTTCAAGCCTCAGGATTTCTCCTAGACGGACCGCCTCTGCACATAGGCGGACCGCCCACTGTGCAGCCACCTCTGAAGAGAATAAAACAGGCGAAGCGCCTAGAGGGGTGGGCGGACCGCCTACCCTCTTTGACAGCATGACGGGAATTCCTTTAATTTTGTGTGTAATTCCAACTATAGCCATGCGTGGAATATATTGTTTTAACCTACTTTTGGGGTATTTAGGACCTTTCATTATGCATTGAAGGAGACAATAAAAGCTTCCCTTAGGTCTTTCATTTCTCTTAGCCTACTTTGAATGATGAACATGAAACTTGAAAGCTTGAGAGCTATTCAATGAAAACCCCTTGTATGGGCTTGATTTCACTTGGTCGATTCCAAGTTAAACTTGAATCCTTTGTTGATCATTCCGTTTGCGAGAGGCTAGTGTCTCTCGAGGATAGTTGCTTAGTGTAGGTGTTCTTTGACAATCACCCGAGGTGTATCGAAACAATTTCTTCGGTGCTACTTAGGTAATTCGTTCGAGCCACGTCTCGCTTTTATCTTTACTTTATCGCTTCCGTATTTTCCGCTACATCAGTTGGTATCAAAGCAAGGCTCGAAATTTGTTCTTACAAAACCTCGTTCCTTGTTCATCGTGTTTGTTATTGTGTTCTTGTTGTTGCTCTCGAAGAAAAATTAAAAAATTCAAAAATTTGGAAACTACAAAAAAATTAGTGATACTTGTTGGATTTGAACACCTAATCAATGAAAGTTATTGGGGTTTGATTGCTATCATATTCTCGTTCTTTTGGTACCCCTATATCGTGTTTTGGTATAGAGATTCAGAACTTGAAGAATCAAAACCCCCAGTTTTGAAAACCCTTGAAATTTTGCTTCGAACCCGAATCGAAGCTTGTTTTTTGCTTGTTTGGGTTGAAATCATTCGAGATTGATCTATGTTGTTTTCCCGTTCATTTGGTGCCAAAATATCTTGATTCGGAGTTGTGAATCAAAATTTGAAGAATTAAATCCCAAATTTTTTTGAAACCCTTGAAATTTGCTCAAACTTGAATCAAAGCATTTGTGTTGATTGTTTGGGGTTGAAACCATTGGGGATTTTTTGCAATAGTTGAATACAACTTTGGGTACCATTGGATTGCAAAAACAACTTGAAAACATTGGAATTTGGGTGCAAAACGAGCCAAAAACCCGCTCTCGAAAAGCTGCAGTTTTAGCTTGAGGCGGACCGCCTAGAGCTTGGACGGGCCCACTCAGTAACACCCTCTATGTATTTTGGTTCAGGCGGACCGCCCCACCTATTGGGCGGAGCGTCTAGCCCCATGTCGGGGCGCGGGTAGTTTGTTTTGTAGGATTTCGTGCTTTCTTTGTTTGCATTGCTTCCGGCTAGTACTTTTAGAGTAAAACTTCTACTTGATTAGTACTAGTTCATTGAGCTTGTAGGACTTTCGTACATAGAGGAGATTAGAAATCAAAGAAGACTCGTAATACATTGTTTGCTTCAAGTGCTCACTTAAATAGCCTACCGTTCATCGAGTCCCATCAACTCCACTCATCCCGGAGAGTATTTGGTTCTTGTGAACTTGAATAGTTATTAAGGAGGTTGTTCAACTACGACGAAGCCTTTGAAAAAAGCTTGAGTGATCCTACCCCTACCACTAAATTGTGTGTACCCGAGGGACATTCAAAAGTGAGAGAGCGTGTGAGGTTTTTCACTTTAACCTCTTTCTTGTCTTTGATTTATGTAGGTACATGGCCGGAGACGTTGGCGAGACCATTAAGGTCTGGGTGAGCATCTTGGCCACTCTCTTGGTCGAGGTGAAAGCCATAAGTACGAGGCTTGAGAGCCTTGGAAGAGAATGGACCCCGAGTGTCCAAAAATGTACCGGTGAAGGTATTAGTGATGGAATGTTGGGCATTCACCAATAAGTGTGCATTCCCCACAACTTGGACATTACCCAAAGTGATGAAGCTACTCGCTCTAGAGGTAATTCTACTACTCCTATCAGCAAACCATTAGCAATTAAGGGAGTTGGGGGAGATGAGCGAGGTGGTGGTGAAGAAGATGATGAGCTTAACATGACACTTGTGGTACGTAGGAGTTTGAGTTCCATGAGTCTTGAGGAGGAAGAGAATGTGCAAAGGGAGAATCTCTTCCATGCTAGGTTTCATTTGATGGGGCAAGTGGTCTCAATGATCATTGATTTCGGAAGTTGTGCTAATATAGTGAGCCAATCCTTGATTTTCCAATTGTAATTGCCTACTATAAAGCATCCACATCCATACCATTTACAATGGTTGAGTGAACGTGGAGGTTGAGAGTGGAGAAGCGAGTCTTGATTGAGTTTAGCATTGTAAATTATCGAGATAAGATAATGTTCGATGTAGTACCGATGCAAGCTTGCCATCTCTTGTTTGGAAGGCCATAGCAATATGATCGGAGTGTTGTGCATGATGGCCGAACCAACTCTTATACGGTTGTGCATTGGTTTGGAAAGTATGTACTCAAGCCCTTGACACTGAGGAAAGTAAGTAATGACTATAAGATTATGAGGGAATTGAGGGAAGCGACTATAGCTAAGTCACCTATGGTACTTAAGCCCGAAGCCAACAATCTTATTGTCATGCCCTTGCAAGTGAAAGTGAGAGTCACTCTACACCAAATAAAGACAATCTTGAGTCTCATTCCATTGTACTTGAACATGAGAGACAAAAGAAAGAGAGGAGTGAGGGAGTGACCGGTGACAATCCTAGAGAGGAAACAGGAGAGGAAGTGATGAGTGATGTAAGTGGATTGTCACTGAAATCTACACTTGGCATTGAGAGAAAAATGAGAGAAAGAAGAGGAGAGGAAATAAAAAAT
Source organism: Petunia x hybrida (assembly GCA_037355625.1). Classification (NCBI taxonomy): domain Eukaryota; kingdom Viridiplantae; phylum Streptophyta; class Magnoliopsida; order Solanales; family Solanaceae; genus Petunia; species Petunia x hybrida. The sequence goes on from JBBBVM010000803.1 coordinate 1,309,736, forward strand.
GAGAGTGAGGACACTCTTTGTTCTAACCATGTTTTATCTTCTTCTTCTTCTTCTGCTTGTTTTGGCTTATGTGTAGGTACTCTTGGAGGCAAGCTAGTGGAGCCTCAACCATGTGCTAAGGAAGGAAGGCAAGGTGATGACGATCCTCATTGCGAGCTTCATGAAGAGGAAGTTGAACTTGATACTTCACGTGCTATGAGTGCTCAAGGAAGCAACTCAAGTGTAAGTGTTCCTTCACCTTTTCATTAACATGTTTATTCATTGTCTTGTGAAGATTCAAAGCTAGTTGGTACTTGTGTTGCATTTAATGAATTTGCAAGTAGCATAGAGTCGACTAGTCAACTTGTGCGTGCATTTGAACCACTAGTTGAGAGGATTGATAGACCACATCATGATGTGAGCTCGGTATTCAACGAACATCTCTTTAGTGACTATACTTGTGAACATTGTTATGACACACCACCAATTTTTGATAAAGAGGAAGATGAGTTGTTTTATCATCACATCCTTCTTGATATAATTGCCTTTGGTGGACCTATGTGTTGTAGTGAGGATGATAGTGACCTTGAGGAGTCCAAATTGCATGAGTTGGACAAGGTTGTCTATGATGACTCCTCAAGTGTGAGTGATGAACTTAGTCTTGACATTTCCTATGTTTAAAAATGAAGTTGAGATGTCTACTTTTACTAATCCTTTGTTTGAGGGCATCTTTATTGGTCGAGGTGATTTGTATCGGACTAGAGTTGAGAATGAGCTAGAACCTCCATGGTGTAAAGGGTTTGAACCCGTAGACAACTCCTTGTTTGAGACTTTGAGTTAAGTGGGTGATTCTTCTATTGGCCCTACTCTTGATTGTTGGGTTTATGAAGAGGAAGAAGCCATTATCAATGCATTTCTTAAGAACTTGTCTTGTGAGGAGGGTTGTCTAGATGATAAATTTAGAAGTGTGGAGGTATATCTTGGTGTGAGTAAGAGTGCTTTTAAGAAGGGGAGTGGAGTGATTGATGCTAGTTGTGGATTGAGCTATTGCACTTACTCCATCCCATGTATTGATCGCACCTTGAGTGTTAATCATGCCAGAGCCATTGTGCCACAATGTGGTGAAAATGCATTGAAGGCTTGGCATGTTGGTTGTGAGCTTAGGGGTCGTAGGGACTTTTATTTGCTACATTTTGCATGTTTCATGCCACAATGATCTCTTGGCTTGTTATGATTGTGAGTGTTTGTTCTTGTTGAGCCAAGAATTTATTGTTTCCTTTGGGAACACAAGCTTTTTAATTGGTATTGATGCTTGGCTCTATCACAAGAGTGTGTTTTCCTTTTGCACTTACTCTTGTTAAGCTAACCTACTTGTGAAGTAGGAAACTTTGGTTGTGCTTGTTTTGAATGTAGGTTTTGATGGTTTGACTTCGAGGACGAAATCCTTTCAAGAAGGGGAGGATGATGCGGGACAAATTGAGCCATAGTGCCAACCATCAAGAGCCAAGCTCGAGAGCACAAAGAGTACACATCAAGGGCTCCAGAATAGGGTTCGAGAGTTTTTTGAAGTCATGAACTAGAGCGCCATCGAGGGAAGACCAACTACGAACTAAGGAGGAATACCCAGAGTCCATTTTGGGCCGTCTCCATACCTCCCAGGAAGAGGCGGACCGCCTACACAAGTTCAAGCCTCAGAATTTCTCTTTGGTGGACTGCCTCTGCACATAGGCGGACGCCCACTCTGCAGCCATCTTTGAAGAGGAGAAAACAAGCGGAGTGCCTAGAGGGATGGGCGAACCGCCTACCCCCTTTGACAGCATGACGGAAATTCCTTTAATTTTGTCTGTAATTCCAACTATAGCCTGCGTGGCTTATATTCTTTAACCTACTTTGGGGGTAATTAGGACCTTTCATTATGCATAGAAGGAGACTATAAAAGCTTCCCTTAGATCTTTCATTTCTCTTAGCCTACTTTGAATGATGAACATGAAACTTGAATGCTTGAGAGCTATTCAATGAGGCATTCAATGAAAACCCCTTGTGTGGGCTTGATTTCACTTGGTCGATTCCAAGTTGAACTTCACTCCTTTGTTGATCATTCTGTTTGCGAGAGCCGAGTGTCTCTCGAGGATAGTTGCTTAGTGTAGGTGTTCCTTGACAATCACCCGAGGTGTATCGAAACAAGTTCTTCGATGCTACTTAGGTAATTCATTCGAGCCACGTCTCGCTTTTATCTTTACTTTATCGTTTTTGTATTTTTCGCTACATCATTGACCCACACTACTTCTCCTTTTTTGTTCCTGTATATATGTCTCTTCTTCAAGATTTCGGGCACAGATACTGGCCGCCTTTCTTCCTTTTCCTACAAAATTAAAAAGATGACAAGTTAGATAGAAAATTAATGAGAGTTACATTAAACAATATATATAATATTTAATAAGTTACCATTATCATCCGCTGAGTCGCTGTACTAACTGAACCCGGTGTGCAGCGATCCACCATTTTTGGAGGCTCGCTACCTTTCCTTGGGCACTCTTCTTCTTAAATTCCTGACTCTCGCAGTATTGCAGATGTTTTACCCAAACGTCCGGGTATCCAATCGGGCTTCTTTCCTTTATCCCGACAATTATATAGGCTACCTTTGACTTTATCTGCGTATTTTCTGAGGAAATTGCTTCGGATAACGCTAACAAAGGAAGGGGTCCACTTACAATTTGTCTGAAATAATTAAAAATATCAGATTTTTTAAAAAATGATACTTAACTAAATTATTAAAAAATAAACATACTTACTACCTTAAAATCGTCAAACATGGACAGCTTTACATGGAAGGGTACCTTACCCCAGGATGCCCATGCCTCAATCCATCTACCTCTAATACATACTGTGACTATAGGAGTAGCCACGTGCGAGGGAATAAAACTAGATAAAAATCACTAGTGTTAATAATGTCCATATGACCTTCTGTGATTAACTTTAACTATTTTAGAACATGGAATACCCTCGTACCCTTGGGACTCGGATCAAACCACCTGCACCGAAAAAACACCAATCTTTTACGAGGCCAACCTGCTGTAAACTAGATTTCTAAAATCTCCTTAATCACACCATAGTAAATCAAAGTCTACATCCTAGTCACCAGTACCACCTTTCACACACACACCACTGTTGTTAGGTTTCTTTCCCAAGGACCATTTTTTAGTATGAAACTTGTACCCATTAACAAAGTACTTAGACATCCTCTTGTATTTATAATAAGGCCCGTGAGATATATCATGCAAAAATGGGAAGTTTATGCCATTATCCGGATTGAGTACCTATATAAAGTTCAAGATAGTTGTACACATTGAACCAACTAATATATATATATATATAGCAGAAAAAACTTACGTATTTGTTTATATAACACTTACAAATTCTCTAAACCAATCTGAAAAATTTTCATAAACAGCAGCATCGCCAAATTTTCCAATAAAGTGACTGGATTATGCGCCAAAAAAAAATCTCATTAGTTAGAATAATGATGAAACTTGAATGTTAGGCGTTAATGTAAAAAAAAATCATACTTGTAAAAAGGCGTGATATCGGGACAATTCAACAACACATGTGTTGTAGCTGCTTTTCCATTCCGGTCAGTGAACTTGCATACTTCAGTCATTAACTTTTCTGTACCAGGTTGATTGAATATAGAAAATGGTGGATAATTCGGATCATTGTTGTCTCCAATATCATGTCGATCCGGCCTATTTCACAAACATGGCACATTTTGATCAAAATAATATGAACAGAAATAAGAAGTTTCCCTAGCCAGATATACCTCACATATTGACTCCTCAATTTGGTTCCTGTTTTTCACGTCCAGCTTACACTTGCCAATAATTCTGCATAATATATTGTATTAATTAATTTACTTAAGATGAATTAAAAAAAGAGCTAATGATAACTAAAGAGACCTTACCTCTCAAAAGGATACATCCATCTGCAGTGCACCGGGCCTCTCACGAGGTGCATTGGAAGATGCTCCATTACATTAAAGAAACCAGGGGGAAAGATTTTCGTCAACTTAGTCGCGAAAACAGGAAAGTTACTTTCCAACGACTTAAGATTCTCTTCATTCAATGTCTTAGAACACAACTTCTTAAAAAATAGGCTCGTCTCTGTAAAGGGTTTCCAAATTTTATCAAGCAAGCCATTGAATACAATTGGGAGCAAGTTTTCCATGAAGATGTGACAATCGTGGCTTTTCATGTGAGTCAACTTTCCTTCTGTCATATTAACACACCTTTCTAAGTTTGAGCATATCCATCAGGCATCCTTAAATTCTTTACCCAATCACAAATCATTCTTTCTCATCTAATCCGAATGTGTAACCGGCCTTGGGCAGCCAAATCGTGTTGCCAAATTGAGATAAGTGTAACTCAGGTCGCCTGCAAAGTTCCTCAAAGTCCAACCTGGGCTTCACGTTATCCTTTGTCTTGTTCCTGACATCCATCACAATATTAAAGACAGCCTCAAAAAAATTCTTCTCAATATACATGGGATCCAGGTTATGTCGAAGAAGATTATCCTTCCAATAAGGCAACTCCCAGAAGATACTTTGTTTAGTCCAATTATGATCAATATCATAACTAGGTGCTTTAGATGGATGTTGGTCAGTAACCTTAGGATACACTTTAACCCTATCCCATATTTCTCCTCCTGACAACCTTCGCGGAGGCTCCTCAAAATCACCTTGATTCTTCATAAATGCACTATTGTTATTTCTAAACGGACGATCCATTGGCAAGAATCGATGGCAACAGTCGAACCATGTAATCTTACCGCCATTTTTCAAAGTGAATGCTTTTGTATCTTCCATACAATAAGGGCAAGAGAGCTTACCAGCAGTGGACCACCCAAACAACATTCCATAAGCTGGAAAGTCATTTATAGTCCTCATCAAAGAAGTATGCAGTTGAAAGTTCTGTTTCGTTGATATATCATATGTTTCCACACCTTCATGCCACAGTAACTTTAACTCATCAATCAAAGGCTGCAAAAATACATCAATCGAAGCTTCTGGATTATGTGGACCCGGGATAATGCAATTCAAAAACAGATAAGGAATAGTCATGTACATTTCGGGCAGAAGATTTTACGGCGTGACAAATATGGGCCAAAAAGAATAGGGTGTAGACGAGACATCAAAAGGAGTGAACCCATCTGAACACAGACCCAACCTTATTTCTTGGTTCACCAGCAAATTCCGAATATACCTAATCAAAATGTTTCCATGCCTTACCATCTGACGTATGGCTTAGAATGCCTGGCTGTTTTGTACGATTATGGTGCCATCTCATATGAGGAGCAGAGCTCATCGACGCATCAACCTCTTTAACCTAGGTATAAGGGGTAAGTAATGCATCGACTTAACAGGTATCGTCTTCTTTTTAGGGTTTATAACCGGCTTGTAATGAGGCTCCTCAAGAATTTACATGTATCTAATTCTACATCATTCTTATAACACAACAAGCAACCGTTGACACAACAATGAACTCTCCGTGCAGAAAGGTCTAACGTGGAAACCAAATTCTTAGTGTAGTAATAATCAGTTGGTAATGCCATGTTAGTCGGATTGATTTCATTCATAAGACCAATGATGGAATCCTTGGCTGCTTGAGATATACTAAAATCAGATTTAATACGTAACAATCTAACAACAATTGACAACTTGGAATGCACTGGGCCTTCATACAATAGACGACTAGCTTCCTCCAACCGTTTATAGAAGAGCTTAACCTCATCATTAGGAACGTGCTCAACATTTGGTTACGATGTACCCGGTTGGGATGGCTCGTCTGGGTACATCCCAAAAGCATCATTAACTATATCGTTCATTCGATAATTATTAAGATCATTTTTCACAAGCGGACGACTCCCACCGCCATAAGCATTTTGAAAATTAACATCATTGCCCATATCACCAGACTCTCCATGATAAACCCAAACAAAATAATTTGGCATAAAACTCTTCCTATAAAGATGCATTTCAACATCTACAAAACTTTATCCTTTTGTGCACTTGCGTTTCACACAAGGACATATAATTTGGCCATGCCGTATAAAATCATCAAGTATTTTCGCCTTTTTAATAAATTCTTGACCACCTACTACAAATTCATTCCTCATCCCCGCCGCTCGGGATTATTTTTATTATACATCCAACTACGACTTTCATATTCCATATCTACACAAAAATTACAAGTTTGAGATACATATTAGATTTGAAAGATTAAAAAAAATATTATTGTGAAACACTACCAACTTTTTTAAGATTAAGTAATTGTACAACTTACTAGTATTAGTAGTATTATATCTAAGTCAATTACTTTTATATTAACTAATTTGTTCTCTAAGATTATCATTTTGTAATTAATAACACTTCTCATTTGCAACTTATATCTATTTATTTGAAATGAAATAAAATCAAAGAATACAATATGGATATTTAGAAATAATTTATTTCATTAAAATGAATTTACAAAATAAGATATTTTAAGTTGCTTAGCTACTAACTTATAGCTAATGCCTACTGAGTTATTGTTGAGTGTGATACTTGTTCATTTGCTTACATATCTTATTAACTTCAACCCCATAATTCAAAAATAATCATAATTTTAATATATTTTTCTTTTCTTTGGGTACACTAAGCTTGACCAAGAATACTAGTTCAACCAAAATTTTCCATGTCCAACCCAACTAGTAACCAAAAGGCATCAAGATTGTTTTTTTTCAAAGTCCATTAGTAGTATCACTAAACCCCATCAACAAAATAACCTTAAAATTGTCAAACGTAATGATTTTCAATTTTTGAATTCTAGTTCTTAGCCTAACACTTATTTTTTGTTCACTTGACTTGAGCATGTACAACTCTTGGTTGCTTTTGTAGTGGTGAGCCACTATTATGTCTTTGTTGCTACAACTTTAGTAAATTTTTATGTAAAGTTTGAGCTTTTGAATAGTGCTCACCACTTATTTGTTGAAATGCCTCAAACATTCAACTTAACAACATGCCCAAACAATGTTCAACAACAACTCCAAATAATATTCAACAACAACCCCAAACAATGTTCAATAACAACACCAACAAAAATATTCATTAACAATTTTTTAACAATCTCAAACAAGGTTCAACAACAACAACCCCAAAACCAATACCAAACCAATATACATATCCATTTGTAGAGGACACATAAAGATTCTACCTTTAAAGCATATAAATGCTTATAATAACAAGAACTAAACAAACATAGTATACCAATATAATTTCATGAACTAGAATTCAAAAAATTGGAAGGAGAAAATGGGTTGTAACTTAAAAAAAAATTTCGTCTACCACCAGAAAACTTACAAAAAATTGGGTGAAAAAGTTAGGGTTTTCGGATTTGGGAGAAAATGAGTAGGAAAATAATGAAAAATAAACTTACCAATTTGTAGAGGAATAGATTTGAGATTAAACCTTGTTGATTTGAGATTCTCGTATTTTTTTTAAAAGATTTGGTGATGCAGCCCGAACACGTGGTGATCAAGTGTTCGATCCACCGAGTCCAATGACACAAAGCCAAGCCAAACTTCTGCACGATGTTCATATTCACTTGGCTTGGCCGAAGGAAAGCAACTACTCCGAAGCTGAGTATTCGAGCTCAAGAACCGAAAGCTTCATCTACAAGCTTGAGCTCGAAGAGGGGAGTGACCGAACCTTAACCGAGCACTCAACATCGGCGCCGAAGTAAGTTCAATTAACCGAAGGAAGGGCGATCAATGTCAAGAAAGAGCTGAGCAGAACAACTTAGCACCGAAATGAAGAAGCTCAAGCTCCAGTGTTCGAGGTCACGTGTTCGGTTGGAGGAGTGACCGAACACTCACTAAAACAGCCCTGCGTGTCTTACTCCTATTGGTCGCCATTGACCATTTACTGTTTTAGCCGTAGCATAGACTATAAGTACTCGATTACATTTCATTTGTAGAGTTAGTTATTGTTGAATGATCAAACATAGCAAGTGCTATTGTGAGTCTCCAATGGAGTCAAATCCCGATGTGGGATTTTAAAGAACTTGTGTCATTCGATATCTTCGATTGAACATTTTATTCCTGGTCATTCAGTTTGCAAGAAGCTTGTTCTTCTTGAGGATTGTTGCATAGCATAGGTACGTCTTGACCTTCATTCGATTGAGCTTTGAGATAGGTTCCTCACTGTTCTTTTGAATCGAAGCAAGATTTGTCTTGCTTCTATCTTTTATTTCTTGTTATTTCTTCCGCGTTTCATTGTGTCTAGCTTTCCCTCGGGTTTGCTTGCACCATCTTGGTATCAGAGCAAGGTTTGAGCTTGTTCTTACAACCTCAAATCCTGTTCGTTTATTTATGCTTGTGTCTCCTGTTTCAGCTTTCTTCCTTGTTGTTGATTGTTATTGCTGTGGTGTTTAACAAAAAAAAAAAAGTAGAAAAGAAAAATTCAAAAAAATTGTGGTTGATTGTTGGTTGTTTGGATTAAACAACCCTTGATTCTTGTTCACTATTGTTTCCTGATTCCAACGAGCACCTGTCGTACACGGTTGTCGACTAAGGTTTCGTGGCGAATTTTTGGTCTGTTTGAGCTTGGTGGTGACTGATTCGAACCCCAGCGTGCTTTGGTTGTTAACGATGGAGACTGGTGGCTCTTGATTGATTTGGGTGTGTTTTGTGCTTAAATTTTCGAAGTTCTATGATTTGAATCGTGTCGGTATGCCGGAAAATTGTTACTATTGTAATAGTGAACGGACACGAGGAGCTGAGTCTTAGCTCAAAGAACTTTGGACTGATTTCCTATGTTGTTGTTGTTACCGGAGTTGAAAGAAGCAACCCAAACTCTGTTGAAATTCTTGGTCAGTGAACGAAGTTAAGTGTCCGTACACCGGAGCAAAAACTTCACTGTTCCATTGAAGAAGAAAGGGGGTAAAGTGTTAAGATCAAAACCCCAGGTGAAAAGTTGTCGGCTAGAAAAGGGAAAGTGGATAAGGTAAAACCCTATCCGTACCAAGGAGGGACCACTCTTGTACGGACAAGAGTTGGTGCGTTCCAAAGAGGAATCGAAGGGTAGATTCTCCTAGGTTTTCACTTTTCTTGTGTTCGATAAATCTAGTTAGTGGATCTCTAGAGTAATTCTTCCTACTCGAGGTCGTACTAACTCATTTGAGCTTATAGGAACTCGTGCGTGGGTGACCGAAGTCCAACTTTTGTAGAAAATTCTTTGACTTCCGAAGCACAGAGTAAATAGAATCTGTTCCATCGAGTCATATCAATTTACTCATTCCGAAGGAGACATAGTAACTTGTCAAATTCGAAGGAACTTAGAGAAGTTGATCAACCGAGGAAGCCATTGGCTATAAGTTCTTGAGTGGACCCGAGTGCCACCCATCAAAGGTGAGGGAGTGTGTGAGGTGAATTCTAACCTTAACATTTTATTTGGTCTTTGATTTGTGCAGGTACCATGGCTGGGAATGGAGGCGATGGCAAAGGCATTGAGAAGCCTGAAGTGTTGTTAGCCGATCTCATGGATGCGATACAAGTCATCAGTGCCGAAGTAAGAGGAGTGAGTGCTCGAGCAGCTCAACTCGAACAAGGAAGTGTGTCCGTGGCCTTACCTGGGTCCGACGCTGGAACTCGCAACTCCACTCCGATGAAACCTGAGTTGCATGCTGAACTTGTTCGACAACATCAATTGACGAGTGAGGCTATTCGAAGAGAAATCTTGGGCAATCCCCAACCACAACCACAAAACTTGGGCAATCCCCAAGTTTCACAACAAAACTTGGGCAATCCCCGAGGTGATTATCAAAACTTGGGCATTCCCCGAGGTGAAAGAGTACCGCTTCCGATGGCCCGAAGACAAGTTGAGAACATTGATGAATGGGTCAACGAAGGAGGTCGTGAAAATTTCAGAGGTCGAGGCCAAGGCGCAAATGTTGATCGAAATAATGAGCGTGAGGCTGATGATCATTATGATGAGTATCCCGAACATGTTCGTGGTGTTCGAGATTCAAACTTAAGCAGTGTCAATATCACTATTCCACCCTTTAAAGGAACTAGTGATACAGATGAATATCTTGAATGGAACCTTAAAATGGAGCGAATCTTCGAAACCAATGAGATGATCGATGAGAGAAAAGCTGCCCATGCCATTGCTTCATTCGAAGCATATGCATCTACATGGTGGGTAGCTGACAAGAGGCATCGATTAAGGAATGCCTATCCCGAAGTCACTACTTGGGCACAGTTAAAGAGAGGAATGGATGCTAAGTATCTGAGTGCCAAGTATGGGCAAACTCAATTACAAAAGCTCTATGAGCTGAAGTAAAGGTCCAAGTCAGTTTAAGAGTATCATGATGAGTTCGAGAGAATTCGATTGAATCTTGATCTGGCAGAAGATGAAGAGAAATCCACTATTCGGTTCAAAAATGGCTTGGCTCGGGATGTGTCATCTCAATTGAGGCTACACGTGTACCACACGTTGGAAGATCTGTTCGAAGCTGCTACCGAAGCTAAGAAATTGGTGAAGGACGATAAGGAAAACCGGTATCGAGGAGTCGCTACTTCAACTCCTTTGAACCGAGGTAAAGATTGGAAGAGTCCTAATCCAACAAGTGCTAACACTGTTCGAGATTCAAAGAAACCCTTCGAAAGGGGTGTGACCGTTAACCAACCAAGAGAAGTGGGAGGTAAAGTTCAACTTAACTCTCCTAATGCATCAAATATTCAGCGTCATAAATGCAAAGGTTATGGTCACATGGCAAAGGAGTGTCCAACTCGCAAGGTTATGCTTTTGCTCGAAGATGGAACCGTCCATGAGCAAGCGAGTGACACCGAGGAGGAATTTATCGTGGAGATTGACCGAGCTAAGTAGGGTGATGGTCGTGAAGCTGCCAAAGCTGATCATCCAGAAATGTTTCTTGTGGTTCGAAGGAATTTGAGCTGCATGACCCTTGAAAAAGAGGACAACCAAAGAGAAAATCTTCTCCTTGCCCGATGTCGAGTGAGGTGGAAGGTGTGTTCGATGATCATCGACTTAGGTAGTTGTGCAAATGTCGTGAGCTAAACCTTTGTTTCACAAATGGGACTACCTACTTTGAAACATCCCCACCCTTACAAATTTCAATGGTTGAACGAGTGTGGAGAATTGAGGGTTGTCAAACAAGTGTGGATCAAGTTAAGAATTGGCGAATATCAAGATGAGATGATGTTCGATGTGGTGCCGATGCAAGCTTGTCATTTGCTATTGGGTCGATCATGGCAGTATGATCGGTCGGTTGTGCACAATGGGAGATCCAACACTTACACTGCAAAGCTCGAAGGGAAGAGTTTCATACTCAAACCCTTGTCTCCAAAACAAGTCACCGAGGACTATAAACGGATGAAAGAATTGAAAGAAGCGGCCAAAGCTAAGCTTCCGATGGGAACAAAAATTGGGGCCGAAGACACAAACTCACCGCCCGAAGTAAGAAGTATCTGTGAAATCATGCAACCGGGTGAGTTTCTACGAGGCAACGACAACGATCAGATGATGATTTGCCTCGTGCACAAGGGTATCTTTCTAAACTCTAATGATGATTTTCTAATGATAACCCTTTGCCTAGTGCTGTACAAAGTGTTTTGCAGGACTTCGGAGACATGTTTCCCGAAGAAATGCCAGGTGGATTACCTCCGTTGAGAGGAATCGAGCACCAAATTGACTTCGTACTGGGGTCTCAAATCCCCAACAAACCTGCATACCGGTGTAATTCAGAAGACACCAAAGAGCTCCAAAGGAAGGTTGATGAGTTGCTGAACAAGGGCCTTGTTCGAGAGAGCTTGAGTTCGTGTGACGTTCCTGTTATACTTGTCCCAAAGAAAGATGGAACATGGCGAATGTGTGTTGATTGCCGAGCAGTCAACAAAATAACGGTAAAGTATCGTCATCCTATCCCTCGATTAGATGACATGCTAGACGAGTTAAGTGGTTCTTCATGCTTTACGAAGATAGACCTCAGGTCCGGTTACCACCAGATCCGAATGAAACCCGAAGACGAGTGGAAAACCGCATTCAAGACCAAGTTCGGTCTCTATGAATGGTTGGTGATGCCTTTTGGCTTATCCAACGCACCGAGCACATTCATGCGACTGATGAACCATGTGCTCAAACCGTTCATAAATAAGTTTGTTTTCGTTTACTTCGATGACATACTTGTATATAGTAAATCTGTGGATGCACATGTCGAACACCTAAGCTTAGTGCTTGATAAGCTTAGAGAAGAGAAGTTATATGCTAACTTCAAGAAATGTGCCTTTTGTGTCGAACGTGTAGTCTTTCTAGGATTCGTTGTCAGTGCTAATGGTGTCGAAGTCGACGATTCAAAAGTCGAAGCCATCAAAGATTGGCCAACTCCAACCTCGGTATCACAAGTTCGTAGCTTTCATGGCTTAGCTAGCTTTTACCGAAGGTTTGTTCGTGACTTTAGCACCGTGGCAGCTCCTTTAACCGAGCTGGTTAAGAAAGACCATCCATTTGTGTGGAGAGAATCCCAAGAGAGGCCTTTCCAAGAGTTGAAATGGAGGCTTTGCTCTACCCCGTTGTTGCAACTCCCTGACTTCGGCAAAGCATTTGAGGTCGAGTGTGATGCGTCCGGAGTTGGGATCGGAGGAGTGCTTATGTAAGAATCGAAGCCGATCGCTTACTTTAGCGAAAAGCTTAAGGGTGCAACCTTGAACTACTCTACGTATGACAAGGAATTGTATGCCCTGGTTCGAGCACTCGCCCATTGGCAGCATTATTTGTGGCCTCGAGAGTTTGTGATTAAAAGTGATCATGAATCTTTGAAACATCTCCGAGGTCAAGAGAAATTGAAGGCATGCCAAGTGGGTTGAATTCATTGAGAGTTTTCCCTATGTAATTCACTACAAAAAGAGAAAGGACAATGTCGTGGCCGATGCGCTATCAAGGAAATATTCCTTAGTGACCACTCTCGCCTCGAGGCTCATGGGATTCGAAAGCATCAAGTCAATGTACGAAGACGATCCCAAGCTGAAATGAGTTCGTGACGCAATCTTGTGTGGCCGAAGAGTTGAGAAATATCAGTGGCACGATGGCTACCTCTTCAAGAATGGGAGGGTTTGTGTGCCAGTGTCATCGTGGAGAGAGCTCTTAGTGCGAGAAGCTCACTCCGGAGGCTTGATGGGACACTTGGGTGTCGACAAAACTCTTGGTATCTTAACCGAGCAGTTCCATTGGCCCAAAATGCGGCGAGATGTGGAAAATCTTTGCAACGCTTGTCTCGTTTGCAAGAAAGCTAAATCGAAGTCCCACCCTTATGGTTTGTATACCCCGTTGCAAGTGCCTGATCGACCTTGGGTTGATATATCCATGGACTATATGTTGGGGTTACCGAGGTCAGGGGTGGACATGATAGCATCTTCGTCGTAGTCGTCTGTTTTTCAAAAATGGCTCACTTTATTCCTTTCAAAAAGTGTTATGATGCACAACATGTAGCTACTTTATTTATTTCTAATGTTTTGAAATTGCTTGGTGTACCTCGTACTATTGTGAGTGATCGAGACTCAAAATTCTTGAGTCATTTTTGGAAATGTTTGTGGGGTGCCCTAGGCACCAAATTATTATTCTCGACGTCTCACCATCCTCAGACTGATGGAAAGACCGAGGTAGTTAACCGAACCTTGGAATTTTTGCTTTGAGCAATGACCAAAGGCAAGGTCGGAAACTGGGCTGATCGTTTGCCCATGATGGAGTTTTCATACAATCGAACGGTGCATCAAATGATCAATATGACCCCGTTCGAATGTGTGTATGGTTTTAATCCTTTGATTCCACTTGATTTAACCCCAATGCCTCGAGACTCTATTATTGATTTTGAAGGAACTCGGCGAGCCACTGCCTTGATTGAGTTACATAAAAAGGTGAAGAAGAACCTCGAGGAAGCTTATGCAAAGGTCGCATCAAAGAAAAACAAGGAGCGAAAGAAATTGGAATTAAAGAAAGGAGATTGGGTTTGGGTTCACTTCCGAATGGAACGCTTCTCGAACCAAAGGAAAGGAAAGTTGGCTCCTCGAGGGGATGGTCCATTTCAAGTGTTGACCAAGATTAACAACCATGCTTATGTGATTGACCTCCCTGGTGAGTATAACGTGTCCAACACCTTTAATGTTGCTGACTTAGTTCCTTGTGCTGTAGGTCAAACATCGGAGGGCGAGGAGTGCTCGATTTCGAGGACGAAGGGGAGGATGATGCAGCCCAAACACGTGCTGATCAACTATTCGATCCACCGAGGCCAATGACACGAAGCCAAGCCAAACTTCTGCACGATGTTCATATTCACTTGGCTTGGCCGAAGGAAAGAAACTACTCTGAAGCTGAGTATTCGAGCTCAAGAACCGAAGGATTCATTTACAAGCTTGAGCTCGACATCGTGCCGAAGTAAGTTCAATTAACCGAGCACTCAACATCGGCGCCGAATTAAGTTCAATTAACCGAAGAAAGGGCGATCGATGTCAAGAAAGAACTGAGCAGAACAACTGAGCACCGAAGTGAAGAAGCTCGAGCTCAAGTGTTCGAGGTCACGTGTTCGGTTGGAGGAGTGACCGAACACTCACTAAAACAGCCCTGCGTGGCTTACTCCTATTGGTCGCCTGTGACCATTTACTGTTTTAGCCTTAGCATAGCCTATAAATACTCGATTACATTTCATTTGTAGAGTTAGTTATTGTTGAATGATCAAACATAGCAAGTGCTATTGTGAGTCTCCGATGGAGTCAAACCCCGACGTGGGATTTTAAAGAACTTGTGTCATTCGGTGTCTTTGATTGAACATTTTCTTCTTGGTCATTCAGTTTGCAAGAAGCTTGTTCTTCTTGAGGATTGTTGCATAGCATAGGTGCGTCTTGACCTTCATTCGATTGAGCTTTGAGACAGGTTCCTCACTGTTCTTTTGAATCGAAGCAAGATTTGTCTTGCTTCTATCTTTTAAATCTTGTTATTTCTTCCGCGTTTTATTGTGTCTAGCTTTCCCTCGGGTTTGCTTGCACCATTTCGGTAAGAAATCGGGTAAGAAAAGAGAGAGAGGGTAAGAATGAAAGAAAGGAAAGAGAGAGAGAGAGAGAGAGAGAGAGGTGAAAAGATGGGCTGCCTCAACTTTTTGTTTAGTGTTGTCCGACTGAAGCGGTCGGGTGTCTTAAAAATAATAATATTTAATTATTGTTCCGCCGCTTCGGTCGGACGTTTTAAATAAAAAATATTTAATAAAAATAAATTGGAACATCCCACCGCGTGGGTCGGATAAAGGCCTCTGACCGAAATTTGATCTGAATTTTTCAGTCTGAAAGCTCTGTATTTCTAGTAGTGCAACACTCAGCTCTATACAACATAGTTGGTCTGACAAGTACTCTATAGAAACCCTTAATAGGACATTATAGCGAGCTTCCACTTCATCCAACCTGCTTCAATGCGATGTGTGACATAATCATCAAACTCTCCATTTCCTTGGAGTATTGACCCAAGATACTTACAGCCTTCTTTCATGGGGATTACTAGTGTATCAACCATCACTTCTCAATCCAACTCATGAGTTGACTCACTTCACTTGCACTTCATGTACTCCATTTTCGTTCTGCTCAGCCTGAAACCTTTAGACTCTTGAATCTGCCTCCAAACATCCAACTTATCATTAACTCCACTGCATGTCTCATCGACCAAGACTATGTCACCCGCAAATAACATACAGCACGATACATCCCCTTGAATACTTTGGATTAATTCATCCACCAGCAAAGAAAATATAAACGGGCTAAGCTCTAATCCCTAATGTAACCTTATCTCGGCTGGGAAGTGAATTGAAGCTGCTCTCACCATCTTCACTCGCGTCTTAACTCCATCATACATGTCCTTAATCGCTCTGATGTATGCAACAAGAACAACTTTAGACTCCATGTATTTCCACAAAACCTTCCTTGGGACTTTGTCGTAAGCCTTCTCTAGTCATTGAACATCATATGTAAGTCTTTTTTCTTGTCCCTATACTGCTCTAACAACCTCCTCAAAAGATAGATGGCCTCAGTAGTCAATCTAAATTGATTCTCGAAAATAGATACATCCCTCCTTATCGTCTTCTCTATCACCCTCTCTTAGACTTTCATTTTATGGCTTAGTAGTTTAATACCTCTATAATTATTGTACTTTGGAATATCACCCTTGTTCTTGTACCATGATATCATGATAATCCACCTCCATTTTTCGCGTATTTTTGTTGTCCTAATGATGATATTACAAAACCCAGTTAGTCGTTCCAAACCTACTCTGTTTGCACTCTTCCAAAATTCCATTAAAATCTCATTAGGCGCGGTCACTCTTTCCCCTCTCATCTTACAAACGGCCACCTTAACCTCATCTTCTATACACCCGCAATATTCAAAATTACAACAGCTCTCGAAATACTCTAAATGACCCATCACAATATTCTCGTCCCCCTCATCATTTAAGTGTTTATGAAAGCAAGCTTTCCATCTCTATTTAAATAGGCCCTTTTTCCATCAATATCATGTCATCCTCATTTTTAATACACCTCACTTGGTTTAGTTCCCGAGACTGCCTCTCCCTTGCCTTGGCGAGTCTACACAGCTTCTTTTCCCTATCATTGTTCGTAGTTTCTTAATACAGGCATTCAAAAACTGCATTTTAGCAAATGTAACCGCTAACTTTGCTTCCTTCTTTACCGTCTTATACTTTTTCCTGTTCATCCTCTTTATGTCCTCTTTTTTACTCTCCATTAACTTCATGTAAGCTACTTTATTGGCCTCAACCTTCCCTTGGACTTCTTCATTCTACCACCAAGCTTCTCTGTGTCTACTGATTACCCTTCGAGTCCCAAAGCACCTCTCTAGCTGCTCTTTTCATATAACCAGTTGTCCTAGTCCACATACTGCTTGCATCCTCTTAACTCTCCCAAGCCCCCATAGCCACCAATTTCTCTCCCAACTCCTGAATTTTACCACTAGTTAAGACCCCTTCACGCCATAGGCAGCTAGGCACTCGCTTACTTGCTCGGTAAGCATCCAAACATTCTGCCCGCATTCCATCCAAGCTAAATGGCCTCCACTCCCTTCAAAGCTAGGTGAGCGTGAACATCATGCAACTCTTTAGCTTGGTTTCTCATGAATGATCTTGATGTAACAAATAAGTTTTGAACAGTCTGGACTGCATCATCCTCCCTTTCTTGAGAAGATTTCGTCCTCAAAATCACATCATCATCATCATGGCATCTATGGGTCATTATCATCGTTGGCCTCTCCTCTATGGATTACATCTATCATTCTCCCTCTCTTGGAAAGGATTCATCCTCGAATTCGATTCCTGCAAAACATGGAGAAGGATGAGAATAGATAACTCCCAAGACTCAACGAGGCAATAGTTAAGTAGCCTCACAAGCACGTAACCATGATATGGCACAAGAGTACTACCAAACTGCCCAAGGACGATAATAATAACCGTCATGGCTTTAGCAAGCCCAAATATAAGCACGACCCTAGAAAACATGCCATCCTCATGGAGTCTACAAGTTCTAGTTGCCTACCATAGTAATTTCTAGTGAGTATCTTTCCAACAGCTCTCTACTTGCTTCATTTTACAAGACACGGAATGTCTTCCAAGGCTTAGTACAATGAAAGTAGAACATCTCAAACCCAAATTCGGGAATATCGTACCAGCCCATCCCAAAGCCATTAAGTCAAAAAAGTTACCACTTTTAAGATCAATTTTGAGGTCTAAAACCAATGAGGTCAACACATCAAACATAACACCTGTCTCAAAAAACTCAGATAGCAACAACAAGCTGTAGGAACAAGGGTATACCCAATCACAATAAGAGTATTCTATGGGAAGCATGTATCATCAGATACAAATATTTCCCATCTTCTATCCTAGCGTAAGAAAAAGCATCAACCCATGTGTAACAGTCAGAATTATCATTCATCTCACAATAGCTCCTAACACACTCATGACCTCATCATAGGCAAACAAAAAATAAAGAAAAGTGTTACCTAGTATAACTTCATCAATGGTGTCCACAGCAAACAACATATTTTCAAATCATGTATACAACCCAGCTCAATGCCGACGTTTGGACAACACAAAGACGAAACATGATTTAAACAAGGATACACATTTTCCTTCTTACGACAATGCCCTCTACCAAGTGAACTATACTATCAAACAAGGAGTTAATTCAATCGCAAGAGGGACTATTAAGAAACTCAAACTCATTATCAAATAAACAAGTATCTCTAAGTAAGAATAGTTTCACAAGAAAAGTCTCACAAAAGTTCACATCACTTTTGACGTCAAAATAATCAAAGCTCATCACACAATTCAGTTTCATTACCGTGCTCAGCTTTGACATCAAAAGAACTCAAAGAGGACTCCACTCCTTCAATTAAAGGATCAAACAAGTGATGATTAAATTTTACTTCTAGGACAACGTGCAATCTTTCATCAGTAACATCCAAAGAGACATTACTTTTAACACTGCCCTCAAAATAAGTGTCAACACTAGTTTTCATTACATCAAACTCGCAAGTACCTCCAATTTTAGGAGCACATTAAAGAACAACTGGTGTATCATCACAAACCTTATTCAAATTTTCATTACAGGGCAGTGACGTCTTAAGGTCCAAACAAGGCATAACACTACTCAATCTCACGTCATTAGCTTGCTCTTAACTAGCTTCTAGAGTATTGAGCGTTGTAGACTCACCTTGAAGGTCACAAGATTGACCTTCTTTACCTTCATTCCGTTCCTCCTCAAGCTTAGAGTTGATACGGTCAGCCCCTAAAATGCCCTCTTCTTGCGCTTCGAATAAGTGGTGCTCACTCCCAAGCTTGTCTCCAATGGCACCTACAAGAGAATTTAAACAACTAGGGAAAAAAGAAGAATTACAAGTGTTAGAGTGAAAACTTACTCTCCTTTGTTTTCTATAATATTCTTTTCAATTACATTATTTTGTTTCTTTTATGGTAGCCCAACTATATTAATCAACCCAAACTCCCTATTTTGATTGGCACTACACTTTTCTACATGCGTAGAAGAGACATATGCATTATTGGGACTTTTCTTTGTAAATGGGAGTAACAACAAAGACCATCATTCTTCGTCTACTACATGCCTTATCCAATCTCGCACATATGGAATGTCACGAGCTAAAAATCATGGTTGCCCGAAACATAAGTCACATGTTTTAATAGGATACACATCACACCAAATCGTTTCAAAGTACTCTTAATATGACACTATTACATTGACCTTCCACTTAACATTATACCTATCATAGAGATATGGATATCTTCTACTCCCCCATGTTAAGTGCAAAAGATCAACCACTTCAGGAGAAATAAGTGTGGCTTCACACAAGTCATCAAGCTCTAGATCAAAGCCCTTATCACCACAACATTCACCTTTAACTTGTTGAACCTATGTTTTGGGATAACATCTTGGGGATTGGCTAAGTCTCACTCAAAATTGCCCAAGTTTGACTCAACATTGCCCATACTGTTCCTAATATCACTTAATTCATTCATAATTTAAGCCAAAGTAATTTCAGCCTTAGTTTCAACCTCTTTTCCTCTTCCAGTCATTGTACATACACAACAAAAACTAATAAATATGGTTAAGGTTAGAAATTACCTCACCTTCTCCCTTACTTTTATGTGGTGGTACTCAGTTTCACTCAAAAAGCTAGGTAGGATCACTCAAACTTGCTCAAATGACTTCCTTGAATTGATCAACTCTTTAATAATCTTCAAAATCCACAAGCACAATAATTCTCTTTGGGATAAGAGTGAATTTATGTGACTCTATAAGGAGACACCTCTTTAAAGTGAGGACTTGAAGTCAAGGAAATAACTACGAAGGTTAGGAAATTGGATAACAAAGGCACGAAATTATCCCTACATTCAGCTAAAAAATTAGTATACATTAGGTAGGAAAAATACCCAAAGAATATTAACTAGAATTAATTCTACAAAGAAAAGGAAATTGCTAAGAAGAACTACACCCTTTCCCCTTAATAATTTCGGCCAAAACCTCTCCCTTTTGGGATGGGATTTGTTTTTCCTACTTTGTCTTTCCACCTAAACTAGGAATAAGTTTTTCCTTGTTTTCCCTTTTTCTCATCTTTCCCGTATTTCCTTGTACACTAGGTTGCTGCGTTTTTCCCAATTTTCTAGAGAATAGAACTAATTTTTGTTTGTAGAATAGGTCAACCTCTTCTTTTTTGAATGAGATTTGTTTTCCACCTAACTAGGAATAGGTTTTCCTTGTTTCCTTGTCTCCAAACTTTTCCTTGTTTCCTTATTTTCATTTCCTTGTATCAGCCTAACCTCTTCTCCCTTTCCACTTGGTTTCAGCATGTTTGCTTCTCAAAAAAATGTGTGGGAATAAATAAGTTTTAGGATCAGACACCCCTTATTTTTATCAATTCAAGAACACAACAATGTTATTCAACAATTAAACACACGGCTGCTCCTATTTCTACTTCGGCGCCTCAAGGTTCTTCAAAGATTCTCAATCAAGAACTCCTAATATTTTTCAAGAAGAATTCAAGAATTCAAAAACCTTAAAAATCCTAGAAATAGCACGTCAAATACATGGCTGAAACAACACAAAAACTCGGCAGAAATCGTCAAACTTTCAAGAATCGCTCAAGGTTTCAAGAACCCTAGTTCTTTTTCCTTAATTTAGCGTGTTCCTTGAACCAACAAACATGTGGATTCAACTATTTTTTGGGTGAAAGCAGCCAACACTCTTATCAACTCAAGAACACTACAAGACGACATTCAAGAATTTATTAGAATCATCCAAGAACTCAAATCACATGGTTGCCTTTAAGTTTTCTCACTTTAAACACTTAAAGATTGTCAAGAACTCAATCAAGGGTTTCAAGAATTGTTCAATAACAATCAAGAACTTCAAGAACCGTAGGAATTCAAGGACAAAATGCAACACACAATCAAGAACTTCAAACCCTATGGCTTGAAGTACAAAAACGCACGGGTGAAACACCAACCTTGGTCGTCCGCTTTTTTTTTTTTTTTTTTTTTTTTTTTTGGGTTAAAGACAAAAAAATCAAGAACCTAAACTAGAAACCCTAATCCAACGGCACGAAGAAAAAGACTAGGATTGTAAGGATAATCTTTTGGCTTGCTTTGATACTAACTGATGTAATCACTGTTTGATACTAACTGATGTAATCACTGATAGAAAATATAGGAACATGACACAATTCGAAATAGAACTAAAGCAATTATGAGGAACTAGTCTAACTACCTTTTTCATTGAATTCAAAAGGCACCTACGCTAAGCAATAATCCTTAGGAGAACATGCCTCTTGCAAATTAAATGATCAAATAGGGAGTTATTCAATTGAAAGTCACCAAAAGAACAAGTTCACAGAATTTTGCCGAGAGAGCAAAAGGTAACGTGTTATTTGATTTCATGACTAGATAATAGAAATAAATTCTAAGTGTCACTTTTATAGGAGAATTAAACATGCCTAGGATGTTTAAAACGTAGACACAAATTGGCTTTTAAAACAAGGCCAGGCAGGGCCAAAAAAATAGGCATCAGTAAAGAATAGTCTAGACTTATAACTCGCTCGTTGAGTGCTCATTGAGAGAAACAAGTTGCTGCCCCAAACGTCCAAAGTACTAAGGTGCTCGTTGAGCTACTCAAATTGCTTCCCGTTCACGCCATAGACAGCTAGGCGCTAGCTTACTTGCTCGTTGAGCGTCCCAACAAGCTGCCCGCATTCCTTCCAAGCTAAATGACTTCCACTCCCTTCCAAGCTAACTGAACGTGAACATCATGCAACTCCTTAGCTTGGTTTCTCATGAATGGTCTTGATAGCATGAACAGGTCTTGATCAGTCTGACTGCATCATCTTCCCCTTTTTGAGAAGATTTCATCCTCAAAAACACAACATCATCATTATGGTATCTACGGATCATTATAATCATGGCCTCTCCTCTATGGGTTACATCCACATCATTATGACAAATTGGCTTTTAAAACAAGGCCATGCAGGGCCACAAATATAAGTATCATTAAAGAATAGTCTAGACTTGTAACTCGCTCGTTGAGTGCTCTGTTGAGAGCAACAAGTTATAACCCCAAACGTCCAAAGTACTAAGGCACTCATTCAGCTACTCAACTTTTTTCCCCTTCATGCCACAGGCAGGTAGGCGCTTGCCGACTTGCTCGTTGAGCGTCCGAACATTATGTCCGCATTGTTCCAAGCTAAACCGCTTCCACTCCCTTCCAAGTTAGGAGAACATAAACATCATGCCACTCCTTAGCTTTGCTTCTCGTGAACGGTCTGATAGCACGAATAACTCTGGATTGCATCAACCTTAGTGTACCATCATTCACTAAAGCCACTACTAAGCTCTAAAGAACCTAGAAGGCTACAATCGAAAGAACAAAAGGCTCCCCAGTACACTATACAAGAACCATACAAGTGAATTAAACTAATACTAAAACAAAGGCACAACACAATAAGACAAAAGACAAAACTAACAATCTAAATCGAAACTGTAAACGCAAGTGAAAGTTCACAAAAGAAATCAGTAATGCAAGTTAAAGTGAGCATTTGTATATGATAATGCTAAGTGAAAAATCCAAACTAAAATTTTGTCTAAACAATATTATAAAATATAAAAGAGCATAAAGAAATACAAAAAACTTAGTGTAGCTGATTTGATGTTGAAAGGCGGAGGTGTTACAGTGGAGGTGATGTCTGATCTGGCCATCACCAATATGTGGGGTCGTCGTTAGTGAGCGGAATTGGGTAATAGGAGAGAGAAGATTGTACCTGATTACTGCCGGTGGTGGGCATTGTCGGGTGATGTTTGGAGAATGAAAAGAAAATGAAAGAAAGGAGAGAGAAAGAGAAACAAGAGAGAGATGAGATACAAAGAGATAAAAGAAAGAGAAGAGAGAGAACAGGCGTTGATCTTACATAGTGGTAGTGGTGGAGGGAGTCGCCGGTTGTGGTGGTGATCGAAGAAAGACTATTGAAAACATAAAAGCGTTTGAGCAAGAAGAGAGAAAGAGACGTTGAAGTACAACTAATTAAATATTCAATAAAATTTGAAATACTCATATAGGGGATATTTAAAGACTACGAAACTAAAGATACAAGGAATTACACCTATGTAAGCTGTAAGCTTTGGTAACAGTATGTGAGATTCTGACTAGTATGGTCATTCATTGAAGAACATTCACCATTTCAAAATTAATTTATTTTAAGCCAATCATAATTAGCTAGAAAAAAATACCCATACCTATTTTTCCGCCTCTCTGCCGTATCTGGCATCTGTGCCATATTCACCAGTAGGTTTCGTCGTTTCCAAAATCAAATTTTCTTCTAATTTAAAATTTTAAAAAGTGACCACAATTGTAAAAGATTACTATTACTATTATTAAGTATTATTCTGTATATTCATCTTAGGAAGCTCAAACTGTTATGACTAATATAGAGCAAGCTTAAGCAAAGAATAAAGTAACAAAGACATAATCATTAGTAAAAAGAAGACGCAAAAACCATTACTATTTCCCAAAAACTAGAATTTTTTTCACACTATAGTATTTTATTTCCAAACTTTGGTAGATTTATCCAAATATTTTTCTAAAACTCCAGAATTTTTTATTGAAACTTTCACTCTTTAAGTTCAAACCCACAGGAGAAAATCCTGAAATTTCAATATTTCTAAAACAATACTGATTAGTCGTTTCAAGAGTTCTAACTCTGATTTGTGAGTCAACAGTCATAAAAACTCCGCAAGGTCTATTATGACTTATCTATAAAATTTGAGCTGAATCGTACCTTGTTTAGTAGGTATTGAAGATATTTTTATTTTCTAGTTACGGCAAAACTGGATTGTGGTTTTCAAGCTTGTTTAGAGTAAATTAGCCCTGTTTTAAAATTCAAAAGTGTTGTTAAATTTGCATGGTCATTTTTTACCGTTGTGAACTTTTAAAAGTGAAATCCAAGGTCATTCACATTATTATTACATATATTTCAAAAGAAGAGATCTTTCCTCCTTCCGTTCAACCCTTGTCTTATTTATCGGAGATCCATTTTGAGGTCCGACTTTGCAAGAAAGTCATAAATTTGTTTTGGGTCTTGCGTGCAAAGTTAGGCGTGATTCTGAGAAACGTAGGGTCCCGTTCAGACCCAAAATAAAGCACCAACTTGTGTTGTTAGTCCATCTAGTGCCAACCTTGCGCGATGGTGCCGGGTTGGGCGCGGCAGCACTGGCAAAAATATTTCATATGTGCGAAAGTGCGTGCCTAGGTAAGATCCTGCTGGGCAAATTTACTGTCGCGACTGCTTCAACGCGATAGTGCTATACCAGGGTATAAATAAGATCAATTAGTCGACAAAATTCATTTTTGATCAGATCTCATGGTTGAAGTCGATGAGGACAAAAACGTCCTGGTTGTTAAGGTAATGTTTCTAAACTTTTCTATGATGATTAATTGGAAGTTTGTGTTTAGGAATTCTTGAACTTGGGCTAGGATGAGTTAGGTTAGAACCATAGCTTTGGGAGATAAGGGAATTTAGGTATATTGACCTCGGAATTATAATCCAGTCGCATAATTGATATCATAAAACTATGAGGAGTCCGGAAGTATATCCTTTATAGGTATTTTAGTAATTTTGCATTTATGTCTTATAGTTAAATACTCATTGTGTGAGCATCTATACGTGTTATTCTTCTATAGCTCAGAGAAAGATAATTCTGAGAGGCTTCGGAAAGGAAAACAAATTGTTCAATAGCCGAATTGACCACAGAATTTACGTAAGTGATAGGATTCATTTTCTTGACAGTCTTTGGCCCAATGGATATCGTATTCACATGTTCTTTAAGTGAGTATCTTCCGACATGGCGCACTAACTATATTGCTGCTTTGAATTTCATCTACATATTGTATTTAGTCATATTAGGGGTAGGAGGATTTCACCCCAAGAGTAGGAGAAGTCCACTCCAGTTCTTATATCTCCCGGTAGCAGGAGGATTTTTCTCCGGTGAGTGGATTTATGCACATGTGTCCCTATTGCAGAATATTTCATTTCATTCCATTTCATTACATAAGTTGTTGGTTGTATGTGACTGTATGCATTAATTTGTGTGTGCATTGATTATATGTTACTCTGATTATTGATTCTTTGATTCTCCCAAGATAGCCTATCTATTCTTCAAGGTAGCTAGCTAGCCGTTACTTAGTCATTTTGACTAATTCCCTACCTGTTTCCTATTTTGTTTTTTTTTTGTTTCGTCAGATTTCGCTTCAGAACTCAGCTCGGTGCACGATTGAGGAGCGAGAACGTTCCAACTGTCTATGGTTAACCATCTTTTATCCGCGAAGGCCACCAGCTATAGATTTCTTTTGTTAGATCTATTATGCTCTATTTGGGAGATGTATGTACTTTTTATACTCGTATATGTCTTGTCTAAAAACCCCTGAACCTTGTACTTGAGGTAGTTAGCTGTGTTTTTTTGGCAACTTGTATGTATGCATATATGGCATGTCACTTTCTGAGCTCTTTAATGTATCTTCCTGAGTTTAAATTGTTCTATATGTTAATTTAGTCGATAGGGTTTGCCGATAGGTTTATTGGAGGATGTTTTCTACCTGCACCGCATAGCCAAAAGTTTGGGTCATGTTAGTTGATATCCTAACCCAGTTTAGAGTCTTTCCAGATCATGA
This sequence comes from Petunia x hybrida, assembly GCA_037355625.1. NCBI lineage: Eukaryota > Viridiplantae > Streptophyta > Magnoliopsida > Solanales > Solanaceae > Petunia > Petunia x hybrida. The sequence continues at coordinate 1,335,535 of JBBBVM010000803.1, forward strand.
AAGTGTCTAATAGAGTCTAATTGATTGGGCGGAGACGCCACTACCTATGTAGGAGAGCCTATAGTGGCATTTAGGCAATTTTCTTTCTTTATTTCCTGATTGTGGTTGAGGCAGAAGTATGGCTACCAAGGTAACGAGTGTTGTGGATCGTGCTGGTGATCCGATTATTAAGGCCCAGCAAGAGGCCTTAACAGTACTATTCCCTAAGAGGTAGTGTGGCCCGGGATTCATTGTCACTCTAGCCTTCTAGGATGCCTTCATGAGGTATTTAGCTACTCAGTGGCCCTAGGGACCTCCTATGCCTTAGGCAGCTCCTCTGGTTGCAGCTAAGGCCAGTGTTCAGGCTCTAGGAGCTCTTATTGCAGCTAAAAAACTTACTCTAGTAGTTCATGTTCTAGAGTTAGCGGGTGTTGTGCCTTAGGTTGTTCAGGCCAGTCAGCCTAGCCAAGTGGTTCCATCTGGGAACCTAAAGAGATTAAATCATTTCACTAGTTTATAGCCGTCGACTTTTGCAGGCAGATCATCAGAGAATCTTTGGGAGTTTCTGGACCGCTGTCAGTAGATATTGGAGGCTCTGGGTTATTTGGAAGATTATGGTGTAGACTATACTCTTTTAGTTGGTGGTCCACCGTTGGCATGGACTACGCTGCTCTCAACTAGGCAGGTTTTGCCTAAGTTTACCTGGCACAAATTCTCTTACCGATTTATGGAAAAGTTTCTCCCTTGCAGCGAGCTGGAAGAGAAGCGTCGTCCATTCAAGTGGATAGGGCAGGGTAACTTGTCTGTGTCTGATTATGAGATTCGATTCTCAGATATTTCTCGCTATGCTCCAGACTTAGTTCCTGAGCCTTTAGAGCGATTTAAGAGGTTCAATGATAGGCTTTCTCTTTCCTTGAGATCCAACGTGGCTTGTGAAATCGAGGCTGGTACTTCTTTTGATTAAGCTATGGATATTGCTCATAGATATAAAGCTTATCATAAATTGGAGCATAAAGAGCTTAAGTGATAAGACCCAAACCCCCACAAGACTCTTCACTCGGAGCCAAGCTAAGGACATCCAAGGAGTACACCTACACTTGATGAGGAAGGGGCTAGAAGAAGGAAGCGATTGGAAGCCGTTCCGAGTGCTTAAAGTGCAAGGGGAGCAGCCCAGTCATCCAGGCGCTCCGCCTGAAGAACCAGGCGCTCCGCCTGAGCAAGCCTAGGCCTGGGCGCTTCGCCCAAACTCTGGGCGCCCGCCTAGGCCACCCCACTGCTTGTTTTTGCGGGCGCTCCGCCCGACTCTTGGGCGCTCCGCCCGGAATGCTGAAGGACGAGATTCCTAGTTATGTTCAAACTATTTTGACCCTACGTGGTCCTATGTTCCTAAGCCTAAGTGTGGGCATATTAGACCTTTCATATGGTGTCTAAAAACACCTATAAATAGCTAGTTGTGTTATTATTTTCATTAGCTTACCTTTGATGAAAAACAAATACTTGTGTTGAAGAGTTGAACTCTTATTGAATGAAAATCCTTGAATTGGGACTTGTTCTTCCTCTAGCGGATCTAGATGAATTCCAATCCCCCCGACCATTCTACTTGCGTGCTCACGTTAGCTCGAGGGTAGTTGCCTAGCGTAGGTGTTCTTGACCTCCTCTCGGGGTGTAACAGAACAAGTTCTCCGTTGCTACTTGAGATTTGTGATCGAGATACGTCTCGTTCTTATCCTTTTTATTTTCCGCATTTGATTCTTATCAGTTTGGTATCAGAGCAAGGTTCGGGTATCGTTCCTACGAACCCCGACCCTTGATTCTCCGTGCCTAGTATCTCCTTTTAGTTTTCTTGTTGTTGAAGTTATTGGGAAAAAGAAAATTACAAAAAAATTGAAAAATTCAAAAATTCAAAAATTGGTGTAACTTTTTGGTGTTTGTGATTCTTGAAGTGGGTGTTATAGATTATCGATCCTTGTTGAAAACTTGACGATTGGGTACCAAATTTGTTGGGATTGGATTGAATTGAAAATTGAAAACCCCAATTGTTGATAAACCCTCCCAAACCCTTGTTCTTGAGAAAATTGATTGATTTTGGGTTGTGTGTTAATGGGGTTTTGGAATTGATTATTGGGGATTGATCTCTGTTGAAAACCGAACAATTTGCAACAAGAATCGTGTAATTCGGAGTTCGGTAACATAGTTTTTGAAGAATCGAAATCCACTTTTGAACCTTGAAACCCATGTTGCAACCCCAAACTTGAAAACTTTGAATCTTGATTGAGCATTATTTGTTGGTTGTTTGGGTGTGAAATTGATTGGGGATTGTAGGTTGTATCAAGGAGCAACTTTGGGTACCTTGGATTTGCCCAAAACACCTTGGAATCGACCTAGAAATTGGATTGAAAACGAAGAACACGGAGTGGAAAAACCCAGGTGTTCTTCGTCCAGGCGCTCCGCCTAAAGTTTGGGCGCCCCGCCTGACTTGTGCTTGCCCCAGGTGCTCCGCCTAAATCCCAGGCGCCCCGCCTGCCCAACCCCACTGATCAATTTTTGGGCGCTCCGCCTGAATCACTGGAGGGTTGCATTTGGGTAGTTTCTTCTAGGATTGCTTGTTCTTTGTTGCCTAATCTCTTATTAGTGCCTATCTAAGTACTCTTTCTACTTGAATTAGCACTAATCTTTCATTGCTTATAGGTTGATTCATGCATTAGTTGGAGAGTAGAATTCCAAGAAGAATTCTAGACTCTTTTTGATTCAAGTCCTCACTTCAAAGTGCCTAGCTTTCATTGAGTCCTATTAACTCCACTCACCCCGGAGTGTGCTTGACTCGTGAATAGTTTGGTTGAGTTGAGGAATTGCTACTCATCTATGTGAAGCTTTGGAACCACAAGTCGAGTGAAATACCCACCGTCACTATACGAGAGAGCCGAGTGATTTCAAGTGAGGGAGTGTGTGAGGTTGTTTACTAACGTTTGTTACTTGTGTAGGTACAATGTCTTCCGAAGGAGATGATTTTGCAAAGAGTGCCCTTGCTACTATCCTCGCCAAATTGGATAGTATGCACTTGAGGATTGAAAGCCTGGAAAGGGTGAACTCTAGTGATCTAGTTGAGCAAGGGACTTCTAATGTACCATCGGAAAAAGCGACCCCGAGTGTCCAAGTCGAGAAAGGGACCCCGAGTGTCCCGGTTGAAGTCTCAAGTACTCCTAACTTTACTCCGGAGCAAGTTAGCCATGTCATTGAATTGCTCAATCAACAACGGGCAAAGGAGGAGCGAGAGAGACTTGATCAAGTATTGGGCAATACCCAACGAACGGGCATTCCCCGTATCTTGGATAACCCCCCCAAGAAACATTCCACTACCAAGGCTCATCCGAAATGTGCAACCTCTTGAGCAAGCCGATGAAGCTCAAGAAGGGGAGGAAGCCGATTATGGAGATGATATGTATGGGTTTGATGATCACTTTCAACCAAGGCGAGGTATGAATTGGGGTCGAAATGTGGATAGAGGTAGGGGCCGAGGTCGAGGGCCACCTATGGGTTATGTTGGAGGGAATGCGAGGAGGGAGTATGGTGTGAATGAAGATCACTATGGGGGCCAACCGGAGCCTTTCCGTGGGGGTCGTGACAACACCAGCATCAATAGTGTGAAGCTTAATCTCCCAACCTTTAAAGGGAATTGTGATCCGGCGGCTTACATTGAATGGGTGCTACACATGGAAAGATTGTTTGACACAAATGAGATGACCGATGAGAAGAAAGGTACCTATGCTATTTCATCCTTTGAATCCTATGCATCTACTTGGTGGGAATCCGTCAAGAGATCAAGGAGTAGAGCGGGGGTTCCCGTGAATGTGGGTTGGAATGACTTGAAGGGTATCATGAGTATCAAGTACATCACTCCTAGATATCGGCAAGAGCAACTCAAGAAACTTTATGAGTTGAAGCAAGGTGTCAAGACGGTGCATGAATACTTTGATGAGTTTGAAAGAACTCGAATGGCCTTAGATATGGACACCGAAGATGAGGAGCAAGCCGTGATCCGTTTCATGAATGGTTTGAGCTACGGTATAGCTTTACAATTGAGATTGCATGCTTATCTTTCACTCCAAGAAGTTCTTGATGCCGCTATTCAAGCCGAGCAATGGCTTGAGAAAGAGAAGTCCAACCGTTACAAGAAAAACACTTCTACTTCCATGAACAACTCAAAGGATTGGAAAAATCCTACTCCCAATGCAAAATTCACAAATGCAAGTGGCCCTAGTGGAGCAAGTGCTAGCAAAGAGGTGAAGAAGCCGTTTGAGAAGTACACACCCAATGTGGGAGGTAATTCTAAAACCCAATTGAATACTCCTACTTCTTATTCCATTCAATGTCACAAATGCAAGGGGTATGGACACTTTGCTAAGGAGTGTCCTACGAAGATGACCATGGTTCTTATTGGTGAAAATGTATATGAACAAGAGAGTGAACCGGAGGATGATGAGGGTGTAGAGGGAGATGAGGGAGTAGAGGAGGATGATCAAGTTGACACGGTGGAGGATGAGGAACCTCATACTTTTCTAGTTGTGAGGAGGACCTTAGGAGCTATGATTGTGGAGGATGGTGAAACCTTGCAAAGAGAAAACCTTTTCCATGCTAGGTGTCGTGTTAAGGGTGTTGTATGCTCTATGATCATTGACTCCGGGAGTTGTGCTAATGTTGTGAGTCAATCTCTTATAACCCAATTGAAGTTGCCTACCGTGAAACATCCCAAGCCCTATCGATTGCAATGGCTTAGTGAATGTGGGGAGCTAAAGGTAGTGAAGCAAGCAATGATCAAGTTCAAAATGGGTAGTTATGTTGATGAACACTTGTTCGACGTTGTGCCCATGCAAGCTTGCCACCTTCTCTTTGGAAGGCCTTGGCAATTTGATCGACAAGCGGTCCATGATGGGCGTGTCAACACTTACACGCTCCAACATGAAGGGAGGAAATTTGTGTTGAAGCCCCTAACTCCCAAACAAGTGAGTGATGACTACAATAGGATGAGGGAGTTGAGGGAGGTGGCAAAGGCAAAGTCAATCATTGAGACTAGCCCTTTGTCCAAAAGCATGGTGGCAATCTCACCTTCTTCTTCTACCGGTGGCATTTGTGCCATGATGCAACCGGGCGAGATCTTAAAGGGAAATGATGGCACCAAGTTTCTCCTATGCCTAGTGCACAAAGGTATGATCCTAAACTCTAATTGTGATTTTTCTTCTAACCCTTTGCCTAGTGTGTTTGAGAATGTCTTGAAGGATTTTGGGGACATGTTCTCGGATGAGATGCCGGATGGATTACCTCCTTTGAGGGGTATTGAACATCAAATAGACTTTGTCCCGGGATCTCAAATCCCAAACAAGCCGGCTTATAGGAGCAATCCGGAGGATACAAGAGAATTGCAAAAGCAAGTTGATGAATTGCTCACTAAAGGCTTGGTGAGGGAGAGCTTGAGTCCTTGTGCCGTACCCGTGATCCTTGTTCCCAAAAAGGACGGAACTTGGAGGATGTGCGTTGATTGTCGGGCCGTGAACAAAATAGCGGTAAAGTACCGTCATCCCATTCCCCGACTTGATGATATGTTAGATGAATTGAGTGGTTCATGTGTGTTTAACAAAATTGACCTTAGATCCGGCTACCATCAAATCCGGATGAAACCGGGTGATGAATGGAAAACCGCATTCAAGACCAAATTTGGTCTCGATGAATGGTTGGTGATGCCCTTTGGGCTCTCCAATGCACCTAGCACTTTCATGAGGCTAATGAACCATGTTCTAAAGCCATTCATCAACAAGTTTGTGGTCGTCTACTTTGACGATATATTGATCTATAGCAAATCAATAGACGACCATGTTGATCACCTTAGGCAAGTGCTTGAAAAGTTGAGAGTCGAAAAGCTCTATGCTAATTATAAAAAGGGTGCCTTTGGTGTTGAGAAGGTAGTCTTCCTTGGGTTTGTTGTGAGTGCCCAAGGAGTGGAGGTGGATGAGTCTAACGTAGAGGCCATACGTGATTGGCCTACTCCTACTACCGTGACTCAAGTGAGGAGCTTTCATGGTCTTGCTAGCTTTTATAGGCGATTTGTGAAAGACTTTAGCTCCATTGCCGCTCCACTCACCGAATTGGTGAAGAAAGACCAACCATTTGTGTGGGGAGAGCCTCAAGAGAAGGCCTTCCATGAGTTGAAAAGTAGGTTGAGTACCGCCCCTCTATTGCAATTGCCCGACTTCGAAAAGGCATTTGAGGTTGAATGTGATGCCTCGGGGGTGGGAATTGGTGGTGTATTAATGCAAGATAGCAAACCCATCGCCTACTTTAGTGAGAAGTTGAAAGGGGCCTCCTTGAATTATTCTACATATGACAAGGAGTTGTATGCCCTTGTGAGAGCCCTTGCCCATTGGCAACACTATCTTTGGCCTCGTGAGTTTGTAATCAAGAGTGACCATGAGTCACTCAAGCATTTGAGAGGCCAAGAAAAGCTCAATAAGAGACAATGTTGTGGCAGATGCGCTTTCGAGAAAGTTTGCTCTAGCCACCACTCTCACCTCTAAGCTCATGGGTTTTGAGAGCATTAAATTGATGTATGCTCATGACCCAAAGCTAAAGAGTGTCCATGACACTCTAGAGAAAGGGGAGAGAGTTGACAAATACCAATGGGCTAATGGATATATCTTCAAAAATGGTAGGGTGTGCATACCAGAGTCCTCTTGGAGAGAGTTGCTTGTGCATGAGGCACATTGCGGGGGACTCATGGGACGTTTTGGCACAAGAAAGACTTTGGCTATTCTTAAAGAACAATTTCATTGGCCAAAGATGGGGGTGCAAGTGGAAAAGTTTTGCAACAATTGCCTTGAGTGCAAGCGTGCTAAATCCAAAGCCCACCCCCATGGGTTGTATACCCCTCTCCCCGTACCTACTAGTCCATGGTTGGATATCTCAATGGATTTTGTGATGGGATTACCAAGGACTAGAGGGGGCCATGATAGCATTTATGTTGTTGTGGATAGGTTCTCCAAAATGGCTCATTTCATTCCATGCAAGAAATGTGATGATGCACAACATGTTGCAACTTTGTTTATTGAAAATGTTTTGAAGTTGCATGGTGTGCCTCAAACCATAGTGAGTGATAGGGACACTAAGTTCCTAAGTCATTTTTGGAGGTGTTTCTGGGGTGCTTTAGGCACCAAGCTCTTGTTCTCCACGTCCCACCATCCACAAACCGATGGGCAAACGGAAGTGGTAAATCGAACCTTGGGTGGTCTTCTTAGAGCCATGACCCGAGGTAAGGCCGAGACTTGGATTGATCGTCTACCTCTTATGGAGTTTGCCTACAATCGCACATTGCATAGCATGATAGGCATGACTCCATTCGAGTGTGTCTATGGATTTAACCCCTTGATTCCCCTTGATCTAACCCTTTGCCAAGGGAAATGGTTGTTAATTTTTAAGGTAAAGCTAGAGCCAAGGCTTTGATGGAGGTACATGCTAAGGCGAAGAAGAACTTGGAGGAAGCCTATGCAAAGGTAGCCTCTAAGAAAAACAAGGGACACAAGAAGGTGGAACTCAAGAAGGGTGACTATGTGTGGGTGCACTTCCGGAAAGAAAGGTTCCCAAACCTTAGAAAAGGGAAGTTGGCACCCCGTGGAGATGGCCCATTCCAAGTGCTTTCAAAGATAAACAACAATGCCTATGTGGTCGACTTGCCAAGTGAGTATCAAGTTTTTAATACTTTCAATGTTTGTGACTTGGTTCCTTTGGATGTAGGTAATGAAGAGGTCGTGAATGATGCTTCAATTTCGAGGACGAAATCCTCTCAAGAAGGGGAGGATGATAAGACCCAAACCCCCACAAGACCCTTCACTCGGAGCCAAGCTAAGGACATCCAAGGAGTACACCTACACTTGATGAGGAAGGGGCTAGAAGAAGGAAGCGATTGGAAGCCGTTCCGAGTGCTTAAAGTGCAAGGGGAGCAGCCCAGTCATCCAGGCGCTCCGCCTGAGCAAGCCTAGGCCTGCGCGCTCCGCCCAAACTCTGGGCGCCCCGCCTAGGCCACCCCACGGCTTGTTTTTGCGGGCGCTCCGCCTGGAATGCTGAAGGACGAGATTCCTAGTTATGTTAAGATTATTTTGACCCTACGTGGTCCTATGTTCCTAAGCCTAAGTGTGGGCATATTAGACCTTTCATATGGTGTCTAAACACACCTATAAATAGCTAGTTGTCTTATTATTTTCATTAGCTTACCTTTGATGAAAAACAAACACTTGTGTTGAAGAGTTGAACTCTTATTGAATGAAAAACCTTGAATTGGGACTTGTTCTTCCTCTAGCGGATCTAGATGAATTCCAATCCCCCCCGACCATTCTACTTGCGTGCTCACGTTAGCTCGAGGGTAGTTTCCTAGCGTAGGTGTTCTTGACCTCCTCTCGGGGTGTAACGGAACAAGTTCTCCGTTGCTACTTGAGATTTGTGATCGAGATACGTCTCGTTCTTATCCTTTTTATTTTCCGCGTTTGATTCTTATCATTAAGCAGGAGAGCAAGAGATCCCGTAGTCCATGTGGGCATCCTAGTACCTCATCTGGCAGTAAAGGTCAGCATTATCAAGGGAGGATACCTCTCAGCCCAGCTTAGCCTTTGACGTGTGGTTTTAAGAACGCGCTAGTTCCTCCTCAGAGTTGGTTTCAATTTCACCCTCGTAATCAGCTTCAGCCTGAGCAACGTAGATATTCTTCCAGGTGTTTCATCTGTCAGGATCCCGGTCATCATAATCAGGATTGTCCCTTACTTCAGCAGGGAGGCACTTGTCATTTTCCTCGTCCTCAAGCACCGATGAAGCCTCAGTGTACTTAATTTAGATCTCAGTAAGCTGGAGGTGTACTACCACCAGGCAGAGGTCATAGCCATGGTGCTACTAGTCTTTCTAGAGGCGGTCATCAGGGTAGCGGCTCGGCTTAGCAGCGGAGGTTGTTTTATGCATTTCTAGCCAGATAGGATGCTGAGGCATCCAGTGTAGTTGTTACAAGTATATTATTTACCTATGGATGTGATACATACTCTCTGATTAACCTAGGATCCACCTATTTTTATGTATCCCCTTATTTTTCCCCGGACCTTCATGTTGATTGTATGTGTCTCTGCAATTCCTTCTATGATTCCACACTTGTTGGAGATTCTATTGTTGTGGAGCTAGTTTAGCTAATATGTACTATATCCTGTGGGGGTCATGAGACCATGGTGGACCTTCTAGTCTTGGATATGGTGGACTTTGATGTCATTATTGGCATGGATTGGTTGGCAAGACAGTCTAGCTTTCTCTTCCTGGTTCAAAGCTGGCAGTGTGGTAGGGTTATCATTTTCCACCCACAGGGCGTATTATTTCCTTCCTGAAGGCGAAGCGATTGATGAATAAAAGGTGCTCAACATATCTTGCCTTGATCTGGGATACCCTTATGGAGATTCCATCCCTTGACTCTGTTCCTGTTGTGAGGGATTTCCCGACGTGTTTCGAAATGATCTGTCTAGACTTCTTCTCCATCGAAAGATCGAGTTTGGCATTGATGTTATGCCAAGGACTCAGCCGATATATATCCCTTCTTATCAAAAGGCTTCATCTGAGTTAAATGAACTGAAGGAGCAGTTGCAGGCTTTATTAGATAATGGATTTACCAGGCAGAGTGTTTCTCCTTGGGAAGCTCTTGTATTGTTCGTGAAAAAGAAAGATGGGACGATTCGGATGTGTATCGGCTATCGACCGTTGAATAAATTCCCCATAGAGAATAAGTAGAATTTTCCTAGAGCTAAAGTATTCTGTAAGATCAATTTGCAATCTGGATATCATCATCTGTTGATTTGGGAATCGGATATTCTGAAGACTGCTTTCAAGACTCGTTACGGCCATTACGAGTCCTAATTTATGTCTTTTGGACTTACCAATGCCCCAGCAGCTTTCATAGATCTAATGAATCAGATATTCAAGCTATTCCTGGATTCATTTTTCATTGTCTTTATCAAGGACATTTCTATTCCTGCAATCGCGACGAGCATAAGTATCATCTAAGGGTTGTTCTTCAGACGCTTTATGATCAAAATCTTTATGCCAAGTTGATGCAACCTAAATCTGGAGACAAGCAAGCAATCCGAAACAACAAGAACACGGCGCAGAAATGATAAAGATAAAGAGGCGGAAGCAATAAAGTAACCAAGATACCAAGAAATAAAGGATGGGGGAGAACGGAAATAGAAGAAAGAATGGATAATCCGAATCAAAACATGATTGGTTATCCAAGGGACAAAAGGAAACTTGAACCTAACACGGATTCATACTAGGGATGAATTCCATTTGGTTCCAAGCCAAAGAAGGCATACACGAAGCCTCGTACTTTAACAACAATGGCTCGGCCAATTCTATATCTATTCTCTCAATCAACAAAAACTTCCTCTCTAATGAGCTATGCTAGGAGTTTATATAGATTATAAAAAGGGCAAAATAGTAAAATGGTCACAGGCGACCAATAAGATAAAGCCACACAGGGCTGAACTAGTTTTATGTGTTCGGTAGCTTAGCTCGAACACATTTCAGTCGGACGCTTGCTTGCCTCGATCATAATTGGAATCAAACACTCTCCTGCCTCAGGCATATTTGTAGCCCTTCGATTGATTCACTGCTCGGCGTCATTCTTCTTTGGTTCGGTTGCTTTTTAGCTTCGGGTTTGACATAAGTTGTGCTTGGTCTCACAGCTTTCGAAGTTAGTAACGGTTACTTGTTGTCTGCTCGGTGGATTTTCGTCGTTGTTGCTCGGCGAGGTAGTCTTCGACATATTCCATTCCAGCCACACTTTTTGATCGTGGGCGTCATGTGACTCCTCGGTTGACTAGCTTGATGAGTTGAACAGGTGAGCTTGGTTCGTATTGCATCGTCCTCCCCTTCTTGAAAGGATTTCGTCCTCGAAATCAAACCGACAAGACCTACAAGCAAGGCAAAGACGAACAAAGCTTTCTACTACAAGAGTAAGTGTTCAAAAGTGTGGAAAACACACACTTATGATAGAGCCAAGCATCAATACAAATCAAACAGCCTATGTCTCCCAAGGAAACAACAAGTTCTTGGCTCGAATAGAAACTGTACCGAACACATGTGTAAACGAAGAGATCAATAGGACGCTTTACATGCAAGATGTATCGATCAAAGGACCTATCACCTCTAAACCCATAGTCAACACACCGGGCCCTCGATTCACTTTTATCACTATGTGGCTTATGGGCTTTGGTAAGCATGGTACTCGAGGTGTGATCAACATGTGGGATGAAGTACGTAAGATGGTTCAGTCGACACTTAACATCGAATACTTCACTCCCCTTCTTAAAAAGCAGTCCTATTCACACTAAGAGATAGCTTGTCATCTCAAATATTACCTCCAAGACAATCCTTCTCATAAGACAAGCTTCCGAAGAAGGTCTCAAATAATGGATTATCTATGGGGTTAAGCTTTCCAAACCGAGGTGGTTCATACTCTCCTCGAGTCGGATGAACATCACCATTTTCTTCGAACAATGGGTTGGTGAAAACAAGTTCACTACCCATCAAAGGTGCATCCGAACCAAGATCATCATCCATACTTGAGGAATCATCGAATATAATTCGATCGAACTCTTCCACTAGGGACTCCTCAAGGTTTTCATCATCCTTACTACAACACATAGATCCACCGTAGGCAAAAATGTCAATAAGGGTATGCTCAAACAACTCATTTTCCCTTTTATCAAAGATTGGTGGTGTGTCATAACAAGGTCAACTACAACTTCATCACTAAAGAGAGTTTCTGTGAAGATCGAGCTCACACCATGATGTGGCTTTTCATTCCTCTCAACTAGTGGTTCACATTCATACTCAAATTGACCATCCGACTCTACGCTAGTTGCAAACACATTGTAATTATACAAATCATCAACTAGCATAGAGTTTTTACTAGCAATTTCACAAGACAAGGAGGTATCATGCTCACGGGAAGGAAAAGGAACACTTACCTCGAAGTGGCCTTCGGTCTCTCTCAATGCCTTCGAAGTGTTATAAGTAGTTTCTTCACCGTAAAGCTCACATGGACGATTTTCTTCACCTTGTCTTTCTACATCCAAACATGGTTGAGCCTCCATCGGTTCGCCTCCAAGAGTTCCTACACAAGAATTCAAACAAGTAGAAGAAAAAGATAAAGGGTTAAGGTTAGAATAAGGGGTGTCCTCACTCTCAATGATTCTTTTTCCGTCTTTCTTTTCCCTTATTTTCTTTTCAAGGTTGAATGTTGATTCGGGTGGTAACAACTCACTCACATCACTCAACACAACCTCTCCTTCTTGCACTCTAGAGTTGTCACTGCTCACTCCCTTACTCCTCTCAATCTTTTATCTCTCATATTCGGGTGAGTTGGGTCGAGGCCCAAGAATACCCATAGCTAGAGTAGGTGGACTTTTAACATCAACCCGAAGTCTCGGACTCGAAGACTCATCAACCGAAGTCTCCTTCTTTGTTGTCGGTGAACCACTTGGCTCCGAAGCTGGTGTCCTCGGGTTCACCTTGTTGACATCTGCTACGGGTCAAATCACGGAAGAAAATAACATGTAACGGAAGCAAAAGATAATCACGAGATCAAAGAAATAGGGACGGGGAAGAACAGAAATAGAAGAAAGAATGAATCAAACTAACCAAAGTAGATTAATTCAAAGGGAGAAGAGACTTGAACCACTAACGGGGCCACACTAGCGGTGATCTACCATGGATTCCAAGTAAGAGAGAAATGAAGCCAAGCTTCAACAAGAAGGACCTAGTCTCTTCTAATGTGTATTCTTCAATCTCAAAATCTAGCTAATGAAATAAAATGATTAAGTGTGGTATTTATAGGTTCACCACTCTTCTAAATGAAATGTCTAAATAGCCCATAATGATATAAAAGCAATACAAGCCTCGTAGGGCCAAAATAGGGATTATATGTCAAAATCCCATCAAAAACTAGGCAAAACAGGCGCCCCACCCTGCAGAGTAGGTGCCCAGAGTAGGCGTGTCCTCACTCTCAATGATTCTTTTTCCCTCTTTCTTTTCCCTCATTTTCTTTTCAAGGTTTGGTGTAGATTCGGGTGGTGACATCCCACTCACATCACTCAACACATCCTCTCCTTTTTCCACACGAGAAATGTCACCGGTCACTCACTCCCTTAATCCTCTCAATCTTTTGTTTCTCAAATTCGGGTCAATTGGGACGAGGCCCAAGAATACCCATAGCCGGAGTAGGTGGACTTTTAACATCAACGCGAAATCTAGGACTAAGAGAGTCATCACTTGAGGTCTCTTTCTTCTTTGTTGGTGAACCACTTGGCTTTGGAGCTTGTGGTTTGGGGTTCGCCTTGTTTACAATTGTCAACTCTTTTCTTGCACTAGTCCCAGCATTGCTTGTGATTGTAGGACTTCTTGTTTGCACTCTTTCAAGCATAGGACTCCTCCTCAATGGTGTCCTACTATTTCTCATGTTCGTAGGACTTCTTGATTGCTCAATTTTAATCATGGAATGAGGTTGTTGCTCCTTGTTCCTTTGCATAGACCAAGAAAGTGTACTAGGAGGTAACTTGTCTCTTGCCCTACTAGGTTATAACTCATAGCTTCTTCGACCCTCGCTCACAAGATACTTGTCCTCCGCAAGTCTATATTTCACTTTCTTGCCTTGCAACCATGGATTACCTAACCAAACATCAAGATGTCGTATGGGATACACATCACACCAAACATAGCTTTTGAAATTCCTATGAGATATGTAAACCCAAGCTTTCTTGGTAACCCACACTCCATTGTACTCATATGGATACTATACAACATAGCATGGTAGCCTTAGCTTACTAATCAACGAAGTGCTAATGCAATTGGCATCGGTGTCACCAATCTTGAGCAAGTATCCTCCATTTCCTTCTACCTCAACATCGAACCTTCTGAGACTCAAGTTTCGTATAGGATCATCCATCAACTCAAGTCTCCCTTATCCCTCTTCTCCTAGCAACACCACTAGGATAATTTCCACTTTCCATCACTCTTCCAACACTAGAAGTGTAGTTGAAAGTCGAGGATGGAGTCTCATCATAGAACCCATAAGAACTCTTTGAAGAGGTAGGAGTGTGGTAGAAACTCTCTCTTCTCTTCTCGAATCCATAATCCATAGCACCACTCCTACTACTACTACCCATACCTCTCATGGCATTGATAGCACAATTCAAGCCTTTTGTAGCAAGAGCAACACCATTTCTCACATCACCCTTCACATGGGAATAAGGGGCATTAAGTCATTTAGCACAACTAGAAGATACACGTCTCCCTTCTCCCATGGAACAACCACCAGCTCCTCCCATACTAATGGAAGGTCCTCTACTACTCCCTTGCGCACCACAAGCAACACCAAGAGAAGATGCATATACACAATTCGTATAATCAACTTCACCATCCATTCTCTGTATGTCACTATCATCATACTCAAATTCATCACAAGAAGAGTAAGTAAGATCATCATACCTTGAAGGGTCACTATCTTCAAATTCTTGACTTGGAGCATAAGATTCTTCACATTCATCTTCGCAAGCCCCATAGTCTTCATAATCTTCATAATCAACATAATGACCCGCTTCATCATCATATGAGCTTGGTTCCCCGAATCGTCATAGCAATACCCATCATCACCTTCATAAGAACCATAGTCTCCATCATCTCCGCATGAGTCATAACCTCCACAATCGTCATCCGAAGCCATAGTTGTAATCAAGGAGTTAAGGACCTCACAAATTCACTCTCTCACGTTGATAAGACCCAAACTCCCACAAGACCCTTCACTCGGAGCCAAGCTAAGGAGGTCCAAGGAGTACACTTACACTTGGTGAGGAAGGGACTAGAAGAAGGAAGCAATTGGAAACCATTACGGGTGATTAGCGCGCAAGAACAACCACTCAGCACTTTGGGCGCTCCACCCAGTGTTTTGGGCGCTCCACCTGAAAACAACTGAGCTGAGGCGCTCCGCCCAGTGTTTGGGCGCTCCACCTGAAGACAACTGAGCTGAGGCGCTCCGCCCCAATTCCAGGCGGACCGCCCGGGCCACTCCACTGCCTAGTTTTTGCTGAATTGCGGGCGCTCCGCCCCAATCTTGGGCGCTCCGCCCGGAACGCTGAAGCACGTGAATTCTAGCTATGTTATGACTATTTTGACCCTACGTGGTCCTTTATTTCCTAAGCCTCAGTGTGGGCATTTTAGACCTTTCAAAGGGTGTCTAACAACACCTATAAATAGCTAGTAGATTGTCTTATTTCATTAGCTAACTTTGATGATTAAAACAAACAATTGTGTTGAGAGTTGAACTCTTTGATTGAGTGAATGAAACCTTTTGATGGGACTTGTTTTTCCTCTAGCGGATCTAGATGAATTCCAATCCCCCCCGATCATTCTACTTGCGTGCTCACGTTAGCTCGAGGGTAGTTGCGTAGTGTAGGTGTTCTTGTCATCTTCTTGGGGTGTAACGGAACTAGTTCTCCGTTGCTACTCGAGATTATCGTACGAGTTACGTCTCGCTTTTATCTTTTACTTTTCCGCATATTGATTCTTATCATCTTGGTATCAGAGCAAGGCTCGGGTTTTGTTTCTACAAACCCCCGACCCTTGGTTCTTCGTGCCTAGTATCTTCTTTTAGTTTTCTTGTTGTTGAAGTTATTGGAAAGAAGAAAAATACAAAAAATTGAAAAATTGAAAAATACAAAAATTGGTGTAACTTTTTGGTTTGATCGATTCTTGAAGTGGGTGTTATAGATTTGTGATCGTGGTTGAATTCCCGTTGTTTTGGTACCAAATTTACTTGGATTGGATTGAACCCTACCAAACCCTTGTTCTTGAGAAAACTTGGTTGATTTGGGATTGTGTGATTGTGGGGTTTTGGATTTGATTACCGGAGAATGATCTACTTGTGATAACGAACCATTTGAAACAAATTTGGTGTGAATCGGAGTTGTATAACATCGTTTTTGAAAGATTGAAATCCATCTTTTACCCCTTTTGAAGAAATTGTGAAACCCCAACTTGAAACTTGAATCATGATTGTTCCTTGTTTGTTGCTTGGTTGGGTGTAAAAATCATTGGGGATTGGTGGTTATACCAATATACAACTTCGGGTACTTCGAATTTGGGAAGAACACGTTGGAATCGACCAAAAAGTTGGATTGAAATCGAAGAACACGTTGCTAAAAACCCAGGTGTTCTTCGTCCAGGCGCTCCGCCTAAAGTTTGGGCGCCCCGCCTGAACTCTTCTTGGTCCAGGCGCTCCGCCTCACCACTGGGCGCTCCGCCTGAGGGACCTCACTGGACAAGTTTCCAGGCGCTCCGCCCCATTGCCTTGGGCGCTCCGCCTGAAAGCTGAAGAGTGGGAAACAGGTAGTTTCTTCTAGGATTGTTTGATTCTTTGTTGCCTAACCTCTAATTGGTGTTGATCTAAGTATTCTTTCTACTTAATTAGCACTAATCCTTCATTGCTTTAGGTGATTCGTGCCATAGTTGGAGATTAGAAATCCAAAGAAGACTCGTAGTTTCTTTTTGATTCAAGTCCTTTACTTCAAAGTGCCTAGCGTTCATCGAGTCCCAATAACTCCACTCACCCCGGAGTGTGCGTGACTCGTGAATAGTTTTGGTTGAGTTGGGAATTGCTAATCATCTACGTGAAGCTTTGGAATTACAAGTCGAGTGAAATATCCACCGTCACCCAAAAGAGTGATCCGAGTGAACACAAGTGAGGGAGCGAGTGAGGTGTTTTAACTAACTCTTGTTTCTTTTTTTCTTTGTAGGTACCATGGCTAACGAAGGACAAGATTTCATTAAGGAGGCCTTGGCTAATCTTCTTGCCAAGATGGACCTCATGAACCAAAAGATTGATTCTCTTGAAAAAGGAGGCTCGAGTACTCAAGGTGAACATGGGACCCCGAGTGTCCAAATCGAGAAAAGGACCCCGAGTGTCCAAATTGAAACCGGAGAAGGCTCAAATAGCCCTACCTTTACCCCGGAGCAAGTTGTTGAATTGCTCAAACAACAACGGGTAAAGGAGGATCGTGAGAGGATGGATCAAGTGTTGGGCAATACCCAACGAACGGGCATTCCCCGTATTTTAGACAACCCCCAAAGAGACATTCCACTTCCAAGACCCGTCCGCAATGTCCAAGCTCTTGAGCAACCCGTTGAAGCTCAAGAAGGGTAGGAAGCCGAGTATGTTGAAGAGGCTTATGGGTATGATGATCACTTTCAACAACGGCAAGGTATGAATTGGGGTCGAAATGTGGATCGGGGTAGAGGCCGAGGTCGAGGGCCACCCTTGGGATATGGAGGGAGGAATGCTAGAAGGGACTATGTTGCTTATGATGATCACCATGGAGGCCAACCGGAGCCATTCCAAGGGGGTCGTGACAACAACAACAACCTTAATAGTGTGAAGCTCACTATTCCTTCTTTCAAAGGAAGTAGTGATCCGGTGGAGTACATTGGTTGGAAATTGGCTATGGAGCGTATCTTTGACACCAATGATATGCCCGAAGTGAAGAAGACCAAGTATGCAATATCCTCCTTTGAATCTTTTGCTTCTACTTGGTGGGAGTCGGTGAAAAGGAATAGAAGGAGGACGGGTATGGCTATTAATCTTACTTGGGAAGAGTTAATCCGTGTGATGGATGAGAAGTACTTGACTAATCAATACCGAGTTGAACAACAAAGGCGTCTTTATGAGTTGAAGCAAGGTTCAAAATCGGTTGGTGAATACTTCAATGAATTTGAGCAAATCCGAATGATCCTTGACTTAGATGATGAAGACAATGAGACGGCCATGATCCGTTTCAAAGGGGGCTTGAACCGAGACATAGCTTCACAATTGAAGTTCCACAAGTATGATGATCATTACAAGCTATGTGAAGATGCGGTTGAGGCCGAGAAATGGCTCAAGGAGGAGAAATCCCTTCGCTACAAGAGTAGCACTACTACTCCAATAAGCAAACCAAAGGAATGGAAGCCTCCTACTACAAATGCAAGGTTCCCAAGTGCGAGTGGAACAAGTGGTGCAAATGCTACCAAGGATGTGAAAAAGCCATATGAGAAGAACACACCTAATGTGGGAGGTAACTCTAAAACTCAATTGCATGCTCCTACCTCTTCTTCAATGCAATGCCACAAGTGCAAGGGATATGGGCACTTTGCTAGGGAATGTCCTACGAAGAGGACCATGATTGTTGTTGGTAACGATGCATATGAGAAAGAGAGTGAATCGGAAGATGAGGGAGTAGAGGGAGTAGAGGGAGATGAGGGAGTAGAGGAGGATGATTTGCTTGATGACACGGTGGAGGAGGAGGATCCTCATACTTTCTTGGTTGTTAGAAGGAGCCTAGGGGCTATGATTGTTGAAGATAGTGAAACCTTGCAAAGGGAAAATTTATTCCATGCTAGGTGCCGGGTCAAAGATGTTGTTTGCTCTATGATAATTGATTCCGGGAGTTGTGCAAATGTAGTGAGTCAATCACTTGTGTCTCAATTGAAGTTGACTACCATGAAGCATCCTAAACCTTACCGGCTACAATGGCTAAGCGAATGTGGGGAGCTTAAAGTAGTAAAGCAAGTGATGATTCGATTCAAAATGGGGAGTTATGTTGATGAGCATTTGTTTGACGTTGTGCCTATGCAAGCATGCCACCTACTCTTAGGGAGGCCATGGCAATTCGATAGGCAAGTGGTGCATGATGGTCGTGTCAACACTTACACGGTCAAACATGAAGGGAAGAGATTTGTGCTTAAACCTCTAACTCCTAAGCAAGTAAATGAGGACTACAAAAAGATGAAGGAGTTGAGGGAAGCGGCTAAAGCTAAACCATCCATTGAACTTAAACCTGAAGCAAACAATCTTGTTGTCTTGCCATTGCATGATAAAAATGGGAGTCACTCCACTCCAAATGAGAGAGAAAAGATAGAGAGAAGCGAGGGAGTGACCGGTGACAATCCAAGAGAGGAAAAAGGAGAGGATTTGAGGAGTGATGTGAGTGGATTGTCACCACAAACTACACTTGACCATGAGGTAAAATTGAGAGAGGTGAGAGGTGAGGAAGGAAAAATCGAGAGTGAGAGCACCCATTGTTCTAACCCTTCTTTATCTTCTATTCTTTCTTGTGAAAAATCTTGTGTAGGTACACTTGAAGACAAGCAATTGGAGCCTCAATGTGAGCCTCGTGAAGAAGGAGTTGCACATGACATTTCAAGCCTTGCGAGTGACCAAGGAAGTACTACAAATGTCAGTGTTGCTTCACCTTTGCATGAGCCTACAAGCTACTTGTCTTGTGTTGACTCAACACTAGTTGGAGCTTGTGAAGCATCTAGTGAATATGCCACTAGTGAAGAGTCTAGTTGTCAACTTGAGTTTGTTTGTGAAACACTAGTTGGAAGGGATGTTATGCCACATCATGATGTGAGCTCATTGTTCATTGAACCCCTCCCTAGTGTAGAATTGATAGTTGACCATAATTGTGACCTTGAGGAGTCTTTTGCATGTGAGATGGAATGATTTACTTTCGATGACTCCTCGAGTGAGGGAAAAGAACCTAGTCTTGATAACTTGTCTATGCTTGATCATGATGTTGAAATGCATGTTTTTACATTTCCATTGTTTGAAGATAATGTCATTGGTGATAATGACTTGTGTCGGACTAGGGTGAGTAGTAAAATGAAGCCTCCAGGGTGTGAAGGGTTTGAACCCTTAGGCAACCCCTTGTGTGAGAATTTGAATGAGGTAAATGACTCTTTGAGTGACCCTACTATTGCTTGTTTGGGTTATGATGAAGAAGAGGCCATCATCAATACCTTTCTTGATAGTTTGTCTTTTGAGATGGGTTGCTTAAGTGATGAAATGGGAGGTGGATAGGAATCCCTTGGTGTGAGTAGGTATGCTTTAAAGAAGGGGAGTGGAGTACTTGATGTTACTTGCATGATGGGTTATTTGAGTCACTCCACTACACATATTGATTACACTTTGAGTAGGGATTGGTTTGTTGATCTTGAGCTTAAGGTTCAAGGGGATTTTGATAGCTTGGTGGTGCAATGCAATTCCCGAAGGGAAGCTTAGCACAAACGCGGAACAAGAACAATTAAAGAAGAAGATAAAAGCAAGACAAAACTTGCTTCTTTCGAAAGAACAGAGGGGAACCTGTCCCTAAGCTCGATCAAAAGGGAGACAAGAATCACCCTAACTATGCAACAATCCTCAAGAGAACATTGCCTCTTGCAAACTGAATGATCAAGAGGAATGTTCAATCGGACTAACCGAAAGCCACAAGTCCTTAAAAGCCCACACCGGGGTTTTGCTCACGACGGAGACAAGAAATGTGCTCGGCACTTTCATTCAATTTCAATGTTCAAAAACTAGCTAGCCCTTTACAATGTAAGGACTAAGGTTTATATAGGAAATACTAAGGGTAAACTAGTAAATAGGTCACAGTCGACCAATGAAAATAAGCCACGCAGGGCTGAGTTAAAAATGTGCTCGGCTATCTTGACTTCGGTAAGCCTGGCTTCGGTTCTTGACTTCGGTGAGCCTGGCTTCGGTTCTCTATTGCCTGCTCGAGCACATTTGTCATCGGGCGCTGATTATGTGTTCGGTTCTGCGCTGCCCGGGGCCAAGAGCTGCTGTTCGGGAACTTTATCCTCGGGCTCAAACTTGAAGATGTAGCCCTTGGTTTCATCACTTTGCGATTCCTCTTCCGAACACATGCTTCTTCCCGACATAGCCAGCTGGATGTGCATGTCATGGAGCAGCTTAGCTTGGCTTCGAGTAATTGGCCTCCTCGGTTCATCAGTCGCTGCCTTCGGTTGAAGTGTCCTCGGTTGATCAGCACTTTGGGCTGCATCATCCTCCCCTTCTTGAGAGGATTTCGTCCTCGAAATCGATTCATCCTCTGCTTCTGATGTTTGGCCTACAACACAAGGAGTCAAATCAGTAACATTGAAGGTGTTGGACACATTATACTCACCTGGGAGGTCGATGACATAAGCATTGTTGTTTATTTTGCTCAGCACTTGAAATGGACCATCCCCTCGAGGAGCCAATTTTCCTTTCCTTAGGTTCGGGAAACGTTCCTTTCGGAAGTGAACCCAAACCCAATCACCCTTCTTTAACTCCAACTTTTTTCGCCCCTTGTTTTTCTTCAAGGCAACCTTTGCATAGGCGTCCTCGAGGTTCTTCTTCACTTTCGCATGTAACTCGAGCAGAGCTTTGGCTCGGTGAGTACCTGCAAAATCGATAACAACATCTCGAGGCAACGGGGTCAGATCAAGTGGAATTAAAGGGTTAAATCCATACACACACTCGAACGGGGTCATGTTAATCATTCGATGCACCGTTCGATTGTAGGCAAACTCCATCATGGGCAAACGATCAGCCCAGTTTCCAACCTTTCCTTTGGTCATTGCCCGAAGCAAAGATCCCAAGGTTCGGTTAACTACTTCGGTCTGTCCATCAGTCTGAGGATGGTGAGACGTCGAGAAAAGTAGTTTGGTGCCGAGGGCACCCCATAGACACTTCCAAAAATGACTCAAAAATTTTGTGTCCCGATCACTCACAATAGTACGAGGGACACCATGCAATTTCAACACATTGGAAACAAATAATGTAGCTACATGCTGGGCATCGTCACACTTCTTGCAAGGAATAAAATGAGCCATTTTCGAAAATCGGTCAACCACAACAAAGATGCTATCATGTCCTCCCCCCGACCTCGGTAACCCCAAGACAAAGTCCATGGATATATCAACCCAAGGGCGATCAGGCACAGGCAACGGGGTATACAAACCATGAGGGTTGGACTTCGATTTAGCTTTCTTGCAAACGAGACAAGCGTTGCAAAGCTTTTCCACATCTCGTCGCATTTTGGGCCAATGGAACTGCTCGGTCAAGATACCAAGAGTTTTGTCGACACCGAAGTGTCCCATCAGTCCACCGGAGTGAGCTTCTCGAACCAAGAGCTCTCTCCACGATGACACTGGCACACAAACCCTCCCATTCTTGAAGAGGTAGCCATCGTGCCACTGGTATTTCTCAACCCTTCGGCCACTCAAGATCGCGTCTCGAACGCATTTTAGCTTGGGATCGTCTTCGTACATCGACTTGATGCTTTCAAATCCCATGAGCCTAGAGGCGAGAGTGGTCGCTAAAGCAAATTTCCTTGATAGCGCATCGGCCACAACATTGTCTTTTCCCTTTTTGTAATGAATTACATAGGGAAAGCTCTCAATGAATTCAACCCATTTGGCATGCCTTCGGTTCAGCTTCTCCTGACCTCGGAGATGCTTCAAGGACTCATGATCACTTCGGATCACAAACTCTCGAGGCCACAAATAATGCTGCCAATGGGCGAGTGCTCGAACGAGGGCATACAACTCTTTGTCATATGTTGAATAATTCAGAGTTGCACCCTTAAGCTTTTCGCTAAAGTAAGCGATCGGCTTCGAGTCTTGCATCAGCACTCCTCCGATCCCAACTCCAGACGCATCACACTCGACTTCGAATGCTTTGCCGAAGTCAGGGAGTTGCAACAACGGGGCAGAACAAAGCCTCCGCTTCAACTCTTGGAAAGCCCTCTCTTGGGACTCTCCCCACACAAATGGATTGTCTTTCTTCACCAGCTCGGTTAAAGGAGCTGCTATGGTGCTAAAGTCACGAACAAACCTTCGGTAAAAGCTAGCTAAGCCATGGAAGCTACGAACTTGTGATACCGAGGTTGGAGTTGGCCAATCTTTGATGGCTTCGACTTTTGATTCGTCGACTTCGACACCATGAACACTGACAACAAATCCAAGAAAGACTACACGATCGACACCAAAGGCGCATTTCTTGAAGTTGGCATACAACTTCTCTTCTCGAAGCTTTTCAAGTACTTGCCTTAGGTGGTCGACATGTTCATCCACGGTTCTGCTATAAACAAGTATGTCATCGAAATAAACGACAACAAACTTATTTATGAACGGCTTGAGCACATGGTTCATCAGTCGCATGAATGTGCTCGGTGCATTGGATAAGCCAAAAGGCATCACCAACCATTCATAGAGACCGAATTTGGTCTTGAATGCGGTTTTCCACTCGTCACCGGGTTTCATTCGGATCTGGTGGTAACCGGACCTGAGGTCGATCTTCGAAAAGCATGAAGAACCACTTAACTCATCTAGCATGTCATCTAATCGAGGGATAGGATGACGATACTTTACCGTTATTTTGTTGACTGCTCGACAGTCAACACACATTCGCCATGTTCCATCCTTCTTCGGGACAAGGATAACAGGAACGGCGCAAGGACTCAAGCTCTCACGAACGAGGCCCTTGTTCAGCAATTCATCAACCTGCCGTTGGAGCTCTTTGGTGTCTTCGGGATTACACCGGTATGCAGGTTTGTTAGGGATTTGAGACCCTGGTACGAAGTCAATTTGGTGCTCGATTCCTCTCAATGGAGGTAATCCACCTGGCATTTCCTCGGGAAACATGTCCTCGAAGTCCTGCAAAACGTTTTGAACAAACAAAGGCAAAGGGTTATCATTAGAAAAATCATCATTTGAGTTTAGAAAGATACCCTTGTGCACGAGGCAAATCATCATCTGACCGTGGTCATTGCCTCGTAAGATCTCACCGGGTTGCATGATTGCACAAATTCCTTTCTCTTCGGTAGGTGAGTTTGTCTCATCGGCTCCCAATTTTGCTCCCATCGGAAGCTTAGCTTTGGCCGCTTCTTTCAATTCTTTCATTCGTTTATAGTCCTCGGAGACTTGTTTCGGAGACAATGGTTTGAGGATGAAACTCTTCCCCTCAAGCTTTACGGTGTAAGTGTTGGATCTGCCATTGTGAACAGCTGTTCGGTCATATTGCCACGGTCGACCCAGTAGCAAATGACAAGCTTGCATCGGAACCACATCGAATATCATTTCATCTTGATACTCTCCGATTTTGAACTTGATCCACACTTGTTTGACAACCCTCAATTCTCCACACTCATTCAGCCATTGTAATTTGTAAGGGTGGGGATGCTTCATCGTAGGTAGTCCCATTTGTGAAACCAAAGTTTGGCTCACCACATTTGCACAGCTACCGGAATCAATGATCATCGAACACACCTTTTCCCTCACTCGACATCGGGCATGAAAGAGGTTTTCTCTTTGGTTGTCCTCTTCTTCAAGAGTCATGCAGCTCAAATTCCTTCGAACCACAAGAAACATTTCCGGATGATCAGCTTCGGCAGCCTCATGATCATCATCAACTTCAGCTCGATCAGTCTCCTCGATAATTTCCTCCTCGGTGTCACTCGCTTGCTCATGGACGGTTCCATCTTCGAGCAGAAGCATAACTTTGCGAGTTGGACACTCTTTTGCCATGTGACCATAACCTTTGCATTTGTGACACTGAATATTTGAAGCACTAGGAGAGTTGAGTTGAACTTTACCTCCCACTTCTCTTGGTTGGTTAACGGTCACACCTCTTTCGAAGGGTCTCTTCGAATCTCGAACAGTGTTAGCACTTGTTTGGTTTGGACTCTTCCATTCTTTACCTCGGTTCAAAGGAGTAGTGACTCCTCGATACCGGTTTGCCTTATCGTCCTTCACCAATTTTTCAGCTTCGGTGGCAGCATCGAACAGATCTTCCAACGTGTGGTACACGTGGAGCCTCAACTGAGATGACACATCCCTAGCCAAGCCATTTTTGAATCTGATAATGGCTTGCTCTTCGTCTTCGACCAGATCAAGATTCAAACGAACCTTTTCAAACTCATCGTGGTACTCTTGGACGGACTTAGACCCTTGCTTTAACTCATAGAGTTTTTGCATTTGAGTCTGCCTGTATTTGGCACTCAAGTACTTACCATCCATCGCTCTCATCAGCTGTGGCCATGTATTGACTACTGGATAGTCATTTCTTCTTCGATGCCTCTTGTCAGATTCCCACCATGTTGATGCATAAGCTTCGAACGAAGCAATGGCATGGGCAGCTTTTCTCTCATCGGTCATCTCATTTGTTTCAAAGATGCGCTCCATTTTAAGCCTCCATTCAAGATACTCATCGGGATCACTAGTTCCTTTAAAGGGTGGAATAGTGATCTTGACACTGTTCAAGTTTGAGTCTCGAACAGCTCTAGCCTGCTCGGGAAACTCTTCTTCTCGATCATAAGCCTCACGCTCAATATTTCTTTCAACATTTGCGCCTCGGCCTCGACCTCGGAAATTTCCACGTCCTCGGGGAGCTTGCCTTCGTTGAGCGAATGGCGGCTCACGCTCATATTCGTCCTCGGGAAATTCCTCTTCATCAACCTCTTCGGTTACAGCTCCAAGATCTCTTCGGGTCCTTGGAAGTGGTAACCTCTCTCCTCGGGGAATGCCCAAGTTTTGATTTCCAGCTTGGGGATTGCCCAAGTTTTGTTGTGCTTGGGGATTGCCCAAGTCAAGCTCTCTTCGAATTGCTTCACTCGTCAACTGATGTTGTCGTACAAGCTCAGCATACAGTTCAGGTTTCATCGGAGTGGAGTGGCTCGTTCCCACGCCGGACCCATTCATGGCCACGGACGCGTTTCCCGGCTCGAGGTTAGCTACTCGAGCACTCACTCCTCTTACTTCGGCACTGATGCCTTGTATCGCAGCCATGAGATCGGCTAACGACAATTCAGGCTTTTCAATGCTTTTGCCATCGTTTCCAGCCATTGTACCTGCGCAAGTCAAAGATCAAACAAGTGTTAGGGTTAGAAATCACCTCACACACTCCCTCACCTTTGATGGGTGGCACTCGGGTCCACTCAATTTATGGGTTCGGTTTTTGATCACTCGAGGACTTGTTAACAGTGGCTCGTCTGATTGATCGGTCCTCTAAGATCCTTCAAGTTCGACAATAGTCACTGCCTCTTCGGGAAGAGTGAAGTGATGTTCGACTCGATGGAACGGACGCTTTTTAACTGAGCTCGGGAAGTCAAAAGAATTTCTACGAAAGTTTGGACTTCGGTCACCCCTTCGCACGAGTTCCTATCAGCTCAAATGAGTTGGTACGACCTCGAGTAGGACAATTACTCAAAAGATCCACCAACCAGAATTTTGACACGAAAGAAAGTGAGGACCTAGGAGAATCTACCCTTTTGATTCCCTTTTGGAATCTTTTTCGATCACACCCACTCTTGTCCGTACAAAAGTGGTCCCCTTTGGTACGGATAGGGTTTTACCTTATCCACTTTCCTTTTCTCAGCCGACAAATTTTCACCTGGGGTTTTAACATTCAAACTTAACCCCTTTTCTTCTTCAATGGAACAGTGACCTTGCTCCGGCGTACGGATTCAACAGCTTCGGTTCACTGCTCACAATTCTTTTACAGATCTGGGTTGCTTTCAACTCCGGTCTTAGTAATAACGGAGGAATTCAGTCGAGTTCTTTGAACCAAGAACCAGCTCGGTCGTGTCGTACACTGTTACGAACTCGCAACAATTTTCCGGCGTACGGACACGATTCAAACTTAAGAACTTCGATTTTTCAAGCAACAAACATACCCAAATCACTCAAGAACCACCAACCTTCATCGGTCTCCACCAACACAGCTGGGGTTCGATTTCCAGTCACCAAGGAAGCTCAAACAGTCCAAAATTCACCACGAAACCCTAGTCACGAAATCAGTACGTCGGGTACTCGATGGAATCAGACAGCAATGGTGAACAAGAATCCAAGATTGTTTTTCCCAAATAACCAACAATCAAACACAATTTTGAATTTTCTTTTAACACTTTTTTTTTTTTTTTTTTGTAACAACACCAACAGTAACAAAACAAACAGGAACACGAAATGGAAAACAAAGACTCAACGCACGAAAATAAAGATAACTTGAACAGGATTGGGGTTGTAGAAACAAGCCCAAACCGTGCTCTGATACCAAGATGGTGCAATGCAATTCCCGAAGGGAAGCTTAGCACAAACGCGGAACAAGAACAATTAAAGAAGAAGATAAAAGCAAGACAAAACTTGCTTCTTTCGAAAGAACAGAGGGGAACCTGTCCCTAAGCTCGATCAAAAGGGAGACAAGAATCACCCTAACTATGCAACAATCCTCAAGAGAACATTGCCTCTTGCAAACTGAATGATCAAGAGGAATGTTCAATCGGACTAACCGAAAGCCACAAGTCCTTAAAAGCCCACACCGGGGTTTTGCTCACGACGGAGACAAGAAATGTGCTCGGCACTTTCATTCAATTTCAATGTTCAAAAACTAGCTAGCCCTTTACAATGTAAGGACTAAGGTTTATATAGGAAATACTAAGGGTAAACTAGTAAATAGGTCACAGTCGACCAATGAAAATAAGCCACGCAGGGCTGAGTTAAAAATGTGCTCGGCTATCTTGACTTCGGTAAGCCTGGCTTCGGTTCTTGACTTCGGTGAGCCTGGCTTCGGTTCTCTATTGCCTGCTCGAGCACATATGTCATCGGGCGCTGATTATGTGTTCGGTTCTGCGCTGCCCGGGGCCAAGAGCTGCTGTTCGGGAACTTTATCCTCGGGCTCAAACTTGAAGATGTAGCCCTTGGTTTCATCACTTTGCGATTCCTCTTCCGAACACATGCTTCTTCCCGACATAGCCAGCTGGATGTGCATGTCATGGAGCAGCTTAGCTTGGCTTCGAGTAATTGGCCTCCTCGGTTCATCAGTCGCTGCCTTCGGTTGAAGTGTCCTCGGTTGATCAGCACTTTGGGCTGCATCACTTGGTCTTGCATTTTCCATGTCCCCATGACCTACTTGCTCATTATTGTGATGAGTGCTTGTTGATTTTTAACCAAGTACTTATTGTTCTTTTTGGAGACTTGATATTTGTTCTTAACATTGATGCTTGGTTATATCACAAGAGTGTGTTTTCCACACTTCTTGCACTAATCTACCTTCAAGGTAGGAAATCTTGTGTTTGCTTGTCGTTGCTTGTAGGTTCTAAGCTCCATGTTAAGGCAAATGAGACCTTGAAAGAAACCTATGTCCAAGTGACGATCAAGGATTGCGAGAGAGGAGAGCTTTGGGCACCCCGAGGAGATGATGCCATGTACGTGAATGCATTGATTTCGAGGACGACATCTTCTCAAGAAGGGGAGGATGATAAGACCCAAACTCCCACAAGACCCTTCACTCGGAGCCAAGCTAGGGAGGTCCAAGGAGTACACTTACACTTGGTGAGGAAGGGACTAGAAGAAGGAAGCAATTGGAAACCATTCCGGGTGATTAGCGCACAAGAACAACCACTCAGCACTTTGGGCGCTCCACCCAGTGTTTTGGGCGCTCCACCTGAAAACAACTGAGCTGAGGCGCTCCGCCCAGTGTTTGGGCGCTCCACCTGAAGACAACTGAGCTGAGGCGCTCCGCCCCAATTCCAGGCGAACCGCCCGGGCCACCCCAGTGCCTAGTTTTTGCTGAATTGCGGGCGCTCCGCCCCAATCTTGGGCGCTCTGCCCGGAACGCTGAAGCACGTGAATTCTAGCTATGTTATGACTATTTTGACCCTACGTGGTCCTTTATTTCCTAAGCCTAAGTGTGGGCATTTTAGACCTTTCAAAGGGTGTCTAACAACACCTATAAATAGCTAGTATATTGTCTTATTTCATTAGCTAACTTTGATGATTAAAACAAACAATTGTGTTGAGAGTTGAACTCTTTGATTGAGTGAATGAAACCTTTTGATGGGACTTGTTTTTCCTCTAGCGGATCTACATGAATTCCAATCCCCCCCGATCATTCTACTTGCGTGCTCACGTTAGCTCGAGGGTAGTTGCCTAGTGTAGGTGTTCTTGTCATCTTCTTGGGGTGTAACGGAACTAGTTCTCCGTTGCTACTCGAGATTATCGTACGAGTTACGTCTCGCTTTTATCTTTTACTTTTCCGCATATTGATTCTTATCACACGTGTATCACTCAAAAGATGTCACTCAATATTCTTTCCACTCCTGTATACACTCAAGGTCATTGGCTTTTGTGACCTCACTCTATTGTTCTCACCACTCAAGCCTTTTTCTACTCAAGACCTTGTTCCACTCAAGACCTTCTTGTCTCTTAGTAATCACAATGGCACTCAAGGTCGTTGGCTTTTGTGACCTCACTCTATTGTTCTCACCACTCAAGCCTTTTTCCACTCAAGACCTTCTTGTCTCTTAGTAATCACAATGGCAAGATCAATCAACTAATGCACCCAAGTAATGGTTCGGAATGGAGTTTAAGTGACTCGATGTACGGAAGCTATTTTAATGTGCACTTGAAGAAAGAAAGTTCTACGACTTTTAAGTAAAGTCTCCAGACACACAACACCCTAAAGGATCAAAGATTAGTGTTAATAAAGTAGGACAAATAACCTAGAAACACTAACCAAGAAGTAAGGAAGCAAACATACAACAAAAACACATGAAACAAAGCCAACCGGACACACTCCAGGAGTGGGCGGTCCGCCTCTTCAGGGTGGGCAGTCTTCCTACTCAAAAAACAGAGAGCAAGCAAAAAGTGGGTGGTCCGCCTACTATTTGGGCGCCCCGCCTACTGGTATTTTTAGCACAGTCCGATAACGTGTTTCTTGGTCTTTTGACACCCAGTCTCCGATGTTTTCAAGGTGTTTTCCCAATCCGAAGGTACCCAATGGTGTTTTCAACTACTACAACCAATCCCCAGTGATTTATATCAACACCCAATCCATAACGAATCCAAATCATGAAATTTCAATCAAATTCAAGGGTTTTTTAATTTTGGGGTTTTTGAATTTTTTCAACTTTTGATTGTCAACACCAAATCATGTAACAAGGGTCTGTTAAGGTCTATTAAGACATGTATGTAATGTTTAGGATAAATCAAACCTTTTCTGATAGGTCTTGGTAGATGTTTTCATTTTTAGTGTCAGTAAAGCCAAATTATGGTTTTCGAGCTCATTTCGAGTAATTGAGTTTCGAAATCAAAAGTGTCGTTACGTTTGCATGATCATTTGTGACATGTGTGAACTTTTGAAAGTGAAATCCGGGGACATTGGAATGGTTTTTACATATATTCCGAAAGTGGAGATTTTCCTCCTCCCGTTCAACCCTTATCTTGTGTATCGGAGATCCGTTTCGAGGTCCGACTTCACGAGCAAGTCATATATGTGCTTTGGAACTTGCGTGCAATGTTTGGTGTGATTCTGAGCAGCGTAGGATCCTGTTCGAACCCAAAATACAGCACGAGCCTGTGCTGTCAGGCCATCTAGTGAGAACCTTGCACGATAGCGCTGGCCAAAATATTTCTTCTACACACATGCTAGATCACAATGGGAAAAGTAGTGATTGCGACTGCTTCAGTGCGATAGTGCTATACCGGGGTATAAATAGACCCATCAATCGGCAAAACTCATTTTTATCAAAATCCTGCGATGAAAGTCGATCTTAGGGTGATTCCAAGCTACCAACTTGTCCTGATTGTCCAAGTAAATATTTCTAAACCTTTCTATGATGGTTAATTGGAGGTTGGAGCTAGGAAATTCTTGAACTTGGGCTTGGATGAGTTGGGTTGGAATCCTAGCTTTGAGAAATTAGGAAATTTGGGAAAATTGACCTCAGAATTATAATCCAATCACATAATTGACATCGTAGAACTATGGGGAGTCTGGAAACATATCATTTATGGGTATTTGGCTAAGCCAGGCCCAGGCGAATCTAGTAATTTCCTCCTATTTCCGTTTGATAGTTAAATACTCCTCTTATGAGCACCTATACATGCGGTTGTTCTTCTATGGCTCAGAAAAAGATAATTCTGAGAGGCTTCAAAAAGAAAATCAGATCATTCAGTAGTCGAATTGACCACAAAATAGAGGTAAGTGGTAGTATCCATTTTCTTGTCCGCCTTTGGACCTATAGATAACCTATTCACGTTTTCTTTACGTGAGTAACTGTAGACGGGGCATACTTACTATGCCCCATCCTTGAAGTGCATCTTCATATTGTATTTTGCTATTGTGGGATGTAATGTCATATTAGGGGTAGGAGAATTCTGCCCCAAGAGTATGAGGATTCTACTCCAGTTCTTGTATCTCCAGGTAGCAGGAGGATTCTGCTCTGATGAGGGGTTTTGGGCACATGTGACCCTATTGCATCATATTTCATTTCACTCCATTTCATTACATAAGTTGCTGGCTATATGTGACAGTATGTATTAACTTGTGTGTGCATTGATTATCTGTTTCTTCTGGCTATTGATTATGTAATTCTCCCTAGCTAGCCTATTTATTCTTCAATGTAGCTAGCTAGCCCTCACTTATTGAGTCCTTTTTACTCACTTTGATGTAATCTAATCTATAAAAGCAAGAAACAAGATAGGAACTAGACACAATCTGAACTACAACAAGGAACTTAGTAGGAACTAGTGTACTCACCTCCTTGTTAGAAGCCAAAAGGAACCTAAACTATGCAACAATCCTCAAGACAAATCTATGTCTTGTAAATTGAATAACCAATGGAAAGGAAATTGTTCAATTCAATTAATCTTAAAAGGAATAAGTTTTCCAACATGAAATAGGAATAACAATATGTTGTGTTTTTTTGTATTCTAAAAGTGGTGAACAAAAATAAAGCCTAAGTCATGCTTATATAGGTATAGATAAGATGCTTATAATGTCAACGTAAAAGCCTCAGAGTTGCTAAATTTAAAGAGATCACGCAGGGCTGATAAATTTAAAGACTGCCTATGCAAAATAACAAGTAGGAGCTCGTTGAGAGCAAGAAATTGATGCCCGTATCCTCTAAGCTCTCCACGCCCAAATTGAGCTCGTTGAGATGCTGGTTGAGGGCATGAACTTGCTGCCCAGATTTTCAAACACTTCAACACCAAAGTTCAACTCATCCCCATGCTTGTTGAGCTTCCCAACATCCTGCCCAGATAGATGGAATGCATGATAGCCAATTTGTTTTGCGTCATCCTCTCATTCTTGGAAAGATTTTGTCCTCGAAATCACAGCACCAACATCACGGCATCTATGGCTCATCATTAAGGCCTCTCCTCTATGGATTACATCTACAT
The DNA here is from genome assembly GCA_037355625.1 of Petunia x hybrida. NCBI lineage: Eukaryota > Viridiplantae > Streptophyta > Magnoliopsida > Solanales > Solanaceae > Petunia > Petunia x hybrida. The sequence goes on from JBBBVM010000803.1 coordinate 1,367,614, forward strand.
CATTCTCCCTCTCTTGAAAATGATTCATCCTCAAATCTAATTCCAGCAAAACATAGCTAAGAATGAGTATAGATAACTCCAAAGTTTCAACAAGCATGTAGCCATGATATGACATAAGAGTGCTTCCAAACTGCCGAAAGACGATGGTACCGACCTCCATGGCTTTAGAAAGAACAAATATAAGCATAAGCCAAGAAAACATACCATCCTCATGTAGTCTACAAATTCTAGTCGGAAACCACAATAAATCCCAAGGAGCATCTTTCCAACAGACCTCTACTTTTTTTAGTTTAAATTACACATAGTGCTTTCCATTGCTAAGCACAACACAAGTAGAACATCTCGAACCCAAATTCGAGAATATTATACCAGCCCATCCCAAAGCCATTAAGTCAAGCAAGTTACCACTTGTAATATCAATTCCGGGGTCAAAAACTAATGAGGTCAACACATCAAACTTAATACATGTATCAAGAAACTCGGATAGCAACAACAAGCTATAGGAAGAAGGATGTATCCAATCACAACAGGAGTATACCAGAGAAGTATGAATCATGAGATACAAATATTTTTCATCATATATCCTAGAGTAAGCAAAAGCATCAATCCATGTGCAATAATCAGAATTATCATTCCTCTCATAAGAACTCCTAACACCCTCATGACCCTCATCATAGGCAAACCAATAGTAGAGAAAAGTGTTTCCTAGTGCAACTTCATCAATGGTGTCCACTTCAATAATCGTATTTTCAGAATCATAATTACAATGAAGCTCAAAGTCATTATTTGGACAACACAAAGAAGAAGCAGGAGATTAAAAAAGATCCACACTTCCCTTCTCATGAAAATGCCCTCTACCAAGTGAACTACTATCAAACAACGAGTTACTTCCTTCACAAGAAGGAATATTAAGAAATTCAAACCCATTATCTAACAAACAAGTATCTCCAGGTAAAAATAGTTTCACAAGAAAGGTCTCATTCAAGTTCACTTCACCATTGACATAAAAATAACCAAACTCATCACATAATTTAGTTTCATTACCATGCTCGGTTTTTACATCAAAAGAACTCAAAAAGGATTCTACACCTTCAATTCTAGGATCCAACAAGTGATGCTTAAATTCTACTTATAGGACATCATGCAATATTTCATGAATGACATCCCTAGAAGCATTACTTATAATACCTAGACCCTCAACACAAGTGTCGACACTAGTTCTCATCACATCAATCTCACAAGTAGTTTTAATTTTCGGAATACAATCAAGAACAACTAGTGTATCGTCACAAACCTTATTTAAATTTCCATTATAAGGCAGCGGTGACTTAAGGTCCAAACAAGACATACCACTACTCATACTCATATCATTAACTTGCTCTTCACTAGCTCCTAGAGTATTGAATGTGGTATACTTACCTTAAACGCAACAAAATTGACCTTCTTTACCTACATTCTCTTCCTCTTCAAGCTTAGAGTCAACGCATGCAGCCCCTTTAACATCATGGACAGACCCTAAAGCGCCCTCTTCTTGCACTTTTAATAAGTTGACACGACCCGAATTTTTAGTTAGGCCATGCGGGCACCCGACATCCTCCCCTAGACTCGTGGGGCGAACCTTTTTTAATTGAATTCACAAAATTAAACATAAAATCAACTTATAGATAAGAAAAACGACCGAAAGAGACACGTACATAATTATACATAAACTGTACAGAAGAATTTACAGCTGACCATCCAATGTACTACGTTTAGAGCTATCCAGATGGACATCTAAGAATACAATTGAAGTATAGACATCTCCTGTAGGAAGCACAACACAACTGAGATAATAAACATAAAACTGGTGGCCATCCTGAACAAAAGATGGCTCATCGTAACAGCTGAAATTGTCTTCGCTCCTTAACCACGTAGCAAACTCAATCAAGGAGCAAACCTGCCGGAATGAAATAAATAAATAAAAACAAATGGAGGATGAGTCAAAAGGACTCCATAAGTAGGGGCTGGCTAGCCACCTGGAAGAAGCAGATATGCTATCCAGGGAGAAGAAAAGCAGATAAACCAAATTTATTTTATTTCAACTATAAAAAGGGTAGAGCCAGATAATAACTGGAAACACATAACAAACCATAAACTCATAGACAACCAAGGACATAAGATCGACAGAAATATATAGGTAACTCGAGACACATCAACAAACAGAAATATATGACACATACTTAACACATCGCACTACAATCACACAATACATAGCAGCCGGTGCGATGCAATGGAATGAATGCAGTATGACACAATGGGGTCACATGTACCCAATGAATGGAGCGGAATCCTCCTGCTCCTAGGGCGGAATCCTCCTACCCTCAATATGATGCAAGGAGCAAAATCCTCCTGCTCCTAGGGCGGAATCCTCCTGCCTTCAAATGACATAACAGTCCAACACTTATCTCCATCGTGAGACTCTCATCGCCTGCCATGGAGTACATATCAAAGCCATCAGTGGAGTACAAAACTCTTATGCTCAAAGCTCAGCCATGAAGATGTGATATACAATGCCATACAATTCAAACAATCACACAAATAAGTAAGCCTTGTGATACTATAAGGATTTTCAACCTATAGGATAGTTCTATCTTCTAATTTATATTCATAATCCTACTCGGGCTTTTCTTCTCAACTCAATATTAGGCTTATAGATCAACAATAGATATTTCTAAATATACTGGAGCCTATATCCTCAATGTGACATTCACGCATCGAGGCCTAACAATTCAAGTTCATTTTCCAACAAGATACTTCTATTTATAACTCAATGTTGAGTTTAATTTGATACGCCTACCATAAGGAAGCATATCGCAGAATGATAAGCTTTTATTCAATGAATTTCCACAGTCCAGCCTAGCCATTGCGTTCTACTCATAATCTTAAGCTTATAGATCCTCAATTAGTGTTCATAACAATTATAAATCTCTTATCCATAACTCACTAATTATTACAGTACATCTTAATATACATACCAAGCACACAGAATATGTTACTCTTGCAGCTGGAGTATCATACTCCCAAGTACACAATAAGCATAAAACAATACTTAACAACATAATAATGGTTATTCACGAAGCTGTGGCGTAGTAAGTACGTTTCTTCGGCAGCTACACACGTGAAAGATACGTGCGTAGAACATCCATAAAGGCTGAAGGCGATCAAAGAAATGATGAAACCGCTTACCTTTTAATTTCGGGCCAAATCGACTATTGAATGCACTCCTTTCCTTCCTGACGACTCTCGAACCACTTTCATCAGAACAATTGGGATGAATTGGTACTCTGAATTTTGGCTTAGAACCACTTGGAACACTTGAAATTGGATAAGGAAGAAAAATCAGCTCACGTCGCCTTTTCTACCCAGAAATCAATGCGATCGCGCAACCCCATGCGCCCACGCGCCACCCCTCCATCGCGATCGCACTTCCATAAGCGCGGTCGTGCTTTGGGGAACAAAACCCAGCGCTCACATGCCCGCACGTGCGTGATCGTGCAGCACTGTCCAAAAGGTGCAGAATTCTGTATCATCACCTATTGTTGCTGCAATTCGGGTCCGAATGTGGCCCTATAAGACTCGGAATAACCTTAAATTTTGTACACAAGTCATACAATACTTGGGTAACATGCTCGCCTCAAATCGGATCTTTAAAACTCAAGATGTGGGTCATACGATAAGAGGTCGATTTTTTTACTTTTGGGGCTTTAGTGAAACGACCTCGGATTTTACTTCCGGAAGTTCCCATAGGTCACAAATTACCGTACGAACCTAATGCAACCTTCAAATTTCAAATCGAAACTCATTTAAGCTTGAAAATCTCTTTTAGCCTTTATAGACAGCTGAAACAGATGCCTTCTCAGAAAACCTACCAAACTTGGTCCGAATAAACTTAAATTTTGAAGACAGGTCCTAATGGACCCTACAGAACTTTTAAGCCTGTTGGCAGGCCAATCAAAGTCTTAAATACTGAAACAGATGATCGAGGTCATTTCATAAGTGGTACGCACTTCCAAGCTTATTTCCAATGGTACCTACAAGAGAATTTAAACAACTAGAGGAAAAAAAGAATTACAAGTGTTATAGTGAAAGACTTTCTCTCCTTTCTTTTCTTCTTTCTTTTCTCTCATATTATTCACTTACATCCTCTTGTTTCTCTTGTGGTAGCCCAACTGTATTAGTCATCCCAAACTTTCCATTTGGGTTGGCACTACAATTCCTGACATGACTAGAAGGAACATATGCACCATCGGGAATCCGCTTCGTTAGTGGAACTGGTAACAAAGGCCATCCTTCATCATCCACTATATGCTTAATCCAATCTTGGTCATATGGAACATTACGAGCTAAAAACCATGACTGTCCAAAACACAAGTCACATGTCTGGAGCGGATACACATTACACCAGATTGTTTCAAAGAATTCCCCATGTGACACTATGACCTTGACCTTCCATTTAATCTTATATCAATCATAGAGATATGTATATCTTCTTCTCACCTATGTTAAGTGCAAAATATCAACAATTTCAGGCGAAATAAGTGTGACTTCACACAAGTCATCAAGCTCTTGATCGAAGTCCATATAACTATAAAAATTCACCTTTAACTTATGGAACCTCATTTTTGGCATAACTACTTGGGGATTGCCCAAGTTTGACAAATTACGAGCAGTTTGTGGAGTAATTGATGCGGGGCAAATTGAGTCAAAGCGTCAACCATCAAGAGCCAAGCGTGAGAGCACAAGGAAGGGTGCGAGGATGCAAGGGCAAGAGCTTCGGAGATGAGTCGAAGGCCATAAGAAGCAAAGAGAAGCGCCCAAGACTGTTTAGGCAGTGGAGCACCGGTGCTCCACCACACAAACAGCAACCAGGCGGACCGCCCATTTACATAGGTGGACCGCCCACTTGAATTCAAGTCTCTGGATCTCTGGCCGCCTATTTTTTGGGCGAACCGCCTACTCTGGGCGCCTACTTTGAGGCGGGGCGCTTGTTTTGCCTAGTTTTGGACGGGATTTGGACATGTAATCCCTATTTTGGCCCTACGAATCTTGTATTGTTTTTATATCATTTGAGGGATTTTTAGACATTACATTAGGAGTGTGGAATGCCTATAAATACCACACTTAGTCATTTTATTTGATTAGCTAGATTTTCAGATTGAAGATTAGACATTAGAAGAGACTAGGTCCTTCTTGTTGAAGCTTGGCTTCATGTATCTTTTACTTGGAATCCGTGGTGGATCACCGATAGTGTGACCGCGTTAGTGGTTCAAGTCTCTTTCTCCCTTTGAATCAATCTACTTTGGTTAGTTGATTCGTTCTTTATTCTATTTTTGTTCTTCCCCGTCCCTTATTCCTTTGATCTCGTGTTTATCACTTGCTTCCGTTACTTGTTATTTGCTTCCGTGGGTTTGAACCATATCATCTTTGTATCATAGCAAGGCTCGGGTGTTGTTCCTACAAACCCTCGATCCTTGTTTATCCTGTATTTAGTTTAGTTTGTTGTTATTGTGTTTATGTTCTTGAGAAAAGAAGAAAAATAAAAAAAAAATTAAAAAAGTGAAAAAATACAAAAAAATCTTATTGTGGATTGAATTTGATGATCCGTTGGTTGTTTGATATCGGGGATTGATCTATGATGATTACCCGTTGATTTGGTATCCTTGTTACACGATTTGGCGTGGAGAATCAAAGGTTTAAAAAAATCAAAAACCCCAAAATTGAAAAACCCTTGAATTTGATTGAAATTTCTTGATTTAGATTCGTTATGGATTGGGTGTTTTTATAAATCATTGGGGATTGATTGGAGTAGTTGAAAACACCATTGGGTACCTTCGGATTGGAAAAACACCTTGAAAATATTGGGGATTTGGGTGCAAAAGACCCATAAACATGTTTTCGGACTGTGCTAAAAGCACCAGTAGGCGGGGAGCCCAAATAATAGGCGGGGCGCCTAGTGAACTCTCTGATGTTTGGCAGGCGGACCGCCCACTCCTGGGGTGAGTCCGTTTGGCTTCGTTTCGTGTGTTTTTGTGTTCCTTTTGTTTCCGTACCTCTTGGTTAGTGTTCCTAAGGTATTAGTCCTACTTTATTAACACTAATCTTTGATTCTTTAGGGTTTTGTATGTCTTGGAGTGTTTACTTAAAGTCTTAGAACTTGCTTGCTTCAAGTGCGCATTAAATTAGCTTCCGTACATCGAGTCACTTAAACTCCATTCTGAACCATTACTTGGGTGCGTTAGTTGATTGATCTTGCCATTGTGATTACTAAAAGACAAGAAGGTCTTGAGTGGTGAGAACAATTGAGTGTGGTCACAAAAGCCAACGACCTTGAGTGTATACACGAGTGGAAAGAAAATTGAGTGACATCTTTTGAGTAATACACGTGAGGGAGTGAATTTGTGAGGTCCTTTACTCTTTTGTTACAACTATGGCATCGGATGACGATTGTGGAAGATATGACTCATGTGGGGATAATGGAGACTATGATTCCTATGGTGATGATGATGGGTATTGCTATGACGATTCGGGGAACCAAGGCTCATATGATGATGAAGCGGGTCACTATGTTGATTATGAAGATAAAGAAGACTATGGGGCTTGCGAATACGAATGTGAAGAGTCTTATGCTCCAAGTCAAGAATGTGAAGATGGTGACGCTTCCAGGTATGATGCTCCTACTTACTCTTCTTGTGGTGAATTCGAAAATGATGATAGTGACATAGAGAGAATGGATGATGAGGTTAATTGTGAGAATTGTTCATTTTCATCTTCTCTTGGTGTTGCTAATGGTGTGCAAGGGAGTAGTAGAGGTCCTTCCATTAGTATGGGAGGAGGAGGTGGTTGTTCCATGGGAAGGAAGAAGCTTGCCTATCCTACTTATGCTAAACTGCTTGATGCTTCCAACTCCCATGTGAAGGGTGGAATGAGAAATGTTGCTCTTACCGTGGTTGGAGCACATTGCTCTAGTACTGGTGGTAGGAATGGTGCTATGGGCTATGGAACCAAGGCGAGAGGCAATTATGGGTTCCATAGTGGTACTGCTTCCTCGACTTTCAACAACACTTCTAATGTTGGAAGAGTGACGGGAAGTGGAAGTTATTCTAGTGGTATTGCCACTAGTGGAGGGATAAGGAGAACCCAACTTGGGGGTGATGGTTTTCTTGGGCTTGATCCTATACAAGACATGTGTGAATGTAGGTTCATTTTTTAGGTGAATGGTAGTGGAGGATGCTTGCTCAAAATTAGTGAAGTCTACACTAATTTTTTTAACGACTCTTGGGTTGATAGAATAAAGATACCATACTACAAATTGAAATATCCTTATGAGTATCAAGGTGTTTGGGTTACTAGTGAAGCTCGGGTACTCATATCTCATGGGAATTACAAGGAATATGTTTGGTGTGATGTGTATCCCATGGAGTATTATGGTGTTTGGCTAGGAAAACCGTGGTTGCAAGGCAAGAGGGTGCAGTATGATCTTGTGAAGGATGTGTACAAAGTGAGCAAGGGGCAAAGAACTTATTACTTTGAACCTTGCCGGGCAAAGTTTAAGTCCTATCCTAGTACATCTTCTAGGCCTATGCAAAAAGGAAAGGAGAAAGTATCTCAATCCAAGGATGAAAGAAAGCAAACAAGAAGTCCTACAATCACAAGCAATGGTCGGACTAGTGCAAGAAAAGAGTTGCCAATTGTCAAAGAGGTGAACCCCAAACCACAAGCTCCAAAGGCAAGTGGTTCGCCAACAAAGAAGAAAGAGACCTCAAGTGATGAGTCTCTTAGTCCTAGATTCCGGGTTGATATTAAAAGTCTACCTACTCCGGCTATGGGTATTCTCGGGCCTCGTCCCAACTCACCCGAATTTGAGAGACAAAATATTGAGAGGAGTAAGGGAGTGACCGGTGACATTCCTCGAGTGGAAAAAGGAGAGGATGTGTTGAGTGATGTGAGTGGGATATCACCACCCGAATCTACACCCGACCTTGAAAAGAAAATGAGGGAAAAGAAAGAGGGAAAAGGAATCATTGAGAGCGAGGACACCCCTTATTCTAACCTTAACCGTTTATCTTTTTCTTCTACTAGTGTTAGCTCTTGTGTAGGTACTCTTGAGGGAAAATCAATGGAGCCTCAATCATGTCCCAAGAAGGATGGACAAGGTGAAGAAAATCTTCAATGTGAGCTTCAAGGTGAAGAGACAATTCTTGACACTTCAAATGCATTGAGTGAGCAAGATGGCCACTCAAAGGTATGTGATAGTTCTTCCCTTGAACATGTTACTTCCTTGTCTCATGGTAGTGTTTGTGCTAACTCAACGCTAGTTGATGATTTGTATGATTACAATGTATTTGCAACTAGTGAAGAGTTGGTGGGTCAACTTGTGTGTGATTGTGAACCACTAGTTGAGAGGTATGATAAGCCACATCATGGTGTGAGCTCAATTTTTATTGAACCTGTCTCTAGTGAAGATTGTGTAGTTGACCTCATTTGTGACCCTTGTTATGACACACCACCTATATTTGATAAAGGGGAAGATGAGTTGAACGAATACCCTATCCTTTCCCTTGATGAATTGCTTGATAATGGTGGACCTATGTGTTGTAGTAAGGATGGTAGTGACCTTGAGGAGTCTCCAGTGGATGAGATTGATCGAATTGTATTCGATGACTCCTCAAGTGTGGATGATGACTCTAGTTTTGATGCATCACCTTTGATGGGCAGTGGACTTGTTTTCACAAAAAAGAGGATTCTCAGAGAGGTGATAGTGAATATCAAACTAGAGAAGAGTTTGGATTTAAACCTCCAAGGTTTGGAAAGTTGAACTCTATAGACAATCCATTGTTTGGAACTCCTAGTGAGGAAGATCTTCCTAGAGGTAGATTTGGAGGTGAGGAAGCCACTCTTGGTATGTGTAAGAGCGCTTCCAAGAAGGGGAGTGGAGTATTTGATATTAGTTGCCAATTGAATTATTTTGTTTACTCCACCCCACATGTTGACCATACCTTTGGTATTGAGCATGCCAAAGCCAATGAGTCCCATTATGATAGTAATGCATTGAAGGCTTGGTGTGTTGACCATAAGCTTAGAGGTCATAAGGAACTTAGTTGGTTAATCTTGCATGTTCCATGTCTTATTGTTCTCTTTGCTTGTTTTGGTAGTGAGTACTTGTCGTTGTTTAGCCAAGACCTTGTTGTTTCCTTTGGAGATATAAGCTTTTTGATTAGTATTGACACTTGGCTCTACCACAAAAGTGTGATTTTTACATCACTTGTACTCACTCTTGTTGGACTTGCCTACTTTTATAGTGGGAAGTTTTGGTGTTTTCTTATTGGTCTTAGGGATCATAGGAATTTTAATAACTTGATCTTGCATATTCTCTATCATATTGATCTCTTGGATGATTCTTTGGAAACATGTTCTTTATCATTGTTATTGATGCTTGGCTTTATCATAAGAGTGTGTTTTCCACACTATGGGCACTAACCTACTCTTATTGCGGGAAGCTTGTTGTTTGTGCTTGTTTTGGATGTAGGCTTGATGGTTTGATCTCGAGCACATAATCCTTTCAAGAAGGGGAGGATGATGCGGGGCAAATTGACCTAAAGCGTCAACCATCAAGAGCCAAGCATGAGAGCACAAGGAAGGGTGCGAGGATGCAAGGGCAAGATCTTCGGAGATGAGTCGAAGGCCAAAAGAAGCAAAGAGAAGCGCCCAAGACTGCTTAGGCAGTGGAGCACCGGTGCTCCACCACACAAACAGCAGCCAGGCGGACCGCCCACTTGAATTCAAGTCTCTGGATCTTTGGCCGCCTACTTTTGGGGCGGACCGCCTACTCTGGGTGCCTACTTAGAGGCGGGGCGCCTGTTTTGCCTAGTTTTGGACAGGATTTGGACATGTAATCCCTATTTTGGCCCTACGAGGCTTGTATTGTTTTTATATCATTTGAGGGATTTTTAGACATTACATTAGGAGTGTGGAACACCTATAAATACCACACTTAGTCATTTCATTTAATTAGCTAGATTTTGAGATTGAAGATTAGACATTAGAAGAGACAAGGTCCTTCTTGTTGAAGCTTGGCTTCATGTATCTTTTACTTGGAATTCGTGGTAGATCACCGCTAGTGTGACCTCGTTAGTAGTTCAAGTCTCTTTCTCCCTTTGAATCAATCTACTTTGATTAGTTGATTCGTTCTTTATTCTATTTCCGTTCTAACCCGTCCCTTATTTCTTTGATCTTGTGTTTATCACTTGCTTCTGTTACTTGTTATTTGCTTCTGTGAGTTTGACCTGTATCAGTTATAGATGTATGTTCCCTTCCAAGATTTTAAACTCGGGCTCCCATGAAATCAATAGATCATCCTAATTCAACCCTCATTGCTCTCATCTCGACAAAAACATCAGCCATGTTTAGCTTGGGGACACCCTCAAGTTTATCTCCTACTCCAGTTATGTTCCTGCACACAAGCAAAGTCTAGAATAAAATGTTAAGGTTAGAAAAATACCTCACTCACTCCCTTACTTTTTAATGACACTCGGGTTCACTCAAATTTAGGGTAGGATCACACAAACCTGTCCCAAATGACTTCCTCGAATTGATCAACTTCCTCAACGACCTTTTAAGTTCAAAAAATTCACTAGTTCTCTTGGGGATGAGTGAATTAATGAGACTCTATAGGCGGACAACTTTTAAAGTGAGCACGAGAAGCCAAAGAAATTCTATAAAGTTGGGAAATTCTAAAATTCGCACAAAGTCCTACAAGCTCAAAAATCAGTAATTGACTTAAGTAGAAGATTACCTAAGAATTACTAATTAGAAGTGGTGTTAACAAAAAAATAAGAAAATCTTAAAGAAATCTGATTTTTCTACCCTTAAATAGGCGCCTAGACTAAGCCTTTTTAGAGTAGAATAAGTTTTCCCTTTTTTTCCTTTTTTATCAACTCTGATTTGGACAATTTTTACGACTTTTTCCTACACTTCACAACCCCTACACGTTTTTCCTTCTCCTTATTAGAGTTGAATAAGTTTTTCCTCCTTTTTCTTTGCTTTCCAACTCTGATTTGGAGAACTTTTACCCATTTTTCCTTACACTCCACACGCTACACCCTAGCTGAATTTTCTCTATGTTCAGTCATGTATCCTTCTCCTAATCCCCAATGTTATAATTCCTCAAGACACTTCAAGAATTCAATTTAAATCACCCCAAGAACAACCCTAAGCATGCTGGTTCCAAGAACAATCAAGAATTCAATCAACACAACTAGAATTTTATCAAAACACGACTGAATTTCAAGAACACTTTCATGATTGCTATCTATTCAACCTAGGGTTTCAAGAATTGCTCAAGATCAATCAAGAACTTTAAGAACCCCAAGAATTCATGGACACAACGCATAGTCTAATCAAGAACTTCAAGCCATAGGGCTTGAAGCACCAAACATACGGCTGAATGACCAAGAACTCGGCTTTCTTTTCTTTTTTTAATAATAAAAACAAAAATTCTAAGAACTAAACTGTGACTTTAACCCTAGGCACGAAGAATAGATTGGGATTGTAAGAATAAACTTGTTCCTTTCTCTTGCACTTTTATGTGTTGCTTCTATGGATTTAATTTGCAACCTTCAAATTTACACTTTTAGATGGTAAGGTAATTCTTCTTAAATCTTTAGATTACTTTTAGGTATTCAAGAAAGGTGGTAAATTATATTTTGTTATTTTTCTTTATTACTCTAAAAGGTGTTGGAATTTCAGGTTTGTCTTGAGGATTCTTGCGTAGCTTAGGTGCTTTTTGACATCTAACAAGGAGGTGAGTAGGCTAGTTCCTACTAAACTTCTTGTTGTAGTTCAAACCGTGTCTAGCTTTTATCTGTGTTCTTGTTCTTCGTATTTAATCTTGCATCAGTTGGTATCAGCGCAAGAAAAGGGATTATTTCTACCACCCCAATCCTGTTCTGTGTGCCCTACTTTTAGGTTCTTTAATTTTATTTTTATTAAAAAAAACGTGAAAAAAATGAGCAGCCATGTGTAGGACATGTGTAGTAGTTGTTACACTCCTAGGGTTTAAGAAAATTCGAAAAAAAGAAGTGTTCTTGATTGATTCTTCAAACCCTAGTTGAGTCCTGAAGTGTTTCTTGAAGTTCTTGGTGTGTTTGCTTGAAATTTCAGATTGCTCTTGCTTGAATTCTTGTATGTTCTTGAGAGAAGAGTTTTGAAAAATTTTAAGAACTTGTAAGGATTATAGGCAGCATGTTCTTGAGGTTGTTGAAGAGTGTTCTTGGCTGAAAATTACTAGGTCTTGATCAACAACTTGTTCTTGACTAGGAAGAAAAATAACTTGATTTGATCTTGAAAATTCCTAGCATCTACACATTGAATTGTTAGATTGTTTGCTGAAATTTGAGTTGAAGAGGAGCTACATATTGGTTGTTAAGGAAGAAACCATAACCTAGTCCAAGTGGAAAAATAACTCTCATTCAAAAAAAAAGAGAAGCTTACCTACTTTTCAAATAAGGGAATTAGTTTTCCTTAGGCTTTAGGAGAGATAATCACACGCCAAAAGCAAGGGAAATTCAGCATCTAAAAACATGTGAAGTAGTTGGAAAAAGTGGTAAACGTTCTCCAAATTTGAGTTGGAAAGCAAGGAAAAAGGAGGAAAAACTTGTTCAACTCTAAAATGGAGAAGGAAAAACATGTAGGGTTGTGAAGTATAGGGAAAAATAGTAAAAGTTTTCCAAATCAGAGTTAAAAAGCAAGGAAAAGGAGAGAAAACTTATTCTACTCTAAAAAGGCTCAGTCTAGGTGCCTATTAAGGGTCGGGAATCAGATTTTTCTTAGGATTTCCTTATTTCTTTGTTAAACACTACTTCTGGTTAATAATTCTTAAGTATTTCTTTTACTTGAGCTATTACTAATTTTTGAGCTTGTAGAATTTCGTGCCTATTTCAGATTTTTCCATCACTCGTAGAATTTTCTTTGGCTTCTTGTGCTCACTTTAAAGGTTGTCCGTCGATATAGTCATAGTAATTCAGTCATCCCGAAGAGAACTAGTGAATCTTGTGAACTTAAAAGGTCGTTAAGGATTTTGATCAATTCGAGGATGTCATTGGTGACAATTTTGTGTAATCCTACCCTATAAATTGAGTGAGCCCGAGTGTCATTCAAAGGTAAGGGAGCGAGTGAGGTATTTTTCTAACCTTAACATATTTTTGTAAACTTTGCTTATGTGTAGAAACATGACTGGAGTAGGAGATAAACGTTAGGGTGTCCCCGAGCTAAACTTGGCTAATCTTTTGGCTGAGATGGGAGCAATAAAGGCTGAATTGGGACGATCTATTGATTTCATGGGAGCCCGAGTTGAAAATCTTGGAAGGGAACATACATCTATGACTCCAAAAAACTGCTCGTAATGAGTCAAACTTTGGAAATCCCCAAGTAGCTATGCCAAAATCAAGGTTCCACAAGTTAAAGGTAAATATTTCTGGTTATAAGGGCTTCGATCTTGAGCTTGATGATTTGTGTGAAGTCACTCTTATCTCTTCTGAAGTGATTGATCTTTTGCACTTACATCGGGTGAGACGAAGATATCCATATCTCTATGATGGATATAAGGTTGAGTGGAAGGTTAAGGTGATTGTGTCACATGGAGAATACATTTGGTGTGATGTGTATCCTCTTCAAACATGTGACTTGTGTTTTGGGAAGCCATGGTTTCTAGATCGCAATATTCTATATGTGCGAGATTGGATAAGGCATGTAGTGGAAGACAAAGGATGGCCTCTAATGTTAATCCCACTTACGAAGAAAAGTCCCAATAGTGCCTATGCCTCTTCTTTGCACATTGAGGAGTGTAATGCCAATCAAAAGGGAAATTTTGGGATGACTAATATAGTTGGGCTGCCACGAGAGAAACAAGAAGATGTAATTGAAAAGAATATGAGAGACAAGAAATGAGGGAAAGTTTTTCACTACAACACTTGTAATTCTTCTTTTTCCTCCAGTTGTTTAAATTCTCTTACAGGTACCATTGCAAACAAGCTTGGAAGTGCGCATCACTTAACGGAAGTGCAAGAAGCGGTTGCTTCAATAGCTGTCCATGATGTTGAAGATCTGCCCGTGTCGACTCTAAACTTGAGGAGGAAGAGAATGCAGGTAAAGAAGGTCAATTTTGTCGCGTTCAAGGTAAATCTACTACACTCAATACTCTAGGAGCTACTGAAGAGCAAATTAATGATGTAAGTAGTGGCTCACTTGGTGGGACTAATGACTCTCATTCTTGTGTTGATTCCATTGAGCTTGAAGCGTCCCATAATAGTGAATTGCAACTTCTGAGTGGTAATGTGCATGTTGTAGTTAATGAAATACCACCCTTGCGTGATAAAGTTGAAATTGAATTGCTTAATCCTCATATTAATGTAGTTGAAGGAAGTCTTGAAAATGTTCACTTAATTGATGAAAGTGAAGTGATTAATGAATCTTGTGATAGTATTGTGAGTGAATGTGCATTTAGGAAAATAGATCAGTCTTTGGGAAATCTTAATCATAGTGTTGCGCTTACTCTTGATTCTGATAATAAGATTAAATTGATGGATCCCATTGGTGATGTAATTACGAAAGGGTGTCTTAACATTGTAATGAGGAACCTATCTTTAAGTTGTCCTAATCTTGATGTTGTGTTTGATATGAATTATAATTGGAAGAGTGAGTTTGAATGTTTTGACACCATTGATGAGGTCCTTTTCATTGATACCTTTCTTGTGAGCTTGAACGCATGTGACACTGCCGAAAATGAGTTTTCGAATTGTCTTCTGTAGCAGGGCATTTTCTTGAGTTAAAGTGATGACTTGACTCATGCTAATCCTTTGCTTAGTGTTTTTTAGAGCACTTGGCAGGTTGATGAGATTTTGAGCGAAGAGTTGGTATGGAAAATTTGAATCGCATTTGGAAGTACTTGTGGGGTGCACTTGACACCACACCATTGTTGTCACTATATGAAGTTGTCTATACCGTGGGATTGATTTTTAAGGGGAAATTAAGCAGGAGGGCATCCTTTTGTGCACTTGAATGCCAAAGGTACTTGCTTCTCACACGTTGGGTTGATCATATGGCAATTGACGAGTTTGTTTATCACCTTTTCGTGCGGGGTAAAGGGAAGCCATTCCCAAAAGGAGACGTTCTAGCTTGTTTCAAGAAGGTAAGGATAATGAGTCGTATGCTTTCTATGATTCTAACTTTTTTTCATATGTTTCAGGTGATCTAGTTGAGGTTGATGGTGGTTAGATTTCGAGGAGAAAATCATTTCAAGAAGGGGAGGATGATGCAATCCAAATTGAGGATGATGCAATGCAAATTGAGGATGATTTTAAAAGCTGGGCTAAGAAGTTATCGGATCTTCATCAATCTTTGATGATAGCTTGGAGAGGATGCTTTGGAGAAAATTTGTCCGGACATCATGTTAGAGGCGATAAGAAGTACTTTGGTTACCATTGGAGAAGGATGGGCGATTGATGCATTTTGAGGTTGAAACTTGGAAAAGTTAACGAGCTCATTCTTAGGCATTGGAATGCTTAGTATTTCAGGCAGATTTTTGGTGCTCAATGACGAGCTCCTACTTGTTATTTTACATAGACGGTCATAGTTAGGTCAATGGCACTTTATTGGACCTGCGTGGTCACTTTAAATATAGCCAGCTTGTGGCTTTTACGTTAACATTATAGGCAGGTTATCTACACCTATATAAGCATGCCTTAGTCGTTTTTTTCATTCAGCACCTTTGCCAATAGAAATGCAGCTTTTATGCACTCTAAACAAAATCTTGTGAACTGGTCCAATTTGGTGGAAATCTTATTGAACTTGTTCCTTTTATTCATTTAATTTGCAAGACATAGGTTTGACTTGAGGGTTGTTGCTTAGCTTAGGTGTATTTTGACTTCTAACAAGGGGGTGAGAGACTAGTTCCTACTAAATTCTTTGTTGTGGTTCAAACCACGTCTAGCTTTTATCTTGTTCTTCGTGTTCTTAATCTTGCTTACATCAGTCTAAATTTAAGGAGACCATGTAGGGCTAATAAATTTAGAGACTGTCTATGCAAAATAACAAGTAGGAGCTCGTTGAGGTGCTCGTTGAGATCAAGCAATTGCTGCCCGTATCCTCTAAGCTCTTCACGCCTAAATTGAGCTCGATGCGGCACTCGTTGAGCGCATGAACTTGCTGCCCGGAATGTCCAATACTTCAACGCCAAAGATCAGCTCATCCCCATGCTCGCTGACCTTCCCAACATGCTGCCCGGATAGGTGAAATGCATGATAGCCAATTTGGTTTGCATCAACCTCCCTTCTTGGAAAGATTTCATCCTCGAAATCACAGCATCAATATCACGACATATATGTAATGCAGCCCGAACACGTGCTGATCAAGTGTTCAATCCGCCGAGTCCAATGACACGAAGCTAAGCCAAGCCAAGCTAAGCTGCTGCACGATGTCCACATTCACTTGGCTTGGCCGAAGGAAAGCAACTACTTCGAAGCTGAGTATCCGAGCTCAAGAACTGAAGGCTTCATCTACAAGCTTGAGCTCGAAGAAGGGAGTAACCGAACCCTATCCGAACACTCAACATCAACGTCGAAGTAAAAGCAAATAACCGAAGTAAGGGCGATCGGTGTCAAGATTGAGCCGAGCTGAACAACTGAGCACCGAAGTAAAGAAGCCCGAACTCAAGTGTTCGAGATCAAGTGTTCGGTTGAAGGAGTAACCGAACACTCATTAAGCAGCCCTGCGTGGCTTACTCCTATTGGTCGCCTCTGACCATTTACTGTTTTATCCCTAGCATAGTCTATATATACTACTTTACATTTCATTTGTAAATAGTTAGTTGTTGTTGAATGATCAAACATAGCAAGTGCTATTGTGAGTCTCCAATGGAGCCGAACCCCGACGTGAGATTTTAAAGAACTTGTGTCAATCGGTATGAGTCGTTTGAACATTTTCTTCTTGATCATTCAATTTTCAAGAAGCTTGTTCTTCTTGAGGATTGTTGCATAGCATAGGTGCATCTTGAACTTCGGTTCGATCGAGCTTGAGACAGGTTCTCATTGCTCTTTTGAATCGAAGCAAGATTTGTCTTGCTTCTATCTTTGTTCTTGTTTTCTTCCGCATTTCCTTTGTGTTTAGCTTATTCTCGGGTTTGCTTGAACCATCTTGGTATCAGAGCAATGTTTGAGTTTGTTTTTACAACCTCAAATTCTGTTCGAATTATTCATGCTTTGTGTCTCCAGTTTCAGCTTTCTTCCTTGTTGTTGATTGTTGTTGCTGTGGTGTTTTACAAAAAAAAAAAAAAAAAAAAAAAAGAAGAAGAAAAGAAAAATTAAAAATTTTTGGTTGATTTGTTGGTTGTTTAATCAAATAACCATTGATTTGAGTTCACCCATGTCCAAGGATCAATTTGAGTACCCAACGTACATTGTTTGTGACTAGAGTTTCTTCGTCGATTTTGGACTGTGTTCTTGACTTAGTGGTGACTGAATTCGAACCTCAGCATGTCTTGGTTGTTATTGATGAAGACTGGTGGTTCTTGATTGTTTTGGGGTGTGTTTTGTACTTAAAATTTCGAAGTTCTAAGGTTTGAACCGTCGTCCGTATGCCGAAAAATTGTTACGTTTGTAACAGTGTACGAACACGAGGAGCTGAGTCTTAGCTCAAAGAACTTTGAAATGATTTCCTCCATTGTTGTTGCTACCGGAGTAAAAGGCAACCCAAAGTTTGTTAAATTCTTGGTCAGTGAACATAGTGAGTTTGTCCGTACATCGGAGTTAAAACGTCATTGTTCCATTGAAGAAGAAAGGGGTAAAGTGTAAAAATCAAAACCCCAGGTGAAAAAGTTGTCGGCTAGAAAAGGGAATTGGATAAGGTAAAACCCTATCTGTACCAAGGAGGGACCACTCTTGTACGGACAAGAGTTGGTGTGTTCGAAAAGGATTCTGAAGAGGAATTGAAGGGTAGATTCTCCTAGGTTTTCACTTTTCTTGTGTTCGATAAATCCAGTTAGTGGATCTCTGGAGTAATTCTTCCTACTCGAGGTCGTACTAAATCATTTGAGCTTATAGGAACTCGTGCGTGGAATGACCGATTTCCAAATTTCTGACTTCCGAAGCGCAGAGTAAAAAACGTCCGTTCCATCGAGTCAAATCAATTCACTCATCCCGAAGGAGACAACGTAACTTGTCAAATTTGAAGGAACTGAGAGAAGTTGAGCAACCGAGGAAGCCATTGACTACAAGTTCTTTAGTGACCAAAACCATACCCATAAATTGAGTAGACCCGAGTGCCACCCATCAAAGGTGAGGGAGCGCGTGAGGTGATTTCTAACCTTAACATTTTATTAGGTCCTTGATTCGTACAGGTACCATGGCTGGGAATGGAGGCGATAGCAAAGGCATTGAGAAGCCCGAAGTGTCGTTAGCTGATCTCATGGTTGCGAGACAAGGCATCAGCACCGAAGTAAGAGCAGTGAGTGCTCGAGTAGCTCAACGCGAGCAAGTAAGTGTGTCCGTGGCCTTACTTGGGTCCGGTGCTGGAACTAGCAAATCCACTCCGCTGAAACCTGAGCTGTTTGCTGAGCTTGTTCGACAACATCAATTGAAAAGCGAGGCTATTGGAAAGGAAGTCTTGGGTAATCCCCAAGAACAACCACAAAACTTGGGCAATCCCCAAGCCGATTATCAAAACTTGGGCATTCCCCGAGGTGAAAGAGTACGGCTTCCAATGGCCCGAAGACAAGCTGTTAACGTTGATGAAGGGGTCGATGAAGGAGGTCGTCAAAATTTCCGAGGTCGAGGACGAGGCGCAAATGTTGAACGACATATTGAGCGTAAGGCTGATGTATACTATGATGAGTATCCCGAACAGGTTCGTGGAGCTCGAGATTCAAACTTGAACAGTGTCAAGATCACTATTCCACCCTTCAGAGGAACTAGTGATCTGGACGAATATCTTGAATGGAAGATTAAAATAGAGTGAATCTTCAAAACCAATGAGATGACCAAAGAGAGGAAAGCTACCCATGCCATTGCTTTGTTCTAAGCGTATGCATCTACGTGGTGGGAAGCTGACAAGAGGCTTAGATGAAGGAATGTCTATCCCGAAGTCACTACTTGGGCACAGTTGAAAAGAGCAATGGACACTAAGTATTTGAGTGCCAAGTATCGGCAAACTCAACTTCAAAAGCTCTATGAGTTAAAGAAAGGGTCCAAGTCAGTTCAAGAGTATCATGATGAGTTCGTGAGAATTTGATTGAATCTTGATCTCGAAGAAGATGAAAAGAAGCCACTATTCGGTTCAAAAATGGCTTGGCTCAGGATGTGTCATCTCAATTGAGAATGCATGTGTATCATTCATTGGAAGATGTGTTCGAAGCTGCCACCGAAGCTGAGAAATGGGTTAAGGACGATAAGGCAAACCGGTACCGAGGAGTCACTACTTCTACTCCTTTGAACCGAGGCAAAGAATGGAAGAGTCCAAATCCAACAAGTGCTAACACTGTTCGAGATTCGAAGAAACCCTTTGAGAGGGGTGTGACCGCTAACCAACCAAGAGAAGTGGGAGGTAAAGTTCAACTTAACTCTCCTAGTGCTTCAAGTATTCAGTGTCATAAATGCAAGGGTTATGGTCACATGGCAATAGAGTGTCCAACTCATAAAGTTATGCTTTTGTTCGAAGATGGAACTGTCCATAAGCAAGCGAGTGACACCAAGGAGAAAAATTTTGAGGAGATTGAAAGAGCTGAGAGTGATGATGGTCATGAAGCTGCCAAAGTTGATCATCCGGAAATGTTCCTTGTGGTTCGAAGGAATTTGAGTTGCATGACCCTTGAAAAAGAGGACAACCAAAGAGAAAATCTTTTCCATGCCCGATGTCGAGTAAGGGGGAAAGTGTGTTCGATGATCATTGACTCAGGTAGTTGTACGAATGTGGTGATCCAAACCTTGGTTTCACAATTGGGACCACCTACTTTGAAACATTCCCATCCTTACAAATTACAATGGTTGAATGAGTGTGGAGAATTGAAGGTTTCCAAACAAGTATAGATCAAGTTTAGAATTGGAGAATATCAAGATGAGATGATGTTCGATATGGTGCCGATGCAAGCTTATCATACGCTATTAGGACGACCGTGGTAGTATGATCGGTCGGTCATTCACAATGGAAGATCCAACACTTACACTGCTAAGCTCGAAGGGAAGAGTTTCATACTTAAACCCTTGTCTCCAAAACAAGTCAGCGAGGACTATAAAAGAATGAAAGAGTTGAAAGAAGCAGCCAAAGCTAAGTTTTCGATGGGAAAAAAAATTGTAGCCGAAGACAACAACTCACCGCCCGAAGTAAAAAATATCTGTGCAATCATGCTACCGTGTGAGTATCTACGAGGAAACGACAACGAACAGATGATGATTTGCCTCGTGCACAAGGGTATCTTTCTAAACTCTAATGATGATTTTTCTAACGATAACCCTTTGCCTAGTGATGTACAAAGTGTTTTGCAGGACTTCGGAGACATGTTTCCCGAAGAAATGCCAGGTGGATTACCTCCGTTGAGGGGAATCGAGCACCAAATTGACTTCGTACGGGGTCTCAAATCCCCAACAAGCCTGCATACCGGTGTAATCCCGAAGACACCAAAGAGCTCCAAAGGCAGGTTGATGAGTTGCTGAACAAGGGCCTTATTCGAGAGAGCTTGAGTCCTTGCGTCGTTCCTGTTATCCTTGTCCCGAAGAAAGATGGAACATGGCAAATGTGCGTTGATTGCCAAGCAGTCAACAAAATAACGGTAAAGTATATTCATCCTATCCCTCGATTAGATGACATGCTAGATGAGTTAAGTGGTTTTTCATGCTTTTCGAAGATAGACCTCAGGTCCCATTACCACCAAATCCGAATGAAACCCGGAGACGAGTGGAAAACTGCATTCAAGACCAAATTCGGTCTCTATCAATGGTTGGTGATGCTTTTTGGCCTATCCAACGCACTGACTACATTCATGCGACTGATGAACCATGCGCTCAAATCGTTCATAAATAAGTTTGTTGTCGTTTACTTCGATGACATCCTTATTTATAGTAAATCTGTAGATGAACATATCGAACACCTAAGGCTAGTGCTTGATAAGCTTAGAGAAGAGAAGTTATATGCTAACTTCAAGAAATGTGCCTTTTGTGTCGAGCATGTAGTCTTTCTAGGATTCGTTGTCAGTGCTAATGGTGTTGAAGTCGACGAGTTGATACGGGTCAAATCACGGAAGCGAATAACAAGTAACGGAAGCAACAAAGTAAACACGATAGAAGGAAAATAGGGAAGGGGGAGAATAGAAATAGAAGAAAGAATGAATCAAACTAAACACATAGATTGATTCAAAGGGGAGAAGAGACTTTGATGAGACCCAAACCCCCACAAGACCATTCACACGGAGTCAAGCTAAGGAGATCCAAGGAGTACATATACACTTGGTGAGGAAGGGCCTTGAAGAAGGAAGCGATTGGAAGCCATTCCGGGTGCTCAAGCTAGGCCTCACGCCTAAGGAAGAAGAGAGCCCAGCAGAGCCAGGCGCCCCGCCTGGCAAGCTCACTGCCTAAGAGCTGAAAAGTGCCCAGGCGCCCCACCTGGCCAGGCGCCCCGCCTAGCTGAAGGCCAAGCCAGGCGCCCCGCCTAGCCAGGCGCCCAGCCTAGCTTCAGCATGTTCCAGGCGCCCCGCCTAGCCAGGTGCCCAGCCTAGCTTCAGCATGTTCCAGGCGCCCCTCCCAGCCCCAGGCGCCCCTCCTAGCTGCTGAACTTATGTTTCTTTACTATTTTGCCCTACGTGGCTTATTTGATGAACCTTATTAGTAAGGGCATTTAAGTCTTTGTGCAAGCTTGGTAAACACTATATATAGCCAAGTCTAGCCCATTTACACTTAGTTTATGATAGTTTATGGTATTTGATGAATGTTAAACATTGAACATGAGCATGACTCTTGGTATTGAATGAAACCCTTTGATTTTGGACTTGTAGTTCTTCTAGCGGATCTAGATGAATACTTTTCCTCTCCGACCATTCTACTTGCGTGCTCGCGTTAGCTCGAGGGTAGTTGCATAGCGTAGGTGTTCTTGTCCTTCTCTCGGGGTGTAACAGAACAAGTTCTCCGTTGCTACTTGGGATTAGAGATCGAGTTACGTCTCGTTCTTATCTTTTACTTTTTCCGCGTTTGATTCTCATCAGTTTGGTATAAGAGCAAGGCTCGGGTTTTGTTTCTACAAACCCCCGACCCTTGATTCTTCGTGCCTAGTATCCTCTTTTAGTTTTTCTTGTTGTTGAAGTTATTAGAAAGGAGAAAATTACAAAAAAATTGAAAAATTGAAAAATACAAAAATTTGGTGTAACTTGTTGATTTGGATGATTTGTGATATGGGTGTTATGGATTCTTGATCGTAATTGATTTCCCGTTACTTGGATACCAAAATTGTTTGGATTGGTGGAGTTTGAAAATTTGAAACTCCAAAACCCCTTAAATCCTTGAAGAACTTGTTCTTGATGATTTTGGCTTGATTCTCGGGTTGGATTGATGTTTGATTGGAAATTTGTTATTGGGGATTGAACTTCACTGAAAAACAAACGATTTGAATCCAATTTTGTGGGATTTGAGTATGAATAACACCAATTTTGATGAATCACAATCCTTGTTGAAACCCTTTTGTTAAACCCTTGTGTTCTTGAGCTCTTGAGATTGAACCTTGATTTGATTGTTTGTTTGATTGAAAATTTGATTGGGTTTTGTTAAGGAAGAACAAAAACAACTTTGGGTATCATTGGATTGTGAAAACAAGTTGAAAACATCGGATTTGAGGCTTGAAAATCGACTTGAAACGAGTTTGGAACGAGTTGGAAAAGGCTTCAGGCCAGGCGCCCCGCCTAAGCCAGGCGCCCCGCCTGACTTGGCTACTGCCTAAGTCTCAGGCGCCCCGCCTAGACCCAGGCGCCCCGCCTGGAATACAGCACAGACTAGGCGCCCCACCTGAGTTTCAGGCGCCCCTCCTGAGTGCTGAACGTATTGTTTCGGGTAGATTTTCGTAGGTATTTCCCTTTGTTTGATAACATAACGTCTAGTTAGTACTACTTTGAGTAACCGATCTACTTGAATAGTGCTAACCCTTTGATTGCTCTTAAGTGATTCGTGCCTAGCAAGGAGAGTAGACTTCTAAGGAAAAGCGTAGAACCTTTTGACTCAAGTCCTTCACTTCAAAGTGCCAAGCGTTCATTGAGTCCCATTAACTCCACTCACCCCGGAGTGTGCGTGACTCGTGAATAGTTTAGTTGAGTTGAGGAGTTGCTAATCATCTACGTGAAGCTTTGGAACTACAAGTTGAGTGAAATATCCACCGCCACCCAAAAGAGTGATCCGAGTGAACACAAGTGAGGGAGCGAGTGAGGTGTTTTAACTAACTCTAGTTTCTTTCTTTGTAGGTACAATGGCCAACGAAGGTCAAGATTTCATTACGGAGGCCTTGGCTAATCTTCTTGCCAAGATGGACCTCATGAACCAAAGGATTGGTTCTCTTGAAAAGGGAGCCTCGAGTACTCAAGGTGAACATGGGACCCCGAGTGTCCCAATTGAAAAGGGGACCCCGAGTGTCCAAATTGAGACCAGTGAAGGCTCAAGTAGCCCTACCTTTACCCCGGAGCAAGTTGTTGAATTGCTCAATCAACAACAGGTAAAGGAGGATCGAGAGAGACTTGAACGAACGGGCATTCCCCGTATCTTGGATAATCCCCCAAGAAACTTTCCACTACCAAGACCCGTCCGAAATGTGCAACCTCTTGAGCAAGTTGTTGAGGCTCAAGAAGGGGAGGAAGTTGATTATGGTGACGATGTGTATGGGTTTGATGATCACTTTCAACCAAGGCGAGCTATGAATTGGGGTCGAAATGTGGATCGGGTTAGAGGCCGAGGTCGAGGGCCACCCTTAGGATATGGAGGGAGGAATGCTAGAAGGGACTATGTTGCTTATGATGATCACCATGGAGGCCAACCGGAGCCACTCCAAGGGGGTCGTGACAACAACAACAACCTTAATAGTGTGAAGCTCACTATTCCTTCTTTCAAAGGAAGTAGTGACCCGGTGGAGTACATTGATTGGAAATTGGCTATGGAGCGTATCTTTGACACCAATGATATGCCCGATGTGAAGAAGACCAAGTATGCAATATCCTCCTTTGAATCTTTTGCTTCTACTTGGTGGGAGTCGGTGAAGAGAAATAGAAGGAGGACGGGTATGGCTATTAATCTTACTTGGGAAGAGTTGATCCGTGTGATGGATGAGAAGTATTTGACCAATCAATACCGGGTTGAACAACAAAGGCGTCTATATGATTTGAAGCAAGGTTACAAATCGGTTGGAGAATACTTCAATGAATTTGAGCAAATCCGAATGATCCTTGACTTAGATGATGAAGACAATGAGACGGCCATGATCCGTTTCAAAGGGGGCTTGAACCGAGACATAGCTTCACAATTGAAGTTCCACAAATATGATGATCATTACAAGCTATGTGAAGATGCGGTTGAGGCCGAGAAATGGCTCAAGGAGGAGAAATCCCTTCGCTACAAGAGTAGCACTACTACTCCAACAAGCAAACCAAAGGATTGGAAGCCTCCTACTACAAATGCAAGGTTCCCAAGTGCAAGTGGAACAAGTGGTGCAAATGCTACCAAGGATGTGAAAAAGCCGTATGAGAAGAACACACCTAATGTGGGAGGTAACTCTAAAACTCAACTACATGCTCCTACTTCTTCTTCAATACAATGCCACAAGTGCAAGGGCTATGGTCACTTTGCTAGGGAATGTCCTACAAAGAGGACCATGATTGTTGTTGGTAATGATGCATACGAGAAAGAGAGTGAATCGGAAGATGAGGGAGTAGAGAGAGTAGAGGGAGATGAGGGAGTAGAGGAGAATGATTTGCTTGATGATACGGTGGAGGAGGAGGATCCTCATACTTTCTTGGTTGTGAGAAGGAGCCTAGGGGCTATGATTGTGGAAGATAGTGAAACCTTGCAAAGGGAAAATCTTTTCCATGCTAGGTGCCGGGTCAAAGATATTGTTTGCTCTATGATAATTGATTCCGGAAGTTGTGCAAATGTAGTGAGTCAATCACTAGTGGCTCAATTGAAGTTAACTACCATGAAGCATCCTAAACCTTACCGGTTACAATGGCTTAGTGAATGTGGAGAGCTTAAGGTGATGAAACAAGCCATGATCAAGTTTAGAATGGGTAGTTATGTTGATGAGCATTTGTTTGATGTCGTGCCTATGCAAGCATGCCACCTACTCTTAGGGAGGCCATGGCAATTCGATAGGCAAGTGGTGCATGATGGTCGTGTCAACACTTACACGGTCAAACATGAAGGGAAGAGATTTGTGCTTAAACCTCTCACTCCTAAGCAAGTAAGTGATGACTACAAGAAAATGAAGGAGTTGAGGGAGGTGGCAAAGGCTAAGTCACTCATTGAGACTAGCCCTTTGTCCAAAAGCATGGTGGTAATCCCACCTACTTCATCTACCGGTGGCATGTGTGCCATGATGCAACCGGGCGAGCTCTTGAAAGGTAATGATGGCACCAAGTTTCTCCTATGCCTAGTGCACAAAGGTATGATCCTTAACTCTAATTGTGATTTTTCTTCTAACCCTTTGCCTAGTGTGTTTGAGAATGTTTTGAAGGATTTTGGTGACATGTTCCCGGATGAAATGCCGGATCGATTGCCTCCTTTGAGGGGCATTGAGCATCAAATAGACTTTGTCCCGGGATCCCAAATCCCAAACAAACCGGCCTATAGGAGCAACCCGGAGGATACAAGGGAATTGCAAAAACAAGTTGATGAATTGCTCACTAAAGGTTTGGTAAGGGAAAGCTTGAGTCCTTGTGCCGTGCCCGTGATCCTTGTTCCCAAAAAGGACGGCACTTGGAGAATGTGTGTTGATTGTCGGGCCGTGAACAAAATAATGGTAAAGTACCGTCATCCTATTCCCCGACTTGATGATATGTTAGATGAATTGAGCGGTTCATGTGTGTTTAGCAAAATTGACCTTAGGTCCGGTTACCATCAAATCCGGATGAAACCCGGTGATGAATGGAAAACCGCATTCAAGACCAAATTTGGTCTCTATGAATGGTTGGTGATGCCCTTTGGGCTCTCCAATGCACCTAGCACTTTCATGAGGCTAATGAACCATGTTCTAAAGCCATTCATCAACAAGTTTGTGGTCGTCTATTTTGACGATATATTGATCTATAGCAAATCAATAGACGACCATGTTGAACACCTTAGGCTAGTGCTTGAGAAGTTGAGAGCCGAAAAGCTCTATGCTAATTTTAAAAAGTGTGCCTTTGGTGTTGAGAAGGTGGTCTTCCTTGGGTTTGTTGTGAGTGCTCAAGGAGTGGAGGTGGATGAGTCTAAGGTAGAGGCCATACGTGATTGGCCTACTCCTACTACCGTGACTCAAGTGAGGAGCTTTCATGGTCTCGCAAGCTTTTATAGGCGATTTGTGAGGGACTTTAGCTCCATTGCCGCTCCACTCACCGAATTGGTGAAGAAAGACCAACCGTTTGTTTGGTGAGAGCCTCAAGAGAAGGCCTTCCTTGAGTTGAAAAGTAGGTTGAGTACCGCCCCTCTATTGCAATTGCCCGACTTCGGAAAGGCATTTGAGGTTGAGTGTGATGCCTCGGGGGTGGGAATTGGTGGTGTATTAATGCAAGATAGCAAACCCATCGCCTACTTTAGTGTAAAGTTGAAAGGGGCCTCTTTGAACTATTCTACATATGACAAGGAGTTGTATGCCCTTGTGAGAGCCCTTGCCCAATTGGCAACACTATCTTTGGCCTCGTGAGTTTGTAATCAAGAGTGACCATGAGTCACTCAAGCATTTGAGAGGCCAAGAGAAGCTCAATAAGAGACATGCCAAGTGGGTTGAATTCATTGAGTCCTTTCCCTATGTGATCCAATATAAGAAAGGGAAGGACAATGTTGTGGCGGATGCGCTTTCGAGAAAGTTTGCTCTAGCCACCACTCTCACCTCTAAGCTCATGGGTTTTGAGAGCATTAAATTGATGTATGCTCATGACCCAAAGCTAAAGAGTGTCCATGACGCTCTAGAGAAGGGGGAGAGAGTTGAAAAATACCAATGGGTTAATGGCTATATCTTCAAAAATGGTAGAGTGTGCATTTCGGAGTCCTCTTGGAGAGAGTTGCTTGGGCATGAAGCGCATTGCGGGGGACTCATGGGACATTTTGGAACAAGAAAGACTTTGGCTATTCTTAAAGAACAATTTCATTGGCCAAAGATGGGGGTGCAAGTGGAAAAGTTTTGCAACAATTGCCTTGAGTGCAAGCGTGCTAAATCCAAAGCCCACCCCCATGGGTTGTATACCCCTCTCCCCGTACCTACTAGTCCTTGGTTGGATATCTCAATGGATTTCGTGATGGGATTACCTAGGACTAGGGGGGGCCATGATAGCATTTTTGTTGTTGTGGATAGGTTCTCAAAGATGGCTCATTTCATTCCATGCAAGAAATGCGATGATGCCCAACATGTAGCTTCCTTGTTTGTTGAAAATGTTTTGAAGCTACATGGTGTGCCTCAAACTATAGTGAGTGATAGGGACACTAAGTTCCTAAGCCATTTTTGGCGAAGTTTATGGGGTGCTTTAGGCACCAAGCTCTTGTTCTCCACGTCCCACCACCCACAAACCGATGGGCAAACGGAAGTGGTAAACCGAACCTTGGGTGCTCTTCTTAGAGCCATGACTCGAGGTAAGGCCGGGACTTGGATTGATCGTTTACCTCTTATGTAGTTTGCCTACAATCGAACCGTGCATAGAATGATTGGCATGACTCCATTCGAGTGTGTTTATGGTTTTAACCCCTTGATTCCCCTTGATCTAACCCCTTTGCCAAGGGAAATGGTTGTTAATTTTGAAGGTAAAGCTAGAGCAAAAGCAATGATGGAACTCCATGCAAAGGCGAAGAAGAATTTGGAGGAAGCGTATGCTAAGGTTGCTTCCAAGAAAAACAAAGGACGCAAGAAGGTGGAACTCAAGAAGGGTGACTATGTGTGGGTGCACTTCCGGAAAGAAAGGTTTCCAAACCTTAGAAAAGGGAAGTTAGCACCCCGTGGCGATGGCCCATTCCAAGTGCTTTCAAAGATAAACAACAACGCCTATGTGGTCGACTTGCCAAGTGAGTATCAAGTTTCTAATACTTTTAATGTTTGTGACTTGGTTCCTTTGGATGTAGGTGATGATGAGGTCGTGGGTGATGATGCCTCAATTTCGAGGACGAAATCTTCTCAAGAAGGGGAGGATGATGAGACCCAAACCCCCACAAGACCATTCACACGGAGTCAAGCTAAGGAGATCCAAGGAGTACATATACACTTGGTGAGGAAGGGCCTTGAAGAAGGAAGCGATTGGAAGCCATTCCGGGTGCTCAAGCTAGGCCTCACGCCTAAGGAAGAAGAGAGCCCAGCAGAGCCAGGCGCCCCGCCTGAGCCAGGCGCCCCGCCTGGCAAGCTCACTGCCTAAGAGCTGAAAAGTGCCCAGGCGCCCCACCTGGCCAGGCGCCCCGCCTAGCTGAAGGCCAAGCCAGGCGCCCCGCCTAACCAGGCGCCCAGCCTAGCTTCAGCATGTTCCAAGCGCCCCGCCTAGCCAGGCGCCCAGCCTAGCTTCAGCATGTTCCAGGCGCCCCTCCCAGCCCCAGGCACCCCTCCTAGCTGCTGAACTTATGTTTCTTTACTATTTTGCCCTACGTGGCTTATTTAATGAACCTTATTAGTAAGGGCATTTAAGTCTTTGTGCAAGCTTGGTAAACACTATAAATAGCCAAGTCTAGCCTATTTACACTTAGTTTATGATAGTTTATGGTATTTGATGAATGTTAAACATTGAACATGAGCATGGCTCTTGGTATTGAATGAAACCCTTTGATTTTGGACTTGTAGTTCTTCTAGCGGATCTAGATGAATACTTTTCCTCTCCGACCATTCTACTTGCGTGCTCGCGTTAGCTCGAGAGTAGTTGCATAGCGTAGGTGTTCTTGTCCTTCTCTCGGGGTGTAACGGAACAAGTTCTCCGTTGCTACTTGGGATTAGAGATCGAGTTACGTCTCGTTCTTATCTTTTACTTTTTCCGCGTTTGATTCTCATCAGACTTGAACCATTAAACGGGAGTCACACTAGCGGTGATCCACCATGGATTCAACGTAAGAGATACATGGAGTCAACGCTTCAACAAGAATGGCCAAGCCTATTCTATCTTCTCAATTCTATCTTCAAAACTAGCTAATGAAATAAATGACTAAGTGTGGTATTTATAGGTTCACCACAATTCTAAATGAAATGACTAAAAGCCCATAAGACAAGTTAGTGCAATAGAAACACTTAAGGCTAGAATAGGAATTACACCATAAAAATAAGTCTTCAAATGGCTCGGAAGTAGGCACCCCGCCTAGTAGAAAGACGCGCCCCGCCTAGTGCTTTGTAGGCAAAACAGGCACCCCAATGGGCAGGAGTAGGCGCCCCACCTACTTGGAGTAGGCGGTCCGCCCAAAATAGAGGCGACCGGAGATCCAGAGGCTTGCATTCTAGTAGGTGGTCTGCCTAGTGAAACGGGCGGTCCGCCTCTTCCTGGAGGTTCTTGAAATGGCTCAAAATGTGTCTTCCGAGCCCCTCCCTTGAAGCCTAAGTGGTCCTCCTTCCTTGGCGCTCCTTTGTATGATCTTCAAGTCGCTTCCCGCAGCCCGTGACTTGTCTTCCTTGTGCTCTCAAGCTTGGCTCATGATGGTTGGCGCTTTGGCTCCAATTTGCCCCGCATCATCCTCCCCTTCTTGAAAGGATTTCGTCCTCGAAATCAAACCATCAAGCCTACATTCAAAACAAGCACAAACAAAGCTTCCCACTACAAGAGTAGGTTAGTGCCAAAAGTGTGGGAAAACACACTCTTGTGATAGAGCCAAGCATCAATAACAAGTAAAAAGCTTATGCCTCCAAAGGAAACAACAACTACTTGACTCCAAATGAAAGTGCACCCAACACAAGAACAAGCAAAGAGATCAATAGGATATGAAACATGCAAGATATAGCAATCAAATTCCCTATGACCCCTAAGCTTATGAACAACACACCAAGCCTTCAAATCAATATTATCATAATGTGACACATTGGCTTTGGCATGCTTAACACCCAAGGTGTGATCAACATGTGGAGTGGATTAAACAAAATAGTTCAATTGACAACTAACATCAAATACTCCAATCCCCTTCTTGGAAGCACTCTTACACAAATCAAGAGTGACTTCCTCACCTCCAAATCCAACTCCAAGACAATCTCCCGCACTAGGCAAACTCCAAAGGAAGGTCTCCAAAATAGGTCCTTCATCATTATAGTCCACACAATGAAGGTTAGGACTACTAGAAGATAGTTCAACACAACCAATATCAAGACCACTCATCCCACTTGGAGTTCCAAACAATAGATCGTCCATAGAGTCTAACTTTTCAAACCAGGGAGGTTCTATTCTATTACCAATCCTAGTCCGATACAATTCGCTACCACAAATGAGATCATGTTCACACAATGGAAATGTAAAAGCATGCACCTCAAATTCATGGTCACCCAAAAACATGGCATCAAGACTAGGTTCTTCACTCTCACCCGAGGAGTCATTGATAACAATTCTATCCATCTCCACCACTAGGGACTCCTCAAGGTCACTACCAACCTCACTGCAACACATAGGCCCACCATTATCAAGCAATTCATCAAGGGAAAGAATAGAGCATTCATTCAACTCATCTTCTCCTTTATCAAATATAGGTGGGGTGTCATAACAAGGATCACAAATAGGTTCAACCACACAATCTTCACTAGAGAGAGGTTCAATGAATATCGAGCTCACATCATGATGTGGCTTATCATTCCTCTCAACTAATGGTTCACAATCACACATAAGTTGACCATTTGACTCTACACTAGTTGCAAACACATTGTATTCATACAAATCATCAACTAGTGTTGAGTTTTCACAAACACCATCACAAGACAAGGGAGTAACATTTTCAAGGGGAGAACTATCACTTACCTTTGAGTGGCCATCTTGCTCACTCAATGCACTTGAAGTATCATGGCTAGTTCCTCCACTTTGAAGCTCACATTGAAGATCTTCTTCACCTTGTCCTTCCATTTTGGAACATGATTGAGGCTCCATTGGTTTGCCTCCAAGAGTACCTACACAAGCATTCACACAAGTAGAAGAAAAAGATAAAGGGTTAAGGTTAGAATAAGGGGTGTCCTCACTCTTTTTCCCCTCTTTCTTTTCCCTCATTTTCTTTTCAAGGTCGGGTGTAGATTCGGGTGGTGACATCCCACTCACATCCTCTCCTTTTTCCACTCGAAGAATGTCATCGGTCACTCCCTTACTTCTCTCAATCTTTTGTCTCTCAAATTCGGGTGAATTGGGACGAGGCCCAAGAATACCTATAGCCGGAGTAGGTGGAACTTTAACGTCAACCCGAAATCTAGGACTAAGAGACTCATCACTTGAGGTCTCTCTCTTCTTTGTTGGTGAACCACTTGGCTTTGGAGCTTGTGGCTTGGGGTTCACCTTTTTGACAATTGTCAACTCTTTTCTTGCACTAGTCCCACCATTGCATGTGATTGTAGGACTTCTTGTTTGCTTTCTTGCATCCTTGGATTGAGATACTTGCTCCTTTTCCCTTTTCATAGGCCAAGAGAATGTACTAGGATAGAACTTAAACTTTGCCCGGCAAGGTTCAATGTCATAAGTTCTTTGCCCCGTGCTCACTTTGTACACATCCTTCACGATATCATACCGCACCCTCTTACCTTGCAACCACGGTTGTCCTAGCCAAACACCATAATGCTCCATGGGACACACATCATACCAAATATATTCCTTGTAACTCCCTTGAGATATGAGTACCCGAGCTTCACTAGTAATCCAAACACCTTGATACTCATAAGGATATTTCAATTTGTAGCATGGTATCTTTAGTATATTAACCCAAGAGACATTAACAAAATTAGCATAGGCTTCACTAATCTTAAGCAAGCATCCTCCACTACCATTCACCTCAAACATAAACCTACACTCACACATGTCTTGTATAGGATCAAGTCCAAGAAAACCATCACCCCCAAGTTGGGTTCTCCTTATCCCTCCACTAGCGGCAACACTACTAGAACAACCTTCACTTCCCGTCACTCTTCCAACATTAGAAGTGTTGTTGAAAGTCGGGGAAGAAATACCACTATGGGACCCATAATTACCTCTCGCCTTGGTTCCATAGCCCATAGCACCACTCCTACCACCCTTCACATGGGAGTTAGAAGCATCAAGCCGTTTAGCATAAGTGGAATAGGCAAGCTTCTCCCTTCCCATGGAACAACCACCGCCTCCTCCCATACTAATGGAAGGACCTCTACTACTCCCTTGCACACCACAAGCAACATCAAGCGAAGATGAAATTGGACAATTCTCATAATCAACCTCACCATCCATTCTCTCTACGTCACTATCATCACATTCAAATTCACCACAAGAAGAGTAAGTAGGATCATCATAACTTGAAGCGTCACTATCTTCATATTCTTGACTTGGAGCATAAGATTCTTCACCTTCGTCTTCGCAAGCCCCATAGTCTTCTTCATCTTCATAATCAACATAGTGACCCGCTTCATCATCATATGAGCCTTGGTTTCCCGAATCGTCATAGCAATACCCATCATCACCATCATAGGAACCATAGTCTCCATCATCCCTGCATGAGTCATACCCTCCACAATCGTCATCCGAAGCCATAGTTGTAACCAAAGAGTTAAGGACCTCACAAATTCACTCCCTCACGTGTATCACTCAAAAGATGTCACTCAATTTTCTTTCCACTCGTGTATACACTCAAGGTCGTTGGATTTTGTGACCACACTCTATTGCTCTCACCACTCAAGCCTTTTTCCACTCAAGACCTTCTTGTCTCTTAGTAATCACAATGGCAAGATCAATCAACTAATGCACCCAAGTAATGGTTCGGAATGGAGTTTTAAGTGACTCGATGTACGAAGCTAATTTAATGCGCACTTGAAGCAAGCAAATTCTACGACTTTAAGTAAAGACTTCAAGACACACAACACCCTAAGGAATCAAAGATTAGTGTTAATAAAGTAGGACTAATACCCTAGAAACACTAACCAAGAGGTACGGAAACAAACGGAACACAAAAAGACACGAAACGAAGCCAAACGGAGGCCCTCCAGGAGTGGGCGGTCCGCCTACTTAGGGTGGGCGCCCCGCCTACTCAAAATACAGAGAGCAACTAAAAAATGGGCGGACCGCCTACTACTTGGGGCACCCCGCCTACTAGTGCTTTCAGCACAGTCCGAAAACGGGTTTTTGGCCCTTTTGCACCCAAATTTCGATGTTCCAAGGTGTTTTTTCCCAATCCGAAGGTACCCAATGGTGTTTTCAACTACTCCAATCAATCCCCAATGATTTATAACAACACCCAATCCATAACGAATCCAAATCAAGAAATTTCAATCAAATTCAAGGGTTTTTCAATTTTGGGGTTTTGATTTTTTCTAACTTGTAATTTTCAACACCAAATCAAGAAACGAGGGTACCAAATCAATGGGTAAACATCATAGATCGATCTCCGATATCAAACACTCAATGGGTAATCGAATCCAATCCACAACATGAATTTTTTTGTAATTTTCACTTTTTCAATTTTTTTTTGTTTTTCTTCTTTTCTCAAGAACATAAACACAATAACAATAAAGTAAAGATAGGATGAACAAGGAACGTAGATTCGTAAGAACGAAACCCGAGCCTTGCTCTGATACAAAGATGATACGGGTCAAATCACGGAAGCGAATAACAAGTAACGGAATCAACAAAGTAAACACGATAGAAGGAAAATAGGGAAGGGGGAGAATAGAAATAGAAGAAAGAATGAATCAAACTAAACACATAGATTGATTCTAAGGGGAGAAGAGACTTGAACCATTAAACGGGAGTCACACTAGCGGTGATCCACCATGGATTCAACGTAAGAGATACATGAAGTCAACGCTTCAACAAGAATGGCCAAGCCTATTCTATCTTCTCAATTCTATCTTCAAAACTAGCTAATGAAATAAATGACTAAGTGTGGTATTTATAGGTTCACCACAATTCTAAATGAAATGACTAAAAGCCCATAAGACAAGTTAGTGCAATAGAAACACTTAAGGCTAGAATAGGAATTACACCATAAAAACAAGTCTTCAAATGGCTCGGAAGTAGGCACCCCGCCTAGTAGAAAGACGCGCCCCGCCTAGTGCTTTGTAGGCAAAACAGGCGCCCCAATGGGCAGGAGTAGGCGCCCCACCTACTTGAAGTAGGCGCCCCACCTACTTGGAGTAGGCGGTCCGCCCAAAATAGAGGCGACCAGAGATCCAGAGACTTGCATTCTAGTAGGTGGTCCGCCTAGTGAAACGGGCGGTCCGCCTCTTCCTGGAGGTTCTTGAAATGGCTCAAAATGTTTCTCCCGAGCCCCTCCCTTGAAGCCTAAGTGGTCCTCCTTCCTTGGCGCTCCTTTGTATGATCTTCAAGTCGCTTCCCGGAGCCCGTGACTTGTCTTCCTTGTGCTCTCAAGCTTGGCTCATGATGGTTGGCGCTTTGGCTCCAATTTTCCCCGCATCACGAGTCAAAAGTCAAAGCCATCAAAGATTGGCCAACTCGAACCTCGGTATCCCAAGTTCGTAGCTTCCATGGCTTAGCTTGCTTTTACCGAAGGTTTGTTCATGACTTTAGCACCGTAGCATCTCCTTTGACCTAGCTGGTTAAGAAAGACCATCTATTTGAGTGAGGAGAGTCCCAAGAGAGGGCTTTCCAAGAGTTGAAATGGAGGCTTTGCTCTGCCCTGTTGTTGCAACTCCCTGACTTCGGCAAAGCATTCGAAGTCGAGTGTGATGCATCCGGAGTTGGGATTGGAGGAGTGTTGATGCAAGAATCGAAGCTGATCGCTTACTTTAGCTAAAAGCTTAAGGGTGCAACCTTGAACTACTCCACGTATGACAAGAAATTGTATGCCCTCATTCGAGCACTCGCCCATCGGCGGCATTATTTTTGGCCTCGAGAGTTTGTGATTAAAAGTGATCATGAATCTTTGAAACATCTCCGAGGTTAGGAGAAATTAAACCGAAGGCAGTCCAAATGGGTTGAATTCATTGAAAGCTTTCCCAATGTAATTCATTACAAAAAGGGAAAAGACAATGTTGTGGCCGATGCGCTATCAAGAAAATTTGCTTTAGCGACCACTCTTGCCTCAAGGCTCATGGGATTTGAAAGCATCAAGTCGATGTACGAAGACGATCCCAAGCTGAAATGCGTTCGTGACGCAATCTTGAGTGGCCGAAGGGTTGAGAAATATCAGTGGCACGATGGCTACCTCTTCAAAAATGGGAGGGTTTATGCGCCAGTGTCATCGTGGATAGAGCTCTTAGTTCGAGAAGCTCACTCCGGAGGCTTGATGGGACACTTCGATGTCGACAAAACTCACGGTATCTTAACCGTGCAGTTCCGTTAGCCAAAAATGCGACGAGATGTGGAAAAGCTTTACAACGTTTGTCTCGTTTGCAAGAAAGCTAAATCGAAGTCCAACCCTCATGGATTGTACACCCCATTGCCTGTTCCTGATCGACCTTGGGTTGATATATCCATAGACTTGGTGTTAGGGTTACCAAGGTCGAGGGATGGACACGATAGCATCTTTGTTGTCGTGGATCGATTTTCCAAAATGGCTCACTTTATTTGATGCAGGGCAAATCGAGCCTAAGGCACTTACCATCAAGAGCCGGGATTGGAGGATGCAAGGGACAAGAGGTCAAGAGCATCGGAGATGAATTGAAGTCGTTCCGGGTGATCAAAGCGCAAGAGGAGAAGGCCAGAGATCCAGGCGCCCCGCCTGAGCTTCAGGCGCCCCGCCCAGGAACCAAAGGGGCCAGGCGCTCCGCCCACCCCCTAGGCGCTCCGCCCAGCCCCCTCCACTGCACACTTATGCAGGCGCTCCGCCCAAGCTTGGGCGCCCCGCCCAAAATGCTGAGACACGGGATTTTGAGTGTGTTTTGTCTATTTTGACCCTACGTGGTCTTTTATGTGTAATAAACTTGTAGGGGCTTTTATGTCATTTCATTTGGAGTGTGGAACATCTATAAATACCACACTTAATCATTTTATTAGGGAGCTAGTTTTGAAGATAGAAATTGAGAAGATAGAATAGGCTTGGCCATTCTTGTTGAAGCGTTGACTTCATGTATCTCTTACGTTGAATCTATGGTGGATCACCGCTAGTGTGAATCCCGTTTAATGGTTCGAGTCTCTTCTCCCTTTTGAATCAATCTATGTGTTTAGTTGATTCATTCTTTTCTTCTATTTTCTGTTCTTCCCCTTCCCTATTTTTTTTTATCTTATGATTATTGCTTCCGCACCTTAGATTATTGCTTCCGCC
Organism: Petunia x hybrida; assembly: GCA_037355625.1. Taxonomy (NCBI): domain Eukaryota; kingdom Viridiplantae; phylum Streptophyta; class Magnoliopsida; order Solanales; family Solanaceae; genus Petunia; species Petunia x hybrida. Next base: position 1,404,228 of record JBBBVM010000803.1, read on the forward strand.
TAATTTTTCCTATATCAGTTGGTATCAGAGCAAGGCTTGGGTTTCGTTCTTACGAATCCACGTTCCTTGTTCATCTTGTCTTTACTTTAGTTTCTTGTTGTTGAAGAAAAAACACAACAAACAAGAAAAGTGAAAAAATACAAAAATTGGTGTAACTTTGTGGTGTGATCGATTCGTGTTATGGGTGTTATAGATTCTTGATCATCGTTGAAAACCCGACATTTGGGTACCAAAATTGTTTGGATTGGATTGCTTTGAAAATTTGAAACCCCAAATTGTTAAACCCACCCAAAACCCTTTGTTCTTGATGAATTTGGTTGATTCTGGGGTTGTTTGATTATGGGGTTGTGGAATTGATTACCGGGGTTTTGATGCAATCGAAAATACGAAAGCGATAAAGAGATAAAAACGAGACGAGACTCACACTAAATTTCAAGTAGCAACGAAGAACTTGTTCCGTTACACCCCGAACGATTGGCAAGAATCACCTAACGCTATGCAACTATCCTCAAGAGTCACGTGGCTCGAGCAAATAGAATGATCAGAGACGGATTGAAGAGCAACTTGGATTCATCCAATTGATTCAAGCCAAAATGGTTACAAGGTTCAAGAGCAATGCTCATTAATGTTTTTGTGTTCAAAGTAAGCTGAAAAGCAATAAATGAGAGAGGGGTGTATTTATAACACCCCTTTACAATGTTTTCCTACATTCTGGTCCGCATCAGCCAAAGTGTTCATCGCGATCGCGCAGAAGTATATGCGATCGCGAGGCACACTTAAAAGCACTGCGCGCGATCGCGCGAGACAAGCCGCGACCGCGAAGATAAAACATTTCCTCATCGCGATCGCGAAGGTGATGCACGCGATCGCGAAGAACAAAAGTCCAGCGTCAGGCAGTAAGCTCAGCAGGTGCTCCCCTGTTTGGCCCTGTTTTGCTCCCCTGCGTCCTGCACTGTTTCCTGCCCTGTTTCCACATGGATTGAGCTCCAATGCATTATCTTTAAGTCCTCTCCCGAGCTCGTATCATCCACGCCTCTCCAAACCAAGTGTAGGTGAGCGTCTTGTATATCCTTGGCTTGACTTCGAGTGAATGGTCTTGATGCAATTTGGGTTGCATCATCCTCCCCTTCTTGAGAAGATTTCGTCCTCGAAATTAAGGTGTCCTCCTCCAAGGTATCATTACCTACATCAAAAGAAGTCAAGTCACTAACATTGAAAGTAGTCGATACATTGTACTCACCGGGCAAATCTATCACATAGGCATTGTTGTTGATCTTCGACAACACTTGGAATGGCCCATCGCCCCTTGGTGCCAACTTTTCTTTCCGTTGGTTGGGAAACCTTTCCCAAAGTCTTCCGCACCTTGGCGTGAAGTTCAAGCAATGCCTTGGCCCGAGCTTTACCTTCAAAATCAACAACCACATCCCTTGGCAAAGTGGTAAGATCAAGAGGAATTAAAGGGTTAAAACCATAAACACACTCGAATGGAGTCATGCCAATCATGCGGTGGAAAGTGCGTTATATGCAAACTCCATGAGTGGTAGCTTATCAATCCAAGTCCTGGCCTTTCCTTTGGTCATAGCTCTAAGTAGAGCTCCCAAAGTCCGGTTCACCACCTCGGTTTGTCCATCGGTTTGAGGGTGGTGGGACGTGGAGAAGAGCAACTTGGTGCCAAGAACACCCCACAAACACTTCCAAAAATGGCTAAGGAACTTGGAGTCCCTATCACTAACAATGGTGCGAGGCACCCCATGCAACTTCAAAACATTATCAATAAACAAGGAAGCCACATGTTGTGCATCATTAGTCTTTTTGCACGGAATGAAGTGAGCCATTTTGGAGAAACGGTCAACGACAACATAAATGCTATCGTGTCCTCCTCTAGTCCGGGGCAAGGCCATAACAAAATCCATAGAAAGATCAACCCACGGACTAGTAGATATGGGTAAAGGAGTGTATAAACCATGGTTGTTGGATCTAGACTTGGCCTTCTTGCAATCCGAGCAAGAATTGCAAAACTTTTCCACAAGAGGCCTCATTTTGGGCCAACAGAATTGTTCTTTAAGTATGGCCAAAGTCTTGTCCACCCCAAAGTGACCCATCAAGCCCCCGCAATGTGCTTCTTGAACTAGCACATCCCTCCAAGAGGACTCGGGCACACACACTCTCCTATTCTTGAAAATATAGCCATCTACCCATTGGTACTTTTCCACTCTTTCCCCACTTACTAGAGCATCATAAACGCTCTTGAGCTTTGGTCATGAGCATACAATGATTTGATGCTTTCAAAACCCATAAGTCTAGAAGCGAGAGTGGTAGCAAGAGCGAATTTTCTAGAAAGCGCATCGGCCACAACATTGTCCTTACCCTTTTTGTAATGAATCACATAAGGGAAAGACACAATGAACTCCACCCACTTGGCATGCCTCTTGTTCAACTTTTCTTGGCCTCTTAGATGCTTGAGTGACTCATGGTCACTCTTGATCACAAATTCCCGCGGCCATAGATAGTGTTGTCAATGGGCTAGAGCTCTCACGAGGGCATACAACTCCTTGTCATACGTGGAGTAATTCAAGGTTGCGCCCTTCAACTTCTCGCTAAAGTACGCAACGGGTTTTCCTTCTTGCATGAGAACACCCCCAATACCCACCCCCGAGGCATCACATTCTACCTCAAAAGCCTTCCCGAAGTCGGGCAATTGTAACAATGGGGCGGTACTTAGCCTACTTTTCAATTCTTGGAAAGCCTTTTCTTGCGGCTCTCCCCAAAAAAACGGCTCGTCCTTTTTCACCAACTCGGTGAGTGGTGCGGCAATGGTGCTAAAGTCTCTAACAAAGCGCCTATAGAAACTAGCAAGGCCATGGAAACTCCTCACATGGGACTCGATAAATGCTAAGCTATTTGGTGCGCAATTGAACCAAACAATTAACTATGAATCTTCTTTGAATTCTACTCTCCTTCTAGGCACGAGGATCCTATTCGCACAATGGATTAGTACTAATTAGGTAGAAGTGTTACCCTCAAAGTACTAACCGGAAGTGACGCGATCAAATGTTCAAAGATCGAATCGTCACTAAACGGATTCGGAATTGGACGAAATTTGGATTGTGATCTAGAAACTCACCATATTTGATGATGCTATGGGAGTTTTGGTGGTTGGAAACTGTTACGATGCCTTTGCGAACATTCTGTCCCAGTTCAGGAAAATCTGGAAATTCAGCACCCTTCGCGATCGCGTGTAGATGGGCGCGATCGCGATGAACAAAAATGCAGAAATAGCGCGACAGCGCGAGACCTGGCGCGATCGCGCAGGTTTGTTCAACAGAACCAGAAACTCGACAGAAAAACAGCAGTTTTGGCACACAAACAACCCAAGTTCAATTTATTTCAGTTTTCAAGCTTTCAAATGGTGTTCACAGCTGTAGTAAACAATTTCCACTAAGTTTAATCAAATAAACAACCAACAAACAACTTACTTCAACGAATTTTGACAAGTTCTTCAAAATTTTCCAAACCTTCAAAGTTCAAAATTTTGATTTTCACTCCAAGACTCAAAATGATGTTATTGTGGTATCAAAACAATGGGAAAACTATAAGGAGTAATCCCCGATGCCAAACACACAAGAATTCATAACATCAATTGAGTTCTAGCAATTTTGGCAAATTTTCAACCTAGGGTTTAAATTTTCAAACTTTTGATTTTCAACTCCAAAACATGTTTTGTTGGTTCCCAATTGTCGAGATTACATAAACAATCAATCCCCGATAATCAACACCAACAAAATCGTAACAACAAGCGATTTCTACCAATTTTTTTTGGGTTTTCAAGTTTTTGAATTTTTTTCTTCTTTTTCAATATAACAAGAACAAGAACAAGAAAATAAACACGAAACAAAGATGACAAGCACGAAGAGTAGGACGAGGGTTCGTAAGAACGCAACCCTAGCCTTGCTCTGATACCAACTGATGCAATCGAAAATACGAAAGCGATAAAGAGATAAAAACGAGACGAGACTCACACTAAAGTTCAAGTAGCAACGAAGAACTTGTTCCATTAAACCCCGAACGATTGGCAAGAATCACCTAACGCTATGCAACTATCCTCAAGAGTCACGTGGCTCGAGCAAATAGAATGATCAGAGACGGATTGAAGAGCAACTTGGATTCATCCAATTGATTCAAGCCAAAATGGTTACAAGGTTCAAGAGCAATGCTCATTAATGTTTTTATGTTCAAAGTAAGCTGAAAAGCAATAAATGAGAGAGGGGTGTATTTATAACACCCCTTTACAATGTTTTCCTACATTCTGGTCCGCATCAGCCAAAGTGTTCATCGCGATCGCGAGGCACACTTAAAAGCACTGCGCGTGATCGCGCGAGACAAGCCGCGACCGCGAAGACAAAACATTTCCTCATCGCGATCGCGAAGGTGATGCACGCGATCGCGAAGAACAAAAGTCCAGCGTCAGGCAGTAAGCTCAGCAGGTGCTCCCCTGTTTGGCCCTGTTTTGCTCCCCTGCGTCCTGCACTGTTTCCTGCCCTGTTTCCACATGGATTGAGCTCCAATGCATTATCTTTAAGTCCTCTCCCGAGCTCGTATCATCCACGCCTCTCCAAACCAAGTGTAGGTGAGCGTCTTGTATATCCTTGGCTTGACTTCGAGTGAATGGTCTCGATGTAATTTGGGTTGCATCAGGTTTGTTCTTCATTGCAAAATGAAAAAATTGTAAAAAGAATCGTGTGATTTGGAGTTCGGTAACATCGATTTTGAAGAATCGAAACCCACCTTGAACCTTTGAAACCCTTGTTGAAAAACCCCCAACTTGAAACTTTGAATCATGATTGTGCCTTGTTTGTTGGTTGTTTGGGTGTGAAATCTATTGGGGTTTGAAAGTTATATCAATATTCAACTTTGGGTACCTTGAATTTGTGGAAAAAATGTTGAAATCGGACCCAAAATCGGCTTGGAATTGAAGAAAATCGGAGTTGGAAAAAGCTGAACCCACCCCCCAGGCGGACCGCCCACCCCCTAGGTGCCCCGCCTACCCTCCCTCACTGCCTACCAAGGCAGGCGGACCGCCCACCCACCCCAGGCGGACCGCCCAGTGAGCTGGTTACTTGGTTTTGCTCCGTTTCATGGTTTTTTGTGTTTGTTTCGATTCCGAACCTCTTGGTTAGTGTTTCTAAGGTATTAGTCCTACTTTATTGACACTAATCTTTGATCCTTTAGGGTGTTGTGTGTCTTGGAGTCTTTACTTAAAGTCGTAGAACTTGCTTGCTTCAAGTGCGCATTAAAATAGCTTTCGTACATCGAGTCACATAACTCCATTCCGAACCATTACTTGGGTGCTTTAGTTGGTTGATCTTGCCATTGTGATTACTAAGAGACAAGAAGGTCTTAAGTGGAAAAAGGCTTGAGTGGTGAGAACAATAGAGTGTGGTCACAAAAGCCAACGACCTTGAGTGTATACACGAGTGGAAAGAAAATTGAGTGACATCTTTTGAGTGATACACGTGAGGGAGTGAATTTGTGAGGTCCTTTACTCTTTTGTTACAACTATGGCATCGGATGACGATTGTGGAGGATATGACTCATGCGGAGATGATGGAGACTATGGTTCTATGGTGATGATGATGGGTATTGCTATGACGATTCGGGGAACCAAGGCTCATATGATGATGAAGCGGGTCACTATATTGATTATGAAGATGAAGAAGACTATGGGGCTTGCGAAAACGAATGTGAAGAACCTTATGCTCCAAGCCAAGAATATGAAGATTGTGACGCTTCAAGGTATGATGATCCTACTTACTCTTCTTGTGATGAATGTGAACATGATGATAGTGACGTAGAGAGAATTGATGATGGAGTTGATTATGAGAATTGTTCATTTTCATCTTCTCTTGATGTTGCTTCTGATGTGCAAGGGAGTAGTAGAGGTCCTTCCATTAGTATGGGAGGAGGAGGTGGTTGTTCCATGGGAAGGGAGAAGCTTGCCTATTCCACTTATGCTAAACGGCTTAGTGCTTCTAACTCCCATGTGAATGGTGGAAGGAGAAATGGTATTGCTCTTACCGTTACGGGGGTGCATTGCTCTAGTAGTGGTGGTAGGAGTGGTGCTATGGGCTATGGAACCAAGGCGAGAGGCAATTATGGGTTCCATAGTGGTACTACTTCCTCGACTTTCAACAACGCTTCTAATGTTAGAAGAGTGACGGGTTGTGGAACTTATCCTAGTGGTGTTGCTAGGGGAGGAGGATTGAGGAAGATCTGAGTAGATAGTGATGGTTATCTTGAAGTTCCGAGATTGTACTTAAATGATCCTATACTACACTTGGGTCTAAGGAGGTTCCTTGTTGAGGTGGAAGGTAATGGAGGGTACTATCTCAAGATTGGTGACACCGATACCAATTGCGTTAGTACCTTCGTGGTTGATGAGCTAAGGCTACCTTGCTATGCCCTAGATTATCCTTATGAGTACTACGGAGTGTGGGTTTCCAAGCAAGCTCGGGTGTGCAAATCTCATAGGGGATATTGGGGTTATGTGTGGTGTCATGTGTACCCCATACAACATTGTCATGTGTGGTTAGGTGAGTCATGGTTGCAAGGCAAGAAGGTGCGATATAGTAATGTGATCGATAGGTATTACTTCGGTAAGGGCCCATTGATTTATGACTTTGAGCCTCTTGGGGTAAAGATCAAATCATCTCCTAGTATACCTTCTAGGCCTATGCAAAAGGAAAAGGAGCAAGAACCTCATCCTATGCTTGAAAGAGTGCAAACAAGAAGTACTATGATCACAAGCAATGGTGGGACTAGTGCAAGAAAAGGGTTGACAATTGTCAACAAGGTGAACCCCAACCCACATGCTCCAAAGCAAAGTGGTTCACCTACAAAGAAGAAAGAGACATCAAGTGATGAGTCTCTTAGTCCTAGATTCCGGGTTGATGTTAAAAGTCCACCTACTCCGGCTATGGGTATTCTTGGGCCTCGTCCCAACTCACCCGAATTTGAGAGACAAAAGATTGAGAGGAGTAAGGGAGTGACCGGTGACATTCCTCGAGTGGAAAAAGGAGAGGATGTGATGAGTGATGTGAGTGGGATGTCAACACCCGAATCTACACCCGACCTTAAAAAGAAAATGAGGGAAAAGAAAGAGGGAAAAAGAATTGAGAGTGAGGACACCCCTTATTCTAACCTTAACCCTTTGTCTTTTTCTTCTACTTGTGTTAACTCTTGTGTAGGTACTCTTGGAGGCCAATCAATGGAGCCTCAATCATGTTCCAAAATTGATGGACAAGGTGAAGAAAATCTTCAATGTGAGCTTCAAGGTGAAGAGGCAATTCATGACACTTCAAATGCATTGAGTGAGCAAGATGGCCACTCAAAGGTATGTGATAGTTCTTCCCTTGAACATGTTACTTCCTTGTCTCATGGTAGTGTTTGTGCTTACTCAACACTAGTTGATAATTTGTATGATTACATTGCAACTAGTGAAGAGTCGAATGGTCAACTTGCGTGTGATTGCGAACCACTAGTTGAGAGGGATGATAAGCCACATCATGATGTGAGCTCGGTTTTCATTGAACCTCTCATTAGTGAGGAATGTGTAGTTGACCTTGCTTGTGAACCTTGTTATGACACCCCACCTATATTTGACAAAGGGGAAGATGAGTTGAATGAGTACCCTATCTTTCCCCTTGATGAATTGCCTGATAATGATGGACCTATGTGTCGTAGTGAGGAAGGTTGTGATCTTGAGGAGTCTCTAGAGTGTGAAATGGATCGATTTGTTTTTGATGACTCCTCGGGTATGGGTAAAGAACCTAGTCTTGATACCATGCTTGTATGTGACCATGAATTTGAGGTGCATGCTTTTACATTTCCATTATGTGAAGATAATATCATTTGTGGTAGCGAATTGTATCGGACTAGTATTGATAGTAAAATAGAACCTCCATGGTATGTAAAGATAGACTCCAAGGATGATCCATTGTTTGGAACTCCAAGTGGGATGAATGGTCTTGATATTGGTTGTGTTGAACCATCTTCTAGTAGTCCTAGCCTTCATTGTGTGGACTATAATGATGAAGGGCCGATTTTGGAGACTTTCCTTTGGAGTTTGCCTTGTGAGGGAGATTGTCTTAGAGATAGATTTGGAGGTGAGGAAGCCACTCTTGGTTCGTGTAAGAGTGCTTCCAAGAAGGGAAGTGGAGTATTTGATGTTAGTTGCCAATTGAACTATTTTGTTTACTCCACCCCACATGTTGGTCACACCTTGGGTGTCGAGCATGCCAAAGCTTGGTGTGTTGACCATAAGCTTAGAGGGCGTAAGGAACTTAGTTGCTTAATCTTGCATGTTCCATATCTTATTGATCTCTTTGCTTGTTATAGTAGTGCGTGCTTTTCATTGTTTAGCCAAGAACTTGTTGTCTCCTTTGGAGACCTCTTCTTTTTGATTGGTATTGATACTTGGCTCTATCACAAAAGTGTGCATTCCATTACACTTGCACTCACTCTTGTTGGACTTGCCTACTCTTGTAGTGGGAAGTTTTGGTTTGTTCTTATTGGACTTGGGGATCATAGGAATTTTGATGGCTTGATCTTGCATATTCTTTACCCTATTGATATCCTTGATGAATCTTGTGTTGAGTGCACCCATTTGGGAAGCCAAGTACTTGTTGTTTTCATTGGAAACATGTGCTTTATTATTGTTATTGATGCTTGGCTATACCATAAGAGTGTGTTCTCCACACTACTCGCACTAACCTACTATCGTAGTAGGAGCTTTTGGATGTGCTTGACTTTGGATGTAGGTCTTGATGGTTTGATTTCGTGGACGAAATCCTTTCAAGAAGGGGAGGATGATGCAGGGCAAATCGAGCCTAAGGCACTTACCATCAAGAGCCGGGATTGGAGGATGCAAGGGACAAGAGGTCAAGAGCATCGGAGATGAATTGAAGTCGTTCCGGGTGATCAAAGCGCAAGAGGAGAAGGCCAGAGATCCAGGCGCCCCGCCTGAGCTTCAGGCGCCCCGCCCAGGAACCAAAGGGGCCAGGCGCTCCACCCACCCCTAGGCGCTCCGCCCAGCCCCCTCCACTTCACACTTACGCAGGCGCTCCGCCCAAGCATGGGCGCCCCGCCCAAAATGCTGAGACACGGGATTTTGAGTGTGTTTTGTCTATTTTGACCCTACGTGGTCTTTTATGTGTAATAAACTTGTAGGGGCTTTTATGTCATTTCATTTGGAGTGTGGAACATCTATAAATACCACACTTAATCATTTTATTAGGGAGCTAGTTTTGAAGATTGAAATTGAGAAGATAGAATAGGCTTGGCCATTCTTGTTGAAGCGTTGACTTCATGTATCTCTTACGTTGAATCCATAGTGGATCACCGCTAGTGTGAATCTCGTTTAATGGTTCAAATCTCTTCTCCCTTTTGAATCAATCTATGTGTTTAGTTGATTCATTCTTTTCTTCTATTTTCTGTTCTTCCCCTTCCCTATTTCTTGTTATCTTATGATTATTGCTTCCGCACCTTAGATTATTGCTTCCGCCTAATTTTCCCTACATCATTATTCCTTGCAATAAATGTGATGATGCACAACATGTAGCTACTTTGTTTATTTCTAATGTGTTAAAATTGCATGGTGTGCCTCGTACTATTGTAAGTGATCGAGACTCAAAGTTCTTGAGTCATTTTTGGAAATGTTTGTGGGGTGCCCTCGCACCAAATTACTCTTCTCGACGTCTCACCATCCTCAGACTGATGGACAGACCAAGGTAGTTAATCGAACATTGGGATCTTTGCTTCGTGCAATGACCAAAGGCAAGGTTGGAAAATAGGCTGATCGTTTGCCCATAACGGAGTTTGCATACAATCGAACGGTGCATCGAATGATAAATATGACCTCGTTAGAATGTGTGTATGATTTTAACCCTTTGATTCCACTTGATTTAACCCCATTGCCTCGAGATTCTGTTATCTATTTTGAAGGTACTCGACGAGCCACTGCCTTGATCGAGTTGCATGCAAAGGTGAACAGTTAGTTGTTGTTGAATGATCAAACATAGCAAGTGCTATTGTGAGTCTCCGATAGAGCCGAACCCCGACGTGGGATTTTAAAGAACTTGTGTCAATCGGTGTGAGTCGTTTGAATATTTTCTTCTTGATCAATCAATTTGCAAGAAGCTTGTTTCTTCTTGAGGATTGTTGCAAAGCATAGGTGCATCTTGAACTCCGGTTTGATCGAGCTTGAGACAAGTTCCTCATTGCTCTTTTGAATCGAAGCAAGATTTGTCTTGCTTCTATCTTTGTTCTTGTTTTCTTCCGCGTTTCCTTCGTGGTTAGCTTACTCTCGGGTTTGCTTGCACCAATATGGCTCATCATCAAGGCATCTCCTCTAGGGATTACATCCACATTGCACTTCCTATACGTTTCTTATTTTGTTTTTTCATTTCAGCAGATTGAGGAACGAGGACGTTCCCGCCATCTGTGGTGCCAACTTTTATCCACTAAGGTCACCAGCTATATATTTCTTTTTCTAGATCTATTTAGCTCCATTTTGGAGATGTATGTACTTTGATACTCATAGATGTCTGGTTTGGAAATCTCAGAACGATATACTTGGGGTAGTTTGTTGCATCTTTTTGCAGCTTGTATGTGTGCATATATGGAATATCACTTTCTGAGCTCTTTAATATGTCATCTTGAGTTTATTTCGTTCTATATGTTAACTTAGTCGATGCGGCTCGCCCGATGGGTTTAAGGGAGGATGTTCGGTGCCCGCACGGGCTAGCTAGAAATCCAAGTCATGTCAATTTTGAATTCAAACCCTAGTAGAAAATTCTGAGATTTTAGCTTTTCAAGTTCAAACCACATGAGAAAAATATTAATATTGCAACTTTCAAGTTCAAACCCCAGTACAAAATATTGAGATTTAAATTTTCAAGTTCAAAATCTGTGATAAAATTCTGGGATTTTCATTTCTTTTCTTGAATTTTTTTTCCATCTTCTATTCATGTAGTTGAAATACACAACTAAACTATCAAATGATTATATTCTTAAAAAATGATAGACTTCAGCTCTGCCACTAAAAAAAATCATAAAGTTAGTCTTTTCAATTGTGGAAAGAAGGACAAAAAATTACACCTAAAACATAAAGAGTTTGAAATATTTGAAATAAAAATTTATGAATTTGGATAAAAAGATAACGGTAAAATATGAACACTCACAGCTTATTGCAAAGAAGAGCTCAGCAGTGAGGATTAGGGCAATGTTACACATTTATGGAGTTGAAGACAAAAGGGCGTAAATATTGTCAAATCCTATTTTTACCCGAACCGGTTAAAGTTCGAAATAGGGCTCGACTTATTGGGTAACTCACGGGTAAAGAGTTGGAGTCGCCACCTAACATATTTTTTAACTAGGCGTATTAGGGCACCTATTTTGTTTCTAGCCAATTTTACAATTAACTCCGAAACTTAGTCTACGAACTAAAAATCTAGGTAAGGGATCAAGTTAACCCGAGAGGAAGGGGTTAGGCACCTCTCGGGCACGACCAAATGTGATTTACCGGCCGGACTAAACAATTGAGATTCTAAGTAAATAAGCAAATAAAATAGCTAACTAAAATAGACAAGTAATTAAATGGATACGATAATATGCATATAATTAATTAAAGTTAAATGAAAAAGGTTTTAAATCCACAAATTGACTTGTTCCAAAGGTACCTCACAGAATATAAAGAAAATAAGTTAGTAAAAAAATAATAGCACAAAATATCAATAATAGCAATAAGAATAATAATAAATATGAAAATAATAATAAAATAAAGGAGAAAATGGATTTTGTAAAAGTGTAGGCTCAGAATGGTGTATTGCATCAAGCAGAGGTTAGGGGTGTTGGTACGGCTGCAAACACGGAGCCTGGGCCGGTTTGCCATGCTAGGTACCTTCAATCCCACCACTCTACTATCACTTACTTTGCAAAGTGATATGCATCGTCATCACTTTTTTTTTTTTTTAGGGACATGGGTATGGGACTGTTCAAGTGTAGTATCTATTCGAATCAGTCAATAGGCCTCAAATAAATTCTTTAATTATTTTCCTTGACCGTAATTGCTATAGCGTTCGTCAATTCATTGTATTTCCGTCAAATCCTTGTGTAGTCTCAAATTAAAATATTTTCATAGGTCATACAATACATGCTCGGACCAAGTGCAATTCCATTATCTGTAAAATTAAATAACAGACGACAGATCGAATATAAACTAATATAATCGAAATATGTATAGCAAATCCCATTTTGACCAAAATCAGTCAATCGAAAAAGGAACCAGCTGTGTCAAGGTGGATCTGAAAAACCAAGAACGAAACTGTCGTTATCAGCAACAAAGGCAGCGGACGGGGCCCATCAAATTGGCTAAACTTCCATGAATAATTCGAACAAAACCTGCGAAAGACAAACAAAACCAAGAACAACCAGTGCAATGATATACAGAGGCACAACAGAATTAAGAAACAATGACATTGAACGGGATGACACAGCAAGTCACCAGGAGAGGAGCGACGCCGGCAAGGTTTTCCGGTAGAACTCCGGCGAGGCTCGCGGCATCACTGCCACCCTCCGTTCTTGGTGTCTTCTTCTCCCATTCATTTAATTCGACTGTCAATAACGCTCAAGAATCAAGACGAAAATGAAATCAAATAAAGAGAAAAAAGGGTGATTTAGTGACGAGTATTGTCGATATGAAAATTCTCCTAATCCCCGTCTTCCTTGTTTCTGCTTAATGTTTTGCGGGTGGGTGTTGATTTTAGGGTGTTAGTGTGAAAGAAAGAGGAGAGGTGTCGACTGTGATTTTAGGGTGTTAGTGTGAAAGACAGAGGAGAGGTGTCGACTATGATTTTAGGGAGTTAGTGTGAAAGAAAGAGAAGAGGTGTCGACTGTGTGTGTGTGTTGCTGGTTTTCGTGGGGTATGCAGATTGTGATGTTTTATGTCGTGTATGTGCTGATAGTAATAGAGATAAGAGAGAGGGATTGTGCTAGTGAGGAAGAAGGCCAAAAGAAATATGGGGTCGGCTGATTTGGGGGAGAGGGACTAAGCGTGTATGTCATTTTTTTAGTATAGGGTGTGTTGGAAAACGTGTATGATGTGGGTCACTGGTGCGAAAATAGGATCGTAGCTTTGAGCGTTTTGGAACTCGGAAAAACAGGAAGCAGAGCCATTCTCTGTGGGATTAGTCTTCTCGAATTGGGTCTTTTGGGATGATGCTTTGAGGTATATTTGAGGCTTTGTGGTTGCACAATTGGTAGTGATTTTGGGAGCAGGTGTTAGTGTATGGCACATGGGTTCGTCGAGTGATGCAATTATAAATTAGCCTAAACAACAACCATCAATAACCAAGCTTGAGAGCACAAGGGATACAAGTCAAGGGCTTCTGAAACGTCTTGAAGATCATGCATTGGAGCGCCATGGAAGAAGGATTGCTTATGTGACCAATGAGAGGCTCGGGGGACACATTTTGGGCTATTCCAAGAAACCCTAGGAAGGGGCGGACCGCCTACACAAAGGGGCGGACCGCCTAGTTGATTTCAAGCCTCTAGACTTTGGGCCGCCCATAAAAGGGGCGGACCGCCTATCTTGAAGCATGGGCCGCCCACTCTGCAGTGGAGAGAAAGGGGCGGACTGCCTACTCTCACTAGGCGGGGCGCCTAGTTTCTATGCGTTGGACGGGAATTTGACGTGTGGTTCCTATTTTGTCCCTACGAGGCCTGTATTATTTTTATATCATTTGAGGGCTTTTTAGTTATTTCATTAGGGGTGTGGATAACTTATAAATACCACACTTAGCCATTTTCTTCAGTTAGTTAGTTTATGAATCTTGAATAGAGAAGAAAGAACATTGAAGAGATCGAGCCCTTCTTGTTGAAGCCCGAGGCTTCGTGCATGACTTTACTTGAAACGCATGGAGTTCGACACCTAGTTTGAATCCATTGTAAGGTTCAAGTTTTCCTTTCTCCCTCTCGAATTCAATCAACGTATTTGAATTGAATTCGATTCTTTCTTCTAAGTTCTTGTCTCCCTAGTCTTGATTTCTTGTTATCCTTTTATCGCTTCCGCATTATTTGTATCGTGTTTACTTCCACTAGTTTAGATTGCATCAGTTGTATCAGAGCAAGGCTCGGGTTATATTCTTACAAACCCCCGTTCCTTGTTCATTGTGTTGGTTTATCATTGTTCTTTTCCTTGTTCATTGTGTTGGTTTATCATTGTTCTTTTTGTTGTTCTTGAAGAAAAGAAGAAAAACAAAAAAATAGAAAAACTTGAAAATTACACAAAAATTATTGGAACTTTTTGGATTGGAACACCCATACATTGAAAATCATTGGGGTTTGTTCTATTTGTGATTCTCTTTCTTTTGGTACCAAATTTGGTGGTGCATTTAAAATTTTGAAGAATCCAAATTCCCAAAATTTTCAAAAACTCTAGAATTTTGCTCAAGAATAAAAATCGATTGATTGTTTTTTATTTTGGTTTAAACCTATTGGAGATTGTTTAGAATCATCATATACATCTTTGGGTATCATTAGAATTGAAAATAGCTCGAAAACTATTGAAAAATTGGGTGCAAAAAGCCAAAACCCGTCGTTAGAACTGTGCTGGAATTCACAGTAGGCGGACCGCCAATTTAGGCAGACCGCCCACCCCACTCTCTGAACTTTTTTGGGCGGACCGCCCCTGTTCAGAGGCGGGGCGCCCACTTTCCTGAAGGGTGCCCGGGTAGATTTTTCGTAGGTTTTCGTATTTCTTTTGCTTCCGTACCTCTTGGTTAGTATTTCTAGGGTAATTGGCTTACTCGAAAGACACTAACTCGTTAGTGTATTAGGACATTCGTGCGTAGAGGAGATTAGAACTCAAGGAAGAGTTGTACAACTCCTTTTATCCTCAAGTGCGCATTTTAAATAGCCGTCCGTACATCGAGTCTCATTAACTCCATTCCGAACTTTAACTTGGACATACTAGTTATGATCACCTTGGTTCCCAAGTTGTTAAGGCCTCGCTCTTGAGTGTTCATAAATTGAGTGATACACGTGAGGGAGTGACTTTTGGGAGGTTTTTTCTTTTGGTGTTCCAACAATGTCGGATGTTGATTGTGGAGGTTATGGCTCATGTGGAGATGATGCGAGTTACTATGACTCGTATGGTGATGATGGATACTATGGCTCCTATGATGATGATGATGGCCATTACTATGATGACTCGGGAAACCATGGCTCCTATGTTGATGAAGCGGTACACTATGATGATCTTGAGGTTGATGAAGACTATGAAGCTCATGAAGATGAATGTATTGATCCTTATGCTTGTAGCCAAGATTATGAAGATGGTGACGCTTCAAGTTACATTGATCCTACTTACTCTACTTGTAATGAATATGAGCATGATAGTGACATAGATAGAGTTAATGATGAGGCTGATTATATGAGTTATTCATTTGCATCTTCTCTTGGTGTTGCTAATGATGTGCAAGGGAGTAGTAGAAGTCCTTTCATTAGTATGGGAGGGGATGGTGGTTGTTCCATGGGAAAGAAAAAGCTTGCACCTTCTAGGTATGCTAAGCGACCTAATTCCCTTGAGGAGGTTGGTTTAAGAGATGGTGTTGCTTTTGCTACAAAGGGGTTATATGCCGTGAGGGGCGTGGATGGTTGTAGTAGGAGTAGTACTATGGGCTATGGAACCAAGGCGAGAGGCACTTATGGTTTCCATGGCAAGGGTCCTTCCTCGACTTCCAACAACATTTCTAGTGTTGGAAGAGTGACGGGAAGTGGAGATTATTCTAGTGGTGTTGCCATTAATGGAGGGATAAGGAAGACCCAAGTTGTTGGTCTTGACACCCTTTGTCATGATGAGAGCACAAGGGATACAAGTCAAGGGCTCCAGAAACATCTTGAAAATCATGCATTGGAGCGCCATGGAAGGAGGACCACTTAGGCGACCAAGGAGAGGCTCGGGGGAAACATTTTGAGCCATTCCAAGAACCCCCAAGAAGGGGTGGACCGCCTACACAAAGGGGCAGACCGCCTAGTTGATTTCAAGCCTCTGGACTTTGGGCCGCCATAAAAGGGGCGGACCGTCTGTTTTGAAGCATGGGCCGCCTACTCTGCAGTGGAGAGAAAGGGCGGACCACCTACTCCCACTAGGCGGGGCACCTAGTTGCTATGCGTTGGACGGGAATTTGACGTGTAGTTCCTATTTTGTCCCTACGAGGCTTGTATTGTTTTTATATCATTTGATGGTTTTTTAATCATTTCATTAGGGGTATGGATAACTTATAAATACCACACTTAGCCATTTTCTTCACTTAGTTCGCTTATGAATCTTAAATAGAAAAGAAAGAACATTGAAGGGGCCGAGCCCTTCTTGTTAAAGCCCGAGGCTTCGTGTATGACGTTACTTAGAACCTATGGAGTTTGACACCTAGTTTGAATCCATTGTAAGGTTTAAGTTTCCCTTTCTCCCTCTTGAATTCAATCAACGTATTTGAATTGAATTGAATTCGATTCTTTCTTCTAAGTTCTTGCCTCCCTAGTCTTGATTTCTTGTTATCCTTTTATCACTTCCGTATTATTTGTATTGTGTTTGCTTCCGCTAGTTTATATTGCATCATCGAGAGATCGGGGAGTCCCTACAGCAAGATCAAGATAAATGCAATTTGAGATAAAAATAAAGATAAGGTAAACTTCCATGTTGAGTTGATTTCTTCTTTGTCTAGTCTGCTTTCAGGTGCTGAGTGCTAGGAAATATGTGTCTCTCCTCTAGGGAGTATCCATTTGCTAAGTGCTTCTCGTCAGGAGATAGTTGTTTCGTCACGTTGAGCTATCGTCGGATCATCTTCCAATGCAACACCGGATTGTATGTCCCTTTTTTGTATTGAGCTGTGTATCTCTTCATGCAGGATTGTCTATCATTCTTTCATTTTGGTTGCACACCCTTTGTCATGATACCCTTTCACCGGGCTGTCTACCCTCCAGGTCGTCTGCCCTTCGTCATGTAGTCCTTTTGTCGGGCTGTCTACCTGTTACAATTTCAAATTTCCGCATCGGGCTGTATACCCTCTGCTGTGTTAAGTGCTAAATTCGACATCGGGTTGTGTACCCTCAGTCGACGCATCGGGCTGTGTACCTCTGCAAAATTAAAATGACAGAATCGACATCGGTCTGTGTACCCTCAGTCGACGCATCAGGCTGTGTACCCTCTGCTAATTTAAAATGACAAGATCGGCATCGGGTTGTGTGCCCTCAGTCGATACATCTGGCGTTGTACCCTCCGTTAATTTAAAATGACAAGATCGACATCGGGTTGTGTACCCTCAATCGACGCATGGGGCTGTGTACCCTCCACTAATTTAAGTGAAAAGATCGACATCGGGCTGTGTAACTTCAGTCGACGCATCAGGCTGTGTGCCCTCCGCTAATTTAAAATGACAAGATCGACATCGGGCTGTGTACCCTCAGTCGACGCATCGGGCTGTGTACCCTCAGCTAATTTAAATGACAAGATCGACATCGGGCTGTGTACTCTCCGCTAATTTAAAATGACAAGATCGACATCGGGTTTTGTATCCTCAGTGGACGCATCGAACTGTGCACCCTCCGGTAATTTAAAATGACAAGATCGATATCGGGCTGTTTACCCTCAGTCGATGCATTGAGCTGTGTACCCTCCGCTAATTTAAAATGACAAGATCGACATCGGGCTGTGTACCCTCAGTCGACGCGTCGGGCTGTGTACCCTCAGCTAATTTAAATGACAAGATCGATATCGGGCTGTGTACCCTCCGCTAATTTAAAATGACAAGATCCACATCGGGTTGTGTATCCCCAGTGGACGCATCGAACTGTGTACCCTCCGCTAATTTAAAATGACAAGATCGATATCGGGTTGTGTACCCTCAGTCGACGCATTGGGCTGTGTACCCTCCGCTAATTTAAAATGACAAGATCGACATCGGGCTGTGTACCCTCAGTCGACGCGTCGGGCTGCGTACCCTTCGCTAAATTTAAAATGACAAAATCGGCATCGGGTTTTGTACCCTCAGGTGATACATCGAAAGTAAAATAAAGTGTAACAAGTAGAATGCTACTGTTATGTCATGCGATGTGCTAAGGAGGCTACCATGTTGCTATTGTAAGGACTTTTCTTGAAATTTTTGAGGTTTCTGCCCCAGTGTCATGTTTGAGTCCTTTGAATTTTTGAGGGGTCCTCAAAAATTCTGCCCCAGTTTATTATCTATGATAGATTACCGAGAGAGGGTAGTTGCATTGCATTGAACATCAAGTGTATCGACTAGAACCTGCATTCGTCCTTTAGTGTGATAATTGGGTGTATTGATGACTATGAGTATGTGGATATTTCCATACTCAGACTGGGTTTGTTATTTGGATTTTGCCGAATTTGGAGGTTGTCCATAATTGTGCTTATTTGGTCAATCAGACTCTGAACTTTGTGTTTAAATGCTGAATGTTTTATGGTATCATGGTATGGAATGTTTGAGTGATGAGTGCGGATCTGTATTGGATCGAATTTAGGAGTGAGCCTTTAGGGAGTAGTTTATTTGTTAGGTGCAATCTCTTTTGTCTGAACTAAAGGAGTGAAGGCGAGATTTTTGTCTTTTTGTATGTCTTTGAACGTGTTGAGCCTCATAAGGTTATTGTTGAAATTCTTGACATGGGGGTTATTTTTTGTGTAAGTTGTGTGCAATGTCTTTTGACTGAGCCAAAGGAATAAAGAAGTGATAACAATCACGATACCTCTCGATAACGCTCATGTTATGGATCCAAGAACTTGATAAAGAAATTTAAAGAAACGCGCGGAAGCAAATAAAATATACTTAAAAACGAACAAGAATTGAAAATAAGGATAGAATGAATTCAAGAACGGATCAAGAATCTCAAGAAAGAATGATGAGAATCAAACGCGGAAAAAGTAATAGATAAGAACGAGACGTAACTCGATCTCTAATCCCAAGTAGCAACGGAGAACTTGTTCCGTTACACCCCGGGAGAAGGACAAGAACACCTACGCTATGCAACTACCCTCGAGCTAACGCGAGCACGCAAGTAGAATGGTCGGAGAGGAAAAGTATTCATCTAGATCCGCTAGAAGAACTACAAGTCCAAAATCAAAGGGTTTCATTCAATAATCAAGAGCCATGCTCATGTTCAATGTTTAACATTCATCAACTATCATAAACTAAGTATAAATAGGCTAGACTTGGCTATTTATAGTGTTTACCAAGCTTGCACAAAGACTAAAATACCCTTACTAATAAGGTTTACAAAATAGGCCACGTAGGGCAAAACGGTAAAAGAAACATAGGCCTTCACAACTGGGAGGGGCGCCTGGGCTGCAGGTGGGGCGCCTGGATTTGCAGGCAGCTAGGCGGGGCGCCTGGCTAGGCGAGGCGCCTGGCTTGGCCTTCAGCTAGGCGGGGCGCCTGGGCAGGCGGGGCGCCTGGGTGCTTTTCTTATCCTTAGGCAGGCAGCTAGGCGGGGTGCCTGGCTTGGCCTTCAACTAGGCGGGGTGCCTGGGTGCTTTTCTTATCCTTAGGCAGTGAGTTGGCCAGGCGGGGCGCCTGGCCCTTCTGTGCCGGTTTCTTCCTTAGGCGGTGAGGCCTAGTTTGAGCACCCGGAATGGCTTCCACTCGCTTCCTTCTTCAAGGCCCTTCCTCACCAAGTGTATGTGTACTCCTTGGATCTCCTTAGCTTGGCTCCGTGTGGATGGTCTTGGGGGGTTTGGGTCTCATCCTCCCCTTCTTGAGAGGATTTCGTCCTCGAAATCAATGCATTCACATCCATGGCATCTTCTCCTCGAGGTGCCCAATGCTCTCCTCCCTTGTAACTCTTGATCGTCACCTTGACATAGGTCTCTTCCAAGATCTCCCTTGCCTTAACATGGAGCTTAGAACCTACAAGCAACGACAAGCAAAACACACGAATTCCTACTTTGAAAGTAGGTTAGTGCAAGAAGTGTGGGAAAACACACTCTTGTGATATAACCAAGCATCAATGAGAAGCACAAATATCAAGTCTCCAAAGAGAACAATAAACGCTTGGTTAAAAATCAACATGCACTCAATAAGATAATGAGCAAATAGGTTATGGGAAGATGGGAAATGCACGATCAAGCTACCACAATCCCCTTGAACCTTAAGCTCAAGACCAACACACCAATCTATCCTCGAGGTGTGATCAACATGTGGAGTGGAGTGAGTCAAATAACCCAACATGCAAGTAACATCAAGTACTCCACTCCCCTTCTTTGGAGCATACTTACTCACACCAAGGGATTCCTTTTCACCTCCAATTTCATCACCTAAGCAACCCTTCTCAAAAGACAAGCTCTCAAGGAAGGCATTGATGATGGATTCTTCTTCATCATAACCCCAACTAGCAATAGTAGGGTCACTCAAAGAATCATCTACCTCACCCAAGTTCTCAAACAAGTGGTTGCATAAGGAATCAAATCCTTCACACCATGGGGGTTCCATTCGACCACCCACCCTAGCCCGATACAAGTCGCTACCACAAATGAGATTACCGTCACACAATGGAAATGTAAAAGCATGCATCTCAATATCATGATTAAGCATAGACAAATTATCGAGACTAGGTTCACTTGAGGAGTCTTCATAGACAACCTTGTCCAATTCATGCAATTTGGACTCCTCAAGGACAAGACCATCCTCACCACAACACATTGGTCCACCTAATAGAAGCATATCAATTAGGGAATGGTCAACTACCTTATCTTTCCCTATGTCAAAGGTTGGCGGTGTGTCATAGCAAAGGTCACAATCATGGTGAACTATCAAATCTACACTAGGGAAGGGTTCAATGAACAATGAGCTCACATCATGATGTGGCATAGCATCCCTTCCAACTAGTGTTTCACAAGCACATACAAGTTGACAACTAGACTCTACACTAGTGGTATACTCACTAGATGCATCAAAACCACCAACTAGTGTTGAGTCATCACAAGACAAGTAGCTAGTAAGTTCATGAAAAGGTGAAGCAACACTTACATTTGTAATACTTCCTTGGTCGCTCGCAAGGCTTGAAATGTCATGTGCAACTCCTTCTTCATGAGGCTCATATTGAGGCTCCAATGGCTTGTCTTCAAATGTACCTACACAAGAACTTTCACAAGAAAAGGTAGAAGATGAAGAATTGTTAGAACAATGGGTGCTCTCACTCTCAATTTTTCTTTCCTCACCTCTCTCCTCCCTCAATTTTACCTGATGGTCAAGTGTAGTTGGTGGTGACAATCCACTCACATCACTCCTCAAATCCTCTCCTTTTTCCTCTCTTGGATTGTCACCGGTCACTCCCTCACTTCTCTTTATCTTTTCTCTCCCATTTGAAGTGGAGTGACTCTCACTTTGATCATTCTTGGGCAAGACAACAAGATTGTTTGCCTCGGGTTCAAGCACAATGGGTGATTTGGCTTTAGCCGCTTCCCTCAACTCCCTCATCCGCTTGTAGTCATCACTCACTTGTTTGGGAGTTAGGGGTTTCAACACAAATTTCCTTCCTTCATATTGGAGCGTGTAAGTGTTGACACGTCCATTGTGAACCACTTGTCGGTCAAATTGCCAAGGCCTTCCAAAGAGAAGGTGGCAAGCTTGCATTGGCACAACGTCGAACAAGTGTTCATCCACATAACTACCCATTTTAAACTTGATCATTGCTTGTTTCACTACCTTGAGCTCTCCACATTCACTAAGCCATTGTAACCGATATGGCTTGGGGTGTTTCACAGTTGGCAACTTCAATTGGGATATAAGAGATTGACTCACTACATTTGCGCAACTCCCGAAATCAATTATCATAGAGCAAACAACATCTTTGACCCGGCACCTAGCATGGAAAAGATTTTCCCTTTGCAAGGTTTCACTATCTTCCACAATCATAGCCCCTAGGCTCCTCCTCACAACCAAGAAAGTATGAGGATCCTCCTCCTCCACCGTGTCATCAAGCAAATCATCCTCCTCTATTCCCTCATCTCCCTCTACTCCCTCTACTCCCTCATCTTCCGATTCACTCTCTTTCTCATATGCATCATTACCAACAACAATCATGGTCCTCTTTGTAGGACATTCCCTAGCAAAGTGACCATAGCCCTTGCACTTGTGGCATTGCATTGAAGAAGAAGTAGGAGCATGTAGTTGAGTTTTAGAGTTACCTCCCACATTAGATGTGTTCTTCTCATACGGCTTTTTCACATCCTTGGTAGCATTTTCACCACTTGTTCCACTTGCACTTGGGAACCTTGCATTTGTAGTAGGAGGCTTCCAATCCTTTGGTTTGCTTGTTGGAGTAGTAGTGCTACTCTTGTAGCGAAGGGATTTCTCCTCCTTGAGCCATTTCTCGGCCTCAACCGCATCTTCACATAGCTTGTAATGATCATCATATTTGTGGAACTTCAATTGTGAAGCTATGTCTCGGTTCAAGCCCCCTTTGAAATGGATCATGGCCGTCTTATTCTCTTCATCATCTAAGTCAAGGATCATTCGGATTTGCTCAAATTCATTGAAGTATTCACCAACCGATTTGTATCCTTGCTTCAACTCATATAGACGCCTTTGTTGTTCAACCCGGTATTAGTTAGTCAAGTACTTCTCATCCATCACACGGATCAACTCTTCCCAAGTAAGATTAATAGCCATACCCATCCTCCTTCTATTCCTCTTCACCGACTCCCACCAAGTAGAAGCAAAAGATTCAAAGGAGGATATTGCATACTTGGTCTTCTTCACTTCGGGCATATCATTGGTGTCAAAGATACGCTCCATAGCCAATTTCCAATCAATGTACTCCACCGGGTCACTACTTCCTTTGAAAGAAGGAATAGTGAGCTTCACACTATTAAGGTTGTTGTTGTTGTCACGACCCCCTTGGAATGGCTCCGGTTGGCCTCCATGGTGATCATCATAAGCAACATAGTCCCTTCTATCATTCCTCCCTCCATATCCTAAGGGTGGCCCTCGACCTCGGCCTCTACCCCGATCCACATTTCGACCCCAATTCATAGCTCGC
This sequence comes from Petunia x hybrida, assembly GCA_037355625.1. Taxonomy (NCBI): domain Eukaryota; kingdom Viridiplantae; phylum Streptophyta; class Magnoliopsida; order Solanales; family Solanaceae; genus Petunia; species Petunia x hybrida. Next base: position 1,427,334 of record JBBBVM010000803.1, read on the forward strand.
CTTGGTTGAAAGTGATCATCAAACCCATACACATCGTCACCATAATCAACTTCCTCCCCTTCTTGAGCCTCAACAACTTGCTCAAGAGGTTGCACGTTTCGGACGGGTCTTGGTAGTAGAAAGTTTCTTGGGGGATTATCCAAGATACGGGGAATGCCCGTTCGTTCAATTCTCTCTCGATCCTCCTTTACCCGTTGTTGATTGAGCAATTCAACAACTTGCTCCGGGGTAAAGGTAGGGCTACTTGAGCCTTCACCGGTCTCAATTTGGACACTCGGGGTCCCCTTTTCAATTGGGACACTCGGGGTCCCATGTTCACCTTGAGTACTCGAGGCTCCTTTTTCAAGAGAATCAATCCTTTGGTTCATGAGGTCCATCTTGGCAAGAAAATTAGCCAACGCCTCCTTAATGAAATCTTGACCTTCGTTGGCCATTGTACCTACAAAGAAAGAAACAAGAGTTAGTTAAAACGCCTCACTCGCTCCCTCACTTGTGTTCACTCGGATCACTCTTTTGGGTGGCGGTGGATATTTCACTCAACTTGTAGTTCCAAAGCTTCACGTAGATGATTAGCAACTCCTCAACTCAACTAAACTATTCACGAGTCACGCACACTCCGGGGTGAGTGGAGTTAATGGGACTCAATGAACGCTAGGCAGTTTGAAGTGAAGGACTTGAGTTAAAAGGTTCTACGCTTTTCCTTAGAAGTCTACTCTCCTTGCTAGGCACGATTCACCTAAGAGCAATTAAAGGGTTAGCACTATTCAAGTAGATCGGTTACTCAAAGTAGTACTAACTAGATGTTATGTTATCAAACAAAGGGAAATACCTACGAAAATCTACCCGAAACAATACGTTCAGCACTCAGGAGGGGCGCCTGAAACTCAGGTGGGGCGCCTAGACTGTGCAGTATTCCAGGCGGGGCGCCTGGGACCTAGACGGGGCGCCTGAGGTCTTAGGCAGTAGCCAAGTCAGGCGGGGCGCCTGGCTTAGGCGGGGCGCCTGGCATGAAGCCTTTCCCAATTCGTTCCAAACTCGTTTCAAGTCGATTTTCAAGCTCTAAATCCGATGTTTTCAACTTGTTTTCACAATCCAATGATACCCAAAGTTGTTTTTGATCTTCCTTAACAAAACCCAATCAAATTTTCAATCAAATCAGGATTTCAAGCCAAGAACTTCAAGAACACAAAGGTTTATCAAAAGGGTTTCAACAAGGATTGTGATTCATCAAACTTGGTGTTATACATGTTCAAATCCCACAAAATTGGTACCGAATTGTTTGTTTTTCAATGAAGATCAATCCCCAATAACAAGTTTTCAATCAAACATCAATCCAACCCAAGAATCAAGCCAAGATTCATCAAGAACAAGTTCATCAAGGGTTTAAGGGGTTTTGGGGTTTCAATTTTTCAAACTCCACCAATTCCAACAATTTTGGTACCCAAGTAACGGGAAATCAATCACGATCAAGAATCCATAACACCCATATCACAAATCATCCAAATCAACAAGTTACACCAAATTTTTGTATTTTTCAATTTTTTTTGTAATTTTCTCCTTTCTAATAACTTCAACAACAAGAAAACTAAAAGAGGATACTAGGCACGAAAAACCAAGGGTCGGGGGTTTGTAGAAACAAAACCCGAGCCTTGCTCTGATACCAAACTGATGAGAATCAAATGCGAAAAAAGTAATAGATAAGAACGAGACGTAACTCGATCTCTAATCCAAAGTAGCAACGGAGAACTTGTTCCGTTACACCCCGGGAGAAGGACAAGAACACCTACGCTATGCAACTACCCTCGAGCTAACGCGAGCACGCAAGTAGAATGGTCGGAGAGGAAAAGTATTCATCTAGATCCGCTAGAAGAACTACAAGTCCAAAATCAAAGGGTTTCATTCAATAATCAAGAGCCATGCTCATGTTCAATGTTTAACATTCATCAACTATCATAAACTAAGTATAAATAGGCTAGACTTGGCTATTTATAGTGTTTACCAAGCTTGCACAAAGACTAAAATACCCTTACTAATAAGGTTTACAAAATAGGCCACGTAGGGCAAAACGGTAAAAGAAACATAGGCCTTCACAACTGGGAGGGGCGCCTGGGCTGCAGGTGGGGCGCCTGGATTTGCAGGCAGCTAGGCGGGGCGCCTGGCTAGGCGAGGCGCCTGGCTTGGCCTTCAGCTAGGCGGGGCGCCTGGGCAGGCGGGGCGCCTGGGTGCTTTTCTTATCCTTAGGCAGTGAGTTGGCCAGGCGGGGTGCCTGGCTCAGGCGGGGCTCCTGGCCCTTCTGTGCCGGTTTCTTCCTTAGGCGTGAGGCCTAGTTTGAGCACCCGGAATGGCTTCCACTCGCTTCCTTCTTCAAGGCCCTTCCTCACCAAGTGTATGTGTACTCCTTGGATCTCCTTAGCTTGGCTCCGTGTGAATGGTCTTGTGGGGGTTCGGGTCTCATCAAATAATCAAGAAATTCAAGACAAGTCTAAATCTTGAAAAGAAACTCCTAACAACAACAATTAGACTAAGCTAACCGCCTTTGGTAGAGAATAGCTCAAGAAGAAAATTATGGAATCCCGACCCCCGTTAGAGTAACAGAGAACAACAGTAAAATAGAATTTACCGCCTTTCTTGAATACCTAAAAGTAATCTAAAGATTTAAGAAGAAATACCTCATCACCTAAAAGTGTAGACTTGAAGGTTGAAAGATAAATCCAAGAGTAGCCATACACAAAAGTGCAAGAGAAAACCTCTCAATTTTTATTCATCATAAATCTATTGTTGTTGTCGTAACTAAAAGTAAAGAAAATAACCCCTTTATATAGGAGTAGGAGCTGGCCATAGGCCTTACAAAATCCTACTCAAATATAGATTCTAAGTAATAATGAAATAGGAAAAGAAACCAACTAGGAAAGAAAATCCTAATAAATTAGGAAAATGAAGTAAATTAAAACTAAACTAGTAAAAATAAATTAAATCTTAAATAATATTGGTAGTTAATTCTAATTAATATTGAAATCAAAATCTAATTAATATAGGAAAATATATCCCAATTAATTTAAGAAACAAATCCCACTTGAACTAGGAAACCTTAATAGCAACTTGCAAGCAACTTGGAGTACACTTCATGGAAAATCTTTGACCATCCTTTGCACGTTTTTGGGCTGAAATTAAGCACATTTTATGGGCTAAAAACGTGACCCTATATGGCTCTTCTTGGGCTTCAAGTTTGGCACACTTTAGGCTCCTTAATTAGTCCAAAAATAGACTTATTTGGAACCCAATTTTTTCACTTCAAATTGCAGTAATTTTGACTTCAATATTCATTACTTGTACCTCAATTTGGACCATATAATATTTATATCACTTCGACAAAATGTCATCCTTGGTTTGAGCTCTTTCTCTTCATAATTCAAGTGCAATCGGCTTGTTTTGAGCTTTCTTTATGTGAGATCTTGTCATATGCCTTCCAAGAGTTTCCAAAGCTTCATCCAAGTATTTCAATGGAGTTTTCCTTCCATGGATGCTATCATTCTCCTCTTCTTGAAGGAATTCGTCCTCGAATTCAAACCTGCACAAAAGAGAAAGTAATAGAAGTACAAAATAAATAATAACCAATTCCACACCAAATTTTCTTGGCTGGAACAACATTAAGTAGTATCCATAAACTTTACTTTTACTCTTAAATTTTGATATCATAGTTAATGACTTGGTATACATCAAATCATCATCATCTTTCAAAATAACAAAGTCACCAACATAAGAAACAAGAACAATGTTCATTACCTCCAAAAATACCTTAGGTGTTCTAAAGAGTCCAAGAATTCTAATTAACGAATTATACATACCATACTTGGACTTATTTACTAAAGAAACAACATCACCTTGTATTCTTTTATGGAGTAGCTCCAATATAGCAATGGCTTTGGGAAACTTCATGTCATAAACCTTTAAAAAAGGATCAATATAATCAATCGGTTTAACAACACAAAAATTAGCCAATAAGCTTTTGTCTTTCAACATCCAACAAGAATTAATTTTCCCATATTCATCTTTGAATTCAATTGTATTCCTTTCCACCACCTCTTCAATCTCACCTCCCCTTTCAAAAGGTTTTTCATCATATTTATGCACGAAAACACAATAGCTAATGGATTAATAAGCGCACAAGAGTTTTCCTCATAACCAACATGTATACTATTCTCCACTTGAGTCAACTCTTCACCAAAATCATGGATTTCATCATTATAAGTAGTAGGTGAAAAATACAATTCAAGTTCATGTTCTTCCTCATCAAACAATGGTGGAGTTTCATAATAAGAGTCTTTATCAAAATCAAAACTAGATCGAGGCCAACACAAATAAGATAGCAAATCAAAATCTTCCCCAACTAGTGAATTATTAAAACAAGTATCATATTTATTGTTCCTATCATTACCTACACTCAAAAGAGAAATATTATTACCAAACTCATCAAAATAAGGTAGAGTGTTATGGTTGACGATTTTACCTTGAACCATACCTAAACCATCTTCCTTTCCTTTACTTTTCTCATTGAGATTTACTTGTTCTCTAGAAGTTATACATGGTTCACTCTTGACATGAGTTTTTAAAGATTGAAGCTTTTCCGATGTTGGATTCTCCATGCAAACTTTTCCACAAACACCTAGAAAAGAATCAAAACAACTAGAAGAAAGAGAAGTAGGAATGTTAGAGTTAGAATAAGAAATATCCTCACCCAAACTCTCTTTTTTTTCATTGCTCTCAACTTCTTCTTTTTTACTCTTATTTTTATCATTCTCTCCTCTCTTTTTTTGTGGCAACTCTCTCACTTCTCTCAACTCAATCTCTCCTTTTTCCACTCTTAAGTTGCCATTTTGCTCTTCCTTACTCCTCTCAATCTTTTCTCTCTCATCCTCACTTTTTTTCTCACAAGCAAGATCAATAAGATCAATTCCATTCCTAATTATACAATTGTAAATTGTAGGCACAATCCAATCACTATCATCATGAGTATGATCTTTACTAACTTCACTTGCATCTCTAGCTTCTCTTCTCATACGCTTTTGTTTTGCACATGAAGATTTAACATGACCCACTTTATGACACTTAGAACATTTAAGTTCTTTATAACGAAATAATAAAAGTGGTTTAACTATGGAACCTTGTTCTTCACTTGCAAACATCTTCAAAAGAATGAACAAACAAGTTAGTGTGAAAAAAGAATCTTCACAAAAAAATCACTTACACTCGTGTTTCTCTCAATAAATTGGCTTTTACCCTCTAATAATCTCACCTCTCTTGCCTTTTTCCACTCAAAGCAACTTTTTGTTGGTTCTCTTTGGATTTATAAATAAACCTTAGTAGTCACAACCCTAGGTGATAAGGTTTAGGAGTTATAAAATAAGAAGGAAAGTGAAAGGCCAAAATCTAGAAAGAATAGGATTTGGTAAGTAGGAATAAAACCAAATAGAATTAGGATCTTCTTTAAAGAAAACCAAAACCTAGAAATAATAGGATTTGCAATGTAGAAACAAACAAGGAAAAGAATATAAAAAACCCAACCCAAAGGAAAAAAGGAAAGTTATTACTTTTCTTCCAAGGACTAGAATCCCCTCTTCTTGTTTCCTTTATTGACTAGGAAATCCAATACTACTAGATTTCTAAAAATAATGAGCATAAGCAACCAAAAAAATTTCCTCCAATTTTTTTTTTCTTTTAAATTTTTGTTTTTTTTTTGTTTCTTTTTTTCCTCTTTTGTTTTCATGTTACTGCTACAGTAACTTTTTTTTTTTTTTTTTTGCTTTTCTTGCTCAAAAATCCCCCAAGATAATCAAAAACGGAATCTTGATTGAACCCGCTCTGATACCACTTGATAACAATCACGATACCTCTCGATAACGCTCACGTTATGGATCCAAGAACTTGATAAAGAAATTTAAAAAAACGCGCGGAAGCTAATAAAATATACTTAAAAATAGGGCTCGACTTATTGATTAACTCACGGGTAAAGAGTTGGAGTCGCCACCTAACATAATTTTTTACTAGGCGTATTAGGGCACCTATTTTGTTTCTAGCCAATTTTACAATTAACTCCGAAACTTAGTCTACGAACTAAAAATCTAGGTAAGGGATCAAGTTAACCCGAGAGGAAGGGGTTAGGCACCTCTCGGGCACCACCAAATGTGATTTACCGGCCGGACTAAACAATTGAGATTCTAAGTAAATAAGCAAATAAAATAGCTAACTAAAATAGACAAGTAATTAAATGGATACGATAATATGCATATAATTAATTAAAGTTAAATGAAAAAGGTTTTAAATCCACAAATTGACTTGTTCCAAAGGTACCTCACAAAATATAAAGAAAATAAGTTAGTAAAAAAATAATAGCACAAAATATCAATAATAGCAATAAGAATAATAATAAATATGAAAATAATAATAAAATAAAGGAGAAAATGGATTTTGTAAAAGTGTAGGCTCAGAATGGTGTATTGCATCAAGCAGAGATTAGGGGTGTTGGTACGGCTGCAAACACGGAGCCTGGGCCGGTTTTCCATGCTAGGTACCTTCAATCCCACCACTCTACTATCACTTACTTTGCAAAGTGATATGCATCGTCATCGCCTATTTTCTTTTTTAGGGACACGGGTATGGGACTGTTCAAGTGTAGTATCTATTCGAATCAGTCAATAGGCCTCAAATAAATTATTTAATTATTCTCCTTGACCGTAATTGGTATAGCGTTCGTCAATTCATTGTATTTCCGTCAAATCCTTGTGTAGGTCTCAAATTAAAATATTTTCATAGGTCATACAAGTGAAATTCCATTATCTGTAAAATTAAATAACAGACGACAGATCGAATATAAACTAATATAATCGAAATATGTATAGCAAATCCCATTTTGACCAAAATCAGTCAATCGAAAAAGGAACCAGCTGTGTCAAGGTGGATCTGAAAAACCAAGAACGAAACTGTCGTTATCAGCAACAAAGGCAGCGGACGGCCCCCATCAAATTGGCTAAACTTCCATGAATAATTCGAACAAAATCTGCGAAAGACAAACAAAACCAAGAACAACCAGTGCAATGATATACAGAGGCACAACAGAATTAAGAAACAATGACATTGAACGGGACGACACAGCAAGTCCCAGGAGAGGAGCGACGCCGGCAAGGTTTTCCGGTAGAACTCCGGCGACGCTCGCGGCATCACTGCCACCCTCCGTTCTTGGTGTCTTCTTCTCCCATTCATTTAATTCGACTGTCAATAACGCTCAAGAATCAAGACGAAAATGAAATCAAATAAAGAGAAAAAAGGGTGATTTAGTGACGAGTATTGTCGATATGAAAATTCTCCCAATCCCTGACCTCCTTGTTTCTGCTTAATTTTTTGTGTGTGGGTGTTGATTTTAGGGTGTTAGCGTGAAAGAAAGAGGAGAGGTGTCGACTGTGATTTTAGGGAGTTAGTGTGAAAGAAAGAGAAGAGGTGTCGACTGTGTGCGTGTGTTGCTGGTTTTCGTGGGGTATGCAGATTGTGATGTTTTATGTCATGTATGTGCTGATAGTAATAGAGATAAGAGAGGGATTGTGCTAGTGAGGAAGAAGGCCAAAAGGAATATGGGGTCGGCTAATTTGGGGAGAGGGAATATGCGTGTATGTCATTTTTGTAGTGTAGGGTGTGTTGGAAAACCTGTATGATGTGGGTATGCTGATGTTTTTTGTAATGGAAAGGGAGAGGAGATTGTATTTAGGATTTGTGTCTCCTCCTTTCTCTATTGCAAAAGAACTAATTCATATATGCAAGAATGGGAAAGAGAGCCGTTGGGAATTTTTCAGACATGGAAATGATTAGGAGAACAATTGCGGGATTGGAGGTAATTGGGAAAAATTAGGAAAAAATAAAGTGGAGATTAGAAAAGATTAAAAGAAGATTAGAGAGGGATTTTAAGAATTTTGAGGAGATTGAGGAGTGATGAACATGGACTGCTTTTGAGAAAAAAGGATATGTGGAAGATGTACTTGGACCCTTCTTTGTTCTAGATTCAAGATGGAATAAGACATTTGTAACAATTTAAAAGAATTCAAATATGAATATTAAAATTGAAAAATTGAGTGATATATTCAAATGGACTAAAAATTAACTTAAAGGTGCTCAGTAAATAAATAAAAATATAAATAATAATATATATTACGTATGAAAGTGGGAAAATGCTCATATAAATAATAGAGGTCAAATGAAAGTATTTAGGAATAAATAATCACAAATAGTTATAAAACTTTATTTTATGCCGTAAATTACGCAAATAGCCATCTTTTCACCCAAATGATATAAATTATGTAATATAATCACAATTAGAATATATAATGTAGAAATAGGAAATACCATACGTAAAATGCACACATAAAAGAAATTAAAATGCAAATTAAACTAATCAAATGACTACAGATATTTGTTAAAGCTACAATTATCTATTAAATGCCATAATTTCAATAAATGGCACAAACAGTCATATTTTGAAAAATATCCTAAATGATGCAATTATATGATTTAGCCACGAATATTATAAATGTACTAATTTGCACAAACACTCATAGTTTTCACAAATAGCGTAAATGATGTAAAATTACGTAATATAGCCACATTTAGGTATGTAATATATAGGCAGGGGATAATGCACGTAAATGCAGGCTTTCTAATGCACATTTTGCACTAATAGCTAAATTGCACCTTTAAGTTAAATTATAGCCATTTTTTGAAAAAGGAGGGACGAAATTGGGTGTCACCAAATCTCGAGTTTCACGAGAATCAGGCTGTGTGTAGTTCTAAAATGGTATGTCTCCTGTGTGAGTTGTTTATGACGCACGATTTTGGATGTAAAGACTAAACTTATCCAAGTATGTAAAGTTTAGGTTTGTGTATGCTTTGCTTTTTGGCGGGATAAATGAAGAATAAAGTAAAGATACTATCGAAGATGAGATAACATCAATAGATCGAGCGTGGTAAAAGAGACTTATAATCATCCAAGTTATAAAGATGTGGTGCGCTACACACCCATAAAAAAGAGTTTATATGTACATAGTTTCCACTTGATCTCGATAAATGAGTAAACTCGCCTCCAATATTGCCTTGATTGAACTGGGAAGAATTTGGGAAGCGAATTTTATAAATGCGCACGACTCAAATAGATGGGCACGATTAAGCACGAAGACACGCACGGTTAACGCGGATAGGCTTGAATAGGCAAAGTAGGCATTAATTGGAAAGAGATGTAAAATGATATCCTAATATGTGATGAAGGATTATGCAGATTACTTGTGGGAGTATGAGATGATTGGCTTCGGGCGTGTCAAAATTTGACAAAATATGTAATTCGCAAGTGCAAACAAAGGCATTGCCAAAAGAGGAGATAACATCGATAGATCGAGTGTGGTGAAATAGACTTGTAATCATCCTAGTTATGAAGATGTGGTGCACGGCACACCAATAAAGAGGAGTTTACACAGGCATATTTTCCACTATAACTCGATAGATGAGTCATCTTGGCTTCGAGGAGTAAAGCACGACAAATGCGCACGATCCGCATAGGCAGGAACAAATAGGAAGGAATACGGAGCTGGTACCCAATCGGCGAGGAAAGATTAGGTAGGTCACTGGTGCGAAAATAGGATCGTAGCTTTGAGCGTTTTGGAACTCGGAAAAACAGGAAGCAGAGCCATTCTCTGTGGGATTAGTCTTCTCGAATTGGGTCTTTTGAGATGATGCTTTGAGGTATATTTGAGGCTTTGTGGTTTCACAATTGGTAGTGATTTTGGGAGCAGGTGTTAGAGTATGGCACATGGGTTCGTCGAGTGATGCAATTATAAATTGGCCTAAACAACAACCATCAATAACCAAGCTTGAGAGCACAAGGGATACAAGTCAAGGGCTTCTGAAACGTCTTGAAGATCATGCATTGGAGCGCCATGGAAGAAGGATTGCTTATGCGACCAAGGAGAGGCTCGGGGGACACATTTTGGGCCATTCCAAGAAATTCCAGGAAGGGGCGGACCGCCTACACAAAGGGGCGGACCGCCTAGTTGATTTCAAGCCTCTAGACTTTGGGCCGCCCATAAAAGGGGCGGACCGCCTATTTCGAAGCATGGGCCGCCCACTCTGCAGTGGAGAGAAAGGGGCGGACTGCCTACTCTCACTAGGCGGGGCGCCTAGTTTTTATGCGTTGGACGGGAATTTGACGTGTGGTTCCTATTTTGTCCCTACGAGGCCTGTATTATTTTTATATCATTTGAGGGGTTTTTAGTCATTTCATTAGGGGTGTGGATAACTTATAAATACCACACTTAGCCATTTTCTTCAGTTAGTTAGTTTATGAATCTTGAATAGAGAAGAAAGAACATTGAAGAGATCGAGCTCTTCTTGTTGAAGCCCGAGGCATCGTGCATGACTTTACTTGAAACCTATGGAGTTCGACACCTAGTTTGAATCCATTGTAAGGTTCAAGTTTTCCTTTCTCCCTCTCGAATTCAATCAACATATTTAAATTGAATTCGATTCTTTCTTCTAAGTTCTTGTCTCCCTAGTCTTGATTTCTTGTTATCCTTTTATCGCTTCCGCATTATTTGTATTGTGTTTGCTTCCACTAGTTTAGATTGCATCAGTTGTATCATAGCAAGGCTTGGGTTATGTTCTTACAAACCCCCATTCCTTGTTCATTGTGTTGGTTTATCATTGTTCTTTTCCTTGTTCGTTGTGTTGGTTTATCATTGTTCTTTTTGTTGTTCTTGAAGAAAAGAAGAAAAACAAAAAAATAGAAAAACTTGAAAATTACACAAAAATTGTTGGAACTTGTTGGATTGTAACACCCATACATTGAAAATCATTGGGGTTTTTTCCATTTGTGATTCTCGTTCTTTTGGTATCAAATTTGGTGGTGTATTTCAAATTTTGAAAAATCCAAATTCCCAAAATTTTCAAAAACCCTAGAATTTTGCTCAAGAATAAAAATCGATTGATTGTTTTTTGTTTTGGTTTAAACCTATTGGAGATTGTTTAGAATCATCATATACATCTTTGGGTATCATTAGAATTGAAAATAGCTCGAAAACTATTGAAAAATTGGGTGCAAAAAGCCAAAACCCGTTGTTAGAACTGTGCTGGAATTCACAGTAGGCGGACCGCCAATTTAGGCGGACCGCCCACCCCACTCTCTGAACTTTTTTGGGCGGACCGCCCCTGTTCAGAGGCGGGGCGACCACTTTCCTGAAGGGTGCCCGGGTAGATTTTTCGTAGGTTTTCGTATTTCTTTTGCTTCCGTACCTCTTGGTTAGTATTTCTAGGGTAATTGGCTTACTCGAGAGACACTAACTCTTTAGTGTATTAGGCCATTCATGCGTAGAGGAGATTAGAACTCAAGGAAGAGTCGTACAACTCCTTTTAACCTCAAGTGCGCACTTTAAATAGCCATCCGTACATCGAGTCTCATTAACTCCATTCCGAACTTTAACTTGGACATACTAGTTGTGATCACCTTGGTTCCCAAGTTGTTAAGGCCTCGCTCTTGAGTGTGCATAAATTGAGTGATACACGTGAGGGAGTGACTTTTGGGAGGTTTTGTCTTTTGGTGTTCCAACAATGTCGGATGTTGATTGTGGAGGTTATGGCTCATATGGAGATGATGCGAGTTGCTATGACTCGTATGGTGATGATGGATACTATGGCTCCTATGATGATGATGATGGCTATTACTATGATGACTCGGGAAATCATGGCTCCTATGTTGATGAAGCGGTACACTATGATGATCGTGAGGTTGATGAAGACTATGAAGCTCATGAAGATGAATGTGTTGATCCTTATGCTTGTAGCCAAGATTATGAAGATGGTGATGCTTCAACTTACAGTGATCCTACTTACTCTACTTGTAATGAATATGAGCATGATAGTGACATAGATAGAGTTAATGATGAGGCTGATTATATGAGTTATTCATTTGCATCTTCTCTTGGTGTTGCTAATGATGTGCAAGGGAGTAGTAGAAGTCCTTCCATTAGTATGGGAGGGGATGGTGGTTGTTCCATGGGAAAGAAAAAGCTTGCACCTTCTAGGTATGCTAAGCGACCTAATTCCCGTGAGGAGGTTGGTTTGAGAGATGGTGTTGCTTTTGCTACAAAGGGGTTATATGCCGTGAGGGGCGTGGATGGTTGTAGTAGGAGTAGTACTATAGGCTATGGAACCAAGGCGAGAGGCACTTATGGTTTCCATGGCAAGGGTCCTTCCTTGACTTCCAACAACATTTCTAGTGTTGGAAGAGTGACGGGAAGTGGAGATTATTCTAGTGGTTTTGCCATTAATGGAGGGATAAGGAAGACCCAAGTTGTTGGTCTTGACACCCACGGGCATTCAAGCTCTCACTTGGATGCCAATCTACAAAACTTGGGTAGACGTAGGTTCATTGTTGAGGTAAATGATATTGGAGGATACTTGCTCAAGATTTGTGATACCGATGCCAATTGCATTAGCAACTCTTTAGTTGATAGGCTAAGGATACCATGTCGTAAGCTAGAGCATGCTTATGAGTATGATGGAGTGTGGGTTTTTAAAGAGGCTCGGGTACTCATATCTCATAGGAATTATAAATGCTATGTATGATGTGATGTGTATCCCATGCGTCATATTGATGTGTGGATAGGAGAGTCGTGGTTGGAGGGCAAGAGGGTGCAATATAGTGCGATGAAGGATGCGTATCTTGTGGGCATAGGGCAAAGGGTTTATGCCTTTGTGCCTTATCAAGCAAGGGGCCAATTGCCTACTAGTACACCTTCTTTGGCTATGCACAGGAGCAAGGAGCAAGAACTTCTCCATGGATGAAATTGAGCAATCAAGAATTCATAAAAACACAAGAAATGGTGGGACTAGTGCAAGAAAAGAGTTGGCAATTGTCAACAAGGTGAACCCAAAGCCACAAGTTTCAAAACAAAGTGGTTCACCAACAAAGAAGAAGGAGACATCAAGTGATGAGTCTCCAAGTCCTAAATTCCGGGTTGATGCAAAAAGTCCACCTACTCCGGCTATGGGTATTCTTGGGCCTCATCCCAACTCACCCGAATTTGAGAGACAAAAGATTGAGAGGAGTAATGATGAGACCCAAACCCCCACAAGACTATTCACACGGAGTCAAGCTAAGGAGATCCAAGGAGTACATATACACTTGGTGAGGAAGGGCCTTGAAGAAGGAAGCGATTGGAAGCCATTCCGGGTGCTCAAACTAGGCTTCACGCCTAAGGAAGAAGAGAGCCCAGCAGAGCCAGGCGCCCCGCCTGGCCAACTCACTGCCTAAGGCCAAGAAAGGCACCCAGGCGCCCCACCTGGCCAGGCGCCCCGCCTAGCTGAAGGCCAAGCCAGGCGCCCCGCCTAGCTTCAGCATGTTCCAGGCGCCCCTCCTAGCTGCTGAACTTATGTTTCTTTTACTGTTTTGCCCTACGTGGCTTATTTGATGAACCTTATTAGTAAGGGTATTTAAGTCTTTGTGCAAGCTTGGTAAACACTATAAATAGCCAAGTCTAGCCTATTTACACTTAGTTTATGATAGTTTATGATATTTGATGAATGTTAAACATTGAACATGAGCATGGCTCTTGGTTATTGAATGAAACCCTTTGATTTTGGACTTGTAGTTCTTCTAGCGGATCTAGATGAATACTTTTCCTCTCCGACCATTCTACTTGCGTGCTCGCGTTAGCTCGAGGGTAGTTGCATAGCGTAGGTGTTCTTGTCCTTCTCTCGGGGTGTAACGGAACAAGTTCTCCGTTGCTACTTGGGATTAGAGATCGAGTTACGTCTCGTTCTTATCTTTTACTTTTTCCGCGTTTGATTCTCATCAGTTTGGTATCAGAGCAAGGCTCGGGTTTTGTTTTTACAGACCCCCGACCCTTGATTCTTCGTGCCTAGTATCTTCTTTTAGTTTTTCTTGTTGTTGGAGTTATTAGAAAGGAGAAAATTACAAAAAAATTGAAAAATACAAAAATTTGGTGTAACTTGTTGATTTGGATGATTTGTGATATGGGTGTTATGGATTCTTGATCGTGACTGATTTCCCGTTACTTGGGTACCAAAATTGTTGGAATTGGTGAAGTTTGAAAAATTGAAACCCCAAAACCCCTTAAACCCTTGATGAACTTGTTCTTGATGAATTTTGGCTTGATTCTTGGGTTGGATTGATGTTTGATTGAAAACTTGTTATTGGGGATTGATCTTCACTGAAAAACAAATAATTCGGTACCAATTTTGTGGGATTTGAACATGTATAACACCTACTTTGATGAATCACAATCCATTTTGAAAACCCTTTGAAAAACCCTTGTGTTCTTGAGTTCTTGAGATTGAACCTTGATTTGATTGATTGTTTGATTGAAAATTTGATTGGGTTTTGTTAAGGAAGATCAAAAACAACTTTGGGTATCTTTGGATTGTGAAAACAAGTTGAAAACATCGGATTTGAGGCTTGAAAATCGACTTGAAACGAGTTTGGAACGAGTTGGAAAAGGCTTCAGGCCAGGCGCCCCGCCTAAGCCAGGCGCCCCGCCTGACTTGGCTACTGCCTAAGTCTCAGGCGCCCCGCCTAGACCCAGGCGCCCCGCCTAGAATACTGCACAGTCTAGGCACCCCACCTGAGTTTCAGGCGCCCCTCCTGAGTGCTGAAAGTATTGTTTCGGGTAGATTTTCGTTGGTATTTCCCTTTGTTTGATAACATAACATCTAGTTAGTACTACTTTGAGTAACCGATCTACTTGAATAGTGCTAACCCTTTGATTGCTCTTAGGTGATTCGTGCCTAGCAAGGAGAGTAGAATTCTAAGGAAAAGCGTAGAACCTTTTAACTCAAGTCCTCACTTCAAAGTGCCTAGCGTTCATTGAGTCCCATTCATTCCACTCACCCCGGAGTGTGCGTGACTCGTGAATAGTTTAGTTGAGTTGAGGAGTTGCTAATCATCTACGTGAAGCTTTGGAACTACAAGTTGAGTGAAATATCCACCGCCACCCAAAAGAGTGATCCGAGTGAACACAAGCGAGGGAGCGAGTGAGGTGTTTTAACTAACTCTTGTTTCTTCCTTTGTAGGTACAATGGCCAACGAAGGTCAAGATTTCATTAAGGAGGCCTTGGCTAATCTTCTAGCCAAGATGGACCTCATGAACCAAAGGATTGATTCTCTTGAAAAGGGAGCCTCGAGTACTCAAGGAGAACATGGGACCCCGAGTGTCCCAATTGAAAAGGGGACCCCGAGTGTCCAAATTGAGACCGGTGAAGGCTCAAGTAGCCCTACCTTTACCCCAGAACAAGTTGTTGAATTGCTCAATCAACAACGGGTAAAGGAGGATCGAGAGAGAATGGAACGAACGGGCATTCCCCGTATCTTGGATAATCCCCCAAGAAACTTTCCACTACCAAGACCCGTCCGAAATGTGCAACCTCTTGAGCAAGTTGTTGAGGCTCAAGAAGGGGAGGAAGTTGATTATGGTGACGAATTGTATGGGTTTGATGATCACTTTCAACCAAGGCGAGCTATGAATTGGGGTCGGAATGTGGATCGGGGTAGAGGCCGAGGTCGAGGGCCACCCTTAGGATATGGAGGGAGGAATGCTAGAAGGGACTATGTTGCTTATGATGATCACCATGGAGGCCAACCGGAGCCATTCCAAGGGGGTCGTGACAACAACAACAATCTTAATAGTGTGAAGCTCACTATTTCTTCTTTCAAAGGAAGTAGTGACCCGGTGGAGTACATTGATTGGAAATTGGCTATGGAGCGTATCTTTGACACCAATGATATGCCCGATGTGAAGAAGACCAAGTATGCAATATCCTCCTTTGAATCTTTTGCTTCTACTTGGTGGGAGTCGGTGAAGAGGAATAGAAGGAGGACGGGTATGGCTATTAATCTTACTTGGGAAGAGTTGATCCGTGTGATGGATGAGATGTACTTGACCAACCAATACCGGGTTGAACAACAAAGGCGTCTATATGATTTGAAGCAAGGTTCCAAATCGGTTGGTGAATACTTCAATGAATTTGAGCAAATCCGAATGATCATTGACTTAGATGATTAAGACAATGAGACGACCATGATCCGTTTCAAAGGGGGCTTGAACAGAGACATAGCTTCACAATTGAAGTTCCACAAATATGATGATCATTACAAGCTATGTGAAGATGCGGTTGAGGCCGAGAAGTGGCTCAAGGAGGAGAAATCCCTTCGCTACAAGAGTAGCACTACTACTCCAACAAGCAAACCAAAGGACTGGAAGCCTCCTACTACAAATGCAAGGTTCCCAATTGCAAGTGGAACAAGTGGTGCAAATGCTACCAAGGATGTGAAAAAGCCATATGAGAAGAACACATCTAATGTGGGAGGTAACTCTAAAACTCAAGTACATGCTCCTACTTCTTCTTCAATACAATGCCACAAGTGCAAGGGCTATGGTCACTTTGCTAGGGAATGTCCTACAAAGAGGACCATGATTGTTGTTGGTAATGATGCGTATGAGAAAGAGAGTGAATCGGAGGATGAGGGAGTAGAGGGAGTAGAGGGAGATGAGGGAGTAGAGGAGAATGATTTGCTTGATGACACGGTGGAGGAGGAGGATCCTCATACTTTCTTGGTTGTGAGAAGGAGCCTAGGGGCTATGATTGTGGAAGATAGTGAAACCTTGCAACGGGAAAATCTTTTCCATGCTAGGTGCCGGGTTAAAGATGTTGTTTGCTCCATGATAATTGATTCCGAAAGTTGTGCAAATGTAGTGAGTCAATCACTAGTGGCTCAATTGAAGTTAACTACCATGAAGCATCCTAAACCTTACCGGTTACAATGGCTTAGTGAATGTGGAGAGCTTAAGGTAATGAAACAAGCCATGATCAAGTTTAGAATGGGTAGTTATGTTGATGAGCATTTGTTTGACGTTGTGCCTATGCAAGCATGCCACCTACTCTTAGGGAGGCCATGGCAATTCGATAGGCAAGTGGTGCATGATGGTCGTGTCAACACTTACACGGTCAAACATGAAGGGAAGAGATTTGTGCTTAGACCTCTCACTCCTAAGCAAGTAAGTGAAGACTACAAGAAAATGAAGGAGTTGAGGGAGGTGGCAAAGGCTAAGTCACTCATTGAGACTAGCCCTTTGTCAAAAAGCATGGTGGCAATCCCACCTACTTCATCTACCGGTGGCATGTGTGCCATGATGCAACCGGGCGAGCTCTTGAAAGGTAATGATGGCATCAAGTTTCTCCTATGCCTAGTGCACAAAGGTATGATCCTTAACTCTAATTGTGATTTTTCTTCTAACCCTTTGCCTAGTGTGTTTGAGAATGTTTTGAAGGATTTTGGTGACATGTTCCCGGATGAAATGCCGGATGGATTGCCTCCTTTGAGGGGCATTGAGCATCAAATAGACTTTGTCCCGGGATCCCACATCCCAAACAAACCGGCCTATAGGAGCAACCCGGAGGATACAAGGGAATTGCAAAAGCAAGTTGATGAATTGCTCACTAAAGGTTTGGTAAGGGAAAGCTTGAGTCCTTGTGCCGTGCCCGTGATCCTTGTTCCCAAAAAGGACGGCACTTGGAGAATGTGTGTTGATTGTCGGGCCGTGAACAAAATAACGGTAAAGTACCGTCATCCTATACCCCGACTTGATGATATGTTAGATGAATTGAGCGGTTCATGTGTGTATAGCAAAATTGACCTTAGGTCCGGCTACCATCAAATCCGGATGAAACCTGGTGATGAGTGGAAAACCGCATTCAAGACCAAATTTGGTCTCTATGAATGGTTGGTGATGCCCTTTGGGCTCTCCAATGCACCTAGCACTTTCATGAGGCTAATGAACCATGTTCTAAAGCCATTCATCAACAAGTTCGTGGTCGTCTATTTTGACGATATATTGATCTATAGCAAATCAATAGACAACCATGTTGAACACCTTAGGCTAGTGCTTGAGAAGTTGAAAGCCGAAAAGCTCTATGCTAATTTTAAAAAGTGTGCCTTTGGTGTTGAGAAGGTGGTCTTCCTTGGGTTTGTTGTGAGTACTCAAGGAGTGGAGGTGGATGAGTCTAAGGTAGAGGCCATACGTGATTGGCCTACTCCTACTACCGTGACTCAAGTGAGGAGCTTTCATGGTCTCGCAAGCTTTTATAGGCGATTTGTGAGGGACTTTAGCTCCATTGCCGCTCCACTCACCGAATTGGTGAAGAAAGACCAACCGTTTGTTTGGGGAGAGCCTCAAGAGAAGGCCTTCCTTGAGTTGAAAAGTAGGTTTAGTACCGCCCCTCTATTGCAATTGCCCGACTTCGGAAAGGCATTTGAGGTTGAGTGTGATGCCTCGGGGGTGGGAATCGATGGTGTATTAATGCAAGATAGCAAACCCATCGCCTACTTTAGTGAAAAGTTGAAAGGGGCCTCCTTGAACTATTCTACATATGACAAGGAGTTGTATGCCCTTGTGAGAGCCCTTGCCCATTGGCAACACTATCTTTGGCCTCGTGAGTTTGTAATCAAGAGTGACCATGAGTCACTCAAGCATTTGAGAGGCCAAGAGAAGCTCAATAAGAGACATGCCAACTGGGTTAAATTCATTGAGTCCTTTCCCTATGTGATCCAATATAAGAAAGGGAAGGACAATGTTGTGGCGGATGCGCTTTCGAGAAAGTTTGCTCTAGCCACCACTCTCACCTCTAAGCTCATGGGTTTTGAGAGCATTAAATTGATGTATGCT
This sequence comes from Petunia x hybrida, assembly GCA_037355625.1. Lineage (NCBI taxonomy): Eukaryota > Viridiplantae > Streptophyta > Magnoliopsida > Solanales > Solanaceae > Petunia > Petunia x hybrida. Next base: position 1,446,101 of record JBBBVM010000803.1, read on the forward strand.
CATGACTCAAAGCTAAAGAGTGTTCATGACGCTCTAGAGAAGGGGGAGAGAGTTGAAAAATACCAATGGGTTAATGGTTATATCTTCAAAAATGGTAGAGTGTGCATTCCGGAGTCCTCTTGGAGAGAGTTGCTTGTGCATGAAGCACATTGCGGGGGACTCATGGGACATTTTGGCACAAGAAAGACTTTGGCTATTCTTAAAGAACAATTTCATTGGCCAAAGATGGGGGTGCAAGTGGAAAAGTTTTGCAACAATTGCCTTGAGTGCAAGCGTGCTAAATCCAAAGCCCACCCCCATGGGTTGTATACCCCTCTCCCCGTACCTACTAGCCCTTGGTTGGATATCTCAATGGATTTCGTGATGGGATTACCTAGGACTAGGGGGGGCCATGATAGCATTTTTGTTGTTGTGGATAGGTTCTCAAAGATGGCTCATTTCATTCCATGCAAGAAATGCGATGATGCCCAACATGTAGCTTCCTTGTTTGTTGAAAATGTTTTGAAGCTACATGGTGTGCCTCAAACTATAATGAGTGATAGGGACACTAAGTTCCTAAGCCATTTTTGGCGAAGTTTATGGGGTGCTTTAGGCACCAAGCTCTTGTTCTCCACATCCCACCACCCACAAACCGATGGGCAAACGGAAGTGGTAAACCGAACCTTGGGTGCTCTTCTTAGAGCCATGACCCGAGGTAAGGCCGGGACTTGGATTGATCATTTACCTCTTATGGAGTTTGCCTACAATCGAACCGTGCATAGAATGATTGGCATGACTCCATTCGAGTGTGTTTATGGTTTTAACCCCTTGATTCCCCTTGATCTAACCCCTTTGCCAAGGGAAATGGTTGTTAATTTTGAAGGTAAAGCTAGAGCAAAAGCAATGATGGAACTCCATGCAAAGGCGAAGAAGAATTTGGAGGAAGCCTATGCTAAGGTTGCTTCCAAGAAAAACAAAGGACGCAAGAAGGTGGAACTCAAGAAGGGTGACTATGTGTGGGTGCACTTCCGGAAAGAAAGGTTTCCAAACCTTAGAAAAGGGAAGTTAGCACCCCGTGGCGATGGCCCATTCCAAGTGCTTTCAAAGATAAACAACAACGCCTATGTGGTCGACTTGCCAAGTGAGTATCAAGTTTCTAATACTTTTAATGTTTGTGACTTGGTTCTTTTGGATGTAGGTGATGATGAGGTCGTGGGTGATGATGCCTCAATTTCGAGGACGAAATATTCTCAAGAAGGGGAGGATGATGAGACCCAAACCCCCACAAGACCATTCACACGGAGTCAAGCTAAGGAGATCCAAGGAGTACATATACACTTGGTGAGGAAGGGCCTTGAAGAAGGAAGCGATTGGAAGCCATTCCGGGTGCTCAAACTAGGCTTCACGCCTAAGGAAGAAGAGAGCCCAGCAGAGCCAGGCGCCCCGCCTGAGCCAGGCGCCCCGCCTGGCCAACTCACTGCCTAAGGCCCAGAAAGGCACCCAGGCGCCCCACCTGGCCAGGCGCCCCGCCTAGCTGAAGGCCAAGCCAGGCGCCCCGCCTAGCTTCAGCATGTTCCAGGCGCCCCTCCTAGCTGCTGAACTTATGTTTCTTTTACTGTTTTGCCCTACGTGGCTTATTTGATGAACCTTATTAGTAAGGGTATTTAAGTCTTTGTGCAAGCTTGGTACACACTATAAATAGCCAAGTCTAGCCTATTTACACTTAGTTTATGATAGTTTATGATATTTGATGAATGTTAAATATTGAACATGAGCATGGCTCTTGGTTATTGAATGAAACCCTTTGATTTTGGACTTGTAGTTCTTCTAGCGGATCTAGATGAATACTTTTCCTCTCCGACCATTCTACTTGCGTGCTCGTGTTAGCTCGAGGGTAGTTGCATAGCGTAGGTGTTCTTGTCCTTCTCTCGGGGTGTAACGGAACAATTTCTCCGTTGCTACTTGGGATTAGAGATCGAGTTACGTCTCGTTCTTATCTTTTACTTTTTCCGCGTTTGATTCTCATCAAGTAAGGGAGTGACCGCTGATATTCCTCGAGTGGAAAAAGGAGAGGATGTGATGAGTGATGTGAGTAGGATGTCACCACCCGAATCTACACCGGACCTTGAAAAGAAAATGAGGGAAAAAAAAAAGAGGGAAAAAGAAAAATTGCAAGTGAGGACACCCCTTATTCTAACATTAACCCTTTATCTGTTTTTTCTACTTGTGTAGGTATTCTTGGAGGCAAACCAATGGAGCCTCAACCATGTTCCAAGATAGAAAGACAAGGTGAAAGTGATGTTGAATGTGAGCTACAAGGTGGAGATATTCATGACACTTCAAGTGCATTGAGTGAGCAAAGTGGCCACTCAAAGGTATGTGATAGTTCTTCCTCCCTTGAGCATGATATTTCCTTGTCTTGTGATATTGTTTATGAAAACTCTATGCTAGTTGATGATTTGCATGAATACAATGTGTTTGCAACTAGTGTAGAGCTTTTGGGTCAACTTGTGTGTGCAAATGAACCATTAGTTGAGAGGGTTGAAAAGCCACATCATGATGTGAGCTTTGTTTTCATTGAACCTCTCTTTAGTGATGATGATGCAGTTGACCTTGTATGTGAGCCTTGTTATGACACCCCACCCATATTTGATAAAGGAGAAGATAAGTTGCACGATTATCCTATTCTTCCCTTTGATTGCTTACTTGCTAGTGGTGGTCTCTTGTGTCATAGTGAGGATGGTTTCGACCTTGAGGAGTCTCAAGAGTGTGAGATGGATTGATTTTTTTTTATGACTCCTCGAGTGAGAGTGAAGGACCTAGTCTTGATACTATGCTTTTGTGTAAGCATGAATTTGAGGTGCATGCCTTAACATTTCCATTGTTGGAAGGCAATCTCATTTGTGGTAGTGAATTGTATCGGACTAGGGTTGGTAGTAAAATCGAACCTCCATGGTTTGTAAAGTTAGGCTCTATGGATGATCCATTGTTTGGAACTCCAAGTGAGGAGAGTGGTCTTGATATTCGTCGTGTTGACCTATCTTCTAGTAGTCCTAGCCTTCATTGTGTGGACTATAATGATGAAGAACCTATTTTAGAGACCTTCCTTTGGAGTTTGTCTAGTGAGGAGGATTGTCTTGGAGGTAACTTTAGAGGTGAGGAGGTACCTCTCGGTGTGTGTAAGAGAGCTTCTAAGAAGGGGAGTGGAGTATTCGATTAGTTGTGAATTGAACTATTTTACTTACTCCATCCCATATGTTGAGCACACCTTGCGTGTTGAGCATGCCAAAGCCAATGTATCACGTTGTAACAATGTTGGTTTGAAGGCTTGGTTTGTTGGTAGTAAGCTTAGGGGTCATAGAACATTTAATTGCTACATGCATACCCTTGATCTCTTTGCTTGTTTTGACTATGCGTGCTTGATCTTGTTGAGTCAAGAATTTATTGTTTCCTTTGGGAACATACGCTTTTTCATTGGTATTGATGCTTGGCTCTATCACAAGAGTGTGTTTTCCATACCACTTGCACTTATTTTTGTAAAGCAAACTGTTGCTCCCAACGCACCCACAAGTATACGTGGTCGACAAGTAATAAAGTGATAAGTAGAGTATCGTTCCCATGAGGACCATTCAGACTGAATTATAGCAAACAATTTCCTAAGAACTATTCAGGGATCTTTTTCCAATGGTTGAGATTTTACTAACTAAAATAATAATTAAAACAATTAACTGAAGTCAGGTAACCGAGCAAATTCTAAGTTGTTATCAATGAAAGATGACGGTCCTGGGTTAGAGTTACAAACAATCCAGTTGAGTTTTCCAGTTGATTCTACTTCTCGATTTCCTAGATTGCTAACTACAGGTTAAATGTACCCATGAAAACCTTTCGATTCTTCATGGTCTATGCAGGCTACTCCAATCCCTATATGTCTATGGGTTGAATCACGTGCACGCATTAACGAATTCTGTAATGAGTTAAAGTAGGCGAGCAAGTATATGTCTATCCTACTCACAAATTGGTTCCCCGATGCCCGGGTTCACAAACTAGCTCTATTCTTTCTTATTACGTAATTAAATTCCCTCTTTCGAGTTCAATCTAAAAACCATAGATAGTGTTCAATTATCAGGCCTCAATAATCAAACAATTATGATCAAGAAAGAATAAACAATCCATAATGGTAAATCAATATATAAAAATCAACTTTCAAACATCAACCTTCATGTATTTACTCTAACCCTAGAACAAACAAACTATAGAATTAAAGAGAAGAATAAGAGAAAGAGAGAAAGAACTTGTGTAGAAGACATCTAGGGCTCCTCCCCTCTCCTCCAAAACTTGCTCCAAAGTCTGAAGTCCCATCAAAAACTAAGTAAAAGAGTATTTATAGGGTTTACAAACACCTAGTAATAAGTTAGACCTAAACCTAGATGAAATAGGAAGTAAAAATCCGCTCAGGGGCGCTATAACGGGCGCCCCGTGCCTCGGAACGCGTGCACCAAGACAGAACACGCCAAACTTTCTCTGCCTTTAGGGCGCGGCGCGCAAGGAATTGCGCTGGGCAGTGGGGCGCGGTGGAGGGCGCGCCACGTGCCCTACAGTGCCCAGCCATTTTTCTGTTTCATTTCTCCTTTTCTCGTTTCGTGTTGTGCCTTCATGTGCTCGATCCAATCCTCAATCAAAATCCAATCTTTTCTTGCTCAATCATGCTCTTTAAAGCTCCAATTGCACTGCATAACAACCTACATACACACGACATAAAATTAGTGCAAAACCACATTCATAAACCATAAAACGAGCGAATAAAGTATCCAAACGTAAGGAAATATTAAGGAAATATAGGCATAAAATGCCAAACATCACCACCCACACTTGAACCTTTGCTCGCCCTCGAGCAATCACAAATAACTTCCAACCTAGGTAGAACAGGTCTGCTCATGACTATGGTTGATACCGATCATTGAACAAATGCACACATGACTACTATGGATCCACAACATGCCAACAAATTACCAAAACCAAAAATATGAGAACAACCACCCCAAAATAGCTCAAATGCACAAACTCAACTTATTGCAACTATGCTCCCACAAAATCACACCTATCTACTCAACCAAGAACCATCAACTTCACCTATTTCATGCAAACCACGTGCCCTCACCAATATGAAGCAAAAGAGTGCCCCTCCAAAGATCACACACAATAATAAATATCACGAATAGAATGGGGGCAATAACAAATGAATTCACTCACTCTCATGAAAATCTCACACGTCACACACAATGTACCATAGGCTTGCCCGTAGTGTAGGACTCTACTAATGTAAGCTCACTCCAATCGGGATTAACTAGGACTTTAGAAAGGTTGTAATGTAGGCTAAGGGGGGTAGGATACATATGGTAATAGTGACTACCTCCCTAAGCACTTTAATACATCACATTCAAATTAAGCATCAATCTCATCAAGCCACCCAATCAACACTTCTACACATACACCTTCTCACAAGTAGCATTTTTTCTATTAAGCACACACTAGCAAGGAATGGACATCTTTTTCTCTTTTCTCTTTTTTTTTTCTTTTCACAATTTTTTTCAATTCAACTTTGCTATTTTTTTTTCTTTTCACATTCATCATCTTCCAACCTTGCCAACGCTTTTCACTACTTCACAAATTTTTCAATTATTCCCCTTCATTAGCTCCACTCAAAAACCTCCCAAAATCCAACCACAACTCCCACATAACAACACAATATCAATAAAGTGCTTAAGGAGTACAAGAGCCAAAAGAGTCAATTTAGAACAAATGGGTAGGCTCGGGGTGTGGGTGCCAACAAAAAGGGACAAAGAAATCACAACAACAATTTTTTTCCAAGGTATATATGTAAGGGTAGGCAAATCAAAAGAAGGCCTTGTATCATTTCCCAACTAGAGCAAACCTAGGATTTCGCTTTGCACACACACGGAGCAAGTTTTAGACATTAATATGCAACATGGAGTAAACAAGAACATGCCTCACACACACATCGCACACGATCCACACAAAAAGGTTCCATCAACAACTCTCAATCAAGCATCTAGAATGCAACTTGTGGAAAATTAAGCACTAATGCACAAAGGTTCACAATAAAGTCAAGCAAGTGGACTCAAGCATCTCAAGGGGGTCGTTCCAATTTTTCCTAGGCATGCATCACAATTAAAACCCAAGGACACCACAAATAGCACCTGCAATCAAGTTCAAGTCCACCGGTATCAAACAAATCAAAGGCACCTAGCATTCTACCTATTCCTTTCGTCTAGGGTCACCTATACTAACTATTCTAATCTTAAAAAAAAAACTACCCGGCTCAAAGGCCTCCCTGTGGAAAAGAACCGAGGTCATAAGAAAAACCACGGGGTGGATGACATGTACCACTAATAAAACTAAAAGGAAAATCTTTTTGGAATTTTTTTTCATTGGTTTTCTATTTTTTTTTCATATATTAAAGCAAGAAACAACTAAAAATAAAGTCAAGTGACAAAAGAAAAATCCTTTGGTACATGCATCCTAACCTCAAAAATAGATAAAGGGTAGTTCCCCACCCCACACTTAAACTAAGCACTGTCCTCAGTGCTAAAAATAAGAAAGTGCAAGGTAAAGAAAACTTTCCTGAAGGCTCTAGTCCTTGGTGCTAGCATCCTCCCAGCTTCCATATAGTATGAGGTACTCAGACTTCCCTCATCAGGTCATCAATATTGGGCAAGGGTGAGGACACCCCACACTTAGCCTCGACATTACATGAACCTGCAATCCAAAGAATCACCCAAAGTAATATACAACCATAAAAATACTAATAAAAATAAATAAAAGTAAAGCAAGCAAATTGGGTTGCCTCCCAAGAAGCGCCTTAGTTAACGTCGTGGCACGACGAAGACAACTTCATCACTTTTGTCTCCACCTTGAACTAATAAATTGAATACCCAACTTTGCCTCAAACTTACGACTATGGTATTGGGGTGGTGGTAAAAATATAAAAGGACCAAGTAACCATTGTCGCATTTTGCACTTTTTGGCCTTTACATGAGGGATGTCGTTTTGTCTCCTCGGTATCACAAACTTTAAAATATAAGCACCTTGTTCCTCCTCCTTTGGTTTCTTCATAGGCTCGGGTGGCTCAATTTTTATGTCACCATCCAAACACAATGTTGAAAAATGATTGGAATGAGGTCCAATGCACTTCAATTCTAAAGTTGCATTACTTTTGACACCATCACTTGCACAAACACTAGAGTCTTCAAATATGATGTTTTCTCTTTCCTCACTTGACTCTAATGTAATTTCCTCAACTTCGGCATCATCAACTAATATTGGGTCGAATGGTAGGAATTCTACTTTTTGCTCCTCAAATTGGCTTCTAAGCTCTTCTATCTCAAATCTACTATTCACGACAACTGATAATTGGGCATTAGACACCTCAACCATATCACTCAAATTCTCCTCCAAGTCGTGAATAGTCAAGCCAAATTCGTCGATCTCTTGCCCAAGCTCCACTCTTTCTTCCATAAATTGCCTCGTCATATTTGTAAGGTCGCTTCTGAAATCCCCATAAGCTTCTAAGAGTTTGGCTTGCTCCATTAGCCAAGTTTCGCTAACAACCTGCACTTTATCGCTCCTGTCAAACTCACAAACATCATTAGAATCATCACAAAAATTATTGGGTTCGGAGCATGAAATTTAGGACAATCATTCCACCGACCACCACACAATTTACAAAAATTCCAATCAAAGGTGGTTGAAAATTCACATACCAGTCTCGGAGGGTTGAAAGAGTTGGACAATTTTCCCACAAGTAGGTTCCTCCACAAAGTAGACAGAGATCATCAAAATTTGAACAACCATCATTCGACCAGTTTTCATTAAAAGATGCCATGGTAAAAAGCAACACAATAATAAACTAAACAAAAATTAAACCTGAATAGAAAATAAGTAATCGTTCAAAAAGAAATCAGTACGTAATTAGTCCCCGGCAACGGGGCCAAAAACTTGTTGCTCCCAACGCACACACAAGTATACGTGGTCGACAAGTAATAAAGTGATAAGTAGAGTATCGTTCCCACGAGGACCATTCAGATTGAATTCTAGCAAACAATTTCCTAAGAACTATTTAGGGATCTTTTTCCAATGGTTGAGATTTTACTAACTAAAACAATAATTAAAACAATTAACTGAAGTCAGGTAACAGAGCAAATTCTAAGTTGTTATCAAGAAAAGATGACAGTCTGATAAGACCCAAACCCCCCACAAGACCCTTCACTCGGAGTCAAGCCAAGTTGATCCAAGACACCCATCTTCACTTGATATGGAAGGGTATGGAAGAAGGCCCCAAGAGCGACTTGAAGACCATGCTTTGGTGTGCCATGGATGGAGGACCTTCTAGTACACTTGAAGAGGCATCCGGAGCATGTTTGGAAGCAACTCAAGAGGCCACAGGAACAGGCGGACCGCCTACTCAACTAGGCCGGCCGCCTAGTTTTTTATCACTCTCTGGATCTCCACCAGGCGGACCGCCTCTGTAAAACGGGCGGACCGCCTACTCCAAAGGGGCTGGCCGCCCACTCCAAGTAGGCTAACCGCCTACTCCACAAGGCTGGGCGCCTAGTGGGGCGCCTACTAGGCTGAAGGGTGCGGGAATTCCTAGTTTATTGCTATGCGTTGGACAACTATAGCCCTACGAGGCCTTTATTGCTTTAACCCACTTTAGGGGTATTTTTGAGCTTTCATTACATGTAAGTGAAGTCTATAAATACTTCACAAACCCATTCAAACCTTAGCTTACCTTGAATTTTATGAATGATGAAAAGAATCTATCTCTTGTTTGGAGAACCCTTTGTCTTGGTTGCTTGAATTCACTAGTGGAACCTAGTTGAGTCTTGAACCGAAAACCCGATCATTCTACTTGCGAGTCCCGAGTGTGACTCGAGGGTGGTTGCATAGTGTAGGTCCTTCTTGACACCGATACGAGGGTATCTCGGGACAAATTCCCCGGGGTTACTTCGTAGGGAGTTCGAGTTGTGTCTCGCTCTCTATCTTTACTTTCCGCGTATTAGTGTTGATCCTTATCATCTTGGTATCAGAGCAAGGCTCGGGTTTTGTTTCTACAAACCCCCGACTCTTGATTCTTCGTGCCTAGGTTGGTTTCGATATTAGGTTCTTGTTTGTTATTGAAGAAAAGAAGGAAACACAAAAAAAAAAATATATATGATCATGGATTCTTGGTTTGATAGACCCATTGAGTGATTGTTATTGGGGTTAGTTCCTTATTGGAAACCCATTCTTTTGGTACCCTAAGCATCAAATTTGGAGTAGAAACACAAGAATTGAAAATTTGAAACCCCTTGAAAATTTGAAAATTTGAAAATTTGAAAATTTGAAACCCTAAGCTTGAAGTTGATGAACATGGTGGTAAATTGCTTGTTTTTTATTGGGGTTTGATTAAATTTGTTGGGGTTGGTTCTTTATGATTGAAACAACATTGGGGTACCTTTGAATTGCTAAAACAACGTGTGGATTTATGAATTTTTGGGTGCAAAACCAAGAAAATCGTGTTTGAAACTGTGCTGAAACCTGCAGTAGGCGGGGGCGCCTAGTGAAACGGGCGGACCGCCTGATTTTTGTGTGCTCTCTGGACTTTACAGAGGCGGACCGCCTACTTAGAGTAGGCTGACCGCCTACTCTCCACTGCAGGGGAACCAGGCGGACCACCTAGTCCAAACAGGTGGGGCGCCTACTTCTGTTGGGCGTGGTTTCGGGTAGTTTTTCGTAGGATTTCTTGTTTCTTTGATTGCATTACTTCTAGCTAGTAATTCCTCGAGTAATCGTACCTACTTGAGTTGTGCTAGTCCTTCTAAGCTAATAGGAACACTCAAGCCTAGACCGGAGACTAGAATTCAAAGAAGACTCGTAGTCTCTTTTGACTCAAGTCCGCACTTAAAAAGCTTAACGTTCCGATAGAGTCATATTAACTCCACTCACCCCGGAGTGCATTTGGCTTTTGAGTCGAGTGATTAAGTTTAGGTTTACTATTCAACTTCGTGAAGCTTTGAGTTCAAGCAAGAGTGAAATAGCCATCACCACTAAATGAGGGATCCGAGTGAAAACTTGTGAGGGAGTGTGTGAGGTTGTTTTCTAACGTTTGTTACTTGTGTAGGTACAATGTCTTCCGAAGGAGATGATTTTGCAAAGAGTTCCCTTGCTACTATCCTCGCCAAATTGGATAGTATGCACTTGAGGATTGAAAACCTCGAGCGGGTGAACTCTAGTGCTCTAGTTGAGCAAGGAACTTCTAATGTTCCCTCGGAGAAAGGGACCCCGAGTGTCCAAGTCGAAAAAGGGGCCCCGAGTGCCCAAGTGGAAGTCTCAAGTACTCCTAACTTTACCCCGGAACAAGTAAGCCATGTCACTGAATTGCTCAATCAACAACGGGTAAAGGAGGACTGAGAGAGAATTGAACGAACGGGCATTCCCCGTATCTTGGATAATCCCCCAAGAAACATCCCATTACCAAGACCCATCCGAAACGTGCAACCTCTTGAGCAAGTCGATGAAGCTCAAGAAGAGGAGGAAGCCGACTATGGTGATGATATGTATGGGTTTGATGATCACTTTCAACCAAGGCGAGGTATGAATTGGGTTCGAAATGTGGATCGTGGTAGGGTCCGAGGTCGAGGGCCACCTATGGGGTATGTTGGAGGGAATGCGAGGAGGGAGTATGGTGTGAATGAAGATCACTATGGGGGCCAACCAGAGCCATTCCGTGGGGGTCGTGACAACACCAACCTCAATAGTGTGAAGCTTAATCTTCCAATCTTTAAGGGAAATTGTGATCCGAGTGCTTATATTGAATGGGTGCTAAAAATGGAGAGGTTGTTTGACACAAATGACACAAGAAGGGTACCTATGCTATTTCATCCTTTGAGTCCTATGCATCTACTTGGTGGGAATCGGTCAAGAGATCAAGGAGAAGAGCGGGAATCCCCGTGAATGTGGGTTGGAATGACTTGAAGGGTATCATGAGTATCAAGTACATCACTCCTAGATATCGTCAAGAACAACTCAAGAAACTTTATGAGTTGAAGCAAGGTGTCAAGACAGTGCATGAATACTATGATGAGTTTGAAAGAACTCGAATGGCCTTAGATATGGACACCGAAGATGAGGAGCAAGCCGTGATCCGTTTCATGAATGGTTTGAGCTATGGCATAGCTTCACAATTGAGATTGCATGCTTATCTTTCACTTCAAGAAGTCCTTGATGCCGCTATTCAAGTCGAGCAATGGCTTGACAAAGAGAAGTCCAACCATTACAAGAGCAACACTTCTACTTCCATGAACAAGCCAAAGGATTGGAAAAATCCTACTCCCAATGCAAGATTCACAAGTGCGAGTGGCCCTAGTGGAGCAAGTGCTAGCAAAGATATAAAGAAGCCGTTTGAGAAGTACACACCCAATGTGGGAGGTAACTCTAAAACCCAATTGAATACTCCTACTTCTTCTTCCATTCAATGTCACAAATGCAAGGGGTATGGACACTTTGCTAAGGAATGTCCTACGAAAAGGACCATGGTTGTTGTTGGTGATAGTGCTTATGAGCAAGAAAGTGAGCCGGAGGGAGATGAGGGAGTAGAGAGAGATGAGGGAGTAGAGGAGGATGATCAAGATGATACGGTGGAGGATGAGGTACCTCATACTTTCCTAGTTGTGAGGAGGAGCTTAGGAGCTATGATTGTGGAGGATGGTGAAGCCTTGCAAAGAGAAAATCTATTCCATGCTAGGTGTCGTGTTAAGGATGTTGTGTGCTCTATGATCATTGACTCCGGGAGTTGTACTAATGTTGTGAGTCAATCCCTTATAACCCAATTGAAATTGCCTACCGTGAAGCATCCCAAGCCCTATCGATTGCAATGGCTAAGTGAATGTGGGGAGTTGAAGGTAGTGAAGCAAGCAATGATCAAGTTCAAAATGGGTAGTTATGTTGATGAACACTTGTTTGATGTTGTGCCCATCCAAGCTTGCCACCTTCTCTTTGGAAGGCCTTGGCAATTTGATCGACAAGCGGTTCATAACGGGCGTGTCAACACTTACACGCTCCAACATGAAGGAAGGAAGTTTGTGTTGAAACCCCTAACTCCCAAACAAGTGAGTGATGACTACACTAGGATGAGGGAGTTGAGGGAGGTGGCAAAGGTCAAGTCAATCATTGAGACTAGCCCTTTGTCCAAAAGCATGGTGGCAATCCCACCTTCTTCATCTACCGGTGGCATTTGTGCCATGATGCAACCGGGCGAGATCTTAAAAGGAAATGATGGCACCAAATTTCTCCTATGCCTAGTGCACAAAGGTATGATCCTAAACTCTAATTGTGATTTTTCTTCTAACCCTTTGCCTAGTGTGTTTGAGAATGTCTTGAAGGATTTTGGGGACATGTTCCCGGATGAGATGCTGGATGGATTGCCTCCTTTGAGGGGCATTGAACATCAAATAGACTTTGTCCTGGGATCCCAAATAGGAGCAATCCGGAGGATACAAGAGAATTGCAAAAGCAAGTTGATGAATTGCTCACTAAAGTCTTGGTGAGGGAGAGCTTGAGTCCTTGTGTCGTACCCGTGATCCTTGTTCCCAAAAAGGATGGCACTTGGAGGATGTGCGTCGATTGTCGGGCCGTGAACAAAATAACGGTAAAGTACCGTCAACCTATTCCCCGACTTGATGATATGTTAGATGAATTGAGTGGTTCATGTGTGTTTAGCAAAATTAACCTTAGGTCCGGCTACCATCAAATCCGGATTAAACCCGGTGATGAATGGAAGACCGCATTCAAGACCAAATTTGGTCTTTATGAATGGTTGGTGATGCCCTTTGGGCTCTCCAATGCACCTAGCACTTTCATGAGGCTAATGAACCATGTTCTAAAGCCATTCATCAACAAGTTTGTGGTCGTCTATTTTGACGATATATTGATCTATAGCAAATCAATAGACGACCATGTTGATCACCTTAGGCTAGTGCTTGAAAAGTTGAGAGCCGAAAAGCTCTATGCTAATTTTAAAAAGTGTGCCTTTGGTGTTGAGAAGGTAGTCTTCCTTGGGTTTGTTGTGAGTGCCCAAGGAGTGGAGGTGGATGAGTCTAAGGTAGAGGCCATACGTGATTGGCCTACTCCTACTACTGTGACTCAAGTGAGGAGCTTTCATGGCCTTGCTAGCTTTTATAGCGATTTGTGAAGGACTTTATGATAAGACCCAAATCGAGCAACCATCCAAAAGCACCATCCAAGGCCAAGGAAGAGCTCTTCAAGGTCATGCATTGGGACGCCATGGAAAGAAGAGCATCCGAGACACAATTCGAAGTGTTTCAAGAAGCTTTAGGAAGAGGCGGACCGCCTACGGATTGAGGCGGACCGCCTAAGGATTGATTGCTCTCTGGATTCCAAGAGGCGGACCAAGGAGGCGGAGCGCCTAGAGGAGCTGAGGCGGACCGCCTAAGGCATAGGGCGGGCGCCTCCCCCTGTGCAACTTTGACGGGAATTTGACTTTAATTTGCTATGTAATTCCTAGTGTGCCCCTACGTGGCTTATGACTTTAGAACCTATTTTAAGGGTATTTTAGGCCTTTCCTTATGTCTTGAATGAGGCCTATAAATACTCCATAGCTTAGCATTATTCCTTAGCTAGTTTTGATTATTATGATGAATGATTGATTGTCAATGACAATGTTCAAGAGTGGATTCTCTTTGAATGAAAACCCTTTGAGACGGTTTGAGTTTACTAGTGGATTCTAGTTGAACCCCAAACCACCCCCGATCATTCTATTTGCGAGCCCCAGGTGCGGCTCGAGGGTAGTTGCATAGCGTAGGTGATCCTTGACATCCACCCGGGGTGTATCGGAACTAGTTCTCCGGTGCTACTTGGGTCTTTGTTCGAGCCTCGTCTCGTTTTCTATCTTTTTATCTTTTCCGCGTTTTTGATTCTTATCATCTTGGTATCAGAGCAAGGCTCGGGTTTTGTTTCTACAAACCCCCGACCCTTGATTCTTCGTGCCTAGGTCGATTCCTATCTTTATTTTCTTGTTCTTGTTATTGAAAGAAGAAAATTACAAAAAAATTGAAAAATTGAAAAATCTAAAAATTTGGTGTATCTTGTTGGTTTGGATGATTTTTGATATGGGTGTTATAGATTCTTGATCGTGGATGAATCCCCGTTACTTGGGTACCAAAATTGTTGGATTTGGTGGAGTTTGAAAAATTGAAACCCCAATTGCCCTTAAACCCTTGATGAACTTGTTCTTGATGAATTTTGGCTTAATTCTTGGGTTGGATTGATGTTAGATTGAAAACTTGATATTGGGGAATGAGCTTCATTGAAAAACAAACGATTCGGTACCAATTTTGTGGGATTTGGACCTATATAACACCTACTTTGATGAATCGCAATCCATTTTGAAACCCTTTGATAAACCCTTGTGTTCTTGAGGAAGATGAACATGGTGAATTCGTTGTTTTCGATTGGGGTTTGTTAAAAATCATTGGGGTTTGATCTTAGTGACCAAAAACAACTTTGGGTATCCTTGGATTGTGAAAACAAGTCGAAAACATCGGATTAGAAGCTTGGAAATCGACTTGAAACGAGTTTGAACTGTGCTGGAGAGTTGCAGAGGCGGAGCGCCTCAATTTAGAGGCGGAGCGCCTCAGCTCTGTGAGCTCTCTGGAATTCCTGAGGCGGAGCGCCTCCCCTGAAGAGGCGGAGCGCCTCCTCCTGTAGGTTTGCCCAGGGCGGACCGCCCACCTCCTGAGGCGGGGCGCCTACTTCCTGAACGTTGGGAATCGGGTAGAAACTTCTAGGATTTCTTGTTTTGTTGCTTGCATTGCTTCCGGTTAGTGCTATTAGAGTATAATCCTACTCGATTAGTGCTAATTACTTTGAGCTATTAGGATCATCGTGCCTTAGAAAGGAGACTAGAATTCAAAGAAGATCCGTAGTATCTTTTGATTCAAGTCCTCAATTAAAGTGCCTAGCGTTCCAATCGAGTCCCATTAACTCCACTCGCCCCGGAGCGCATTTGGACTTGATAAGTTGAGTGATTGAGTTGTGGTTCGTTGGTCAACTACTTGAAGCTTTTAGACTCAAACTTGTGTGAAATATCCATCTCCCACTAAACACGAGCGAGCCGAGTGAAACAATTGTAAGGGAGTGGGTGAGGTGTTTTGCTAACGTTTGTTGCTTTTTGTAGGTACCATGGCAAACGATGGAGATGATCCTATGAAAATTTTCATGGCTACCGTTATAGCCAAGTTGGAGGATATCACTTTGAGACTTGAGTCCGTCAAGAGGAACCAAGTTGAGACCGGTGAGAGGAGGACCCCGAGCGTCCAAATTGAGTCCGGAGAAGGGACGAGTCATAGCACTCCT
The DNA here is from genome assembly GCA_037355625.1 of Petunia x hybrida. Lineage (NCBI taxonomy): Eukaryota > Viridiplantae > Streptophyta > Magnoliopsida > Solanales > Solanaceae > Petunia > Petunia x hybrida. Next base: position 1,461,512 of record JBBBVM010000803.1, read on the forward strand.
ATGACTCCCGGACACTTTGTTGAGCTAAACAAGAGGTATGAACAAAGCAAAGTTGAAGCTCTACGAGAGCGTGGGTTGGGCAATCCCCGACAAGAGGGCAATCCCCTCAACTTGGGCAATCCCCAAGTAAATGCTCCACTTAGAAGACCCGTGCGGAATGTCCCACCTCTTGAACAAATTGATGAAGTTCAAGAAGAGGAGGAGTTCGGGTATGGTGATGAGGCCTATGGGTATGATGTTCCTCATCAACCTAGGAGGCAAATGCATTGGGGTCGAAATGTGGATAGGGGTAGAGGCCGAGGTCGAGGGCCACCCATGGGCTATGCTAGAGGGAATGCGAGGAGGGAGTATGTTGCAGATGATGACCACTATGGAGGCCAACCGGAGCCTAACTATGGGGTACGTGACAACAACAACAACCTCAATAGTGTCAAGCTCAATCTTCCATCCTTCAAAGGAACTTGTGATCCGGAGGCATACATGGAATGGGTACTACAAATGGAAAGAGTGTTTGATACCAATGAGATGACCGAGGAGCGAAAGGGAACATATGCTATTTCTACCTTTGAGGCCTATGCTTCTACTTGGTGGGAGTGTATGAAGAGGTCTAGAAGAAGGATGAATTTGCATTTGAATGTGACTTGGGATGAGTTGAAAGGCCTTATGAACACCAAGTACATAACTCCAAGGTATCGGCAAGAGCAACTCAAGAGGCTCTATGATCTAAAACAAGGTGTCAAATCGGTGCATGAGTACCATGATGAATTTGAAAAGATCCGGATGGCATTGGACATGGATACCGAAGGTGAAGAAGAAGCCATGATCCGATTCAAGAATGGTTTGAGCTATGGTATAGCTTCTCAATTGAGGTTGCATCATTACCTCACACTTGAAGATATGTTTGAAGCCGCAATTGATGCCGAGGCTTGGCTCAAAAGAGAGAAGTTCAAAAACAACACTCCTACTACTACAAGCAAACCAAAAGAGTGGAAGACTCCCAATGCCAACTTTCCAAGTGCGAGTGCTAGCAAAGAAGTGAAAGGGCCTTATGAGAAGACTACACCACACTTGGGAGGTAACTCTAAAACTCGCTTGAGTAATCCTATTTCCACTTCTACTCAATGTTATAAGTGTAAGGGCTTTGGGCATATTGCTAAGGAATGCACCACGAAAAGAACCATGGTTGTGGTTGGTGATTTGGTGTATGAGCAAGAGAGTGAACCCGAGAAAGAAGAGGGAGTAGAGGGTGATGAGGAAGGAGATGTTGAGGAGATTGTTGCCTTGGAAGAAGAAGATGATGATGCCCTTGCCTTCCTTGTTGTGCGGAGGAGTCTAGGAGCCATGTGTGTGGAGGATGTTGAGACCTTACAACGGGAGAATCTTTTTCATTCCAAATGCCGAGTCATGGGTCTCATTTGTTCTATGATTATTGACTCGGGAAGTTGTGCTAATGTCATTAGCCAAACACTAGTTACCCAATTGAAAATACCTACCTTAAAGCACCCAAATCCTTATAGGCTACAATGGCTTAGTGAGTGTGGTGAGTTGAGGGTGGTTAAGCAATGTTTGATCAAGTTCAAGATTGGGAACTACGTGGATGAGCACATGTTCGATGTTGTGCCTATGCAAGCATGCCACCTTCTCTTTGGTAGGCCATGGCAATTTGATCGACGTGTGGTTCATAATGGCCATGCCAACACCTATACGGTGATGCATGAGGGAAAAAAGTTCGTGCTTCAACCCCTAACTCCCAAGCAAGTGAATGATGACTACAAACTCATGAAGGAGTTGAGGGAAAGGGCTAAAGCGAAGTCACCCATTGTACTTGAACCCGAGGCAAACAATTTCATTGTTTTGCCAATGCATGATGAAAATGGGAGTCACTCCACTCCGATTGAGAGAGAAAAGATAGAGAGAAGTGAGGGAGTGACCGGTGGCAATCCAAGAGAGGAAAAAGGAGAGGATTTGAGGAGTGATGTGAGCGGATTGTCACCACAAACTACACTTGACCATGAGGTCAAATTGAGAGAGATGAGGGGTGAGGAAGGGAAAATTGAGAGTGAGAGCACCCATTGTTCTAACCCTTCTTTATCTTCTATCTCTTCTTGTGAAAGTTCTTGTGTAGGTGCAATTGAAGACAAGTCATTGGAGCCTCAATGTGAGCTTCATGAAGGAGGAGTTGCATATGACACTTCAAATCTTGTGAGTGATCAAGAAAGTACTACAAATGTAAGTGTTGCTTCACCTTTTCATGAACCTACTAGCTACTTGTCGTGTGATGACTCAACACTAGTTGGTGTTTTTGATGCATCTAGTGAGTATACCACTAGTGAAGAGTCTAGTTGTCAACTTGAGTGTGCTTGTGAAACACTAGTTGAGAGGGATGCTATGCCACATCATGATGTGAGCTCATTGTTCATTGAACCCCTCCCTAGTGTAGATTTGTTAGTTGACCATGAATGTGACCTTTGTTATGACACACCGCCGACCTTTGACATAGGGAAAGATGAGGTAGTTGACCATTCCCTAATTGATATGCTTCTATTTGGTGGGTCAATGTGTTGTAGCAAGGATGATTGTTACCTTGAGGAGTCTCTAGAATGTGAGATGGATCGATTTGTTTTCGAAGACTCCTTGAGTGTGGGTGAAGAACCTAGTCTTGATACCATGCTTGTATTTGACCATGAATTTGAGGTGCATGCTTTTACATTTCCATTGTGTGAAGATAATCTCATTTGTGGTAGCGATTTGTATCGGACTAGGATGGGTGGTCAAATGGAACCCCCGTGGTGTGAAAGGTTTGACCCCTTAGGCGACCCATTGCTTGAAAATGTGGGTGAGGTAGATGGTTCTTTGAGTGATCCTACTATTGCTAGTTTGGGTTACGATGAAGAAGAATCCATCATCAACACCTTCCTTGAGAGCTTGACTTTTGAGGAGGGTTGCCTAGTTGATAAAATGGAAGGGAAAGAGGAACCCCTTGGTGTGAGTAGGTATGCTCTAAAGAAGGGGAGTGGAGTGCTTGATCCTACTTGTAGGTTGGGCTATTTGACTCACTCCACTCCACATGTTGATCACACCTCGAGGATAGGTTGGTGTGTTGATCTTGAGCTTAAGGTTCAAGGGGATTTTGGTAGCTTGATCTTGCATTTCCCATCTTCCCATGACCTCTTTGCTCATTATCTTGTTGAGTGCATGTTGATTTTTAACCAAGTGCTTATGGTTCTCTTTGGAGACTTGATATTCGTGGTTGTTATTGACGCTTGGTTATATCACAAGAGTGTGTTTTCCACACTTCTTGCACTAACCTACTTTCAAAGTGGGACGTTTGCTTGTTTTTGCTTGTCGTTGCTTGTAGGTTCTAAGCTCCATGCTAAGGCGAGGACGATCTTGGAAGAAGCCTATGTCAAAGTGACGATCAAGAAGGACAAAGGAGGAGATTCTTGGCCACCCCGAAGAGTTGATAGAGCCATGAGAGACCAAGCCTTGATTTCGAGGGCGAAATCTTCTCAAGAAGGGGAGGATGATAAGACCCAAATCGAGCAACCATCCAAAAGCACCATCCAAGGCCAAGGAAGAGCTCTTCAAGGTCATGCATTGGGACGCCATGGAAAGAAGAGCATCCGAGACACAATTCGAAGTGTTTCAAGAAGCTTTAGGAAGAGGCGGACCGCCTACGGATTGAGGCGGACCGCCTAAGGATTGATTGCTCTCTGGATTCCAAGAGGCGGACCAAGGAGGCGGAGCGCCTAGAGGAGCTGAGGCGGACCGCCTAAGGCATAGGGCGGGCGCCTCCCCCTGTGCAACTTTGACGGGAATTTGACTTTAATTTGCTATGTAATTCCTAGTGTGCCCCTACGTGGCTTATGACTTTAGAACCTATTTTAAGGGTATTTTAGGCCTTTCCTTATGTCTTGAATGAGGCCTATAAATACTCCATAGCTTAGCATTATTCCTTAGCTAGTTTTGATTATTATGATGAATGATTGATTGTCAATGACAATGTTCAAGAGTGGATTCTCTTTGAATGAAAACCCTTTGAGACGGTTTGAGTTTACTAGTGGATTCTAGTTGAACCCCAAACCACCCCCGATCATTCTATTTGCGAGCCCCAGGTGCGGCTCGAGGGTAGTTGCATAGCGTAGGTGATCCTTGACATCCACCCGGGGTGTATCGGAACTAGTTCTCCGGTGCTACTTGGGTCTTTGTTCGAGCCTCGTCTCGTTTTCTATCTTTTTATCTTTTCCGCGTTTTTGATTCTTATCACTTTAGCTCCATTGCCACTCCACTCACCGAATTGGTGAAGAAAGACCAACCTTTTGTTTGGGGAGAGCCTCAAGAGAAGGCCTTTCATGAATTGAAAAGTAGGTTGAGTACCGCCCCTCTATTGCAATTGCCCGACTTCGGAAAGGCATTTGAGGTTGAATGTGATGCCTCGGGGGTGGGAATTGGTGGTGTTTTAATGCAAGATAGCAAACCCATCGCCTACTTTAGTGAAAAGTTGAAAGGGGCCTCATTGAACTATTCCACATATGACAAGGAGTTGTATGCCCTTGTGAGAGCCCTTGCCCATTGGCAAAATTACTTGTGGCCTAGAGAGTTTGTGATCAAGAGTGACCATTAATCACTCAAGCGTCTAAGAGGCCAAGAGAAGCTCAATAAGAGACATGCCAAGTGGGTTGAGTTCATTGAGTCTTTTCCCTATGTGATCCAATACAAAATAGGGAAAGACAATGTTGTGGCGGATGCACTTTCGAGAAAGTTTGCTCTAGCCACCACTCTCACCTCTAAACTCATGGGTTTTGAGAGCATTAAATTGATGTATGCTCATGACCCAAAGCTAAAGAGTGTCCATGACACTCTAGAGAAAGGGGAGAGAATTGACAAATACCAATGGGTTAATGGATATATCTTCAAAAATGGTAGGGTGTGCATACCGGAGTCCTCTTGGAGAGAGTTGCTTGTGCATGAGGCACATTGCGGGGGACTCATGGATATTTTGGCACAAGAAAGACTTTGGCTATTCTTAAAGAACAATTTCATTGGCCAAAGATGGGGGTGCAAGTGGAAAAGTTTTGCAACAATTGCCTTGAGTGCAAGCGTGCTAAATCTAAAGCCCACCCCCATGGGTTGTATACCCCTCTCCCCGTACCTACTAGTCCATGGTTGGATATCTCAATGGATTTTGTGATGGGATTACCAAGGACTAGAGGGGGCCATGATAGCATTTATGTTGTTGTGGATAGGTTCTCCAAAATGGCTCATTTCATTCCTTGCAAGAAATGTGATGATGCACAACATGTTGCAACTTTGTTTATTGAAAATGTTTTGAAGTTGCATGGTGTGCCTCAAACCATAGTGAGTGATAGGGACACTAAGTTCCTAAGCCATTTTTGGAGGTGTTTATGGGGTGCTTTAGGCACCAAGCTCTTGTTCTCCACGTCCCACCACCCACAAACCGATGGGCAAACGGAAGTGGTAAACCGAACTTTGGGTGCTCTTCTTATAGCCATGACCCGAGGTAAGGCCCGGACTTGGATTGATCGTCTACCTCTTATGGAGTTTGCCTACAATCGCACATTACATAGCATGATAGGCATGACTCCATTCGAGTGTGTCTATGGATTTAACCCCTTGATTCCCCTTGATCTAACCCCTTTGCCAAGGGAAATGGTTGTTAATTTTGAAGGTAAAGCTAGAGCCAAGGCTTTGGTTGAACTCCATGCAAAGGCAAAGAAGAATTTGGAGGATGCTTATGCTAAGGTTGCCTCCAAGATAAACAAAGGACGCAAGAAGGTGGAACTCAAGAAGGGTGACTATGTGTGGGTGCACTTCCAGAGAGAAAGGTTTCCAAACCTTCGGAAAGGGAAGTTGGCACCCCGGGGAGATGGCCCATTCCAAGTGCTTTCAAAAATAAACAACAATGCCTATGTGGTCGACTTGCCAAGTGAGTATCAAGTTTCTAATACTTTTAATGTTTGTGACTTGGTTCCTTTGGATGTAGGTAAAGAAGAGGTCATGGATGATGATGAAGAGGTCGGGAATGATGCTTCAATTTCGAGGACGAAATCCTCGCAAGAAGGGGGGGATGATAAGACCCAAACCCCCACAAGACCCTTCACTCGGAGTCAAGCCAAGTTGATCCAAGACACCCATCTTCACTTGATATGGAAGGGTATGGAAGAAGGCCCCAAGAGCGACTTGAAGACCATGGTTTGGTGTGCCATGGATGGAGGACCTTCTAGTACACTTGAAGAGGCATCCGGAGCATGTTTGGAAGCAACTCAAGAGGCCACAGGAACAGGCGGACCGCCTACTCAACTAGGCCGGCCGCCTAGTTTTTTATCACACGCTGGATCTCCACCAGGCGGACCGCCTCTGTAAAACGGGCGGACCGCCTACTCCAAAGGGGCTGGCCGCCCACTCCAAGTAGGCTGACCGCCTACTCCACAAGGCTGGGCGCCTAGTGGGGCGCCTACTAGGCTGAAGGGTGCGGGAATTCCTAGTTTATTGCTATGCGTTGGACAACTATAGCCCTACGAGGCCTTTATTGTTTTAACCCACTTTAGGGGTATTTTTGAGCTTTCATTACATGTAAGTGAAGTCTATAAATACTTCACAAACCTATTCAAACCTTAGCTTACCTTGAATTTTATGAATGATGAAAAGAATCTATCTCTTGTTTGGAGAACCCTTTGTCTTGGTTGCTTGAATTCACTAGTGGAACCTAGTTGAGTCTTGAACCGAAAACCCGATCATTCTACTTGCGAGTCCCGAGTGTGACTCGAGGGTGGTTGCATAGTGTAGGTCCTTCTTGACACCGATACGAGGGTATCTCGGGACAAGTTCCCCGGGGTTACTTCGTAGGGAATTCGAGTTGTGTCTCGCTCTCTATCTTTACTTTTCGCGTATTAGTTTTGATCCTTATCACGGTCTCGGGTCAGAGTTACGAACAATCCAGTTGAGTTTTCCAGTTGATTCTACTTCTCGATTTCCTATATTGCTAACTACAGGTTATATGTACCCATGAAAACCTTTCGATTCTTCACGGTCTATGCAGGCTACTCCAATCCCTATATGTCTATGGGTTGAATCACGTGCACGCATTAACGAATTCTGTAATGAGTTAAACTAGGCGAGCAAGTATATGTCTATCCTACTCACAAATTGGTTCCCCGATGCCCGGGTTCACAAACTAGTTCTATTTATTCTTATTACGTAATTAAATTCCCTCTTTCGAGTTCAATCTAAAAACCATAGATAGTGTTCAATTATCAGGCCTCAATAATCAAACAATTATGATCAAGAAATAATAAACAATCCATAATGGTAAATCAATATATAGAAATCAACTTTCAAACATCAACCTTCATGTATTTACTCTAACCCTAGAACAAACAAACTATAGAATTAAAGAGAAGAATAAGAGAAAGAGAGAAAGAACTTGTGTAGAAGACATCTAGGGCTCCTCCCCTCTCCTCCAAAACTTGCTCCAAAGTCTGAACTCCCATCAAAAACTAAGTAAAAGAATATTTATAGGGTTTACAAACACCTAGTAATAAGTTAGACCTAAACCTAGATGAAATAGGAAGTAAAAATCCGCTCAAGGGCGCTATAACGGGCGCCCCGCACCTCGGAACGCGTGCACCAAGACAGAACACGCCAAACTTTCTCCGCCTTTAGGGCGCGGCGCGCAAGGAATCGTGCTTGGCAGTGGGGCGCGATGGAGGGCGCGCCACGTGCCCTACAGCGCCCAGCCATTTCTCTGTTTCGTTTCTCCTTTTCTCGTTTCGTGTTGTGCCTTCGTGTGCTCGATCCAATCCTCAATCAAAATCCAATCTTTTCTTGCTCAATCATGCTCTTTAAAGCTCCAATTGCACTGCATAACAACCTACATACACACGACATAAAATTAGTGCAAAACCACATTCATAAACCATAAAATGAGCGAATAAAGTATCCAAACGTAAGGAAATATTAAGGAAATATAGGCATAAAATTTCAAACATCACTAACCTACTTGCGAAGTAGGAAATTTTGGTTGTCCTTGCTTTGATTGTAGGTTTTGATGGTTTGATTTCGTCCTGGTTTGGTTTCGAGGACGAAATTCTTTCAAGAAAGAGAGGATGATGCAATATAAATTGGCCTAAACGACAACCATCAAGAACCAAGCTTGAGAGCACAAGGGATACAAGTCAAGGGCTCCGGAAACGTCTTGAAAATCATGCATTGAAGCGCCATGGAAGGAAGACCGATTAGGCGACCAAGGAGAGGCTCGGGGGAAATATTTTGAGCCATTCCAAGAACCCCCAGGAAGGGGTGGACCGCCTACACAAAGGGGCGGACCGCCTAGTTGATTTCAAGCCTCTGGACTTTGGGCCGCCATAAAAGGGGCGGACCGCCTGTTTTGAAGCATGGGCCGCCTACTCTGCAGTGGAGAGAAAGGGCGGACCGCCTACTCCTACTAGGCGGGGCACCTAGTGCCTATGTTGGACGGGAATTTGACGTGTAGTTCCTATTTTGTCCCTACGAGGCTTGTATTGTTTTTATATCATTTGATGGTTTTTTAATCATTTCATTAGGGGTATGGATAACTTATAAATACCACACTTAGCCATTTTCTTCACTTAGTTAGCTTATGAATCTTGAATAGAGAAAAAGAACATTGAAGAGGCCGAGCCCTTCTTGTTGAAGCCCGAGGCTTCGTGTATGACGTTACTTAGAACCTATGGAGTTTGATACCTAGTTTGAATCCATTGTAAGGTTCAAGTTTCCCTTTCTCCCTCTTGAATTCAATCAACGTATTTGAATTGAATTGAATTCGATTCTTTCTTCTAAGTTCTTGCCTCCCTAGTCTTGATTTCTTGTTATCCTTTTATCACTTCCGTATTATTTGTATCGTGTTTGCTTCCGCTAGTTTATATTGCATCATCGAGAGATCGGGGAGTCCCTACAGCAAGATCAAGATAAATGCAATTTGAGATAAAAATAAAGATAAGGTAAACTTCCATGTTGAGTTGATTTCTTCTTTGTCTAGTCTGCTTTCAGGTGCTCAGTGCTAGGAAATATGTGTCTCTCCTCTAGGGAGTATCCATTTGCTAAGTGCTTCTCGTCAGGAGATAGTTGTTTCATCACGTTGAGCTATCGTTGGATCATCTTCCGATGCAATGCCGGATTGTATGTCCCTTTTTTGTATTGAGCTGTGTATCTCTTCATGCAGGATTGTCTATCATTCTTTCATTTTGGTTGCACACCCTTTGTCATGATACCCTTTCACCGGGCTGTCTACCCTCCAGGTCGTCTGCCCTTCGTCATGTAGTCCTTTTGTCGGGCTGTCTACCTGTTACAATGTCAAATTTCCGCATCGGGCTGTATACCCTCTGCTGTGTTAAGTGCTAAATTCGACATCGGGTTGTGTACCCTCAGTCGACGCATCGGGCAGTGTACCTCTGCAAAATTAAAATGACATAATCGACATCGGGCTGTGTACCCTTAGTCGACGCATCGGGCTGTGTACCCTCCACTAATTTAAAATGACAAGATCAGCATCGGGTTGTGTGCCCTCAGTCGATACATCGGGCGTTGTACCCTCCGTTAATTTAAAATGACAAGATCGACATCGGGCTGTGTACCCTCAATCGACGCATCGGGCTGTGTACCCTCCACTAATTTAAGTGAAAAGATCGACATCGGGCTGTGTAACCTCAGTCGACGCATCAGGCTGTGTGCCCTCCGCTAATTTAAAATGATAAGATCGACATCGGGCTGTGTACCCTCAGTCGACGCATCGGGCTGTGTACCCTCAGCTAATTTAAATGACAAGATCGACATCGGTCTGTGTACCCTCCACTAAAAAAATGACAAGATCGACATCGGGTTGTGTATCCTCAGTGGACGCATCGAACTGTGCACCCTCCGCTAATTTAAAATGACAAGATCGATATCGGGTTGTGTACCCTCAGTCGACGCATTGGGCTGTGTACCCTCCGCTAATTTAAAATTACAAGATCGACATCTGGCTGTGTACCCTCATTGGACGCGTCGGGCTGTGTACCCTCAGCTAATTTAAATGACAAGATCGATATCGGGCTGTGTACCCTCCGCTAATTTAAAATGACAAGATCGACATCGGGTTGTGTATCCTCAGTGGATGCATCGAACTGTGTACCCTCCGCTAATTTAAAATGACAAGATCGATATCGTGCTGTGTACCCTCAATCGACGCATTGGGCTGTGTACCCTCCGCTAATTTAAAATGACAAGATCGACATCGAGCTGTGTACTCTTAGTCGACGCATCGGGCTGTGTACCCTTCGCTAAATTTAAAATGACAAAATCGGCATCGGGTTTTGTACCCTCAGGTGATACATCGAAAGTAAAGTAAAGTGTAACAAGTAGAATGCTACTGTTATGTCATGCGATGTGCTAAGGAGGCTACCATGTTGCTATTGTAAGGACTTTTCTTGAAATTTTTGAGGTTTCTGCCCCAGTTTCATGTTTGCGTCCTTTGAATTTTTGAGGGGTCCTCAAAAATTCTGCCCCAGTTTATTATCTATGATAGATCACCGAGAGAGGATGGTTGCATTGCACTGAACATCAAGTGTATCGACTAGAACCTGCATTCGTCCTTTAGTGTGATAATTGGGTGTATTGATGACTATGAGTATGTGGATATTTCCATACTCAGACTGGGTTTGATATTTGGATTTTGCCGAATTTGGAGGTTGTCCATAATTGTGCTTATTTGGTCAATCAGACTCTAAACTTTGTGTTTAAATGTTGAATGTTTTATGGTATCATGGTATGGAATGTTTGAGTGATGAGTGCGGATCTGTATTGGATCGAATTTAGGAGTGAGCCTTTAGGGAGTAGTTTGTTTGTTAGGTGCAATCTCTTTTGTCTGAACTAAAGGAGTGAAGGCGAGATTTTTGTCTTTTTGTATGTCTTTGAACGTGTTGAGCCTCATAAGGTTATTGTTGAAATTCTTGACATGGGGGTTATTTTTTGTGTAAGTTGTGTGCAATGTCTTTTGACTGAGCCAAAGGAATAAAGAAGTGATAACAATCACGATACCTCTCGATAACGCTCATGTTATGGATCCAAGAACTTGATAAAGAAAATTAAAGAAACGCGCGGAAGCAAATAAAATATACTTAAAAACGAACAAGAATTGAAAATAAGGATAGAATGAATTCAAGAAAGAGTTTCTTGAATTCAAGAACGGATCAAGAATCTCAAGAAAGAATCAAGAAATTCAAGACAAGTCTAAATCTTGAAAAGAAACTCCTAACAACAACAATTAGACTAAGCTAACCGCCTTTGGTAGAGAATAGCTCAAGAAGAAAATTATGGAATCCCGACCCCCGTTAGAGTAACAGAGAACAACAGTAAAATAGAATTTACCGCCTTTCTTGAATACCTAAAAGTAATCTAAAGATTTAAGAAGAAATACCTCATCACCTAAAAGTGTAGACTTGAAGGTTGAAAGATAAATCCAAGAGTAGCCATACACAAAAGTGCAAGAGAAAACCTCTCAATTTTTATTCATCATAAATCTATTGTTGTTGTCGTATCTAAAAGTAAAGAAAATAACCCCTTTATATAGGAGTAGGAGCTGGCCATAGGCCTTACAAAATCCTACTCAAATATAGATTCTAAGTAATAATGAAATAGGAAAAGAAACCAACTAGGAAAGAAAATCCTAATAAAATAGGAAAAGGAAGTAAATTAAAACTAAACTAGTAAAAATAAATTAAATCCTAAATTATATTGGTAAATTAATTCTAATTAATATTGAAATCAAAACCTAATTAATATAGGAAAATATATCCCAATTAATTTAGGAAACAAATCCCACTTGAACTAGGAAACCTTGATAGCAACTTGCAAGCAACTTGGAGTACACTTCATGGAAAATCTTTGACCATCCTTTGCACGTTTTTGGGCTGAAACTAAGCATATTTTATGGGCTAAAAACGTGACCCTATATGGCTCCTCTTGGACTTCAAGTTTGGCACACTTTAGGCTCCTTAATTAGTCCAAAAATATACTGATTTGGAACCCAATTCTTTCACTTCAAATTGCAGTAATTTTGACTTCAATATTCATTACTTGTACCTCAATTTGGACCATATAATATTTATATCACTTCGACAAAAGGTCATCCTTGGTTTGAGCTCTTTCTCTTCACAATTCAAGTGCAATCGGCTTGTTTTGAGCTTTCTTTATGTGAGATCTTGTCATATGCCTTCCAAGAGCTTCCAAAGCTTCATCCAAGTATTTCAATGGAGTTTTCCTTCCATGGATGCTATCATTCCCCTCTTCTTGAAGGAATTCGTCCTCGAATTCAAACCTGCACAAAAGAGAAAGTAATAGAAGTACGAAAGAAATAATAACCAATTCCACACCAAATTTTCTTGGTTGGAACAACATTAAGTAGTATCCATAAAATTTACTTTTACTCTTAAATTTTGATATCATAGTTAATGGCTTGGTATACATCAAATCATCATCATCTTTCAAAATAACAAAGTCACCAACATAAGAAACAAGAACAATGTTCATTACCTCCAAAAATACCTTAGGTGTTCTAAAGAGTCCAAGAATTCTAATTAACGAATTATACATACCATACTTGGACTTATTTACTAAAGAAACAACATCACCTTGTATTCTTTTATGGAGTAGCTCCAATATAGCAATGGCTTTGGGAAACTTCATGTCATAAACCTTTAAAAAAAGGATCAATATAATCAATCGGTTTAACAACACAAAAATTAGCCAATAAGCTTTTGTCTTTCAACATCCAACAAGAATTAATTTTCCCATATTCATCTTTGAATTCAATTGTATTCCTTTCCACCACCTCTTGAATCTCACCTCCCCTTTCAAAAGGTTTTTCATCATATTTATGCACGAAAACACAAGAGCTAGTGCAAGAAATAGTTAATGGATTAATAAGCGCACAAGAGTTTTCCTCATAACCAACATGTATACTATCAACAAGTAGTGGAGATTTAAAAGTAGACAAATTATAATCGTTCTCCACTTGAGTCAACTCTTCACCAAAATCATGGATTTCATCATTATAAGTAGTAGGTGAAAAATACAATTCAAGTTCATGTTCTTCCTCGTCAAACAATGGTGGAGTTTCATAATAAGAGTCTTTATCAAAATCAAAACTAGATCGACGCCAACACAAATAAGATAGCAAATCAAAATCTTCCCCAACTAGTGAATTATTAAAACAAGTATCATATTTATTGTTCCTATCATTACCTACACTCAAAAGAGAAATATTATTACCAAACTCATCAAAATAAGGTAGAGTGCTATGGTTGACGATTTTACCTTGAACCATACCTAAACCATCTTCCTTTCCTTTACTTTTCTCATTGAGATTTACTTGTTCTCTAGAAGTTATACATGGCTCACTCTTGACATGAGTTTTTAAAGATTGAAGCTTTTCCGATGTTGGATTCTCCATGCAAACTTTTCCACAAACACCTAGAAAAGAATCAAAACAACTAGAAGAAAGAGAAGTAGGAATGTTAGAGTTAGAATAAGAAATATCCTCACCCAAACTCTCTTGTTTTTCATTGCTCTCAACTTCTTCTTTTTCACTCTTATTTTTATTATTCTCTACTCTCTTTTTTTGTGGCAACTCTCTCACTTCTCTCAACTTAATCTCTCCTTTTTCAACTCTTAAGTTGCCATTTTGCTCTTCCTTACTCCTCTCAATCTTTTCTCTCTCATCCTCACTTTTTTTCTCACAAGCAAGATCAATAAGATCAATTCCATTCCTAATTATACGATTGTAAATTGTAGGCACAATCCAATCACTATCATCATGAGAATGATCTTTACTAACTTCACTTGTATCTCTAGCTTCTCTTCTCATACGCTTTTGTTTTGCACATGAAGATTTAACATGACCCACTTTATGACACTTAGAAAATTTAAGTTCTTTATAACGAAATATAAAAAGTGGTTTAACCATGGAACCTTGTTCTTCACTTGCAAACATCTTCAAAAGAATGAACAAACAAGTTAGTGTGAAAAAAGAATCTTCACAAAAAAATCACTTACACTCGTGTTTCTCTCAATAAATTGGCTTTTACCCTCTCACCTCTCTTGCCTTTTTCCACTCAAAGCAACTTTTTCTTGGTTCTCTTTGGATTTATAAATAAACCTTAGTAGTCACAACCCTAGGTGATAAGGTTTAGGAGTTATAAAATAAGAAGGAAAGTGAAAGGCCAAAATCTAGAAAGAATAGGATTTGGTAAGTAGGAATAAAACCCAATAGAATTAGGATCTTCTTTAAAGAAAACCAAAACCTAGAAATAATAGGATTTGGAATGTAGAAACAAACAAGGAAAAGAATATAAAAAACCCAACCCAAAGGAAAAAGGAAAGATATTACTTTTCTTCCAAGGACTAGAATCCCCTCTTCTTGTTTCCTTTATTGACTTGGAAACCCAATACTACTAGATTCCTAAAAATAATGAGCATAAGCAACCAAAAAAATTTCCTCCAATTTTTTTTTTCTTTTGAATTTTTTTTTTTTTTGTTTTTTTTCATTTGTTTTCGTGTTACTGCTACAGTAACTTTTTTTTTTTTTTTTGCTTTTCTAGCTCAAAAATCCCCCAAGATAATCAAAAACGGAATCTTGATTGAACCCGCTCTAATACCACTTGATAACAATCACGATACCTCTCGATAACGCTCACGTTATGGATCCAAGAACTTGATTTAAAGAAACGCACGGAAGCTAATAAAATATACTTAAAAACGAACAAGAATTGAAAATAGGATAGAATGAATTCAAGAAAGAGTTTCATGAATTCAAGAACGGATCAAGAATCTCAAGAAAGAATCAAGAAATTCAAGACAAGTCTAAATCTTGAAAAGAAACTCTTAACAACAACAATTAGACTAAGCTAACCGCCTTTGGTAGAGAATAGCTCAAGAAGAAGATTATGGAATCCCGACCCCCGTTAGAATAACAAAGAACAACAGTAAAATAGAATTTACCGCCTTTCTTGAATACCTAAAAGTAATCTAAAGATTTAAGAAGAAATACCTCATCACCTAAAAGTGTAGACTTGAAGGTTGAAAGATAAATCCAAGAGTAGCCATACACAAAAGTGCAAGAGAAAACCTCTCAATTTTTATTCATCATAAATCTATTGTTGTTGTCGTATCTAAAAGTAAAGAAAATAACCCCTTTATATAGGAGTAGGAGCTGGCCATAGGCCTTACAAAATCCTACTCAAATATAGTTTCTAAGTAATAATGAAATAGGAAAAGAAACCAACTAGGAAAGAAAATCCTAATAAAATAGGAAAAGGAAGTAAATTAAAACTAAACTATTAAAAATAAATTAAATCCTAAATAATATTGGTAAATTAATTCTAATTAATATTGAAATCAAAACCTAATTAATATAGGAAAATATATCACAATTAATTTAGGAAACAAATCCCACTTGAACTAGGAAACCTTGATAGCAACTTGCAAGCAACTTGGAGTACACTTCATGGAAAATCTTTGACCATCCTTTGCACGTTTTTGGGCTGAAATTAAGCACATTTTATGGGCTAAAAACGTGACCCTATATGGCTCTTCTTGGGCTTCAAGTTTGGCACACTTTAGGCTCCTTAATTAGTCCAAAAATAGACTGATTTGGAACCCAATTCTTTCACTTCAAATTGCAGTAATTTTGACTTCAATATTCATTACTTGTACCTCAATTTGGACCATATAATATTTATATCACTTCGACAAAATGTCATCCTTGGTTTGAGCTCTTTCTCTTCACAATTCAAGTCCAATCGGCTTGTTTTGAGCTTTCTTTATGTGAGATCTTGTCATATGCCTTCCAAGAGCTTCCAAAGCTTCATCCAAGTATTTCAATGGAGTTTTCCTTTCATGGATGCTATCAAGAGGTGAGATTTATGAGCTTGGTCGTATAGTGATTGGATTTCCTTGTTGTGACTCTCGTGTGAGTATAATGCAGGTTGTACGCTCTTGGGATTGTTTGAATACTCTTGGTGCCATATGCTAATGGTTCAAAGGACTTTGTTGTAGGAGAAGATGTTTTCAGCTCGGCTTGCCGTTTCAGCTTTTTTCAAATACAGATTCTTGACCAATTTAAATGTTCAAACACGAAACAGCCGTAACAAAGCGGTGAAATGTACAAAACTGTGTGGGCACATTAGCAAAAATTTGACGCAAAAATGACCCATAAGCTTGAAAGGAGGCCTAGAGCGTAGATGGCGGATTAGCGCTTGAATTGTGATAGGGTGCATAAATATCACAAGAGATTTCCAAGATGCTTTATGCAGCAGTCAAGGCAAGGATTTTGGTGAAACGACCGATGGTTGTTTAAGCGGGGGATGAGGAGTTGAATGTCAATGAAAAGTGGTAAGATGTTGTATAAGGAATAGATTGTGTTGGGCGACAGAAAAGGATGTTGGCTTTTGGCAAACACCAAGACCTTGAGTGCACTTGTCATCCTTTCTTGTAAATTTGTCTGTCATGATACCTAAGTGTCTTCGAAAGAGATCCTCAGTGCCTTTCATGTTTTCGAACCAATTTCTGTGATTCAAACTTTGCACCAATTTTCCTTGTTGAATAATATCTTATTGCTGAGTCATTGAACTCGATGTAGGTTGCCTATATTATGTGTACTCTCAGATTGTTGTGTCCAACTGTAGTTGTTGTTACGAGAATTCATATTATCCCAATAAAGCCTTCGACCAAAATTGCTCCAAGAAGTCTATTCACATGTGCTTTTATATTACCTCAACCCTTGCTATGGTAAGTGTCTCAAATAACTTCACCGTCTTGCTTTATCTTTGCTAGTGGATAAAGATATATTTCCAAATGCTCTAGGGGTCTCCAGGTTTGTCATATAATGATGGTTTTGTCATTGTGTCTTTGCCTCTCCTTTTCGAATTGAATTGATTTTCTTGTTTTAGTTGTTTGTGCGCAAGTCCTCGTTACACCTCTGTCTTTCCAATATTATCTTTCACTGGCCCTTTGAATGCTAGGAGTAAGTTGGAAAGTGCTTTGAATCACAGTCATGTATTGCAGGTGATGTGACTGTGTAGACTAGAGCAACAAAGGGGATCCTTGGATGTTGGTGTCAAAAGATCTTAAGGTGAGTCGTGTGTGCCTTTGAGTTTGACCAACATTTCTCTTGTTTTGTCAATTTTCTCTCCATGTTCATAGTGCTTGCTGGAAAAATTGAGGTACCTGGGACAATAAGCCGGGCAGTTTCCAATCTCTTGAATAATTGAGTGTAGGATTCGGCTAGTGGAGTGTAGTTTCTTTTCGGTCTTTGGTTTGCATCAGGGCGAGTCCTAGAAGGATATGGTAGTGCATTCCAGTAGTTGACTTGAGTGTTTTGATGATATGGTTGACGATTTGGTGTTGGGATGTGGAATATAGGTTGAGTGGGCTGAGTGTTGTAAGCGGGGTATTTAGGTAGGATGTGAGAATAGGGATAAAATGGTGGTGATGTTTGATAGTAGTGGTTGAAAGTAGGGTCTAGAATGGTTGCAGCAAAAGAGACTTCATCTTTCTTCTTTAGGCTCACATTTCCAGACTGGCTATCCTTATTGGTAGTTTGTAGTATAGTGGAGACATCGTGAAGAGAAGAGAGAGCTGGTGAGAATTGCTGTGAAAAAACTTACGGAAAATCCCTGACAAGTGCACTTGCTTAACCATATCTTTTGCCTTGGTATTTGACTCGATCCAACCTTTTGGGCAATAGATTTTGAGTTTGATAGTGAATTAGAGACAGTTTGGTTATGCGAAAGATTTTAGATGTCAGGATTTAGTCATAGAGTAGGGAGAGGAAGTGCCTCGGTATGAGATGGAATTTGGAGAAAAGATTCCTTAAGAGGCCTAGAGCAACAGAAAAATTCATGCATGCACACATATCAAATAAGAAATGCATCCTACAACGTGAAGGGCCGTTTTATGCATGATGATTTTGAAAAGCGCTTTGTGCCACATGCATCATTTCGTTTGCTAACAAAATACGGACCTTAAAAGATAATATTGTATTTATTGGATTTTTATTACATTGGCTGATATTGATATAGTGCAAAGGTAGAAAACATTGCTAGAGCGTTAGATCATTGATAAGAATCAAAAACGAAACGCAGAAATAAATATAAAGAGCGAGACACTACTCGAACTCCCTACGAAGTAACTATGAAGAACTCGTTCCATAATACCCTCGTATCGGTGTCAAGGAGGACCTACACTATGCAACTACCCTCGAGTAACACTTGGGACTCGCAAATAGAATGATCGGGTTTTCGGTTCAAGACTCAACTAGGTTCCACTAGTGAATTCAAGCAACCAAGACAAAGGGTTCTCCAAACAAGAGATAGTTTCTTTTCATCATTCATAAAATTCAAGGTAGACTAAGGTTTGAATAGGTTTGTGAAGTATTTATAGACTTCACTTACATGTAATGAAAGCTCAAAAATACCCCCAAGGTGGGTTAAAACAATAAAGGCCTCATAGGGCTATAGTTGTCCAAAACATAGCAAATAAACTAGGAATCCCGCATCCCTTCACAAAGTAGGCGCCCAGCCTACTCTAACTAGGCGCCCCGCCTGTTTTCACTATGCTGAAGGAGTAGGCGGTCCGCCTGGACTGGGACTCTCACAGAGGCGGTCCGCCTGGTGAGATCCAGAGAGTGAACAAAGACTAGGCGGCCGGCCTAGTTGAGTAGGCGGTCCGCCTGGTGCTGTGGCCTCTTGAGTTGCTTCCAAAAGTGCTCCGGATGCCTCGTCAAGTGTACTAGAAGGTCCTCCATCCATGGCGCACCAAAGCATAGTCTTCAAGTCGCTCCCGAGGCCTTCTTCCATACCCTTCCATATCAAGTAAAGATGGATATCTTGGATCAACTTGGCTTGACTCCAAGTGAAGGGTCTTGAGGGGGTTTGGGTCTTATCAATCATGGCCAGGTGAACATCTTTCATGTTGATCCTTCGCCAAAAGATTCTTCTTCTTCTTCCTCAGATAAACTTGCCTCTGATGAGTATCCCTGGAAGATGATATTGTCCGCATCAGTTAAGAGCCGGGATATGTCAACTGTGAAGTTCTTCAACATTTCCCAAGCCTTTCTTCCTTTCTCCTCCGTTATTCCTTTGTTTGCCACAGAGTTCATTCCCTCGCTAGCCCATACGCCGATAGACTCTATGCGCTTTGTTAGGAGTTCTGCCTTACTGTGCCATTTTCCTTTTTCTTCATTCTTTGCTTCGACCAAACTTTGCTTCTTTGTTATTTTTCCTTGTTCCTTTGCCAGTTGCTTGCGTAAGCTTTTGTACTCAGATTCTAACTCATCAGCATTCCTTTTCCTTTTTGTTGTTGCACTTGGTTGAATTGCCCTTGCTATGTCTTTCCTAAGCAAGTCTAGATAGTCTTCATCATAGCCTGCGTCAAACCTGTCTCGTCCAATAGTCTCGATTCCCCATCGTTGCCTTCCTTTCCAAAGTTCTATTATCTTGTCTTTGAACGGAATCCCTCATCCGAGAATATTTGCTTTGAAACTTCTGATGTCTGCAATTTGGGGTACTGTCCGCTTTCTCCCTGCTTGTCTAAGTGTCCTTAAAGGAGTGTATGGGTAAACTCCTCTAAAGCCCGGTAAGATGAGAAATGAGTCTCTTTCGGATCGTGTGATTACTGTTGTGCTGGAAAAGTAATCAAACATCCATTGTATCTTTTCAGGTGTCAGTTGACAGAATATGTGGTGCCAACTGTTGGCAGTTGTTGGTTGGTCCCACTTCTCGAGAGCTTTGTTCATGCGAGCGGTATGGGTCAAGATGTAGTTTTCTCTTGATATGGAATGGAGAGCTTGCTCTGTGCTATCCATCTTTTGCAAATGCTCCATCAGCAATTGAAACTACGCAAACATCAACTCGCCCTTTGTGTTGTGGAAACACGACAGTCCCTAAAAAGCTGGTGACAAAAGCAAGTATCCTCACCTCTTGCCAATCTGCCTGGTGAATGCTGAAATAGTCTTCGGATTCTTAAAATGCTTCTCCGTACCCAAATTTGATGTAGAGGGAAGTCAGAGAAATTCCGGACAGCCTTATACTGTCTGTGCATAATTTAGGTTTAAACCCTACCATTTCGAAGAACTCCTCGGGTATAATGTTTTTAGGCATCATGACTTCTTCACTTTCAAATGGTAATTGAGTTAATCCGCCTATTTCCTCCAGTAATGGTGTCAATTCTACACTCTCAAAGTGAAAAACTGCTCGGTCTACATCCAGATAATGTATTGTTGCTTCTATCATCCCTTCCACTGCAGTGTGCTCCATTAGTGAAATCATATTCCCCAACATCATTTTGACTCGGTCTTTTTGATATGTGCTTAAGTTTCCCCACCAATCTTGATGCGGGGCAAATTGGAGCCAAAGTGCCAACCATCAAGAGCCAAGCGTGAGAGCACAAAGAAACCAAGACAAGGGCACCGAAGGAGGGTTCGAGAGTGATTTGGAGTCATTGACTTGAGCGCCATCGAGGGGGGACCGGCTACGGACCAAGGAGGAACACTTAGAGTCCATTTTGAGCCGTTTCCAAGCCTCCCAGGAAGGGGGCGGACCGCCCATTGGACTAGGCGGACCGCCTAGTGACTTGCACACTCTCTGGACTTTGGGCCACCCATAAAAGTAGGTGGATCGACTACTTTTTGGGCAGACCGCCTACTTTTTGGGCGCACCGCCTACTTTCAAGGGTGGGGCCCCTACTCTGGGCGCCTACTCTGCAGGGTGGGGCGCCTACTCTGCTATTTGGGGCACCTATTTTGCCTAGTTTTGGACGGGATTTTGACATGTAATCCCTATTTTGATCCTACGAGGCTTGTAATGTCTTTATATCATTTTGGGGCTTTTTAGACATTACATTAGGAGTGTGGTGAACCTATAAATACCACACTTAGTCATTTTATTTCATTAGCTAGTTTTGAAGATAGAATTGAGAAGATAGAATAGGCTTGGCCATTCTTGTTGAAGCTTGAGCTTCATGTATCTCTTACTTGGAATCCATGGTGGATCACCGCTAGTGTGACCCCGTTAGTGGTTCAAGTCTCTTTCTCCCTTTTGAATCAATCTATTTGTTTAGTTTGATTCGTTCTTTCTTCTATTTTCTGTTCTTCCCCGTCCCTTATTTCTTTGGTCTCGTGTCACTTATTGCTTCCATTACCTTGTTCTTGCTTCCGTGATTTGACCCGTACCATCTTGGTATCAGAGCAAGGCTCGGGATTTGTTCTTACAAACCCTTGATCCTTCTTCATCCTATCTTTAGTTTAGTTTATTGTTATTGTTGTTTATGTTCTTGTGAAAAGAAGAAAAAAATAAAAAAATTGAAAAGGTGAAAAAAATGCAAAAAAAAAAAATCATGTTGAAGATTGGATTTGATGACCTATTGATTGTTTGATATCGGGGATCGCTTGTTTGTATTTCCGTTGATTTGGTACCCTTGTTATGTAATTTGGTGTTGAGAATCAAAAGTTGCAAAAAAAATCAAAATCTCCAAAATTGAAAAACCCTAGAACTTGATTGAAATTTCTTGATTTGGATTCGTTATGGATTGGGTGTTGATATAAATCATTGGGGATTGATTGTGGTAGTTAAAAACACCATTGGGTACCTTTGGATTGGAAAAACACCTTGAAAACATTGGAGATTTGGGTGCAAAAGAACCAAAAACGCGGATTTTGAAGCTGCTGAAGGTTGCAGTAAGCGGATCGCCCCTGTGACTAGGCGGACCGCCCACTTTGTTGTTGCTCTCTATACCTTGAGTAGGCGGACCGCCCACTCCTGAAGGGAGTCCGGGTTGTTTCGTTTCGTGTCTTTTTGTGTTCCGTTTGCTTCCGTTCCTCTTGGTTAGTGTTTGTAGGGTATTAGTCCTACTTTATTAACACTAATCTTTGATCCTTTAGGGTGTTGTGTGTCTTGGAGTCTTACTTAAAGTCGTAGAACTTGCTTGCTTCAAGTGCGCATTAAAATAGCTTCCGTACATCGAGTCACTTAAACTCCATTCCGAACCATTACTTGGGTGCATTAGTTAATTGATCTTGCCATTGTGATTATTAACAGACAAGAAGGTCATGAGTGGAAAAAGGCTTGAGTGGTGAGAACAATAGAGTGTGGTCACAAAAGCCAACGACCTTGAGTGTATACACGAGTGGAAAGAAAATTGAGTGACATCTTTTGAGTGATACACGTGAGGGAGTGAATCTGTGAGGTCCTTTACTTTTTTGTTACAACTATGGCTTCGGATGAAAATTGTGGAGGGCATGACTCATGCGGAGATGATGGAGACTATGGTTTCTATGGTGATGATGATGGGTATTGCTATGACGATTGGGGGAACCAAGACTCATATGATGATGAAGCGGGTCACTATGTTGAATATGAAGATGAAGAAGACTATGGGGCTTGCGAAGACGACTGTGAAGAATCTTATGATCCAAGTCAAGGATATGAAGATAGTGACTCTTCAAGGTATGATGGTCCTACTTACTCTTCTTGTGATGAATTTGTGCATGATGATAGTGACGTAGAGAGAGATGATGAGGTTGATTATGAGAACTGTTCATTTTCGTCTTCTCTTGGTATTGCTAATGGTGTGCAAGAGAATAGTGGAGGTCCTTCCATTAGTATGGGAGGAGGTGGTGGTTGTTCCATAGGAAGGGAGAAGCTTGCTTATCCTACTTATGCTAAACGGCTTGATGCTTCTAACTCCCATGTGAAGGGTAGAATGAGAAATGTTTCTCCTACCATGGTTGGAGTACATTGCTCTAGTAGTAGTGGTAGGAGTGGTACTATGGGCTATGGAACTAAGGCGAGAGGCAATTATGGGTTCCATAGTGCTACTCCTTCCCCGACTTTCAACAACACTTCTAATGTTGGAAGAGTGACGGAAAGTGGAAGTTATTCTAGTGGTATTACCACTAGTGGAGGAATAAGGAAGACCCAAGTTGTTGGTGTTGATAGTCGTGGGCATTCAAGTTCTTCCTTAGATGCATCTTTACAAAACATGGGTAGACATAGGTTCATTGTTGAGGTAGATGGTATTGGAGGATACTTGTTCAAGATTGGTAGCACCGATGTCAATTGCATTAGCACTTCGTTGGTCACTAAGCTAAGGATGCCATGGATACTTTAGAGTATCCATATGAGTATAATAGAATTTGGGTTTCAAGGGAGCCTTAGTGTCCATATCTCATGGGAGTTATGAGAAGTTTGTTTGGTGTCACGTGTATCCCATGCGGAATATTGATATATGGCTATGTGACCCATTGTTGCGAAACAAGAGTGTGCAATATGATGTTTTGAAGGATGTGTATCTTATGGGCATAGGGCAAAGGGTTCATGACTTTGTGCCTTATCGGGCGAGAGGCCAATTGCCTACTAGTACACCTTCTTGGGCTATGCAAAGGAGCAAGGAGCAAGAACTTCATTCCATGGTTGAAAAAGTGCAAACAAGAAGTCCTACAATCACAAGAAATAGTGGGACAAGTGCTACAAAAGAGTTGACAAATGTCAACAAGGTGAACTGCAAACCACAAGCTCCAAAGCCAAGTGATTCGCCAACAAAGAAGAAAGAGACCTCAAGTGATGAGTCTCTTAGTCTTAGATTTCGGGTTGATGTTAAAAGTCCACCTACTCCGGCTATGGGTATTCTTGGGCCTCGTCCCAACTCACCCGAACTTGAGAGACAAAAGATTGAGAGGAGTAAGGGAGTGACCGGTGACATTACTTGAGTGGAAAAAGGAGAGGATGTGTTGAGTGATGTGAGTGGGATGTCACCACCCGAATCTACACCCAACCTTGAAAAGAAAAATTAGGGAAAAGAAAGAGGGAAAAAGAATCATTGAGAGTGAGGACACCTCTTATTCTAACCTTAACCCTTTATCTTTTTCTCCTACTTGTGTTAGCTCTTGTGTAGGTACTCTTGGAGGTAAACCAATGGAGACTCAATCATATTACGAGATGGATGGACAAGGTAAAGCAAATCTTCAATGTGAACTTCAAGGTGAAGAGCCAACTCAAGACACTTCAAGTGCATTGAGTGAGCAAGATGGCCACTCAAAGGTATGTGAAAGTTCTTCCCTTGAACATGTTACTTCCTTCTCTTATGATAGTGTTCGTGAAAACTCAACACTAGCTGATGATTTGTATGATTACAATGTGTTTGCAACTAGTGTAGAGTCGAATGGTCAACTTGTGTGTGATTGTGAACCATTAGTTGAGAGGAATTATAAGCCACATCATGATGTGAGCTCGATTTTCATTGAACCTCTCTCTAGTGAAGATTGTGAAGTTGACTTTAATGGTGACCCTTGTTATGACCTCACCTATATTTGATAAAGGGGAAGACGAGTTGAATGACTACGCTATCCTTTCCCTTGATGAGTTGCTTGATAATGGTGGACCTATGTGTTGTAGTGAGGTCGGTAGTGACCTTGAGGAGTCCCTAGTGAATGAGATGGATCGAATTGTTTTCAATGACTCCTCGGGTGAGAGTGAAAGACCTAGTCTTGATACCATGCTTTTGGGTGACCATGAATTTGAGGTGCATGCTTTTACATTTCCATTGTGTGAAGATAATCTCATTTGTGGTAGCGAATTGTATCGGACTAGGAGTGGTAATAGAATAGAACCTCCATGGTTTGAAAGGTTAGACTCTATGGACGATCCATTGTTTGGAGCTCCAAGTAAGATGAGTGGTCTTGATATTGGTTGTGTTGAACCATCTTCTAGTAGTCCTAACCTTCATTGTGTGGACTATAATGATGAAGGGCCGATTTTGGAGACCTTCCTTTGGAGTTTGTCAAGTGAGGGAGATCGTCTTAGAGTTGGATTTGGAGGTGAGGAAGTCACTCTTGGTGTGTGTAAGAGTGCCTCCAAGAAGGGGAGTAGAGTATTTGATGTTAGTTGCCAATTGAACTATTTTGTTTACTCCACCCCACATGTTGATCACACCTTGGGTGTTGAGCATACCAAGGCCAATGTGTCACATTGTGATAATATTGATTTGAAGGCTTGGTGTGTTGTTCATAAGCTTAGGGGTCATAGGGAATTTGATTGCTATATCTTGCATGTTCCATATCCTATTGATCTCTTGCTTCTTCTTGTGTTAGGTGCACTTTCCTTTGGAGTCAAGTAATTGTTGTTTCCTTTGGAGACATAAGCCTTTTACTTGTTATTGATGCTTGGCTCTATCACAAGAGTGTGATTTCTCACACTTTTGGCACTAACCTACTCTTGTAGTGGGAAACTTTGTTTGTGCTTGTTTTGAATGTAGGCTTGATGGTTTGATTTCGAGGACGAAATCCTTTCAAGAAGGGGAGGATGATGCGGGGCAAATTGGAGCCAAAGCGCCAACCATCAAGAGCCAAGCGTGAGAGCACAAAAGAACCAAGACAAGGGCACCGAAGCAGGGTTCGAGAGTGATTTGGAGTCATGGACTTGAGCGCCATCGAGGGAGAACCGGCTATGGACTAAGGAGGAACACTTAGAGTCCATTTTGAGCCGTTTCCAAGCCTCCCAGGAAGGGGGCGGACCGCCCATTGGACTAGGCAGACCACCTAGTGACTTGCACACTCTCTGGACTTTGGGCCGACCATAAAAGGGGCGGACCGCCTACTTTTTGGGCGGACCGCCTACTTTCAAGGGTGGGCCGCCTACTCTACAGGGTGGGGCGCCTACTCTGCTATTTGGGGCGCCTGTTTTGCCTAGTTTTGGACGGGATTTTGACATGTAATCCCTATTTTGACCCTACGAAGCTTGTAATGTTTTTATATCATTTGAGAGCTTTTTAGACATTACATTAGGAGTGTGGTAAACCTATAAATACCACATTTAGTCATTTTATTTTATTAGCTATTTTTGAAGATAGAATTAAGAAGATAGAATAGGCTTGGCCATTTTTGTTGAAGCTTGAGCTTCATGTATCTCTTACTTGGAATCCATGGTGGATCACCGCTAGTGTGACCCCGTTAGTGGTTCAAGTCTCTTTCTCCCTTTTGAATCAATCTATTTGTTTAGTTTGATTTGTTCTTTCTTCTATTTTCTGTTCTTCCCCGTCCCTTATTTCTTTGGTCTCGTGTTACTTTATTGCTTCTATTACCTTGTTCTTGCTTCCGTGATTTGACCCGTACCAAATCTCTAAGCAACTGAGAGATTTCAGAAACCATGTTAAATGTTCTAGTCGCCATGATCTTTTGAAAAAGGTGAAGGGTGATAGGAAAAAGGGAGAAGAAAAATGCCTAAGATTCGCTTTACTGTGAGCAAAATGATCAACGTGCGGCACAAGCTTTTGAAACAAATGCAACAGAGAATATAAAGAAATGTGTCGTTATGGCTTGAGAACCCTTTAAAAACTTTAGACGGAAGTTGCTAATGGATTGTTGACATGCCAAGGATGTCAAGCCTTTATATAGTGCTTAAAGGATAAACGTGCTTTATGTGTCATCCCATTTATCGAGCGGTCATTTCTGCTTCGAAATGGGATTTTAATGCCTCGTCGGTTACCATTTAAGCCTTTGAATAGCATTGAATACATAATGATTCCAATCCTTTAGGATTAAACAGTTGTTTATGATTCAATTTGGGCTTTTAATGCCTCTTAGGTTACCTTCGTGCCTTTGAATAGCATTGAATACAGAATAAGTCTGACTATTTATGAATAAAAAATCATTTCTTATCCAATTTTGGCTTTTAATGCCTCTTAGGTTACCTTCGTGCCTTTGGATGACATTCAATACAGAATAAGTCTGACTGTTTATGAATAAACAATCATTTCTGATCCAATTTGGGCTTTTAATGCCTCTTAGGTTACCTTCGTGCCTTTGAATTGCATTGAATACAGAATAATTCAGATTTGTTATGGATAAACAACCATTTCTGATTCAATTTGGGCTTTTGACGCCTATTAGGTAACCTTTGTGCCTTTGAATAGCACTGAATGCAGAACAATTATGACTGTTTAATGAATAAATGATCATTTCTGACTCAATTTGGGCTTTCAACGCCCATTGGGTAACCTTTGTGCTTTTGAATAGCAATGAATGCAGAACAATGCCAATAAACGGTCCACATTTTGCACGTTCAACCCCTTAAGCAAATACAAATAAATCATGTTCAACGCTCTTTGGGGATAGAAACCTGTTCGGATTGTTTGAACAAGTTGGCCTATTGGACTTGAGAACAAGTCGACTAATGATATGTCATGATGCATGATTCCTAGCGTTGCTATGGAGTTGGCTTGACCGTATTTTATTATCCTCCCAAGTGGACGGCTCAGGAGCGGGAACGTCTCGGACCAAATAGAATCCAAGTCATTCCCTCTAAAGGAGTTTTTTATGTGAGGGAAGAGGTAGTTGTAACCACCGTATTTTCAATGCACGATTTAGAAAGTTGCCAGGAATGGCGGAAAGTAGGCATGCACAAGTAAAAAATGTACGAGTTTTGAAAGAAATGCACAAGTTTGTAAAAAATGTACATGTTCCCTAAAAATGCTCAAGTGTTGTAAATATGCACATATAGAAATATTTCACAAAATAAGTTTAAAAAAGGATAACAAAACAAGCACACATTAGTTTTGAAAAATAGAATTAATAGAAACTAGCCAATATTGAATTAAGTAAAATTATTTTTTTTTTTTAAAAAAAAAAGAAATTTAGCAATTTTACGGAAAGGATGCACATATTGAAGTATTTCAAAAATTATTTTAAAAAGGATGAGTAAAAAGAAAAATAAAATAAACAAGTTAGCTTTTAAAAATAGGATAATAGAAACTAGACAATATTAAAAATAAAAAAAAGAATCAAATTATGTGAAATTATTTTATAGAAAAAGATTTAGCAAACTTATGACAGATTTGAAAATAGCTGAAGTGTGGGACGTGTTGTGCTATCCTAAAGAACCTTCCAAGAGTGAGTTTACTAGATAACAACATGGTTCCCCTAGGCGGACAACCAAGTGGTGGGAACATTTGGAATTGTTGGATGTACCACGGACCAACTGTTTCCCTTAAAGAATTTTTTGAGAGTGAAACGGTCGTAAGATCCACATAACTGTTTATGGTGTGTACAAGTGTAACTTTCCAGGAGTGGAGGAAGTGTGAGTGACATAAATAACAATTAAGAAAATATAACCAAGCAATTTAAATAATAGAGCCACAGAATTTGAAAATTCAAAAAAAAAAAAAAAAAACTTTAATCCTGCAAAAATGGAAAGGAAGAAAAGTTAGTATCGAAATAAAATGGCGAGAAAATAAAGCAAGTAAAGAATCCTAATTTAAAGTCCGTTATGGTTTGAACCTTGATTTTCCCAGCGGAGTCGCCATTCTGTCGCATCCTATTTTTACATTGAACCGGTTAAAACGAAACAGGGCTCGACTTATTGGGTAACTCACGGGTAAAGAGTTGGAGTCGCCACCTAACATATGTTTTAGCTAGGCATATTAGGGCACCTATTTTGTTTCTAGCCAATTTTATAATTAACTCCGAAACTTAGTCTACGAACCAGAAATCTAGGTAAGGGTTCAAGTTAACCCGAGAGGAAGGAGTTAGGCACCTCTCGGGCTCCACCAAATGTAGTTTATCGGCCGGACTAAACAATTGGGATTCTAAGCAAATAAGCAAATAAAATAGACAAGTAATTAAATGGATACGATAATATACATATAATTAATTAACTCTAAATGAAAAAAGTTTTAAATTCACGAATTGACTTCTTCCAAAGGTACCACGCAAAAATATAAAGAAAATAACTTAGTAAAAAAATAATAATATCACAAAATATCAATTATAGCAATAATAATAATAAATATTAAAATAATAATAAAATAAAGGAGAAAATGGATTTTGTAAAAGTGTAGGCTCAGAATGGTATATTGCATCAAGCAGAGGTTAGGGGTGTTGATACGGCTGCAAACACGGAGCGCGGGCCGGTTTGCATTCCAGGAACCTTCAATCTCACCACTCTACTATCGCTTACTTTGCAAAGGGATATGCATCGTCATCGCCTATTTATTTTTAGGGACACGGGTATGGGACTGTTCAAGCGTAGTATCCATTCAAATCAGTCAATAGGCCTCAAATAAATTATTTAATTATTTTTCTTACCCGTAATTGGTATAGCGTCCGTCAAATCCTTGTGTAGGCCTCAAATTAAAATATTTTCATAGGCCATACAAAACATGCTCGGACTAAGTGCAATTCCATTATCGGCAAAACTAAATAACAGACCGACAGATCGAATATAAATCAATATAATCGAAATATGTATAGCAAATCCCATTTTGACAAAAATCAGTCAATCGAAAAAGGAACCAGCCGTGTCAAGGTGGATCTGAAAAACCAAGAATGAAACGGTCGTTCTCAGCAACAAAAGCAGCGGACGGGGACCATCAAATTAGCCAAACTTCCATGAATGATTCGAACAAAACCTACGAAAGACAAATAAAACCAAAAATAACCAGTGCAATGATATACAGAGGCACAACAGAATTAAGAAACAACGATATTGAACGGGATGACACAGCAAGTCACCAGGAGAGGAGCGACGCCGGCAAGGTTTTCCGGCAGAACTCCGGCGAGGCTCGCGGCATCATTGCCACCCTCCGTTCTTGGTTTCTTCTTCTCCCATTCATTTAATTCCCCTGTCAACAATGCTCAAGAATCAAGACGAAAATGAAATCAAATAAAGAGAAAAAAGGGGGATTTTGTGACGGGTATTGCCAATCTGAAAATTCTCCCAATCCCCGACCTTCTTGTTTCTGCTTAATATTTTGTGTGTGGGTGTAGATTTTAGGGTGTTAGTGTGAAAGAAAGAGGAAAGGTGTCGACTGTGTCCGTGTGTTGCTGGTTTTCGTGGGGTATGCAGATGTGATGTTGTATGTCGTGTATGTGTTGATAGTAATAGAGATAGGAGAGAGGGATTGTGCTAGTGAGGAAGAAGGCAAAAGGGAATGTGGGGTCGGCTGATTTGGGGGAGAGGGAATATGCGTGTATGTCATTGTTTTAGTGTAGGGTGTGTTGGAAAACGTGTATGTTGTGGGTATGCTGATTTTTTTTTGTAATTGAAAGGGAGAGGTGATTGTATTGTGGATCTGTGTCTCCTCCTTTCTCTATTGCAAAAGAACTAATTCATATATACAAGAATGGGAAAGAGAGCCGTTGGGAATTTTTCAGACATAAAAATGATTAGGAGAACAATTGGGGGATTGGAGGTAATTGGGAAATAATTAGGAGAAGATTAGGAAAAAATAAAGGGGAGATTCGAAAAGATTAAGAGAAGATTAGGGAGGGATTTTAGGGTTTTTGAGGAGATTGGGGAGTGATGAACTTGGACTGCTTTTGAGAAAAAAGGATATGTGGAAGATGTACCTGGACCCTTCTTTGTTCTAGATTCAAGATGGAATAAGACATTTGTAACAATTTAAAAGAATTCAAATATGAATATTAAAATGGGAAAATGGAGTGACATATTCAATTGGACTAAAAATTAACTTAAAGGTGCTCAGTAAATAAATAAAAATATAGATAATAATATATATTACGTATAAAAGTGAAAAAATATTCATATAAATAATTGAGGTCAAATTAAAGTATTTAGGAATAAATAATCACAAATAGTTATAACACTTTATTTTATGCAGTAAACTACGCAAATAGTCATCTTTTCACAAATAGCCCGAATGATGTAAATTATGTAATATAATCGCAATTAGAATATATAATGTATAAATAGGGAATACCACACGTAAAATGCACACATAAAAAAATTAAAATACAAATTAAACTAATCAAATAACTAAATATATTTGTTAAAGTTACATCTATTAAATGCCATAATTGCAAATTTCACAAAAAGACATATTTTAAAAAATAGTCTAAATGATGCAATTATATGATATAGCCACGAATATTATAAATGTACTAATTTTCACAAACAGTCATAGTTTTGATAAATAGCCTAAATAATAAAAAATTACGTAATATAGCCATATTTAGGTATGTAATATATAGGCATGGGATAACGCACGTAAATGCAGGCTTTCTAATTCACATTTTGCACTAAAAGTCAAATTGCACCTTTAAGTTAAATTATAGCCATTTTTTGAAAAAGGAGGGACAAAATTGGGTGTCAACAAATATCCTTTCAGACATGGTTTACTGGATAACTGGTTGTTTATCACTTGTTTTTAAACGCATAACTAGCTCAATAGTGATGATAAAAGTGGTTCCCATGTACCCTTTTCACTAGAAAACTTCACCCGGTGCCCCCAACTTCGACTAGTTTTGAGGGTTTGTCCCAGCTGGTTTTAAGTAAATGATTCCAGCTTGACAAATGTTGTCATGCCAAGTTGAGGGTAAGTATTTCCAATTTGCCGAGATATCAGGCCAATTTAGTAAGAATAGGGCGAAAGGTTCGAGAGGCAATACAGTTGGGAGAAAGTGGATGAAGGGTTTGAGTGTAAGTGTTACTTATTCGCCAAGATTCTAAGGTAATTTAGTTGAAGACGAGAGACCTTCGAGGGCAAGTGTTGCCCTGCAAAAATGGTAAGAGTTTCTTATTTACTAAGATTTCAAAACAATTTAATTTGACACTGATGGAAATGGTTGATGGCACTTCCACGCTCATACAAGTGACAGACTTCTAATTTTATGGTCATGGGAGTTCCCCTCCCACTAAAAGAAGTATTAAGAACAAAAAGGAAGACTCTAAAAAGTATTGCTTCGAAAACGGCCTTGTGTATTTAAGAGCCTTAAAGTTGCTGTCCAACCCAAAGCACGCATCAAATCTTTTGATAGAAAGGCACCCATAGTTTAATATATTAGTTTTTTTTTTTTTTCAAAATGTTCTATACAAATTAATATACATAGCTCGACTCGGTGTCAATGGGTGCTCAAGCACACTAAATTTATACGCGGTTCCGCCCTTGACCGTACATACTACCCATGCCTTCAGTCTAACTAACCCTTCCCCTTGAGCCACTCCACCATCTACTCCTACCCCAACTAAATAGTACCTATTCCTCTTAACAAATATGAGTATATGACAATTAGCTTTGTGTCGGGGTTGATGGAATGGATGGGGTTGGAGGAGTAGGTGGAGTGGTGATGGGGCTGGGTGGGGTAAAGTGAAGTTAAGGTCAGGACTATAAAAAATTACTCTAATTCGATGGTTACTAAATTATTCTTGTTCTGTTGGGACCGAAATAATATGGTGTCACGCGAAAGCTAACAGATCAAACCTTTATAATAATAAATCAAACATAAAAAGACATATATCAAAAGACGTTTATTTAAAGCGGTTTGACCAATTGGCCTACATACTAGAGAGAGAAGTCTCCCCTAAACAAAATTCTCCTAAGACTATATTGTGAAATTTTGGTGTGTTTGTTGTGAAAATAAGATCCTTTATTTATAGGAGTATAATATCTTCTCTTCCAAGAAAAGGATAGACATTGTAGGAGATTCATTTCTCTTAGGAGTCTTTTTCTTATTTCAAGAAAAAGAATCCTAACAGGTTTAAAATTTAGGCCAAAATTCCTAACATTCCCTTGACTACCAAACATTTAAAATATGTTAGAAAAGTATTTATTTTTCCTTCATAACAAACACACTCTTTCCTATCTTTACCTTTTCGGTTTTCCTAATGAATTGAGCGCGCTCTGTCTCTCTCTATTTTGCATTTCTTTCGCTAATCTTTTCCATTTCCCTTTCGGTGCTACAATATAAATTTTCACGCTCTTGTTCCCCGAAGAAAACCTTTACCAAATTCACGATATTAGCACCTAATAGCAAAGTTATATTCTTCGACTATACAAGTAAAATGGAGGAACCCCTTGATAAATGGTCGTGCTGTTGTTCCTCATAAATTTGTCATGCTCTTTCACTTTTAACTATGTACTCACTCTATAAATTTAATAGCTTAGAAAAGGAAATGCTTCAGAAACAAATAGCAAGGAGGACAAAATTTTTACATATGTTAATTAGAAGTTCCAGTTATCAGTTCTACCAAGGTCCTGAACCTCCAGCGCTATCATTTTGCACATAAGTATGAGCCTCAGTTGTCCAGAACTGTGTCTCCTCTTGGATAGCCCATAATTTGGTGTTATCGTCTGAGTCGGAGCCATCCTCAAAATCAATATCTCTATCATCATCTGTACCATTCTCTGATATAAATCCTTCATATTCAAACAATTTATCTAAACCATCACAGTGTTCAAAGTAGTCGGTGTCTTCAACTTCATCATCATTGGAATGATACAAACCAGTACCGTTTACCATATCGCCTTCAGCAAAAACTTTCCTCCTTTCTCTTGACATTCTCTTTCCCTCCCTAACAAGTTTCATCAGCTCAGCTTTTATGACCAGCATTTCATCCTTCTCCAGAAGTTTGCCTTTATCGCTATAGCCTTCTACTAGAAAAACAGAGTCTCTCTGCCCCTTCACACTCACATAGAACAACTCAGGGTGCCTTATTAGCATTGCCCTCAATTTGTTTGGCAAGCCAAATTCTTTTCTAAAATGTGTCAAGTGATCAACCAAAGTCCTCTTCTCCACCATCATTCCTAAAACTTCCCTCACCACTGCACAAGCCCTCTTCTCAGCGTTAATCGACTCTTTATAGAAATGTTTCACATTCGTTTTATAAGGACAGACGTCCGGTAATTCTTTAAACTTTATAAGGTACGCCTCATGACGTGTCTTCAAGTTAAGTCCCCTTCGGAGTTTCAGATGCTTGAACTTTAACGGCCTATCTACAATCAACCCAAGTGAAACGTGATCGACTTCATGAAATGGTAAAGCATTCGCTAGAGATGGATCACAAGAAACAAGCTCAAGAGCACGCCCATAAGAAGTATCCATAACACGAAACTTATCAGGGTACTCGTTGCAAAGGCGAGAACGGAAATTAACAGGAAAACCGAGATCAGGGGCAATGTGAACAAGTTTGGACAACAACAGCCTATTGTGTGTTGTGAGCATTAGAAGCTTCTGTAACTTATCAGCAAATATACCCGACATAGCAGATTTCAGTTCCAATTCTTTACGAGCCAGGGCAGCAGCAGCCGGAGTGAGACGAACACACAGCTGAAAAAGCGGTTTCGTTGCATTGAACGGAGTAGGAGGTGTTGGTATAGTGAAGAATTCAAAGATTGTTGGATAACGATGAATCATAGAAAGAATAGAGCGAGGTTTTGAAAGGGTTAAATAGCCGCGACACTTGGAAAGAACATTGATAGGCATGAAATGCTTTGGTTTCGAAAGTAGGAGTGTTTAAAGCTTCTGCAAGAACCGAATATTGTTGTTCTTGACAACATGTTTGTCAAACTTTTTAGCTCGGACTAGTTTATGAGGTCCCGGATTAGAGCATGTAATAACAGAAATTGTATTATTGTTGGGAAATTTGGTGGAGTTAGACAAGTTCTGGAGCGAATGGTCTCTGCGTAAGAAATCTGAGTGGAGAGGAAAAACGCATTTGTTGCTTTGGAATTGGAGTTTTACTGGTAATGTGAGCATCACTTGTTCCATCTATGTTTGGGCGAATGAGCAAACAATTGGTGTGCACTCTCTCAAAACTCTACCTTTTGTACAGTCACAATTTCAGATATGTCCCCAAATAATGGAGTGAGAGATTCCCTGATTGGCCTTACTAGAAAATAAGGGGAAGCTTGGAATTTGGCTATAAAAGATTTTGGAAATTAGTTCGCTTGTCTTAGAGGACTTTGCTAATATTTTTTGTAATTTTCTAGCAATTAAGAATAGATTGAATATTTTGTGGAAATAAAACTACAATTAAGTTGAGTATCTCAATATATAGTTAAATATTTCTTAGAACACACAAGCCAGAGATCAATAAAAGCTATAAGAATAGATGAAATGACAATTGAAATTAGATGAGGTGGGCTGAGGGGTGATCTTTGGCTGGAGAAGGACAAAAATTTGATGAAAGAGAAGGGCGAAGAAAATGATGGAGGAAGAAGGGTAGGAGTACTTTCTAGCTTGTACTCCCTCCATCCCAAATTAGTTGACGCTTTAACAAGATTCGTTTGTCCCAAATTAGTTGACGCTTTAGGATTTCAAGACATTTTTTGCTCATTATTTCTAAGTATACCCTTTAATTATTAAAGGTATTCTCAAAAAAAATTTAATAGTCATACATTAAATAAGAGTAACATAGTAAAATGTATACTCTATTTATTGATTTTCTTAACAGGCATGCAAAAGATGAAAATGACAACTAAAATGGAACGGAAGGAGTATATTTATTAAAAAAATAAATAAATACTGAACTGACATATCCTATTTCTCTAAATGTTGCAACTTAATTTACCAGAAATGTGGATTATTGAATTTTTCCCGGTTAAATATGTGATAAAAATTCTAAGTGTTAAAAATTTAATCACAAATTATAAGGCCAAATTCTATGATCCATATATCATTGAAAGCTGTCAACTTGCTCTACAAAATCCCCAAGGTTCCACACAAATATGAGGCTTATAGACATAAAAGTAATTCAATTAAGGGGAATTTACACTCTATACTCATACATTTGATGGTAATTACCCAACCTACCCATGTCATATTTCTCTACCCATAGATCTGATAATAATTACATCCTCTACCTATTTTCCCATTTTTCTCCAAAATCACCATTTCTGTTTCTCTCACATGTACCTATTTCCCCATTTCCACCAAAATCACCTTCTCCGCCCTTTTTCTTTCTCCGGCTATACTCCGCCGGCTGTCTATAATATTCGTCAACTAATATTTCAGCTAACTCAAAACCCACACCATTGAGTTTTGTCCATTTATTCTTATAACTGAGTTTCCCTACAATTGCCAATAATTAGATGGAAACAACAAGCGCAAGTGGGTATCAAAATCATCATCAAAATTCCTCTTTTGGTTCTTTTCGAAGAGATGTTTCTTACAGGTTTACTCTTACTTTTCTAATTCTTGTTCTTTTGTTTCCCAATATTTCATTAAAGTGAAACTTATTAGTAGAGATCTTTTTTAGTTGTTCCATTTTAATTTTTTATGTATAGATTCTTACTTTAATATCCAATAGAAAAAATTTATTGTGATTGTGAATTTATCGTGTTAATACTTGATGTCGACCCCAACTTATTCAAGATTGAGGTGTAGTCGTTGTTGTTGTTGTTATTGTTAGTATGTGCTTTTTTACTTGTTTTTGTGTAGTAAGAATTAATGTCTACTCGATTGTTACTTTCATCTTTCTTCAACTAGAAATTATTTTATGTTAATTAAGTGATTGAAGTTAAATTACAAAAAAAAAAGGAAAGTCTGATACACAGTGCATCGCGCATTCACGCAGGGTCCAAAGAAGGGTCTCACTGAGGTAAGTTGTAAGCATCAATGATTGTTTTCATGGTTGAACCTGATAAGTGTACTTGCACTTTAAACTATCTCCTTTCTGACAATTGTTACTTTTGGGGACACTACTGGTGCGGGTATTGCTGGTGCGAATTAGGTTAAAAATGATGTGGTTATAAATATCCTGGGTGCAACTGTTGGTATGAATGAGGTGGGTCGACCTGCACATACGAGTGATGCTTATATACCTCATTGGGTGCACCTGTTGTTATAGAGCTGGATAAGATTATGGAGCCTAAGGTATTTTTGTTGTTTGCTTGTGATATGTAAATGCATATCTGTGGTATTGTGATCTTTGTCTTTTGTTGCTTTGTCATATGCAATGTATACCCCTGTTGTGTACTGTTGTGCGTAGTATTTGTAGGTGCTCTGTCATGGGGTATATTGTATATAATAAAGTAAAATAGAAGAAAAAATAAGTCACTGAACAAGTTGCATATCGTTGAGCGTATGTTTTCTTCTGTATACCTTTCAGGTATTCAGTATACCCTGATGGTGTACTGCTTTAATTTTAAGATATATAGGAAAACGAATTAACCAGTAAATGTACAAGGTATATTGTACAATAGTATACTGCTATAGTATATAGTTTACTACAGCTGTATATTTTTGAGTTGAAAATTAAAGAAGAATTACTTGCAGCAACGGTATGCTGCAACTGTATACTTCAATTGTATACTACAATAGTATACTGCTACATATAGTATATAATTTACTACTTTTATACTTCGGCGGTATACTGTCCTAAAAGATTGGACCCATAAATTGTGAAGTTAAAATTCAGAAGGTTACACGTAAAATACGCACGAAGGTGCACTCACGTGCTCATCCGAAGGAGGTGTGCGTGTAAATTTCTCATGATTTATGTGTTAAAGCAGTCTATTAATTTAGACCTTTGCAGGCAAGAGTGATAAGACCCAAATCGAGCAACTATGTAAAAACATCATCCAAGGCCAAGGAAGAGCTTATGCATTGGAACGCCATGGAACGAGGAGCATTCGGGATCGATTTCGGAGCGTTTCAAGGCTGCCTAAGAAGGGGCGGACCGCCTACTCAACTAGGCCGGCCGCCTAGTTTTGATCAGCTCTCTGGATTGTGCTTCAGGCGGACCGCCTCTGCAAGCTCTTCAGAACAGGCGGACCGCCTACTCCAAAGGGGCTGGCCGCCTGCTTCAACTAGGCTGAGCGCCTACTCCCTGGAAGGCTGGGCGCCTACTCTAAGTAGGCCGGGCGCCTAGTGCTGAACAAGTTGCGGGAATTGCTAGTTTTTAGCCTATGTAATTTCTATTATGCTCCTATGTGGCTTATGACTTTAGAACTTACTTAAGGGTACTTTAGGCCTTTCCTTATGTCTTGAATGAGGCCTATAAATACTCCATAGTTTAGTATTTTTCCTTAGTTAGCTATTATGATGAATGATTGATTGTCAATGACAATGTTCAAGAGTGGATTCTCCTTGAATGAAAACCCTTTGAGACGGTTTGAGTTTACTAGTGGATTCTAGTTGAATCCCAAACCACCCCCGATCATTCTATTTGCGAGTCCCAAGTGTGACTCGAGGGTAGTTGCATAGTGTACGTCCTCCTTGACAGCGATACAAGGGTATTATGAAACGAGTTCTCCATAGTTACTTCGTAGGGAGTTCGAGTAGTGTCTCGCTCTTTATCTTTATTTCCGCGTTTCGTTTTTGATTCTTATCATCTTGGTATCAGAGCAAGGCTCGGGTTTTGTTTCTACAAACCCCAGACCCTTGATTCTTCGTGCCTAGGTTGGTTTCTATCTTAGGTTCCTTTTGTTGTTGAAGAAAAAGAAGAAAACACAAAAAAATAGAGAAAAGTTGAAAAACACAAAAAAAATTTGATCATAGAATCTTGGTTTGTTGGACCCATTGCGTGATTGTTATTGAGGTTTATTCCTTGTTGGAAACCCGTTCTTTTGGTACCCTAAGCAACGAATTTGAAGTAGAAACACAAGGATTGAAAATTTGAAACCCTTGAAGAATTTGAAAATTTTAAAACCCTAGCTATGAACATGATGAACATGGTGGAATGTTGAATTTTGATTGGGGTTTGATAAAATTGATTGGGGTTTGATCTCTGTGCTTGAAACAACGTTTGGGTACCTTCGGATTGATAAAACAACGTGTGGATTGATGAATTTTTGGGTGCAAAACCAAGAAAATCGTGTTTGAAACTGTGCTGAAACTTGCAGTAGGCGGAGCGCCTAGTAAAACGGGCAGACCGCCTGATTTTTACTTGCTCTCTGGACTTTACAGAGGCGGACCGCCTACTCAGAGTAGGCTGACCGCCTACTCCCCACTGCAGGCACCAGGCGGACCACCTAGTCCAAACAGGTGGGGCGCCTACTTTTCTGAAAGTTGGGAATCGGGTAGTTTCTTCTAGGTTCGCTTGTTTTGTTGTTTGCATTGCTTCTAATTAGTATTATTAGAGTATAATCCTACTCGATTAGTACTAATTACTTCGAGCTACTAGGATCATCGTGCCTTAGAAAGGAGACTAGAACTCAAAGAAGACCAGTAGTGTCTCGCTCCTATCTTTACTTTCCGCGTATTGATTTTGATTCTTATCATCTTGGACTAGGCGGACCGCCTAGTTGACTACACACCCTCAGGACCTCTGGCCGCCTACTGAAGGGGCGGACCGCCCATTTTCCAGGCTGAGCGCCTACTCTGGGCGCCTACTATTCAGGCGGAGCGCCTAGTGTGCTGAAGGCCTATCCGGGTTTCCTACTTATTTTGAGTGTAATTCCAACTATAGCCCTAAGTGACATGTATTGTTTGACTAGACTTAGGGGCTATTTAGACATTTTATTTAGAAGTGTGGTGAACCTATAAATACCACACTTAGTCATTTATTTCAATTAGCTTGTTTAGATTTGAAGAATAGACTTAGAGTAAGAGAGGCAAGGCCTTCTTCTTTGTAGAAGCTCGAAGCTTCGGATTATCTCTTGCTTGGGACCTATGGAGATTCGTCACTAGTACGGATTCTTGTATGGTTCGAGTTTCCCTTCCTCTCCCGGATATTCAATTCATGGTTTGAATCATTTATCCGTTCTTTTCTTCTATTTCTGTTCTTTCCCGTCCCTTACTTTCTTGTTATCGTGAGATTGTTGCTTCCGCATTCTTGTTACTTGCTTCCGCGTATTTGGTTCTTATCAGTTTGGTATCAGAGCAAGGCTCGGGTTTCGTTCTTACGAATCCACGATCCTTGTTCATCTTATCTTTACTTTATTGTTATTGTGTTTATGTTCTTGAGAAAAGAAGAAATCACAAAAAAAAAAAAAAAAAAAAAAAAAAAAAAAAAAATTGGAAAATTGAAAATTACAAAAAAAATATTCATGTTGTGGATTGGATTCGATTGCCCATTGAGTGTTTGATATCGGGGATCGATCTATGATGTTTACCCGTTGATTTGGTACCCTCGTTTTTTGATTTGGTTGAAAATCACAAGTTAGAAAAATCAAATCCCCAAAATTGAAAAACTCTTGAATTTGATTGAAATTTCTTAATTTGGATTCGTTATGGATTGGGTGTTGTTATAAATCATTGGGGATTGATTGGAGTAGTTGAAAACACCATTGGGTACCTTCGGATTGGAAAAAAACACCTTGGAACATCGAAATTTGGGTGCAAAAGGGCCAAAAACCCATTTTCGGACCGTGCTGAGAAGCCCAGTAGGCGGACTCGCCTACTCCTAAGAGGTGGACCGCCTCTTTTTATGTTGCTCTCTGTATTTTGAGTAGGCGGGGCGCCCACTTTACAGAGGCGGACCGCCCACTCCTGGAGGGCCTCCGTTTGGCTTCGTTTCGAGAAGTGTCTCGCTCTCCTATCTTTTGTTTATCGTATTTGATTCTTATCTCATTTAAAGTGCCTATCGTCCCAATCGAGTCCCATTAACTCCACTCACCCCGGAGTGCATTTGGACTTGATAAGTTGAGTGATTGAGTCGTGGTTCATTGGTCAACTACTTGAAGCTTTTAGACTCAAACTTGTGTGAAATATCCATCCCCACTAAACACGAGCGAGCCGAGTGAAACATTTGTGAGGGAGTGGGAGAGGTA
This sequence comes from Petunia x hybrida, assembly GCA_037355625.1. NCBI lineage: Eukaryota > Viridiplantae > Streptophyta > Magnoliopsida > Solanales > Solanaceae > Petunia > Petunia x hybrida. The sequence continues at coordinate 1,502,045 of JBBBVM010000803.1, forward strand.
TTTTACTAACGTTTGTTGCTTTTTGTAGGTACCATGGCGAATGATGGAGATGATCCCATGAAGCACTTTATGGCCACCATTATGGCTAAATTGGAGGATATCTCATTGAGACTTGAAACCGTCGAGAGGAATGAAGTTGAGACCGGAGAGAGGAGGACCCCGAGTGTCCAAATTGAATCCGGAGAGGGCACGAGTCATAGCACTCCTATGACTCCCGGACACTTTGTTGAGCTAAACAAGAGGTATGAACAAAGCAAAGTTGAAGCTCTACGAGAGCGTGGGTTGGGCAATCCCCAACAAGAGAGCAATCCTCTCAACTTGGGCAATCCCCAAGGTAATGCTCCACTTCGAAGACCCATTAGGTTTGTCCCACCTCTTGAGCAAGTTGTTGAGGCTCAAGAAGAGGAGGAAGCCGAGTATGGTGATGAGGCCTATGGGTATGATGCTCCTTATCAACCTAGGAGGCCAATGAATTGGGGTCGAAATGTGGATAGGGGTAGAGGCCGAGGTCGAGGGCCACCCATGGGATATGGAGGGAGGAATGCTAGGAGGGATTATGTTGCTTATGATGATCATTATGGAGGCTAACCGGAGCCTAACCGTGGGTTACGTGACAACAACAACAACCTCAATAGTGTCAAGCTCAATCTTCCATCCTTCAAAGGAACTTGTGATCCGGAGGCATACATGGAATGGGTACTACAAATGGAGAGGGTATTTGACACCAATGAGATGACCGAAGAGAGAAAGGGTACCTATGCTATTTCTACCTTTGAGGCCTATGCTTCTACTTGGTGGGAGTCTATGAAGAGGTCTAGGAGAAGGATGAATTTGCATTTGAATGTGACTTGGGATGAGTTGAAAGGCCTTATGAACACCAAGTACATAACTCCAAGGTATCGGCAAGAGCAACTCAAGAAGCTCTATGATCTAAAACAAGGTGTCAAATCGGTGCATGAGTACCATGATGAGTTTGAAAAGATCCGGATGGCATTGGATATGAATACCGAAGGTGAAGAAGAAGCCATGATCCGATTCAAGAATGGCTTGAGCTACGGTATAGCTTCTCAATTGAGGTTGCATCATTATCTCACACTTCAAGATATGTTTGAAGCCGCAATTGATGCCGAGACTTGGCTCAAAGGAGAGAAGTTGATGTAGGGAAATCCTACGAAAGCGAGTAAAGATAAAAGTGAGACGAGACTTACACTAAAGTCGAGTAGCAACGGAGAACTCGTTCCGTTACACCCCGAGCGATTGGAAAGAATCACCTAGCACTATGCAACTATCCTCAAGAATCACGTGGTCCTTGCAAATAGAATGGTCGGGGAGGTTTGAGGTTCAACTTGGAATCGTCCAATTGAAATTCAAGCCAAGAATCAAAGGTTTCAATAGAGAGTATTTCTCTTGTGTTTTGCATTCAAGATTGGTTAAATGAGTTCAAGACCTAATGAAGGCTTTTATAGCCTTCTACAACATGTAATGAAGTGTCTAAAATACCCCTAAGTGGGTTTATACAATAGAAGCCACTTAGGGCCAAAGTTGGAATTATACACACAAAATAGGCAAAATCCGGATGGGGTCACAACAGGGGTAGGCGGTCCGCCCACCCCTAGTAGGCGCCCCGCCTTGGCTCAACTTCCTGAGGCCACCAGTCAAGGAGGCGGTCCGCCTCTGTGAGGTAGGCGGTCCGCCCCTCCCAAAGTCCAGAGAGTGTGCAAAGTTTAGGCGGTCCGCCTCTTCAGGTAGGCGGTCCGCCTCTTCCTGAAGCTTCTTGGGGTGTCTCCTTTTGTGTCTCTTGAGCCTCTCCAAGTGTCCTAGATGGATCCCCTTCCATGGTGCTCCAATGCATGATCTTCAAGGTTGTTCCGGAGCTTCCATCTTCCTCGTTCAAGCCTCTCTATACCAAGTGAAGGTGAGCATCATGGATAGCTTTGGCTTGGCTTCTCGTGAAGGGTCTCGAGCTAGATTGCCCGGCATCATCCTCCCCTTCTTGAGAAGATTTCGTCCTCGAAATTAAGGCGTCATCCTCCACGGCATCACCTACATCACAAGGAGCCAAGTCACTAACATTGAAAGTATTTGACACATTGTACTCACCCGGTAGATCAATCACATAGGCATTGTTGTTGATCTTGGATATCACTTGGAACGGGCCATCTCCTCGGGGTGCCAACTTCCCTTTTCTAATGCTTGGGAATCTTTCTTTTCGGAAGTGCACCCACACCCAATCTCCTTTCTTGAATTCCACTTTCTTCCTCCCCTTGTTCTTCTTGGCGGCCAACTTTTCATAAGCTTCCTCCAAGTTCTTCTTTGCTTTGGCATGGAGGTCCATTAAGGCCTTAGCTCGGCTTGTACCTGCAACATTAACAACCATTTCCCTTGGCAAAGGGGTGAGATCAAGTGGAATCAAAGGATTAAAACCATAAACGCACTCAAATGGAGTCATGCCAATCATTCTATGCAAAGTGCGGTTATATGCAAACTCCATGAGTGGTAACTTCTCCACCCATGTCCCGGCCTTACCTCGGGTCATAGCTCTAAGAAGAGACCCCAAGGTTCGGTTCACCACCTCGGTTTGGCCGTCCGTTTGAGGGTGGTGGGACGTAGAGAACAACAATTTGGTGCCAAGGGCACCCCACAAACATCTCCAAAAATGGCTTAGGAACTTAGTGTCCCTATCACTTACAATGGTTTGAGGCACGCCATGCAATTTTAACACATTATCAATGAACAAGGAAGCTACATGGTGTGCATCACTACTCTTCTTACAAGGAATGAAGTGAGCCATTTTGGAAAACCGATCCACGACAACATAAATGCTATCATGGCCCCCTCTAGACCGCGGCAAACCCATAACAAAATCCATCGAAATGTCCATCCACGGGCTAGTAGGAATAGGCAAAGGAGTATATAAGCCATGGGGATTCGACTTAGACTTGGCGTGCTTGCAATCTAAACAAGCATTGCATAGCCGCTCAACATGCATTCCCATCTTAGGCCAATGGAATTGCTCCATAAGAATGGCCAAAGTCTTATCCCTCCCAAAGTGACCCATCAAGCCTCCACAATGTGCTTCACGCACTAGCAATTCTCGCCAAGAGGACTCGGGGACACACACTCTCCCTTTCTTGAAAATGTAGCCATCCACCCATTGGTATTTCTCCACCCTTTCCCCACTCACTAGAGCATCATGAATGCTCTTGAACTTTGGGTCATGTTCATATAAGGATTTTATACTCTCAAAACCCATAAGTCTAGAAGCAAGAGTGGTAGCAAGGGCGAACTTTCTAGAAAGCGCATCGGCTACAACATTGTCCTTACCCCGTTTGTAATGAATTACATAAGGGAAGGACTCAATAAACTCCACCCATTTGGCATGTCTTTTGTTTAACTTCTCTTGACCTCTTAGATGCTTGAGTGACTCATGGTCACTCTTGATCACGAATTCCCGAGGCCATAGATAGTGTTGCCAATGGGCCAAAGCTCTCACTAGGGCATACAACTCCTTGTCATACGTGGAGTAATTCAAGGTTGCGCCCTTCAACTTCTCACTAAAGTAGGCAACGGGTTTCCCTTCTTGCATGAGAACACCCCCAATACCCACCCCCGAGGCATCACATTCTACCTCAAAAGCCTTCCCGAAGTCGGGCAATTGCAACAAGGGGGCGGTACTTAACCTACTTTTCAATTCTTGGAAAGCCTTCTCTTGCGGCTCTCCCCAAACAAAGGACTTGTCCTTTTTCACCAACTCGGTGAGTGGTGCGACAATGGTGCTAAAGTCTCTAACAAAGCGCCGATAGAAACTAGCAAGGCCATGAAAACTCCGCACATGAGAAACGGTGGTGGGAGTAGGCCAATCTCTAATGGCTTCAACTTTGGACTCATCAACTTCTACACCATTGACACTAACAACAAAGCCCAAAAAGACAACCTTTTCAACACAAAAGGCGCACTTCTTAAAGTTGGCATAGAGCTTTTCGGCTCGTAGCACTTCAAGCACTTGACTCAAGTGGCCCACATGGTCGCGTATTGACTTGCTATAAATCAATATGTCATCAAAGTAGACGACCACGAATTTGTTGATGAAGGGCTTAAGCACGTGGTTCATTAATCTCATGAAAGTGCTAGGTGCGTTGGAGAGGCCGAAGGGCATCACCAACCATTCATATAGACCAAACTTGGTCTTGAATGCGGTTTTCCATTCATCTCCGGGTTTCATTCGGATTTGATGGTAACCGGACCTAAGATCTATTTTTGAAAAGATGCTAGAACCACTAAGCTCATCTAACATATCATCCAAACGAGGTATGGGATGTCGATACTTTACCGTGATCTTGTTGACCGCTCGACAATCCACACACATCCTCCAAGTGCCATCCTTCTTCGGAACAAGGATCACGGGCACGGCACAAGGGCTCAAGCTCTCCCTCACCAAGCCCTTGGTGAGCAACTCATCAATTTGCTTTTGTAGCTCCCTTGTGTCCTCGGGATTGCTCCTATATGCCGGCTTGTTGGGAATTTGAGATCCGGGGACAAAGTCAATTTGATGTTCAATACCCCTCAAAGGAGGTAATCCATCCGGCATCTCATCCGGGAACATGTCCTCATAGACCTTCAAAACATTTTCAATGGCACTAGGCAAAGGGTTAGGGTTAGATAAATAATCACTTTCGGAATTTAAAACCATACCTTTGTGCACTAGGCATATGAGCATTTTGGTGCCATCATTACCTTTCAAGATCTCACCCGGTTGCATCATGGCACACATGCGACCGGTGGAAGACGGTGTAGTCTCGGCCAAAGGTTTGGCCACAACCGGAGACTTGGCCTTAGCCGCTTCCCTCAACTCTTTCATGCGCCGATAGTCTTCACTTACTTGCTTTGGGGACAAGGGTGTGAGCACAAACTTCTTCCCCTCATGTCTAACCGTGTAAGTGTTGGCCCGGCCATCATGAACCCCTTGTTTGTCGTATTGCCACGGTCTACCAAATAAAAGGTGGCATGCTTGCATTGGCACCACGTCAAACATGTGTTCATCTTGATAGTTCCCGATCTTGAACCTAATCAAGACTTGCTTCAAGACCCTCAATTCCCCACACTCACTCAACCATTGCAAACGGTAGGGATTAGGGTGCTTTTGGGTAGTCAATTTCAATTGTGAGACCAAGGATTGGCTCACCACATTAGCACAACTACCCGAGTCTATGATCATGGAACACACTTGCCCTTTCACTCTACATCGAGCATGGAACAAGTTTTCCCTTTGTTCATCTTCCCTCTCTTCACTCACCATGGTTCCCAAAATGCGGCGAACCACTAGGAACATATTAGGATCATCCCCCTCCGTCACTCTCTCTTCACCCTCACCCTCAACTTCCTCACTCTCCTCCTCAATCTCTCCCTCGGACTCACTTTCCCCCTCATAGACCAACCCATCATCCATCACAATCATTGTTTTCCGGGTAGGGCACTCTTTGGCAAAGTGGCTGTAACCCTTACATTTATGGCATTGGAAAGAAGAAGAAGAAGGAGTATTTAAAGTAGTTTTAGAATTACCTCCAACCTCTTTGTGGTCGCTTCTCGGGGTAGCCTTCTCAAAAGGCTTCTTCACATCTCGACTCCCACTTGCACCACTTGTGTATGGGGTCTTCCATTCTTTGGGGCGAGTTGTTGGAGTGGTAGTGGTGGTACTCCTATAGCGAGGAGCCTTCTCTTCTTTGAACCACTTCTCGGCCTCAACCGCGGCATCACACACATCTTGTAGAGAGTGGAAGGTGTGTAGCCTCAATTGGGAAGCAATCTCCCTACTCAAGCCACTTTTGAAACGGATGATAGCTTGTTCCTCATCCTCCGTCTCCATATCAAGAGCCATCCGGTTCTTCTCAAAATCATTGAAATATTCATCAACGGATTTGGAGCCTTGCTTCAATTCATAGAGCCGTTTGAGTTGCTCTTGTCGGTACTTGGGAGTCACATACTTGTTGCTCATTATTTCTTTCAACTCTTCCCAAGTGATGTTCATCCGCAACCCAAGTCGTCTCCTTGAACGCTTCATGGACTCCCACCATGTAGAGGCATAAGATTCAAAGGAAGCAATGGCATATGTAGCCTTCTTCTCCTCGGACATGTCATTCGTGTCAAAGACCCGCTCCAATTGAACCTTCCATTCTAAGAAAGCCTCCGGATCACTAGTCCCCTTGAAAGGCGGGATAGTGATCTTTACACTATTGAGGTTAGTGTCACGACCCCCACGATGTGGTCCCGGTTGACCCCCGTAGTAGTCTTCAACCTCATCATACTCCCTTCTCAAGTCCCTTCCCATGAAAGCCCTTGGAGGTCCTCGACCTCGCCCACGACCTCCATCCATCCCTCGGCCTCCGTTCATCGCTCTCCTAGGTGGATAATGAGCATCAAAATCATCATCTAAACCGAGGCCCTCCCCTTCTTGAGCTTCATCAACTTGCTCAAGAGGAATCACATTTCTTCGGGGCCTTAAGAGTGGGACATCTCCTTGGGGATTGCCCAAGGGTTGGGGAGTGCCCAACGATCTTTCTCTAGCAAGAGACTCGTCCCTCAACCGTTGTCGACGAACTAACTCCGCATATTGATCCGGCTTCATGATTGAATCATCACTTGTGCCTTCATTGGCATCCTTTTGGACACTCGGGGTCCTTTCCTTTTCAAAGACCTCCATTCTAAGGTTCAAGGTTTTCACCTCGGCCAATAGACTATCCAAGACGTCAACGGGAACCTCAATGGTTGATTTGGCCTTTTCATCCGCCATGGTACCTACAACAATCAAAAACAAGTAAAGAGATTAGAGTAAAAGTCCTCACTCGCTCCCTTACCTTTGATTGTCCCTCGGGTTCACTCTTGTTTTTGGGGTAGGTTCACTCAAGCTCGAATTCAAAAGTCTTCCTCGGAGTTGAACAACTACCTCAACAACCAAACAATCCGACAAGTTCCAAATGCTCTTCGGGAAGAGTGGAGTTAATGGGACTCTATAGGCGTTCGGCTTTTAAGTGAGCACTTGAGCCAAAGAAATTCTACAAGTCTTATTTGAAGTTATCAAACACCAACACGCACGAATATCCTAAGCGCTCAATGAATTAGTACTAGTTGAGTAGGAGAATTACTCGCAAAGTACTAACCGGAAGTAATGGAAGCAAACAAATCACGAAAGCCTACGAAACAAACTACCCGGACACCCTTCAGGGAGTGGGCGCCCCGCCTCTGTAAGGTGGGCGGTCCGCCTACTCCAAGATCCAGAGAGTGGCAGAAATTTGGGCGGTCCGCCTAAGATAAGGGGCGGTCCGCCTAGGCCTTTTCTCCTGCACAGTTTCAAGTCCGTTTCTTGGTTTTTGGCACTCGATTTTCCAATGTTTTCAAGGAGTTTTTGATATGTAATGGTACCCAAAGTTGTTTTGGACTATAACAAGCAAACCCCAATGGTCTAATCCAACAAACAACCAACAAACAACTTGATTCAAAGATTTGGAGCAAATTCTTCAAAAACTTCAAGAACACCAAGATTTCAAAAATTCGATTTTCACTCCGCTACTCCAAATGATGTTATAGTGGTATCAAAATGACGGGGTAACTATAAGGAATAATCCCCGATACCAAACAACCACAAAATCATAACATCAAACAAGTTTTGGCAAATTTTGCAAAATACCCAACCTAGGGTTCAAATTTTCCAATTTTGATTTTCAACTCCAAAACGCGTTTTGTTGGTACCCAATTGTCGGGTTCATGTAAACTAACAATCCCCGATAATCAAAACCAACAAAATCGTAACAACCAATGATTTCTAGCAAATTTTGGGGTTTTCTAGTTTTTGACTTTTTTTCTTCTTTTTCAATGAAACAAGAATAAGAACACGAAAATAAACACGGAACATAAAAGACAAGCACGAAGAGTAGGACGAGGGCTCGTAAGAACGCAACCCTAGCCTTGCTCTGATACCAACTGATGTAGGGAAATCCTACGAAAGCGAGTAAAGATAAAAGTGAGACGAGACTTACACTAAAGTCGAGTAGCAACGGAGAACTCGTTCCGTTACACCCCGAGCGATTGGAAAGAATCACCTAGCACTATGCAACTATCCTCAAGAATCACGTGGTCCTTGCAAATAGAATGGTCGGGGAGGTTTGAGGTTCAACTTGGAATCGTCCAATTGAAATTCAAGCCAAGAATCAAAGGTTTCAATAGAGAGTATTTCTCTTGTGTTTTGCATTCAAGATTGGTTAAATGAGTTCAAGACCTAATGAAGGCTTTTATAGCCTTCTACAACATGTAATGAAGTGTCTAAAATACCCCTAAGTGGGTTTATACAATAGAAGCCACTTAGGGCCAAAGTTGGAATTATACACACAAAATAGGCAAAATCCGGATGGGGTCACAACAGGGGTAGGCGGTCCGCCCACCCCTAGTAGGCGCCCCGCCTTGGCTCAACTTCCTGAGGCCACCAGTCAAGGAGGCGGTCCGCCTCTGTGAGGTAGGCGGTCCGCCCCTCCCAAAGTCCAGAGAGTGTGCAAAGTTTAGGCGGTCCGCCTCTTCAGGTAGGCGGTCCGCCTCTTCCTGAAGCTTCTTGGGGTGTCTCCTTTTGTGTCTCTTGAGCCTCTCCAAGTGTCCTAGATGGATCCCCTTCCATGGTGCTCCAATGCATGATCTTCAAGGTTGTTCCGGAGCTTCCATCTTCCTCGTTCAAGCCTCTCCATACCAAGTGAAGGTGAGCATCATGGATAGCTTTGGCTTGGCTTCTCGTGAAGGGTCTCGAGCTAGATTTCCCGGCATCAGAAGTTCAAAAACAACACCCCTACTACTACAAGCAATCCAAAAGAGTGGAAGACTCCAAATGCCAACTTTCCAAGTGCAAGTGCTAGCAAAGAAGTGAAGAAGCCTTATGAGAAGACTACACGACACTTGGAAGGTACTTCTAAAACTCGCTTGAGTAACCCTATTTCTACTTCTACTCAATGTTATAAGTGCAAGGGCTTTGGGCATATTGCTAAGGAATGCTCTACAAAAAGAACCATGGTTGTGGTTGGTGATTTGGTGTATGAGCAAGAAAGTGAGTCCGAAAATGAGGGAGTAGAGGGTGATGAGGAGGGAGATGTTGGGGAGATTACCATGGAGGAAGATGATGATGCCCATGCCTTCCTTGTTGTGAGGAGGCGTCTAGGAGCCATGTGTGTGGAGGATGTTGAGACCTTACAAAGAGAGAACCTTTTTCATTCCAAATGCCGAGTCATGGGTCTCCTTTGCTCTATGATCATTGACTCGGGGAGTTGTGCTAACGTTATTAGCCAAACACTAGTTGCCCAATTGAAAATACCCACCCTAAAACACCCAAATCCTTACCGGATACAATGGCTTAGTGAGTGTGGTGAGTTGAAGGTGGTTAAACAATGTTTGATCAAGTTCAAGATTGGGAACTATGTGGATGAGCACATGTTCGATGTGGTGCCTATGCAAGCATGCCACCTTCTCTTTGGTAGGCCATGGCAATTTGATCGACGTGTGGTTCATAATGGCCATGCCAACACCTATACGGTGACGCATGAGGGAAAAAAGTTCGTGCTCCAACCCCTAACTCCCAAACAAGTGAGTGATGACTACAAACGGATGAAGGAGTTGAGGGAAGAGGCTAAAGCCAAGTCACCCATTGTACTTGAACCCGAGGCAAACAATTTCATTGTTTTGCCATTGCATGATGAAAATGGGAGTCACTCCACTCTAATTGAGAGAGAAAAGATAGAGAGAAGTGAGGGAGTGACCGGTGACAATCCAAAAGAGGAAAAAGGAGAGGATTTGAGGAGTGATGTGAGTGGATTGTCACCACCAACTACACTTGACCATGAGGTAAAATTGAGAGAGATGAGAGGTGAGAAAGGAAAAATTGAGAGTGAGAGCACCCCTTGTTCTAACCCTTCTTTATCTTCTATCTCTTTTTGTGAAAGTTCTTGTGTAGGTACATTGGAAGACAAGTCATTGGAGCCTCAATGTGAGCATCATGAAGGAGGAGTTGCATTTGACACTTCAAACCTTGTTAGTGATCAAGGAAGTACTACAAATGTAAGTGTTGTTTCACCTTTTCATGAACCTACTAGCTACTTGTCTTGTGATGACTCAACACTAGTTGGTGTTTTTGATGCATCTAGTGAGTATACCACTAGTGAAGAGTCTAGTTGTCAACTTGAGTTTGCATGTGAAACACTAGTTGGGAGGAGCACTATGCCGCATCATGATGTGAGCTCATTGTTCATTGAACCCCTCCCTAGTGTAGATTTGATAGTTGACCATGATTGTGACCTTTGCTATGACACACCACCAACCTTTGACATCGGGGAAGATGAGATAGTTGATCATGCTCTTGTTGATTTGCTACTATTTGGTGGGTCAATGTGTTGTGGTAAAGATGGAATTGTCCTTGAGGAGTCCAAATTGCATGAATCGGACAAGGCTGTCTATGATGACTCCTCAAGTGAACCTAGTCTTGATAACTTGTCTAAGCTTGATCATGATAGTGAGATGCATGTTTTTACCAATCCCTTATTTGAAGGCATTCTCATTAGTGGACATGACTTGTATCGGACTAGGGTGGGTGGTCAAATGGAACCTCCATTGTGTGAAGGGTTTGACCCCTTAGGCAACCCATTGTTTGAGGATTTGGGCGAGGTAGATGGTTCTTTGAGTGACCCTACTATTGCTTGTTGGGGTTATGATGAAGAAGAATCCATCATCAATACCTTCCTTGATAGCTTGACTTTTGAGGAGGGTTGCCTAGTTGATGAAATGGGAGGGGAAAAGGAATCCCTTGGTGTGAGTAAGTATGCTCTAAAGAAGGGGAGTGGAGTGCTTGTTCCTACTTGTAGGTTGGGCTATTTGATTCACTCCACTCCACATGTTGTTCACACCTTGAGGATTGATTGGTATGTTGATTTTGAGCTTAAGGTTCAAGAGGGTTTTGATAGCTTGATCTTGCATTTTTCATGCCCCCATGACCTATTTACTCATTATTGTGTTGAGTGCATGTTGATCTTTAACCAAGTGCTTATTGTTCTTTTGGGAGACTTGATATTTGTGCTTATCATTGACGCTTGGTTATATCACAAGAGTGTGTTTTCCACACATCTTGCACTAACCTACTTTCAAAGTAGGACGTTTGCTTGTTTTTGCTTGTCGTTGCTTGTAGGTTCTAAGCTCCATGCTAAGGCGGGGAAGATCTTGGAAGAAGCCTATGTCAAAGTGACGATCAAGAAGGACAAAGGAGGAGATTCTTGGCCACCCCGAGGAGTTGTTAGAACCATGAGAGACCAAGCCTTGATTTCGAGGACGAAATCTTCTCAAGAAGGGGAGGATGATAAGACCCAAATCGAGCAACTATGTAAAAACATCATCCAAGGCCAAGGAAGAGCTTATGCATTGGAACGCCATGGAACGAGGAGCATTCGGGATCGATTTCGGAGCGTTTCAAGGCTGCCTAAGAAGGGGCGGACCGCCTACTCAACTAGGCCGGCCGCCTAGTTTTGATCAGCTCTCTGGATTGTGCTTCAGGCGGACCGCCTCTGCAAGCTCTTCAGAACAGGCGGACCGCCTACTCCAAAGGGGCTGGCCGCCTGCTTCAACTAGGCTGAGCGCCTACTCCCTGGAAGGCTGGGCGCCTACTCTAAGTAGGCCGGGCGCCTAGTGCTGAACAAGTTGCGGGAATTGCTAGTTTTTAGCCTATGTAATTTCTATTATGCTCCTATGTGGCTTATGACTTTAGAACTTACTTAAGGGTACTTTAGGCCTTTCCTTATGTCTTGAATGAGGCCTATAAATACTCCATAGTTTAGTATTTTTCCTTAGTTAGCTATTATGATGAATGATTGATTGTCAATGACAATGTTCAAGAGTGGATTCTCCTTGAATGAAAACCCTTTGAGACGGTTTGAGTTTACTAGTGGATTCTAGTTGAACCCCAAACCACCCCCGATCATTCTATTTGCGAGTCCCGAGTGTGGCTCGAGGGTAGTTGCATAGTGTAGGTCCTCCTTGACGCCGATACGAGGGTATCACGGAACAAGTTCTCCGTGGTTACTTCGTAGGGAGTTCGAGTAGTGTTTCGCTCCTATCTTTACTTTCCGCGTATTGATTTTGATTCATATCAAAGAGTTAGCTTGGTTTTAAGTTATTGACACACCAGAGTGCATTTAGAAAATTTTCTTACTTCATTTGGTTATGAAAGGTATCACTTTCGTTGTGTTTCCAGAAGTAAATAGGAGTAACTTTTAGTGTTGGCTTATCCCTGAGTTTTTGTTTTCATGTTCTTTGAATACTTGCTGTATGTAAATTCTGAAGCCCATGAAAAAAATGTGAACTTAAAAGTTCCCTTTATGTAAACATGAAATTTTCTAAAATCCATTTAATATAGAAAAAGCAACCACCTTCTCTTTTTCTCTTTGAAAACTGAACTTGATAAATTCTGCTATTGGACTAACTACTTTCCATCCAAAGGAATTGCATCACGTATTAATTAACCGATTCCTTTGTACATGTAGGCCTCAGAATATTATGAGGATTTTCTAAAGCTCACATGTACTGTAATTTGTTAATATTATTAGGCATAAAGTAGATCTGAAATAAGACAGATACTGCTTGGTTTTGTATTTTATTTAGCTGCTTTATTTCATAACATTCTAAAATGACACAATTGTTTAATCTGCTTCTGTCATAGCTTGATGTTAGCACTGAGGAGGAAAAAGATACAGACAAGAACATATCCATCATGTTACAGATCCTAAGGAAGAAGAAGAGAGTTAAGCTTGGAAATCTCTTAATGAACAGAAAATCCTCTGCGCAAAGTGTTGAGAACTTATTTTCACTATCATTTCTAGTGAAAGATGGACGGGTTGTCATAGACGTGGATGAAAATGTATCTCACTTTGTCTATGTGATACCTTTCTAAATCTTTTGTTGAAACTTATTTTATGTTTGTCCGTCTATCTTGATTCCTCTAGGCTATGTTGTTTCCTTTTTCCTTTCTAATGTTCTTTCCTTTTCAGCTCCTAGGAATGGTCCTGATGCCAATGTTGTTAAGTCTGGAGAAGTTAAGTACAACCACTTTGTCTTCAGATTGAATTTTGTTGATTGGGAGGTATGTAATTTCTATAGCTAGATCATAATTTTGTGTCCATATTAGGCACGTAACGAATAGGTTCCTAGCCATTCTTTTACATGTATTTGCAATATTCCAGATTGATTTATTTGTTACATGACCAACCCTTGAATTTATCGCAGTATATCACGTTGTGCTTCTGATGCAGTCCATACTGATCAAGCTAAGGTGCTTTATGATGTTCACTTGATGGTGAAGAAGAGCTATGATGGTGCAATGATGGAAGAAGCGGGCAGCATGTTGGAGGAGCCAAGAGGGGCGCCCTAGAAGGATGGTTGGCACGTGGTACTCGCGTGGCATGCGGACTATATTTCCTAGAAAATTCAGCCGCGTGGAGGGCTCGTTTATTGGCCTTAATGCGCTGTATTTTTCATGACTTTTTCATGTTTTTGCGTAGCTAGACTTATTTATTTTATGGTGCTTCTTTAGCCCTGCGTGGCTATTGACATTTAGTCCACTTGGAGGCTATTTCTTTACCTTTTAGGCATGTGAGGCTCACCTATATAAGCCTAAACAGTTAGTCTTATTTCATTAGTTTTAGAATTTTACAGAATATTGAAAAAAGGCGTTGCTTTTTGTAGAGAAGCTCTCTAGCTTCTTCTTTATCTCTTAACTTAGAATCCCATGGAAATCATCACTAGCATGATTCCATATGTTGGTTCAAGTCTCTCATCTTCCATGGATTAATCTTTCATTAGTAAGTTTAATCCGTTCTTTCCTTCTAATTTCTGTTCTTCCTAGTCTTCTTTCTTGATTGTTTGCTTGATTTTATCAATATCCATCTTTCATAATTTCGCTTGCATCAGTTGGTATCAGAGCTTGGAAAGGGTTTGTTTCTACAACCTCAATCCTATTATTCGTGCCCTAGTTTAGGTTTTCTAGCTTTAGGTTCTTGATTTTCGTTTTTTATTTTTTTAAAAAAAAAAGTGGAAAAGAAAAGAAACAACCTTGTGTAGTTGTTGTTACACTCCTAGGGTTAAGAAAATTCAAAAAAAGAAGTGTTCTTGATTGATTCTTGAAACCCTAGGTTGAATAGATAGCAATCTTGAAATTGTTCTTGATGTTCTTGAACCTAGAAGTTGAATTTTCTTGCGTTTCTTGAAACCCTTGATTGTGTGGATTGATTTAATCTTGATTCTTGAAGAGTATCAAACGTTTTTGGGGATAAGGGGACTGAAAATTCACGTTTAGTGGGTGTTACTGAAGATTTCAGCCTTGTTCTTGATCTAGTACTAGTCTCTTGGTTGAATTCTTGAATGTTTGCTGCGTTTGAAGTAATTAGAGTGAAGGCAGGCTTGATTCATTGTGTTCTTGACGCGTTCTTGGACAAGCTTGAGAGATCTTGATTGAATTCTTGAGAGTTCTTGAACAAGTCTTGAAGAAGTAGAGGCAGCAAGTAGTTCAACGAATTCTAGGTTGTTTGGGTTGTTCTTGACGTGAATTTGAGTGTTTTCTTGAAGTTCTTAATATAAAAACGTTTTGGGTTTAATTGATCCTTGAAAGCACTTGATTCTACACCATGTTGGTGAAGAAAAACGTTTGGAATTAAGGAGAAAGAAGTAGAGAAAAATATGCACTTGTTAGGAAAAAAGAGAAGCAACCCTAAGCCTAGTCCAAGTGGAAAATAACTCGCATTCAAAAGGGAAAAGTTTACCCACTTTCATATAAGGAAATTAGCTTTCCTTAGGCCTTAGGGAGAAGGTTTACACGTTTTTTGACAAGGAAAATTCAACAAGGTTGTAGCGTGAGGAGTGTAAAGAAAAAAGGGTAAAAGTTCTTCAAATCAGAGTTGGAAAGCAAGAAAAAAAAGGAAAAACTTATTCCACTCTAAAAAGGAGAGGGGAAAACGTGTAGGGGTTGTGAAGTGTAGGAAAAGTGGTAAAAGTTGTCCAAATTTGAGTTGGAAAGCTAGTAAAATAAGAAAAACTTGTCCAAAACTGATTTGGAAAACAAAATTAGGTGGGAAAACTTATTCCTATCCACAAAGGAAAGGCTTGAACGTTTTTCTTAAGGGAAAATGGGTAGTTTCTTCTAGAAATTTAATTTTCTTTATTAATAATTCTAGTTAGTATCTTTTGGGTAATTTTTTCTACTCAAGTTAATACTAATTCTTGAGCTTTTAGGAAATTCTTGCTTGCTGAAATTTTTCCAAACTCTCGTAGAACTTTCTTGACTTCAGGTGCTTACTTTAAAAGAGTCGTCCGTCTATAGAGTCACATAAACTCCACTCCGAACCAATACTTGGACATAATAGTTGGTGAATTTTCACCCTTGATGTTAAGAGATAACGGAAAATCTTTGGGTGGGGGTATTTTGAGAGTGAAATCTAAAGAGTGTGAGTGCCACCACTAAAAGTGAGGGAGTGCAAGTGAGGTTGTTTATACTAACTTTTTTCTTCCTCGTTTTCTTGATATGTCTTTTGCAGGTACACGGAGCAATAAGGGAGGTATGGTTGGAAATGGAGAAAAATCAGTTGATAGGAGTTTTTACTACACTCGCGAGGTAACTAAGGCTGAAGTAAAGAGAGTGGAGGGTCGAGTTGGTAGTTTTTCCACTCATGATCATTCAGGTTTTTACTTGAATGAAGCCAAGCGAAACCATAGAGTGAGTAGGTTTGATATTGAAGTCGAAGGGTGTAGAGGATTCTTACTAAAGGTTGATGGTACTGATGCCAATTGTATTGACCCATCTTTGGTTGATATGCTAAGGATACCAAGCTACAAATTGAAGCATCCCTATAAATATAACGGAGTGTTGGTTTCTGAGGTAGCTGGAGTGCTCATCTCTAAAGGAGATTATAAGGAGTTTGTGTGGTGTGATGTATATCCTTTGCATTCTTGTGATGTTTGGTTAGGTTCCCCATGGTTGTACAATAAGGAGTTTCTATATAGTACTAAAAGGGATATGTACCGTCTGGGTACGCGTCAGGGAGAGTATTACTTTGTGCCAAGGGGAAGAGGAGTTAAGGCATCGACTAGTGAGCACCCTTGTCCTAGTCAAAGAGAAAGTCAGAAAAAACCACCAAGGCATGACTCTAAGTCGAGTGGTTCACCTAAGAAGAAGAGGGCATCAAGCGATGGTTCTCTAAGTCCCAACTTTCGGGTTGACGTGAAGAGTCTACCTACTCCGGCTAAGGGCACTCTTGGGACTCATCCCAATTCGCCCGAATATGAGAGAAAAAAGATTGAGAGGAGTAAGGGAGTGCCCGGTGACAATCCTCGAGTGGAAAAAGGAGAGGATGTGTTGAGTGATGTGAGTGGGATGTCACCACCCGAATCTATACCCGACCTTGAAAAGAAAATGAGGGAAAAGAAAGAGGAAAAAAGAATTGTAAAGAGTGAGGACACCATTTGTTCTAACAGTTCTTTATCTTCTTCTTCTTCTTGTTGTTTTAGCTATTGTGCAGGAATTCTTGGAGGCAAGCCGGTGTTAGAGCCTCAATCATGTTCTAAGGTAGAAAGACAAGGTGATGATGATTCTCATTGTGCGCTGCAAGGTGGAAGATCTGGTCAAGATACTTCAAGTGCTTTAAGTGATCAAGGCAGCAACTCGAGTGTAAGTATTAGTTCTTCTTTCTATGAGCCTGATAACTCCTTGTCTTGTGAGAGTGTTAGTAATAGTGTACTAGTTAATGATTTACATGACTACAATGTGTTTGCAACTAGTTTAGAGTCCAATGGTCAGCATGTGTGTGAGCATGAATCACTAGTTGAGAGGGTCTGTAAGCAGTATTATGATGTGAGCTCTATATTTAATGAATCTCTCTTTAGTAAAAGTTTTGTTGTTGACCTTGTTTTTTACCCTTGTTATGACACACCACCCATATTTGATAAGGGGGAAGACGAGTTAATTGATTATCCTATTCTTTCCTTTGATAGTTTGTTTGACAATGGTGGTCCTGTGTGTCGTGGTAAGGATGTAAGTGACCTAGAGGAGTCTCTAGAGAATGAGATGGATGGGATTGTATATGATGACTCCTTAGGTGGTGATGAACCTTATTTTGATACTTCACCTTTGTTAGGTGGTGAGCTTGAGAAGCTACCTTTAACTAATCCCTTATTTGAGGGTATATTTAATAGAGGTGGTGATTTGTATCGAACTAGGGTAGAGAGTGAGATTGAACCTCCATGGTGTAGAGAGTTTGATTCCTTAGATATTCCTTTGTTTGAAACTCCCAGTGAGGTGAGTGATTCTTCTAGTACTCCTAATCATGAGTGTGTGCGCTTTATTGCTGAAGAAGCCATTATTAATGCTTTCCTTGAGAGTTTGTCTATTGAGGAGGATTGTCTTAGAGGTGAATATGGAGGTGAGGACTTATCTCTTGGTGTGAGTAAGAATGCTTTCAAGAAGGGGAGTGGGGTAGTTGATGTCAGTTGTAGGTTGAACTATTTTTGTTACTCCATTCCATATGTTGATCACAACTTGGATAATAAGCATGCCATTGGGGGCTTGGCGTGACAGTCATAAGTTTAGAGATAATAGGTCATTTGCTTGTATGAGTTTTTATACTTCACGTCCTATTGATCTCTTTGATTGTTGTTGTTATGAGTGCTTTGCATTATTGAGCTGAGATGTTGCTGTTTTCTTTAGAGATATAGACTTTTCCATTATCATTGATGCTTGGCTCTACCATAAGACTGTGTTTTCCACACTATTTGCGCTAACCTTTGTTGAGCTAACCTACTCTTGTAGTAGCACATTTTGGTTGTGCCTTCCTTTGCTTGCAGATTTTGATGGTATGATTTCGAGGACGAAATCTTCTCAAGAAGGGGAGAATGATGCAATCCATACTGATCAAGCTAAGGTGCTTTATGATGTTCACTTGATGGTGAAGAAGAGCTATGATGGTGCAATAATGGAAGAAGCGGGCAGCATGTTGGAGGAGCCAAGAGGAGCGCCCTAGAAGGATGGTTGGCGCGTGGTACTCGCGTGGCACGCAGAATATATTTCCTAGAAAATTCAGCCGCGTGGAGGGCTCGTTTATTGGCCTTAATGCGCTGTATTTTTCATGACTTTTTCATGTTTTTGCGTAGCTAGACTTATTTATTTTATGGTGCTTATTTAGCCCTGCGTGGCTATTGACATTTAGCCCATTTGGAGGCTATTTTTTTACCTTTTAGGTGTATGAGGCTCACCTATATAAGCCTAAACACTTAGTCTTATTTCATTAGTTTTAGAATTTACAGAATATTGAAAACAGGTGTTGCCTTTTGTAGAGAAGCTCTCTAGCTTCTTCTTTATCTCTTAACTTAGAATCCCATGGAAATCATCACTAGCATGATTCCATATGTTGGTTCAAGTCTCTCATCTTCTATGGATTAATCTTTCATTAGTAAGTTTAATCCGTTCTTTCCTTCTAATTTCTGTTCTTCCTAGTCTTCTTTCTTGATTGTTTGCTTGATTTTATCAATATCCATCTTTCATAATTCCGCTTGCATCAGCTTCCGTTTCTCGAATTGACTTTATCACCAAATGACATGTACATACAGCTGATGAAGAATGCAATATCAAAAGGTGAAGAGTTGATGCTAACCAAGGACATATCGGTAAATCAAGGCACAACTGAAGCTGAGCCAGTTCCAATAAATGTTTCTCAACCAACACCACATGTTATTCGGATCAAGAAATTGTCAAGGAACTGTGGCCAGATTTTGCATGAAGCCTCTGCAGTTGACGATTCCCTTGAGATTTGCGATCCCAACCTTGACACTGGCAGCCTTAAGAGGAAAATGAGTATACTGCTATGTATAGAGATTACTTTAATTGTATATCATAGTAGTATACTGCTATAGTATAGAGTTTACTGCTTGTATATTTCAACTGTATATTGTATTAGTATACTACTGTAGTACATAGTTTACTACAACGGTATACTTTAATTAGATTATACTTATTTAGTATACCCTTTTATATTTGAATCGAAGTGTGAGCCGCAATCAAACAAATAAATATTTTAAATTTTATTATTGTATACTCTTTTAGTACAACTCTTCGTGTTTGGATGTGTGATTTACTATAGAAAATGAATGCTTCAAATTTAATTATTTTAAGTACGATAAACCTTTCTGGTATACACTTTTTTGTGTTTGAATATTGTTATTTTGAATACAATATACTTTTTTGGTATATCGTATATTCTTCTATCAATTATTTTTTGTATAAAAGAAAATAAGAAATGTTATAAATATATCAGTTATTTTTTTATGACTTATATGATAAAAAACAACAAAAAAAAAAAAGAAGAAAATGTATATCATATATGTTAGTTTAGCACTACTGAAGGTAAAAAATTTCTTTTTATTAGAAAGGTATACAATAGAAAATAATTTTCTTTTTACCTAATAGACAAATATGTTGGAAAAAAGCAAAGTGTTGTACCTTTGGAAAAATCGTATATCATTGGGATATATCATATATTAGAAAGGTATCAATAGTAAGATGGTTTCCTTTTAGTTAACAGACAAATATATTGTGATAAATCAAAGTTGTATACCATTGGGGTATACTGTACACTTGAAAGGTATACAATAGAAGCATGATTTTCTTTTAGGTAATAGGAAAATATAATGTAACAAAATCAAACTTGTATACCATTTGGGTATATCGTATACTATAAAGGTATATAATAGAAAGACTATTTTCTTTTTGTTAATAGGCAAATATAATGTGGCAAAATCAAAATTTTATACTATTGGGGTATACCGTATACTATAAAGGTATATACAATAGAAAGACACCTTTCTTTTTGTTAATAGGAAAATATAATGTGGCAAAATCAAATTTGTATATCATTGGGGTATACCATATACTATAAAGGTATATAATAGAAAGACAAATTTTAGGGCTCACTTTTTTAGGTATACTGTTGAGTAGCAAGGTATACACTTGCAACATAATTCCTTACCATTAATAGGAAAGTATGTTCTGACAAAACAAATGTGTATACCATTCGGGCTATCCTGTATACTACAAAGGTATACAACTGTACCATGATTTTCTATTAATAAAAAGTATACTGTGACAAATCAAATTTGTATACCATTGTGGTATACTGTTATATACCTTTCACCTGGGATATAACTATACCAACATGCTATATAATAGAAAAAAATTTTGTATTACCCAAAAGCAAGTCAGGTGCAAAACAAAGTAAAAAGGTATACCTTTTTAGGTAAACTGTTGAGTAGAAAGGTATACACTTGCAACATAATTCCTTATAATTAATATGGAAGTATGTTGTGACAAAATAAATGTATATACCATTCGGGCTATCGTGTATACTACAAAGGTATACAACTGTGCCATGATTTTCTATTAATAAAAAGTATACTTTGACATATCATTCCTCCAATAACTGAAGCAGTAGCTTGTCTTTGTGCATTAAACCTCTGCTCATGTGAGCACGTATGATCATCCTTGAAAGATGTTACTTTAAATAGGTTTGACTTTTCCACATTTGACGATTTCAGAACCCACTTGCATTGCTCATCAATGCATATAAGATAGTACCTGTTTACGTAAGAGTTTAGTAACAGTTTTCCAATGTATACCATGCAGTGTAGTGCACGTATGGCAACAATGCTATACTAGTATTGAAAATCAATTATCCCATAAATTAGTTCTTCTATGGCTACAATTCGTCTGTACAGACAATGGAAATACCGGGAATACTGTATAATTGATATTGAACCCCATAAAACCATGTACCCCCAGGGTATATTATACACTACTAAGGTATAAGACGCAACAGAAATACAAGATATACTGTACAATTGCTATTGATCCACATAAAACCGGTATACCCCCAGGGCATATTGTACACTACTAAGGTATAACACGCAACGGAAATACATGGTATACTATATAATTGATATTGAACCTCATAATTACTTCTTCTACGGCTACAATTGCTCTGTACATGCAATGGAAATACAGGGGTATACTGTACAATTATTGAACCGCATACAACCAGTATACCACGATGGTATATTGTACAGTACCAAGGTAGAACACGCAACAAAATACAGGGTATACTGTATAATTGATATTGAACCGCATAAAACCACTATACCCCAACGGTATACTGTACAGTACCAAGGTATCACGCGCAGCAGAAATACAGGGGCATAAAACTAGTATACCTCCAGGGTATAATGTACATTACCAAGGTATACACTGAAGAGTTTTACTCTGTTGCTACTGCCTCGACGTTTACACTAAAAACAACAAAAGTAGCAAGTGCATTTGCACTGTATAAGCATTTAGTATTTGCAACGTATGTCTTATGGCATTGTCAAAATAGTTGTTTGTTGTTGTTATCTTCGCTTTAACTCCATATTTTGCCTTCTTCCGAACGTAGTAGAAAATGACGTCTATGTGCTGCAAGACAACTATATTCCATAAGTATACAATCTAACATAATAGTATACTAACCAAAACTAAACATATCACAACGGAAAAGAAAGCAGTAGTCTTTTTTTGTTTTTCTCATTTTATTATGAATGGAATGTTCAAACTTTGAAAGACGGATCATATTCTCATTAATAAACTCCAAGAAGGCAATTTATTATAAACTCAGTAAACCAGTATACTTGTAAGACATACTATATACTAAAAAGTATACAATTACCAAATGTGCAGAAATTGCAGTAGCAGGAAATGCTATGCTTTTCGTAACAATTACCAAAGAATCACAATTGACGACAATGTAAAAAAAATACATTTCAATTATATCAACATTCCGATTGCCTATTGCACAATAATATTATTGAATGTTCAATGCCAGAGGATTCCCAGTTTGCAACAAAAAAAAATGTGGGGGGGGGGGGGGGGGGGAGATGGTGGGGAAGAAACTCAGGAAATCAATGGATCTTCAACTCAGCCAAGCAGTATACTTATAGAGTATATTGTATATGATAAAGGTATATAATGATAAAAAACAAAACTAGACATACCACAGTGGAAAAGGAAGCAGTGCTCCTTGTTAACTCCTAAAACCACTATTTATAATTATTCTTTGGTTAATCCTTATGATATTGTCTCATTCCTTCTTCATTTACATTCCATAAAGAAAAATAATTAGGATTTAATTGATATAAAGAACTATACCTTTTCATCCAACTCAAACTAGATGCCAGTAGCTTGACTCCATTCATTGCAAGGGAACAAGTATAACCCTGTAGTGACACTGTCCGCTACTTTCTGGCATTGGAAAGCACACATTGAAGACCTTGTGACCAAAATGGATATCAATATCAGCACAACTACAGTTGACTTGGCAAAATCAAGTCGAGTTTCTTAGGTTGGCATACAAGCAGGTTCTGATTATATAAACCTGACATAGAGAGAGTAGGTGAGGCTGTTCTTTCAAGATCAACATTATGCTGGAAACCAGGATGAAGTTACAAGCATGTATCACTCCATTTCTTCTGTAGTTCTTGAGTTTTATGCTTCAAAAGTCCGTGGTCGTTACTCTGCACAGACATGAAAGGCTGAAATGATTCATCCGCCCTTAGAATTTAATCTATATCCAAAAATTGTTAAACATACCTGTGTCAGAGTGATCAATTTTTTATCACTATTAAGCTTGGCATTTCGCAACCATTGTGGCAACACTGGTCAAGCTGATTCTGGTTTTGCTTCAGAAGGTAAATTCTCAAACTCGGATACAAGTTTTGCTAGCTCCAGTTTAAATTTCTCTGTACACAGAAGGCAACATGATATCCTCCGAACAAGATTCGGGTTCTTAGTCATCTGCTTTGGTGAAGCAGGTACTGTATTCATAAATTTCTTTGATTGATTCAGAGGCTTCCAATTTGCTGCTTAAAAGTCTTATCTAATGCAGTATAAAATGGCCTAATCAACAACCATCAAGAACCAAGCTTGAGAGCACAATGAACACAAGGCAAGGGCTCCGGAAACGTCTTGAAAATCATGCATTGGAGCGCCAAGGAAGGAGGAGCACATAGGCACCAAAGAAGAGGCTCGAGGGACACAAATTGAGGAGCCTCAAGAAGCTACAGGAAGAGGCGGACCGCCCTGAAAACCAGGCGGACCGCCTAATGAAGTGCAGCCCTCTGGACCCTGCAAGAGGCGGAGCGCCTCCCCAAAGAGGCGGAGCGCCTCCCTACTGAAGCTCACTGAGGCGGACCGCCTCCCCCCCTGAGGCGGAGCGCCTCCCCCTGTTGCCTAGACGGGATTTTGTATAAACTTCCTATTTTGACCCTACGTGGTCTTTTATGTCTTAGCCCACTTTGGGGGCCTTTTAGTCATTACGCAAGGGGTTAGGAAAAACTATAAATACACCCCCTTAGCCATTTATTTCATTAGTTTAGATTGTATGAATAATTGAGAGAAGAGAGAATTAGAGAAGGCCGAGCCTTTCAAATCCGAAGCCCGAGGCTTCAAGAATCTTGTACGACTTGGAATCTATGGAGATTCACCACTAGTGTGAATTCCTTGTAAGGTTCGAGTTTCATTTCTCCCTTTTGGATTATTAATTCATGTCTTGAATTCATTAATCCGTTCTTTCTTCTCGTTTCTTGACTCCTTAATCCTTGTTTCCCGATATCTTTGATATCACCTATCTTGTGTTTTATCGCTTCCGCATAGTTCATATCGTTGTTTTAGCTTCTGCATTTTCGATTGCATCAGTTGGTATCAGAGCATGGATCGGGTGTTGTTCTTACAAACCCTCGTTCCTTGTTCGTAGTATACTTATCTTTGTTGTTATTGTGTTTGTTCTTGAAAATTTGAAGAAAAACAAAAACAAAAAATAGAAAAACTTGAAAATTTCACAAAATTTGGTGGAACTTGTTGGATTGGAACACCCATACATTAAAAATCATTGGGGTTTGTTCCTTATTGTATGCCCGTTCTTTTGGTACCAAAATTACAAGATTTGGTGGTGTATTTCAAAATTTGAAGAAATCAAATTCCCAAATTTTCAAAGAACCCTAGAATTTTGCTCAAGAATCAAAATCGATTGATTGTTGTTTGTTTGGGGTTAAAATCTATTGGGGAATGTTTAGAAACATCATACACATCTTTGCGTATCATTAGAATCGAAAACAAGTCCAAAACGTTGGATTTTGGGTGCAAAACGAGCCAAAAACGCGTTTTGCTAAGTTGCAGGAGAATGCACTAGGCGGACCGCCTCCATTTTGAGGCGGAGCGCCTCCCCCTGGGCTGCTCTCTGGAATTTTCAAGGCGGAGCGCCTCCTTCCTGAAGGGTTTCCCGGGTAGTTTTTGCGTAGGTTTTCACTCATTAATCGCCCACGGGCTTCTTGGTTAGTGTTTCTAAGGTAATTGGCCTACTTGAAAGACACTAATCCTTTAGCGTATTAGGGTATTCGTGCGTAGAGGAGACTAGAATTCAAAGAAGAGTCGTAGATTCTCTTTTGGCCTCAAGTGCGCACTTGAAATAACCGTCCGTCCATTGAGTCTCATTAACTCCATTCCGAGCTTTTATTTGGACATACTAGTTGTGATCACTTTGGTTCCCAAGTTGTAAAGGCCTCGCTCTTGAGTGTTCATAAATTGAGTGATACACGTGAGGGAGTGACTTTCGGGAGGTTTTGTTCTTTTGGTGTTGCAACGATGTCGGATGTTGAGTGTGGGGATTATGACTCATGTGGGGATGTTGCGAGTTGCTATGGCTCGTATGGTGATGATGGAGACTATGGTTCCTATGGTGAGGATGATGGCCAATACTATGATGATGGAAACCATGGCTCCTATGTTGATGAAGCGGTTCACTATGATGGTCGTGAGATTGATGAAGACTATGAGGCTCGTGATGAAGATTGTGGTGATTCCTATGCTTCTAGTCAAGAAATCGAAGATGGTGACGCTTCAAGGTACATTGATCCTACTTACTCTACTTGTGATGAATTAGAGCATGATAGTGACATAGATAGAGTTGATGATGATGTTGAGTATATGAATTGTTCTTATGCATCTTCTCTTGGTGTTGCTAATGGAGTGCAAGGGAGTAGTGGAGGACCTCCCATTAGTATGGGAGGTGGTGGTGGTTGTTCCGTGGGAAGGAAGAAGCTTGCATCTTCTAGGTACGCCAAGCGACCTAGTGCTTCTAATTCCCATGAGGAGGTTGGTATGATAGATGGTGTTGCTTTTGCTACAAAGGGGTTATATGCCGTGAGGGGCGTGGATGGTTGTAGAAGGAGTAGTACTATGGGCTATGGAACCAAGGCGGGAGGCACTTATGGGTTCCATGGCAAGGTTCCTTCCTCGACTTCCAACAACATTTCTAATGTTGGGAGAGTGACGGGAAGTGGAGATTGTCCTAGTGGTGTTGCCACTAGTGGAGGGATAAGGAAGACCCAAGTAGATGGTGATGACACTTGTGGGCGTCCAAATTCTCATTTGGATGCCAAAGTACAAAACTTGGGTAGATGTAGGTTCGTTGTTGAGGTAGATGGTATTGGAGGATACTTGGTCAAGATTGGTGGTACCGATGCCAATTGTATTAGCACCTCTTTGGTTGATAGGCTTAGGATACCATGCAATAAGCTAGAGCATCCTTATGAGTATGAGGGAGTGTGGGTTTCTAAGGAGGCTCAGGTACTCATATCTCATAGGAACTATAAATGCTATGTATGGTGTGATGTGTATCCCATGCGTCATGTTGATGTGTGGATAGGTGACCGGTGGTTGGAAGGGAAGAGGGTGCAATATAGTGTGGTGAAGGGTGCGTATCTTGTGGGCGTAGGGCAAAGAGTTTATGACTTTGTGCCTTACCGGGCGAAGAGCCAAGTGCCTACTAGTGCACCTTCTATGGCTATGCAAAGGAGCAAGGAGCAAGAACTTCATTCCATGGTTGAAAAGGTACAAACGAGAAGTCCTACAATTACAAGAAGTGGTGGGACTGCTAGAAAAGAGTTGGCAATTGTCAACAAGGTGAACCAACTACAAATTGCAAAACCAAGTGGTTCAACAATGAAGAAGAAGGAGACATCAAGTGATGAGTCTCCAAGTCCTAGATTCCGGGTTGATGTAAAAAGTCTTCCTACTCCGGCTATGGGTATTCTTGGGCCTCGTCCCAATTCACCTGAATTTGAGAGACAAAAGATAGAGAGGAGTAAGGGAGTGACCGGTGACATTCCTTGAGTGGAAAAAGGAGAGGATGTGATGAGTGATGTGAGTGGGATGTCACCACCCGAATCTACACCCGACCTTGGAAAAAAAATGAGGGAAAAGAAAGAGGGAAAAAGAAAAATTGAGAGTGAGGACACCCCTTATTCTAACCTTAACCCTTTATCTTTTTCTTCTATGTGTTTGAGTTCTTGTGTAGGAATTCTTGGAGGCAAACCAATGGAGCCTCAACCATGTTCCAAGATGGAAAGACAAGGTGAAGGAGATGCCAAATGTGAGCTACAAGGTGGAGACATTCATGACACTTCAAAGGTATGTGTTAGTTCTTCCTCCCTTGAGCATGATACTTCCTTGTCTTGTGCATTGTTTGTGAAAACTCTAGGCTAGTTGATGATTTGCATGAATATAATGTGTTTGCAACTAGTGTAGAGCCTTTGGGTCAACTTGTGTGTGAAAATGAACCACTAGTTGAGAGGGTTGAAAAGCCACATCATGATGTGAGCTTGGTTTTCATTGAACCTCTCTTTAGTGACAATATTGAAGTTGACCTCTTTTGTGACCCTTGTTATGACACCCCACCCATGTTTGATAAAGGAGAAGATGAATTGCATGATTATCCTATTCTTTCCTTTGATTGCTTATTTGCTAGCGGTGGTATCTTGTGTCTTAGTGAGGAAGTTTGTAACCTTAAGGAGTCTCTTGAGAATGAGATAGATCGACTTGTGTTCGATGACTCCTCAAGTGTAGGTGTGATCTCTAGTTTGAGAACCTCACCTTTGCTTGCTGGCGAGCTTGAGAAGTGCGCCTATACTAATCCTTTGTATGAGGGCCACATCGATGAAAATGGTGAGTTGTATCAAACTAGGGAAGAGTGTGAGTTTGAACCTCCATGGATTGGAATGCCTAACTCTATAGATAATCCGTTGTATGAGACCTCCCTTGGGAGTTTGTCTAGTGGCGAGGGTTGTCTTGGAGGGAGATTTGGAGGTGAAGAGGTACCTCTCGGTGTGTATAAGAGTGCTCTTAAGAAGGGGAGTGGAGTAATCGATATTAGTTGTGAATTGAACTATTTCACTTACTCCATCACATATGTTGAGCACACCTTGAGTGTTGAGCATGCCAAAGCCGATGTGTCACTTTGTGATAAAATTGATTTGAAGGCTTGGTGTGTTGGTCATGGGCTTAGGGGTCGTGGGGAATTTAATTGCTACATGCATATCTTTGATCTCTTTGCTTGTTGTGAAGATGAGTGCTTGTTCTTGTCGAGCCAAGACTTTGTTGTCTCTTTTGGGGACATAAGCTTTTTCATAGGTATTGATGCTTGGCTCTATCACAAGAGTGTGTTTTCCACACCACTTGCACTTATTCTTGTTAAGCTAACCTACTTGTGAAGTAGGAAAATTTTGGTTGTACTTGCTTTGATTGTAGGTTTTGATGGTTTGATTTCGAGGACGAAATCCTTTCAAGAAGGGGAGGATGATGCAGTATAAAATGGCCTAATCAACAACTATCAAGAACCAAGCTTGAGAGCATAATGAACACAAGGCAAGGGCTCCGGAAACGTCTTGAAAATCATGCATTGGAGCGCCAAGGAAGGAGGAGCACATAGGCACCAAAGAAGAGGCTCGAGGGAAACAAATTGAGGAGCCTCAAGAAGCTACAGGAAGAGGCGGACCGCCCTGAAAACCAGGCGGACCGCCTAATGAAGTGCAGCCCTCTGGACCCTGCAAGAGGCGGAGCGCCTCCCCAAAGAGGCGGAGCGCCTCCCCACTGAAGCTCACTGAGGCGGACCGCCTCCCCCCCTGAGGCGGAGCGCCTCCCCCTGTTGCCTAGACGGGATTTTGTATAAACTTCCTATTTTGACCCTACGTGGTCTTTTATGTCTTAGCCCACTTTGGGGGCCTTTTAGTCATTACGCAAGGGGTTAGGAAAAACTATAAATACACCCCCTTAGCCATTTATTTCATTAGTTTAGATTGTATGAATAATTGAGAGAAGAGAGAATTAGAGAAGGCCGAGCCTTTCAAATCCGAAGCCCGAGGCTTCAAGAATCTTGTACGACTTGGAATCTATGGAGATTCACCACTAGTGTGAATTCCTTGTAAGGTTCGAGTTTCATTTCTCCCTTTTGGATTATTAATTCATGTCTTGAATTCATTAATCGGTTCTTTCTTCTCGTTTCTTGACTCCCTAATCCTTGTTTCCCGATATCTTTGATGTCACCTATCTTGTATTTTATCGCTTCCGCATAGTTCATATCGTTGTTTTAGCTTCCGCATTTTTGATTGCATCATTATCATTTCCAAGCCTGAACAGATGAAGGAATACCAAGTGAATGGATAGTACAACAAAAGAAAAATAGTTTCTGAAGAGGGTTCGAATATAGATTGTTTCTTTATTATATTCCATGACACAAAAAATTAAAAGAGAATATCTAAATTCGAGACGAATCTTATATAACACAATGACGAGACATAAGAAGAAACTTTAGCATACACTTAGTCTGAGTGTAGTATTATTCCTCCATACTATAAAGCAAGAAAATCTATCACAAAATGGGTAATGCAAGATCCTACTGTATTGATAAAAAGCATATAACATCTCAGAGTAATTCTTGGAAAAAATAAAGACAGATAAAGATGGCTCCGAAGAATATTCCAGGAAGAGGATATACTGAAGATGCATACAATCAAAGATACAACCACTGTTGATTCAGCTATTCAAAATAACCCCACAGATAAGATAATTCCTAGATCATATTTAAGATTCAATCAAGGAATAAAAATTACTGCAATTCTTACAGGAGAACAACAATCACAGATTTTTATAACTGCTCAAACAACAATATACATGAGAATAAAAATTTTATAAAAACGACAAATGAAACATAAAATACTACTTAAATTGACTACTTGACAGAAGACTTCAATTATAGTATACTGTATAATTGGTTGGTATACCACTTTAAATGTGTTGTAATAGAGTTAAAGTCCAACCTAACAAAAAAAATTTATATACTATATAGTCCTTTAGTATCCTCTAAACCCCAATAATATACTTGTATACCTATTTGGTATACTGTTATTTCAAGAGTATACCTCTAAACAGTAAAGTCACAAAATTAGTTCTTCGAGGGGCACATTTGTATTGTATACCTATTTGGTATACTGTTATTTCCTGAGTATTCATCATGGTATACATGTGTACTATATACCATTTTGTTATATTGTGTTTTACGGAGTACTTTCTCTGTTATGCTTACGCGCAACTGTAATGTGATTGGAATACATTACAACTGCATACTATTACAATAGAATTGTATACTAAAATGGTATACAATTGAAAATTACAGTTATGTTACCTTCTCGAACACGACCGATCAACCTTGAACTAAAATTTGTTGCGAATGACATAGTGCTTCATAACACTACTAATAACATCCTTGTCCTTGAGTACTTGGCCAGTTTTAATGTTCCGGTGAAATTCATCAGTAATGATGTTGCTTTCATCAATTTGGACAATGTGCTCGTCTTCTTCAATTGCCATATCCATCATCTCAACCTCATTGTATAATATCATTGCTTTCTATTATCTGAATCCCATTCGCCATCAAATTGAACAAAAATTTCTACTTCCATTGATATGGAATTTAAACCAAATTGTGTGAGATTGTATGGCGGAGAAGGTATACGAATCTCTGTACTTGGGAAGAATTAGGGTTTTGGAGTGAGTTTGGGGGAGATTCGCGTGATTTTGGGGGAGTCTGGGGGAGATTGCGTGAGTTTTGGGGAGCTGGGAGATGGGGGAGTGGAAGTGGGTATTTGGGTAAATATTATAGTGGGTAGGTCAAGTAATATCAAAAGTAGTGGGTAGGGGCTGGTAATTAGTTTATGTTGTGTGGGTATTTTTGTAAGTCTCCCTTCAATTAAAATTGCTTTAACATATTAAAGCCTATGTTTTGCATATTAATTACATCAATAACAATTGTACATGCCTATGACTCCCATACTGATGAAGTATTTCAGTATAATGCAATTGCGACTTGAGTAAACTCAGCAAAGAAAAAAAAGGTGAAAATCAAAATAGTGAATTGAAAATTCAATTTTATCTCCATTCTTTTTTTGTAGTCTCAAATTAAGCATAAATAATGGCAAAGAGAAAATTATGTGCATACTTTAACTAAACTTACATTCTAATGAAACAAAAGTAACAACTAAGAGAATTTCTTATTAAAACTCTCTAATTCCAACACATCACAACATTACTTTGAGTTGATTAAATGTCTTGTATTTTGTAATTATAAATATTTTCGGGTACTAAACAGTTCCCTTCATATATATGTGGAAAGAAAATCAAAAATTTTCTAAGAGGGGATTAAACAGATATAGAAGGCAGGAGGCATCGAACAGATCCAAAACTTTGAACCTAACACAAAAGGAAGTAAAAAGTCACATAAAATATGCATACTCTGAAGAGTTGTCTTCTAAAGATCCAAAGAAAAGTACCATAATCAAAGTATTTTAAAATTCTGAACGTTTGTGTCTTCTTATTAAAAGGTTTTGAAATAACCATATTTCTAAGCCTGTATTAGATGGAGAATTTAAAACAATTAATTGTGAGAATCTAAGATTTGTAGACGCCAGCACCAGGATACCAAAGGCAATTTTACATACATTTTCATATGGCAAAACACATCGACAGCTTCTTAAAGTGGTCCAGACTTTTCACTTCTAACACTTCATCTTAATACTGTTTCATTTGAACACTCCGACCATATTTAAAGTGCGTCATCTAGACACTCCATGCCTAGATGGCACAAAAAGTGTTTTGTACTTGATGATTAGCGCGTGAAATATGAGTCCTTTTATTTTTTTTTCCTTTTCTTTTCTATTCTTTGTCATTTCGTCTCCAAACAACCCTTTATCTCCTCCGCCACCATGCTCCACCGAACACCCGCAATCATACCCTCTGTTTTTTCTTCCTCACCAAGCGCCTTCTCTCAAATTCTCTCTCCATACTCACATTAACTCTTCAGAAAACATCAATTACGCAGAGAAAGGGTCACCAAAAGATCATTTGGAAAAAAGAAAGTTAAAAGATTTTAATCGGAAAATTCGAACTCGCCAACAAAATATATTTTTCGACAGAAAAGTTTAGGATTTTGTTGATTCTTAACTAGGTTTGATTAGGTAACTTTTTGGGAACTTAGATGAGATGACAACGATTCTTCTTTAGTTCTGTTTTTTGCATTTATTTTATCTCAATGCTCATCTTTAAAGTTGAATCCTTTAACAGATTTTCTCCAAGTCAACAACAATATCACTTGATTCAAAAACGTCACTGAAAGTGAACAATTTGAGTGAAACAGAGGTAGTATTATAATTGATTCTTTGATGCAGGGTAAATTACGCGGAAGCAAAATAGGTAAAGAACGAGAGGTGGTTTGAACTAGAAAAAAGATTCAACGAGGAACTAGTCTCGTCACATCCTTGTTGGAGTCAAAAAAACACCTACACTATGCAAACTATCCTCAAGGATACTTGATCCATGCAAAATGTTTGATAAAAAAGGATTGAGGTTCAATTGGATTCACCAAAAGAATTCAAGCCAAAATGGTTTCTTCTTCTTAAGGGAATCTCAAAGTTTTGTTATCAACGTTCAAAGGTAGCTAATGAAATAAAAGACCTAATGTGGTATTTATAGGTTTCCTCATATGTACTAAAGTTATGAAAATAGCTCACAAGTTGGCTTAATGAAATAAAGACCATGTGGGGTCAACTATTAAAGAAGCCTCAAAAAGTCAAACAAGTCCCGTCACTTCAGTTTCAAGGTGGGCGACCGCCCTAGAAAGGGAGGCGCTCCATCCTGGAAAAGTCCAGAGAGCAGTTTCTGAGTGGGCGGTCCACCTGGCTTGAGGCGCTCCACCTGGCAAACTTCAGAGCATTGTGATTTCGACACTTAGTCGATTTTCAGAAGAAAAAATGGGAGGCGCCCCCCTTGGACTGGGGGCGGTCCGCCCTGGACTTGGCAAGCTGCAGGAACTGCTGAAAGGAGATGAGGCGATCCACCTTGGCTCTGGGGCGGTCCAACATTAAGGGTGCTACAGCGAACAATCTTCAAATCATCCCTGAAGCTTCTTTCATCCAAGCCCTTCCATACCAAGTGTAAATGCACATCTTGAATCTCTTTTGCTGGACTTCGTGCGAACGGTCTTGAGGCAATTTGGACTGCATCATTCTCCCCTTCTTGAGAAGATTTTGTCCTTGAAATCGAAGCATTATCCTCTAAGGCATCACTACCTACATCACAAAGAGTCATGTTAGAAACATTAAATGTGTTAGAGATATTATACTTACCTGGCAAGTCAATTACATATGCATTGTTTTTTATCTTTGACAACACTTGGAATGGTCCATCTCCTCTTTGTTACAACTTCCCTTACCTATGGCTCGGGAATCTCTCCTTCCGGAAGTGCACCCAAACCCAATCTCGCTTCTTCAACTCCAGCTTCTTCCTTCCTTTGTTCTTCTTGGATGCCATCTTCTCATAAGCTTCCTCCAAGTTCTTCCTCACCTTAGCATGTAGCTCATCCATTGCTTTAGCCATGCTTTTCCTTCAAGACTAACAACTGAATCTCTAGGAAAAGGAACAAGATCAAGTGGAATCAAAGGATTAAAGCCATAAACACACTCAAATGTAGTCATACTTGTCATTCTATGCATTGTACGATTACATGCAAACTCATTGATAGACAACTTATCAATCCACGTCCCCGTCTTACCTTTAGTCATAGCTCGAAGTAAAGCTCCCAAGGTACAGTTCACAACCTCGGTTTAGCCATCCGTTTGAGGGTGGTGGGACGTAGAAAACAACAACTTGGTGCCAACTGAACCCCAAAAATACTTCCAAAAATGGCTAAGGAACTTAAAGTCCCTATCCTTAACAATTGGACGAGGCACACCATGCAACTTTAACACATTATTAATGAACAAAGAAGCAACATGTTGTGCATCATCACACTTTTTACACAGAATGAAGTGTGCCATCTTGGAAAATCTATCCATGACAGCATCCCCCTCTAGTCTGTGGTAACCCCATAATAAAATCTATAGAAATATCCATTCACAGACTAGTAGGAACAGGCAAATTAGTGTACAAACCATGGGAACCTTCTTGGAATCTAAACAAGCATTGCAAAAGAACGATGTTTCGATACATGCAGCCCCATCTTAGGCTAATGAAACTGCTTCATAAAAATAGCCAAAGTCTTTTATGCAATGTAAATACGGAAGCGATAAAAGTAACGATAAAAGTGAGACGCGACTTAAACAACTTACGAGGTAGCACCAAAGAACGATGTTTCGATACACCCCTGCTCGAGTCAAGTAAAACCTACACTATGCAACTATCCTCAAGAGACACCTGACCCTTGCAAATAGAATGATCAAGGAGGATTGAAGGTCAACTTGGATTCTTCTAATTGATTTCAAGCCAAAAAGGTTACAAGTGTTCTTGAGAGCAAATCTCATTTAATGTGTATCCAAAGTGTAGTGAATGGCATAAATGATGAAGGGTGTATTTATAGCACCCTTTTACAAGCAATGAAATGTCTAAAAAGCCCCTCAGCTAGGTGGAAACATAATAGAACACTTAGGGCTAAACTTGGAAGTTCATACAAAAAAATGGTGAGGTTCAGCGTTGCTAGGCGCTCTGCTTGGTGGAGTGGCTGACCAAGGCAGTGGTCTGCTTGGGCGCTTGTCCCTTGGTCAGGCGCTCCGCTTGGTTGGCCTTTATTCTGGGCGGTCCGCCTGGCTTTCTGGGCGCTCCGCCTGGCCCTGAAGCATGGGGTTTCCTCCTTCAATCGAGCTACAATGCATGGTCTTCAAATCATCCCCCGAGCTCGTATCATCCATGCCCTTCCAAACCAAGTGTAAGTGAGTGTCTTGGATCTCCTTGGCTTGACTTCGAGTGAATGGTCTCGATGCAATTTGGGTTGCATCATCCTCCCCTTCTTGAGAAGATTTCTTCCTCGAAATTAAGGTGTCATCCTCCAAGGTATCATCACCTACATCACAAAGAGTCAAGTCAGAAATATTGAATGTACTAGAGACGTTATACTCACCGGACAAGTCGATCATATATGCATTGTTGTTGATCTTAGAGAGCACTTGTATGGTCCATCCCCTCGGGGTGCCAACTTCCCTTTCCGAATGTTTGGGAATCTCTCCTTGCGGAAGTGCACCCACACATAATCCCCTTTCTTGAGTTCCACTTTCTTCCTTCCCTTGTTCTTCTTGGTTGCAATCTTTTCATAGGCCTCCTCCAAATTCTTCTTCACCTTGGCATGAAGTTCAAGCAATGCTTTGGCTCGAGTTTTACTTTCAAAATCAACAACTGCATCCCTTGGCAAAGGGGTAAGATCAAGTGGAATTAAAGGATTAAAATTATAAACACACTCAAATGGAGTCATGCCAATCATTCTATGCAAAGTACGCTTAAATGCAAACTCCATGAGTAGTAGCTTATCAAGCCAAGTCCCGGCCTTACCTTTGGTCATGGCTCTAAGTAGAGCTCCCAAGGTTCGGTTCACCACCTCGGTTTGCCCATCGGTTTGAGAGTGGTGGGACGTAGAGAACAACAATTTGGTGCCAAGTGCACCCCACAAGCACTTCCAATAATGGCTAAGGAACTTAGAGTCCCTATCACTAACAATGGTGCGAGGCACCCCATGCAACTTTAACACATTATCAATAAACAAAGAAGCTACATGTTGTGCATCATGACTCTTTTTGCACGGAATGAAGTGAGCCATTTTGGAGAACCTATCGACGACAACATAAATGCTATCGTGTCCTCCCTTAGTCCGAGGCAAAGCCATAACAGAATCCATAGAAATATCAACCCACGGACTAGTAGGTATGGGGAAAGGAGTGTACAAGCCATGGGTGTTGGATCTAGACTCAGCCCTTTTGCAATCTAAACAAGCATTACAAAAGCGTTCCACAAGAGGCCTCATCTTAGGCCAATGGAATTGCTCTTTAAGAATGGTCATAGTCTTATCCACCCCAAACTGACCCATCAAGCCCCCACAATGTGCTTCTCGCACTAGCAATTCTCTCCAAGAGGACTCGGGGACGCACACTCTTCTATTTTTGAAAATTGTAGCCATTTACCCATTGGTATTTCTCTACCCTCTCCCCACTCACTAGAGCATCATAAATGCTCTTAAGCTTTAGGTGATGTTCATACAACAATTTTATACTTTCAAAACCCATAAGCCTAGAAGCAAGAGTGGTAGCAAGGGCGAACTTCCTAGAAAGTGCATCGGCTACAACATTGTCCTTTCCCTTCTTGTAATGAATTACATAGGGAAAAGACTCAATGAACTCCACCCACTTGGCATGTCTCTTGTTTAATTTCTCTTGGCCTCTAAGATGCTTGAGTGACTCATGTTCACTCTTGATCACAAATTTCCTAGGCCATAAATAATGTCGCCACATAACCCCCTTGGGGCCCTCGACGTAACCTACGACCTCTATGCATACCTCAAACTCGTTGCATTGGCCTCCTATTCGGATAAGGTGGCTCGTAGTCAACATAGTCATCACCATGTTCGGGTAGCTCCCCTTCTTGAGCTACAACATCTTCCTCAGTGGGTACCATATTCCTTCCGGGTCTCATAAGTGGTGGAACATTGCTTTGGGAATGCCTAACGCCTTATCATTATGGGCTACTTCTTCTCTCAACCGTGGTTAATGAGCTATCTCCACATATTGTTTCGGTTTCATGATGGAACCATCACTAGTTCCTTCTCCGGTATCCTTTGGAACACTAGCAGTTCTTTCCGTCTCAATGTTTTCAATCCGAGTACTCATTGCCTTCATCTCGGCCAAGAGGTCGGCCAAGGTGATTTTGGGTACCTCTCCGGTCTTATCTCTTTCTCCGGCCATGTACCTGCAAATATTAAAGATTAAAGAAGAGGTGTTATAAAACCTCACACGCTCCCTCACTTTTGAATGTCACTCGGGTACACTCAATGTAGCAAGGTAGGATCATTCAAACTTGATCAAGAGACTCCTCAAATTGAACAACTTCCTCATAATCTACTAAGTCCACAAGAATCAAAGTACTCTTTAGGAAGAGCGAGTTAATGTGACTCTATGGATGGACGGCTATTTAAGTGAGCACTTGAAGCCAAAGTTCTACGAGTCTTCTTTGAATCAATTCCAACACACACAAGTTATCCTAAGAGCTAAATGAACTAGTACTAAATGAGTAGGAAGATTGCTGAAGGAGTACTAACTAGAAGTAATGCTACCCAGCTGCAGTAACTTGCTGAGGCGCCCCGCCCTAGGAAGGAGGCGCTCCGCCTCAGCCTAAGGTGGGGGTCTGCCTAGAATGTGAGGTGCTCCACCCTATAGAAAATCTGCAACCTGCAACTTTATTTCAGATACGATTTTGATCCGTTTTTCACCAAATTCCAATCTTTTTGCACTTGTTTTTCAATCCTAATTGTACCCAAAGGTGTTCTTAATAGTTTCTAAAAATCCCCAATGATTTCCAACCCAAATCAATTAATAAAAAGCTTCGATTCCCGTATTTGAAGCAATTTCAACTAGGGTTATTCAATATTGGGTTCAAACTTTCAAACTTCAATCACAATACTAAAACACGATTCAATGGTACCAAAAAAAGTGAAAACTTCATAGAACATTCCCCAATAATAATCAATAATTGGGGAATCAAATCCAAATTGTTTTTATGAATTTTTTTCAACTTTTTTTTGGGTCAAAAACAAAAACAAGAACTAAACTATGAATCCTACTCAGTAGACACGAAGAACATGACGATGAATTATAAGAACAAATACTAGCATTGCTCTGATACTAACTGATGCAGGGTAATACACGCGTAAGCAAAATAGATAAAGAATGAGACGAGGTTTGAACTTGAACAAGGATTCAACCAGGAACTAGTTTCGTTACGTCCTTGTTGGAGTCAAAGATCACCTACGCTATGCACACTATCCTCAAGAATACTTGATCCTTGCAAAAGGTTCGATCAAGAGAGGATTGAGGTTCAATTGGATTCACCAAAAGAATTAATGCCAAAAGGGCTTCTTCTTCTTGAGAGAATCTCAAAGTGTTGTTATCAATATTCAAAGGTATGTAATGGAATATTTATAAGTTCCCTTCATGCACTAAAGTTACGCAAATAGGCCACAAGTTGGCTTAATGAAATAAAGACCACGGAGGGTCAAAATAGTAAATAGTCTCAAAAGTCGACAAAAACTTCCAGCTGCTGAAACTAGGGAGGTGGCCCGCCCTGGCAGGGAGGCGCTCCACCATGAGCTCCTGAGGCGGTCCGCCCGCTGAGAGAGGCGCTCCGCCTTGAAAAGTCCAGAGAGCTATGTTTCTGACACTTCGCCGATTTTCAAGGGGTTTTGGAGGTAGGCGGTCCGCCGGGCTCTGGAGCAAACTTTTACACGAATTTTCAAGTGAAAGAGCTCAGTCGGGTGGTCCCAGTTGGAGTCATGATCGGCGCTGGTGCCACACATAACTTCATCAAAGAGGTAGAAGCCAAAGGCTTTCTACTAGTAGTAATGAATGTACACAGCTGACTGAAATCTAGAGAGCCTAGTCGACCATTACAGTATTAGATTACCAGTCTGTATTCCTTCAAATCTACTTATCAGCATTTCAGGTCATCCGTCTCTCCTGGCTCCTGCCTGTAATTTATTCAAGGAATCAACATAAACCAGTCGACAGTCAGTGAGGCACGTATAATCAAGTATGAAACAGAACAATTCAGTGTATATTAGAGATGAAAGTTACATAAAGGCTCTGACATAGTGGATACAATGGAGAAATGCAACTCAATGAAAAATTAGCTCAGATTTATCAAAGGCTGCTAGAAATAATGATACCACCTCAACCGTAATAGGGGAAGATACATACAGTAATGTACAAGAATGTCTGAATGTTTCTTTTGATTTGACACTAACCATGTTTAATAAACAAAAATATACACTAAAGAAACATCAAATATTGGAGGAAGATAAAAAAATTCCTCATGTATAGACACGTAAAGACAAATATTTGAAACCGTCGGGAAATGCCAACATTTTTCCTTTCTTTCAAACTGCTGGACTAGACTTCTGTAATCCCAACTCAGCAGTGATAAGTCTTAGCAATGGTTGCACCAGCTCTCTCACTTTGGCTTCCCTGCCAATAGAGATTACCTCATATGAGAGATTCACTTTTTAATAAAGAACAAAAAAAGAAAGGAACAGCGTTGACTCTATGAAATAACCATTACAATAAGCTTTTCGTTAACCAAAAGATATCCAAGAATCAAGAGTTGACCACTTTAACCACACTCTCTTTCTTGCTTACCTTGATATGACAAGTTCACCCAAGGATGGGAAAAGAACAAGTAAATGTGATCGCCTTGCTTGATTCTCTCCTGTAAGCCCTTCTCTCAAGTGTGGATGTAAAGGGAGTTGAGATACAGTGTCCGAGTGAACCACCAGAAGCGCAAGCTCTTGGAGGACAAAGAAGACTTCTTCCACACGTGCTGCAGGCAACGGATGTTCTCCTGGATCATAGTTGTATGGTTAAAGATATAAGCTAAAGGAAATAAGAATAAAAAAGGGAAAGCTTTTGAAACCTCTTTCGAAATAAATAGATCACCCACCTAATTCGTTCTCATCCAACAAAAACCTCTCCAGAATGAATTCACATCTGCTCACAAGTAATTTTATGGAAATTTTGCTTACTTCAGATCTAGTTGAATTCCATTTGCTGGTTCCATAGCTAAAACAAGGTGAAATGAGTGAGAAATAGTAATCACCACAAATATGGAAAACATAAACAGCAGCCTCAATTAAAAGTACTGTAAAATACCTGCACAGAAGAAACAGCTTCTGCAAACAGGTCAAGGAGAACCTGCTACAATGTGAAGGCATCAGTTCGACGGTCTCAAGTGGCAAGGAACATGTACGTGATGCACACCGATCCAGAGTGATTATTAGACGTTCCAGAATCTGCAAAATTAACATGACAAGGTTAAAGTTGATCTGGAAGTCTACTACTTGAATGCATGATTAGCAGATAGGAAATGCAAACAGACATACATACAACTTGAAGTGGATATGAAAATAACTATACTATACTATATTATACTATAGTAAGCAAGAAGTCAGAGCTGTAAAAATGGATAAACATCATATTTTATCTATCATCTGCTGAACTTCTCAAGCCACATTCTGGTATATTAATTCCTAGCTGATTGCTATATCTAATCTTACTTAAAAAATTCCAACTATCTAAAACCTTATCAATCAGACTGTGTCACCTGAATTGCTTATGATTTTTTTCCCTAACTGTTAAGAGGATTAAGTTATTTGCAGAGTTAACTGTTGTTAAATCGTTCAGAAAAAAAAACAAGGTTACTAAATGATGCTGGTTTTTGGCTATTTGTCACTCTTGGTAGTTACAAGACTAAGAAGAAATTGCATATACTTAGAAAGTGACTGGCTAGTGGATAATGGCATGCAATAGATTGACATAAAACCATAATAGACAGCATATACTCTTACCGTAATAGACAACCTATTTTTCTTTCTCAGAAAAGAGTACAATAGAAAGATTTACACTGACGGAACTTATGAAGCACTTACACACATGTTGTATACAGAAGTTCCAAGAGAATGGGTCACGGTTCATTAGCATGGGAAGGAACAAAGTGGCCCACAATAATCCTTTTCTACGAGATGACGAAATATGTGCAGAAGTGAAGTGAAAGGACTAGAGTGAAAATATAAAAAGATTTGGGTGGAATGTTACATCAAGAGGTGCATCAATCTGCGACCTGAGAATCTTGTCTCCTAGAATATCCAAGAGATTCATCTCAATAGACTCATCAGCACTGTCTACCGTCACTGAAAGTGCACGGCCACAGTAGCCTATAAGAAATATCTCAAAAATGTCAGCAACTTCTTTCCAGATACGTATTCTTGAAGGTCTGGTAATAGTCAACTCTGGCCCTGCATCATCTGTCAGTTTGCGGACATCATCAAGCAGAATGCGACTGAAACCTTCAACTGCTAGTCTCCAAAGAGAGCCATCAGGACTGTCTCTTCTCGTTATCATACATCTAGGGAAGAAAATAAGAACCCAATCTATAAGATAAAAAAATACAGGAGTATATTATCTCCTTGATGATGAATGCAAGCAATACAAGGAGTACAAGTAATTCCAACTGTAATCCATCAAGAATTACTTATGTAGCATCGATATTTGAGCAGATACATTTGAGCCAAAAGAAAATAAAAATATAAGCACAATAGTAGACTAAAAATACATGCAAGGGACAGCTGAGAATTATTTCACTATGGTAGTTTCTTATTTTATAATAATCTAATAGCAGTCTTCCCAAGTAATTAGGTATGATGGCAGGTAATTTAGTTGGCATTATTCCTGGTTCACTCTTAAAGATAGTTTACCTCTATCAAAAGAATACACTTTAAGAGCACCATTTTTTATCAAACGCCATGAGCAGTTTTTAGTGATAGAAAGGAAAAAAAAGTAGAGGATCCTTCATGCATGATCAGGAGCGAAGACGGGAAAAGAAACTAGAGGATCCGTCATGCATGATCAATTCTCACCTTCCTAAAGATTGAATAATTTCAGGGAAAATTTTGTACTTCTCTGCAGGTGGAGCCTGTAAAAAGAGATCCACTAACACGGGAACAAGTTTTTCTGCAAAAAGATGATTTGAGAAATTTGACACTGTAATTGATTCAGGACTCTCAAGTGAAACTTCTATTTCCCTTTGGGATTCCGAAGCAATTCCATTACTGAACTCAGCAGCATCATTGGTCCCTGGGCCATAATATCCAACAAAATGAGTTTTGTTAAGAATATATAATGGTTCAAGAATGTATGGATTTTGACAAGAAAAATAAAAACTCACTGGTCTCGTGGTCCCTCTCATCTTCAGTTTTGTCCATACAAGAACCAGAGCTTGGAAGATACAACAACAGTTTTGCAAGCAGTGGCGACCACATTGCAGAAAGATGCTCTGCTGGACGCAATTGTGGTAGGATTTCCAGTGCAGCACGTTGCACAGGTGGAACATGACCCTGGAGAAAGAAATATGTCATCCCAGACATTAAAAATCATGAGCAAACAGATAAACTGCATGGTTTTGTTGCATTATCTAGCTGAGTACTGGGATGGCTCTCTCCCTGATGTTTTAGAAATGTTCTGAGATTAGATAACTTTAGTTTCGGAGAATCCTAACTGATCTCTTTTAGGACAAATGATTTAATCATTATTACAACGAAATGGGCCCCAATAAAGATGAATGGTTTTAGAGAACATATGGCTGCCCTCAGCTAGTTTGGTATTGAGGAACTGATTGACACTTTGATTGAATGTTTTAGAAAGGATACAAGCATTTCATGAATGCCAAATTCAAACAAGAAAAAAGGTAGTTTAAGAAATTGGGATCTAACTTTATAGCAACGTTAATATAAGCTAAATTTGGTAGCTGCCAGAAAATGATAATGAAACTCAGTGTGGTGAAACTCCATAATACTATCACCACCAATTATGAGGTGCAGTTCTTTCTGACTATGCCACTTTTGGTGATGTCTAAAAGAGTGGCCCCTCATACATCATTAACAAGGGAACTTCTAGCCTTTGAATTCTTGTAGGTTCGTCAATACAATTTTATAGAGAAAAAGCATGATACTTGGATCATACCCCACATTAGAACACCCACACAGTTCTCACATGTTTATATGCTAATGAAAGTCCAGACAATCTAAGGGCTTACACATCGATATTGATTATATCACATGAAATGCAACTACTCACATATTCAGCTTCGAAGTTGCTATTGGCGACCTTGGCTTGTTTGATCCCTGAATCTACGACTGACAGCAGCTTTAAATACGAGCCGTTATCAAACATTCCCTGTGCTTGAACATACAATTCACCTGCCAATAAAAAGGTTTGCATTGTAGACAACTGGATACATTAAAAAATATGTCACTAGTTTTGTAATTGAGATGGTCTGTATCCCCTTGATCAGGCCAATACCAACAGACTGCCTCCACAAAGATTGCCTTATATATTAATGAGTACAAGGCTTTAACATCATGAACTCAAAGGTATGTAGGTTGCTCCTGCAGCCTGTGGAGGTGGTCAGCACTGCATGCCCGAATGGAATATCGGCTATCCTTTACTACTGACCTAGCCATGCGCAATGAAGCTTATACTAACTCTGATTTTGTCTTTTAGAATCATCACTCCAGTGATATATCTTCAGTGAAGAGTTGCTACACCTTTTTGACAAGTTCCTCCACCTCACTCACTCCTTGGCCATGGAAATCTCTTCCGGAGACGCACAAAGTAAAATGCCTCTTGGTTGGTTTGAAGGGTAAATGTCTCAATATCTCATCTCTTTCTCCATTGTAAAGTTTCTGTTCAACTTTGGCTTCTTCAAGATTTTGGATATCAAATGGTATTCTCCCGGCACAACCACGGACTTCTATTCGCTTGAAAGAAGAGAGGTATGTCTAAAAAGCTCAACAAATTTCGGAATACTATACCAGCTACCATCTAGTGGGTTATTTGGAGGGAGAGAAATATGCAAGAATCTTCAAAGACAAGAGGGACATTGATATTTTTTGCTTAACTAGTAGTGTAACTTGGTCACGGCCAACTTTTAGAGCACGTTTCCACGATAGATTTTCCTAGCTCTTCACACACTCCATAAAGTTTTCTTTTTGTATGCAACTATACCAGCTTTCACTGATTTACATCAATAAAATCACTACATACCTATCAAAAGAAGAGCCTAATCAAGATTGAGTTTGCTGTTTGTTGAGATATGATTTGGTTTAGACATGATTTAGTATGAATTGATTATGATTTGTTTATTAGAGAAATCTGATTTAGTATTAATTAGGATAGGATTGGATTTGATTAGGATCTGATTTTGTGAATATTCATTTACCGTATTTGTACTCTTTGTAATTGATATAAATACCCAATCAAGCTTGAGGGAATGATCAAGCTTTTCAGCCAAATACTCTCTCCTTTTTCATGGTATCAGAGCCGGGAGAAAATCCTTGCTCTCTGATAATTTCAAGTCACTGAAAAACCATCATTGCTCCAGTCAATTAGCTGAAAAAAACCTGAGTCGATGTCGTAGTAGAGAACTCTCCAGAATCACACTCCATTTCAGATCTGCAAACCTATCACTATTTCAGTCAATTAGCTTCAGTTAAGGGCTCTCAAGGTTAAGTCCGTCTCTTCAAACATCTTCTTTTCAGTCAGATAATCTTGGTTTCAATATGACAGAAAATGTGGGATCCTCAAACGCAGGTGACAAACCTTTTTTCTCTTCTATTTCGAGTTCTATTATTACCACTGTAAAATTAGAAGGTAGTAGTAATTACATGTCATGGTCTGCTTCAATTGAATTATGGTTTATGGGTCAAGGACATGATGATCATTTAATTAAAGATGCTAATGAAATATCTCCTACTAAAAGAAGTAAGTGGAAAAGAATTGATGCACAATTGTGCAGTTGTGGAATTCTTTGGATCCTAAGTTACTCAACTTGTTTCAATCTAAGTTGCTCGGACACGGCACTTTTGGTGCCGCACCCGTATCGACACGACACTAGTATGGGTGTCGGTGTGGGATC
Organism: Petunia x hybrida; assembly: GCA_037355625.1. Classification (NCBI taxonomy): domain Eukaryota; kingdom Viridiplantae; phylum Streptophyta; class Magnoliopsida; order Solanales; family Solanaceae; genus Petunia; species Petunia x hybrida. The sequence goes on from JBBBVM010000803.1 coordinate 1,546,050, forward strand.
CGCGTCGGATATGGTCAAATGTTTATAGGTACTTTGACCACGGGCGGCGGAAAAGTTCTAGACAAGATACAATTTGATTCCCGAAAGTGAAACCAAAGCTAGGGTAATTTTATAGTAATTACCTCTCTAATGATGTCTTCCCACCGTACATCAACAGAAAATCAAAAGGGGAAATGTTTCTTAAGGCCAACAAAAAGTGTAGGATCGGATTAAAACTCTATTTTTAATTTTTTGAATTATTTTTAGCCGAATCCCCGCACCCATATCCGTAATAGGATCCGTATCCCCGAATCTTATAATTTAGATCTTGAAGGATCCAACTTCTAGATCCGCACCCGTGTCGGACACCCGTACCGGTGTCCAAGCAACTTAGGTTTCAATCCTGTAGAACGTGCTTAGGTTTCAATCCTGTAGAACTTGTTGTAAGGTTTGGACCAAAGCAAAAAGTTTGTACACAAATGATGTGCAACGCATATATAAAGTTGTGTCTGATATGGTCCAACTACAACAAAATAATCAGGATATGGCTAGTTACTTAGGACAAATAGAAAATTTGAAAGATGAGTTTGATTCTCTCATGCCTGTATCTAATAGTAGCACTACACAAGAGCAACAAGGGGATAAGTTCTTTATGGTTTTAGCATTGAAAGGACTCCACTCTGATCTTAGTTCGGTAACGGATCAGATCTTAACAAAACCTACAATTCCTTTTCTTGAAGATGTTTCGGCCCGTTTACTGCGTATCTCCTCTCACAGTGTTGATGCTAATGAAGTTGAAACATCTGTATTAGCTGCACAGGCAAGAAATCTACAGGGAAAGAATGATTATCCAAAAGGGAAAGGTAGACGACCATACTGCAACCATTGTGACAAGCAAGGACAAACTCGAGACACTTGCTGGAAACTAAATTTCCGACCACCACGCAACAACAACCGTTCTGTGGCGCATATGGCTCAAACGAGTGGAGATACAGAGAGCCACCAAAAAGATTCCATTACCTTAACTGGAGCTGATTGCATAAATACCTGCAGTATCAAGCTTCAAAACAGCAGTCACTTTCACCTGGCATCTCACAAACTGGTAACTCTCTTGCTTGTCTAACCAGGTCTTCACCTACTTGCTCATGGATATTGAATTCTGGAGCGTCTGATCACATATCTGCTCCATCTTCAAGTTTATCTACAGTCACGCTTGCTAATGGATCACAAACTGTGGTTAAAGGAATAGGAGAGGTGCAGCCTCTTCCTTCTGTTTCTTTAAGCTCAGTGCTATTTGCTCCAGAATGCTCATTCAATTTAATTTCCATTAGCAAACTAACAAAGCACCTAAATTGCACTGTCACCTTTATGGCTAACTCTGTTGTTGTGCAGGACCGAAGTACGGGGAAGACTGTTGGAACAGGACATGAGTCACATGGCTAACTTTATTGATGACTATTCTCGTTGCACGTGAGTGTTTTTAATGAAGAATCGTTCTGAACTGTTCTCCATTTTTCAAAAGTTTTGTGCAGAATTCATAATCAGTTTGGTGTTTCAATTAAGGTATTACGCAGTGATAATGCCAAGGAGTATTTATCATTATCCTTTTCCAGTTTCATATCTTCCCAAGGAATCAATCACCAAACTTCTTGTGCATATACTCCTCAACAAAATGGAATTGCTGAACGAAAAATCCGGCATCTCGTTGAAACTGCTCGTACCTTACTTATACACCATCATGTGCCTCTTCATTTCTGGGGGATGCCATTCTCACAGCTTGTTATCTAATTAACCGAATGCCCTCTACATTGTTGCAACATCAAAGTCCTCATTCAATTCTCTTTCCAAATGATGACTCACATCATCTTCCCTTGCAAGTATTTGGTTGTATTTGCTTTGTTCATAATCATAATTCTGAGAGGGATAAACTTCAGGCCAAATCAGGTAAATGTGTCTACCTAGGATACTCTCGTCTCCAAAAAGGTTACAAAATGCTACAATCCGGTAACAAATAAATACTCTATCTCGGTAGATGTGACCTTCTTTGAGACATCTCCGTATTTTTCACAGAATACTACAAACAGAAGTCGAAGTCTAATTCCCCAATTTCTGCCAGTCCCGATACTCTCTATATCACAAGACAGCTCCCTAGCTAATCCCCAGACCAACTCCAATCCTCCTCTTCAGGTCTATACCCGTCGTCTTCGTCAACCTACTAATATCAGTGATAATTATTCTCATGATACTGGTACAGTCCCTGCTGACTCATCTCGTGGTCCTTCGATGCCCGCTCCAGTCATGCCTTCATCAGACTCAAGTCCACCCATTGCCATTCGAAAAGACATTCGTACTACCCGAAATCAACATCCCGTCTATAACTTCTTGAGTTATCATCGATTATCTCCTTAATATTATACCTTTGTTTCTACTTTGTCTTCTGCTCCTATACCTAAGACTGTTAGCGAAGCATGGGAACATCCAGGGTGGAGAGATGCCATGATGGAAGAAATGAATGCTCTACAAGCCAATAATACTTTGGAATTAGTTCCATTGCCAAAGGGAAAATCTACTCTACTGTTGGATGTCGATGGGTCTATACAGTTAAAGTAGGTCCTAATGGCAAGATTGATCGGCTAAAAGCTCGTCTTGTTGCCAAGGGATATACTCAAATTTACGGTCTTGATTATGGTGATACATTCTCTCCGGTTGCCAAAATTGCATCTAATCGACTACTTATCTCCTTAGCAGCAGTGCCCCACTGGCCTCTTCATCAATTAGATATTAAAAATGCCTTTTTGAATGGAAAGCTAGCCGAGGAGGTATATATGGAGCAACCACCAGGGTTTGTTGTTCAGGGGGAGTCCCACTTGGTTTGCCGCCTGAAGCGGTCACTATATGGTTTAAAACAATCACCAAAAACATGGTTTCGAAGATTTAGTTCGTTGGTCCAGCAGTTTGGGGTGTCTCGAAGTGCAGCAGATCATTCAGTTTTTTATCGACATAATGGTCCGGGAAAATGCATGTACCTAGTAGTCTATGTTGATGATATAGTCATAAAAGGTAATGATCATGAAGGGATTGCTCGATTAAAGCAACATTTGTCCAACAATTTTCAGACCAAGGATTTGGGAAAGTTAAAATAGTTTTTGGGGATTGAGGTAGCACAATCAAAGATAGGCATTGCAATCTCACAAAGAAAGTATGCTTTGGACATATTAGAGGAGACAAGCATGACAAATTGCAAACCTGTTAGATACTCTGATGGATCCAAATGTCAAACTTGTTCCTAAACAGGGGGAGCTTTTTGAAGACCCTGGTAGATATCGAAGACTTGTTGGGAAACTGAATTACCTCAAAATTACACAACCGAATATTTCATTTTGCGGTAAGTGTCATTAGTCAGTTTCTCCAGGCTCCGTGTAAAAGTCATTGGGATGCAGTGACTGATGCAGGGCAAAATACGCGGAAGCTAAACACGATATAAACTATGCGGAAGCGATAAAAACAAAATACGAGATATCTAAGATATCGAGAAATTCAAGACTAGGAAGGCAAGAAATAGAAGAAAGAATCGAATTCAATTCACTAACGTTAATTGAATTCAAAAGGGAGAAGGGAAACTCGAACCTTACAATGGAATCAAACTAGGTGTCGATCCCCATAGGTTCCAAGTTGAGACATACACGAGCCTCGGGCTCAAACAAGAAGGGCTCGGCCTCTTCAATGTTCTCTCTCAATTCTCTCTTCTAAACAATGGCTAACTCCTGAAATGAAGAGCAAATGTGCTATATATACATTTACATTGTTATTTGGACAAAAATGGCCCTTGAAGCTGATTCTGGTTCGCTGGTCAACCTTTCTTCATCGCGATCGCGCCAGGAAGTCTCGCGATCGCGCAGGCATCAACTCAAGGCATCGCGATCGCGCCAATGGCTCGCGATCGCGTAGGTCTCCATCACCTCCACGATCTTCAGCATCCTCAGCTTCGCTTTCGCGTGCAGTTGGGCGCCATCGCGCTGAGTAGTCAGGGACTTCGCGATCGCGTAGGTAGTGTCGCGATCACGAAGAACAGATGTTCTTCGTTAGGCAGTGAGCTCCCAGAGTGCTCCCCTGTTTTGCCCTGTTTTGGGCTGCCCTATTTCCTGCCCTGTTTCCTCCGTCCTTGGCGCTCCACTGCATGATCTTTCAAGACGTTCCCGGGGCCTTGACTCGTATCCCTTGTGCTCTCGAGTTTGGCTTTTGATGGTTGTCGTTTAGGCCATTTTATACTGCATCAGTGACCCGTATCCTTAGATACATCAAAGGAGCCCCAGGACGAGGATTGTTATATGAAGACAACGGTCATTTAGATATTATTGGATACTCTGATGCTGATTGGGCTGGTTCTCCAGTAGATAGGCGTTCCACTTCTGGATATTGTGTCATGATTGGAGGGAACCTAATCTCTTGGTAAAGCAAAAAGCAAGATGTTGCCAGGTCTAGTGCGGAAGCAGAATAACGAGCTATGGCCCTTGCTACATGTGAGCTTATCTGGTTGAATATGGCCCTTGCTACATGTGAGCTTATCTGGTTGAAACATCTTCAAGAATTGAAGTGTGTAGAAATTAAACAGATGAAGCTGATATGCGACAATCAAATTGCTCTTCATATTGCCTCAAATCCCGTCTTTCATGAGAGGACAAAACATATAGAGGTGGACTGTCATTTCATTAGAGAGCAAATTGAGTCCAGATACATAGCTACCGTTTTGTTGGCTCGAATGATCAATTGGCAGATGTCCTTACCAAATCTCTGAGGGGACCTCGAATTGAATACATTTGTAATAAGCTCGGAGCTTATGATATATATGCTCCAGCTTGAGGGGGAGTGTGGAGATATGATTTGGTTTAGACATGATTTAGTATGACCTGATTATGATTTGTTTATTAGAGAAATCTGATTTAGTATTAATTAGGATAGGATTAGATTTGATTAGGATCTGATTTTGTGAATATTCACTTACCATATTTGTACTCTGTCATTGATATAAATACCCAATCAAGCTTGAGGGAATGATCAAGCTTTTCAGCCAAATATCCTTTTTCACTGTTAAACAAACTTGAGTTGGTCCTAGAAAGAAGTCTACTTTGATAATTTATTGCCACATATGCATATACCATATTTCTATGGCAGTTTTTGAATGGGCATACAGTTTAAGAAAGAAAGAAAGAAAGAAAGAAAGAAAGAAAGGAAGGAAGAAAGAAGGAAGGAAACTAAGAGAGGCTTTGGCAAATATCCAAAGTATCTTCAGAAATTGTGGTGTTAAACATGCCATGACATTTCTATGGCAGAAAGATCATGTCATCAATGGGAAGTTTAAAGTCAGAGAGTTTCTAAATAAGAAATGTGTCATTTCATTTTGGAAAAGACTAAGAAAGAAAGAGTTCAATTTAAATTGGATAGATGGAGTAGTAAAATAGCTATGTATGATTTATTGATATCTGAGTGCCTAAAAAAATTAATCTAGAGTAATATATATATGCCAAATTGAGATCAGATAAGATCCTGATTATCCTAATTGATCAAACAGACAGTAAATGAAAACTGGATTGAACCAAATCTAGATCAATTTCTACTTGCAATTTCATAAAAGAACCAGGTAAAATTATAATCTGACCTTTAAGCTCCGAAATGGCTTCTTATGGAGCTATGTCAGTTATTATAAAAAGATAGACTTACCCAGACCATGTACAGTCTCCTGCTACAAAAAAAGTAGACTTACCAAGACCATGTAAAATCTCCTGCTTCAACTTGTATGCCACATTACCATTGTAGTTTGGTGACTTGTGCAGCACAAGCTCATATACATCAAGAACCGAAGTAAGATAAGGCATTGGCAAATTCCCCTGCTTCAAAGGATTTACTCATTGAAAAGAAGCTAAAACATATAGCAATTTGTAATATTCATGAACCTCTTCTTTCTATTAGCATGAAGAAATGCTTGCACAAATCAAGAGAATCACATAATTTACCTTTGGGGAATGAGAAACTATGGTAGATTGTAAACAATTCACTGCTGCGAGAGCAACTTCTTTACTACCATCAAATATGCTGTTTCTTACAAAGAGAAGCAAAGTCTCCCATCCTGCACGAGTACATAATTGTTCCATGATCCTTAAAAATGTTTTCATCAGGTGAAGACAACATGTCTGATAATTCAAATTGATTGTGAAATTTACCAGACTGGAAATTGTCTAAGCTTCTCAAGAAAGGGAAAAAAGACCGCAGAATTCGAGCTATGCCCCCAAGTACAAGCACAAGTGTCTCATCCCATTGTTTCTGAACTGTGTTACGACTGCAGAACCAATTAATTCACTAAAGAAAGGGATTCAAAACAAAAACAAATAGAAAATGATATTGACAACGAATGGCCATTCCATATCTGGTAAACCTATGGTGTATGAGCATATGAACTGCTTTCCCTCCACGTGTTCCAAGTTCTTTTCCTTGCCATTCTGTCTTAGAAGATGTAGCAGCCTGAGAACAAAAGATATGATTGGTCAAGAAAAGCTACAGGATAGTCCTAAAATAGATTGGCACCATTTCAACCTACCATGTGAGAAGAGCGATCTAATGTAGGGAAAACATAATTCCATAGACAGTCCTCCCACATACTCTTTGAAAGCTTTTGCCCATGACTTCCAAGAATTTGAAAAAGTGTCCGAACAGCAGAGTTCCTAACCTAAAAAATAGATTAGGTCAAACACAGTGATTTAGGTCGGCTAGTTACAAAAGCTAAAGGACCTCAAAAATTTCATCACGGCTAAAAGCAATTTGCTCACATCTACTTAACAAGATAACAAGTGCACCTTTCCATATTTGGTACTAAGTTAACTAGAACTACCCATTTTACCATTATTGACAAGCTTTAAAAGCCACACGAACGCTATATTGTGCTGAAGACCACAAGTTTAACAAAAATCTATAGCTACACAAGGTTTTATGGCTGAAGCAGGGTGAAAAGAACAATAAGTTCTTTCAGCGGATGGCGAATGCTCATAGAAGATATAATTTTATCAATGAATTGGATGTTGATGGATCAGTTCTTACAGAGCCTGAGCAGATTCAAGAGGAAGTCTTGGGTTTTTACCAGAAGCTATATAGTGAGTCAGAATCATGGAGGCCAGCTTTCAACTTTGCTGCATCGAAACACCCCTTATGGCACAGTCGGATGCATCCGAGTGGACCTCGAGGCTCGAACATCTTGCTGAAGTCCAACTGTGCTAGTTCTGGCTCACTGGTCACAACAGCCTTGAGCTCCATAAATGAAGCCTGCGGCATGTCCAACCACACTTAAGGTCAGTCTTTCTTCAAGAGATCTGTCAGGTGCTGCTCTTCTTGAGAATGCATCTGTCAGGTAATGATTCACAGGGCCAAGAAAGGATCCTAAGTCAAATACCTTTTTGGGAATCTCCCCCTCTTTGATGGCCCTGATTAGGAATTTTCCATCCGGATTTAGCCATGACTAACCACATAGCCAAAGAACTTACCTTCAATCTGGGGAAATGAGAACTTCTCCCCATGATGTAGAGCTCATGTTCACTAAGAAGCTGAAATACATGACTTAACTGCTTAACATAGTCCTCCAAGGTGTTGCTGAAGTTTACATTATTATCAAATATACCACCGAAAACTGGTCCAAATAGGGATGGAAGATCTTGTTAGTTAAGGTGCAAAAAGTGGCTGGTGCATTGGTCAATCTGAATGACATGACCAACCGGTCAAATGCCCAATACCGAGTCAAACAAGTTGTCTTTGGTTCATCCCCCTCGGCATTGCAATCCTGGTAGTACCCTTTTGGTCAAGTCAACCCTTGTGAAATACCTGGTCTTAGGAAGCCTGTCAAACAAGACAACAATTATAAGGTATTGGGTACTTGATTTCCATGTTTGCCTAGTTGAGCACTTGGTAGTCTATGCACAGTTGGGACATGCCACGGTGCTTCTTTTGAAATAGCACATATTCACCTAATGGAGCCTTGAGCGCTCCTTAAGTTGTTTCCTAATCTCCTTGAGCTCAGGGCAGGGCCGTGTGATGAGGTGCCAAGCCTAGTGGCTTAGCCACAGCTTCTAGCTCGATCTTATGATTTACCCTTCTGGCTGAGGCAAACGCATGGGCAGCCATAGTGACGTTACATCTTTGCTCTCCTCTAAAAGATGTTCACTATCGAATTTGAGCAAGCACGGCTTCATCTCCTCTGAGGACAACATCATCATCTAACTTTAGACAACAAGAATTAGCGTCCACTTTTTGATGCCCTTCGTAGCTACAAGACTCAAAGTTGTTGCACGCCTGTGGAATAGTTGGCTTATGGCATGGCAATGACCGACATTATGGATGATGTTCACCCCCTAAACGTAATGTTCTCGAAAATTTCTTCCCATCCCTTAATATTCCTCTATAGGCACACCCATAAGCAAGAGCTATGTTTTTGGATCTACAACCCCTTCCAAAACCACATATTTCTCCGGTATCAGCCTCCTCCAAGAAGCAGTCACCCCCATCCCGAATCTCCAAAGCCACTTACGTAGTAAAGCCTAGTTAAAAACTCTTAAGTCTTCGACAACAATGCCACCTCAAAACTTAGGTGTAGTGAGTCGTGACTGTCTCCCAATTTGCCAAGTGAAATTTCCTGTCCCTGCTAGATTTATCCCGTCGACAGTCTCTCTGAAGCTCTCCAACTTCATTGTAGTGGCTACTGGAGCATGCAATAAGGACATGAAATATGTCAGAATACTCAAAAGTATTCTTAATTAACACTTACTTTCCCCTTTGGATAAATACCTCTTTTTAGTCACCCAACGAGCCTCTTTTCTACCCCGACTACCACTGAATTCCAAACAACCTGATCTTTAACAGAAGCTCAAAGCTATTAAAATAAAAGTGTGGATTATTAAAATACTTCATCACATGCATGCCATGTGCGGCGCATTTGACACTAGCTCCTTGTTCCACCCTCCGGTAAGAAAATACGTGGAGGCCCAGCTACGGGAAGGTTGGTAGTGTTGCCAGCCACCAAGAAAGATTGGTGGCCTCCATCTCGATGCATGGGAACTTAGTGTTCTAGCGGACCTCCTAGCATGTAACTATAGCCTTCATGTTGTTTATATAACGTGCAGCATTGCATTATGTTATTCTTATTCGATGATCCTAACAGGTGACTCTAATTTGTGGTGAGCCTCCAACCGCTTTCCGTAGTGGCCGCTTTCCGTCGCGCCACATCTTTTGATACTCTACATAAGTTCCATGATGGCCGTGTGGCATATATAGCAGATGAAGTCAGTTGTGGGGACATATATGTATGTGGTTGGGTTGCGGATCACCTACCGACCATTATCCATGCATGCCTTTTTCTGAGTGTTGTTTTAAGCAATTGAGTGCCTTTATGCATGCGTTGATGATTGACAGTTATTAGGTGTATGTCTATGGGTTTGCCAACGGGGATTATGTTGTCTGGAGCTGGTCATATGGACTCCCAGTATAGGGTTGTGATAGAGAAGGTCCTAAAAATCCGAACTAGTTACCTGATCTGCTTTATTCTCTAAAAATGCACAAAAGAAAAAGCTTACTTTGACAGAAAAATAAATACCTCTGGTCTTTCATCAGCACCAAGATTTTGTAATAAAGAAAAAACCGAAAAGAGCAATTTGTCACGGTCTACAATATTCAGTCGGAATGCTTGGTCACTAACTTTCCCAGAGAAACTGAGAGCCTGCTCTTCCTTCATTCCATTACTATCTGGAATCACATAAACATCCAGATTTCGTCCAGCAGTTAGAAGAGAAGACAAGAAGAAAGAACATTTTTTGTAGGAAGGCGAAACGACAACTTTATACAACCTGTGGATCTACCTGATTCTTTTTCTTCATTCTGTCTATACAGAAACCCCTTAATGATGAAATCAGTGGAAGTCCACAAAAGGCCAATGGCTGTCAAACTGATATTCAATTCGGTATTCTGAGCACTATATGCTCCAGTGACATCAATGCATCTGCAAAGAAGATATTATTAATTAAGTTTTGCTGCTATTTGGTTTTCTTTTATTCTTTCCACTTTTTTAAGTTTGATTTCCAGCGCCGTCTGAGAGACTCCCTGCCTCGAGATTGTCTCTGTGCACTCTGAGAGACCCTCTTCATCAAGTTTTTTCTTTTTTCTCATTTAAAAAAGATATCACATGCTTGCAAATTAGTCATGGTTCTAGACATTATGCTCAAACTACTATTGAAGAAGCAAAGTAGAGAAAACCAGCACAGAAAAGCAGCTTACACATGAAGGCAGTCAGCAGGTACTGTTGAAAGGCCATCATTCATGATGACACGAAGGCTCTGTGCAAGAAAACGTAGCAGTCAGAACATCTAAGATGCAGAAAACTAAAGGTTGGTGTTAGATTATGTTAGGTCATTTAGAGAATAACATATGGTAGAACTTAACACATACTGATGGTTGCATCAGTGAGCCACCATGAACCACGTAGAAACACTCCCCCACAACCCATTTTTTTATGATGTAGTTGGTTAATTAAAGTTGGAAAATTCCTGTATACAAAAGCATACCAAAAGGTAGAGAACTATACAAAATTATGGTTCTCTGCATACTTCTACAAATCTTCTACAAAGACAAGAACCTCATGGTCATAACTAGGGAATTAGAAACAAGAGGCTATTTCTTAACTGAGCAAAGTCAGTACCAACTCAATCAAAAGCTCCCCATTCCTCTCCCTCAACAAGCGAGTGGCCAATACTATTCAAAATGTGATTATATGCACTGGTCATAAATCTAATATTACTCCCTCCGTCCCATTTTATGTGATGGTGTTTGACTTGACACAGAGTTTAAGAAAGAAGATTTTTAAAATTTGAGGTCTAAAACAAGCCATAGAAATTTGTGTGGCTGGAAGTCATTTCATAAAGCAAACAGTTTAAACTTATAGAAAGATGACATTCTTTTTGGGACAGACTAAAAATGAAATAGTACCCCATAAATTGGGAGAGATGGAGTAATAAAGAAGGGGAACCAGTAACCAACCTTATTTCAAGTGGTATTTTAGAAAGGAAGAAAGAGTAGAGGCCAAATATGATGCCTTTGGGGTTAAGATTTTACGGTTTTTCTTAAAATGCATTTGAAAAAGGTAGGATAATTGAAAAGAGATTATTCAAAGAATGAGATGACTCAATATTCGGTTTGTTTGTTTGGTAAACCTTTACACAAGATCCTTATTCCACTATATGTAAATATGGCCCAGGTCACTAAAATATTTCATAATAACAATTTTTCGATGAAATCCCTAATGACCAAGTTGACACTAGTCTTTTTCTGTTGGGAAAAGAATAACCTGTGTGGTGGATGCCTTGCATTTGAGCTCAATCAATACTAAACAAAATAAAAGGAGGAGCTCTGTTGAGCCAAAATTGACCCAAGCTCGCATATCTCATGAGGAGCCGAAGTTCAATTGCTCAATTTTGAGGGAATGTTTTTGAGATTGTCACCTGAAATCCGAGTGTAATGAGATCCTTCTCGGAAGCATTTGCAACAGACCTGAAAGCATCATCTGAAGATCTTTAAGTTCTTTACCCAAAAGGAAACACTATGGCCCTGTATACCAAAGAACAACTTGAAGTACTAAATGGGCACCTCAGCAATTCAAGAATATTTGGCCAGCTATAATAGAGCCTTTCTCCATGTCTCTGATAGAATATACATCAGGAAACCAATAAACATAGTGACAGAAGATCATGAGGGAGAGAGTTCTGAAATTCTGTATCAGTCTTATGTTGTAAATTGGTAACTTGGATTACATTACCTCTAATACATGAAGAAGAATTTTCAGAGATCCAGCACGAACATCAATGTCTTGAGCTGAAGAAAATAGCACTTTCAGTGGGGATATGACAGCACACTCCAGTGATCTCAACTCTGTATTCTCAGTTTGTACCTAGCGAATTTGTCAAAAATAAGGACTGTCACCACCTAACATGCAAAAAGTCATAACATTTCAATTGAAGGTTAATTCTCACATCATTGCATGCACCCTGGAGCTTGGATGATGCATACTCCTGGAATTGATTAGATCCTAAAACAGCAGAAATAGATTGGTCCATTGCATTCAGTGCTATAGTTCTCACATGCTGATTTGAACTATCAGTAAGCTACAAAAATATGAAATATTAGAGACATACCTAATAAAAGAAACCATAGCATTTTATCAGGATTAGAACTTAGATTACCTCAATAAAGTGGCCAAGAACTTCATCCCATAATGGCCCCACCCCTGTTATAGAAGACGATTATAGTTTAGCCATGATGAGAAAAGGAAAATGAAAATCTGAAAGGATTAATCATACCGATGCAGCTGACCATATTTAGTGGATTCTTAACAAATATTTGATATCACGTCTAATATGTTAGAATATCGAGAGAATATGCATCTAATATACCGTATCTGAATAAGAAATATCTTTTAAAAATATGATATTTTGGATATTTTGTATACTACATAATATTTACTTACCTTATTAGCATAAAGATTGATCACCTAACATATTTTATATAGCCTAACACTTTTATATAAGGAGAACCTCTTGACCAAAGTTAATTGATCAAGTCAATGAGAACTCTTTTCTGCTTTCATTTGGTATTAGAGCCTCTCGGTCTTGGTCGACACTCAAATTGCTTCGGATACTGGCTGGCGATGGCAGAAAATTAGAGCCGTCTTCCAGACCAATGTTTCTTATTTTCCTTCTTCCTTTCGGTGTCCGACGCTGCTCCTCTCTCTGCAATCATACTGTTACTCTCCCGACAAATGTTCGTGGCTGCTCCCTTTAGCAGGATTCACTCAGCACTCCTCCGGCAACCGTTGAGCATCGCTCCTCACGCCAGGATCCTTGAAGCATCTCCATTCTCTGTTACATTCTGGTGTCACTAACTCTACGTGACCAGCGTTACTACTTTCTACGCGATCAACTCACATCTAAGCTTGAATTTCTTGTCATTGTTCTGCCAATTCAAGTTACGCTTATAATCTATTGAGGAGTTGCAGCGCTGTATCTCAACGTTCTTCTGCTGTAAGCTTACCAGCGACTGTCCAGACAAAAGAATTCCAGTGTTGATTTTCTTTTGGATGATTGCCAATACTCCAGTGAGATTTTGGAATCAACTTTCCACATTTTCAAAGTACGCAAACAAAAGTGGGTCTCCCCACTTTGAGTTTGATGGGAGTCTGTTAGAATATCAAAACAATTTGTTCTTATAAAATATTTCATAGGATACTATTTTGTTTTCGATTGTTACTTTATTACCATAGAGATTGATAAACTACCATATTGACCATAGCCTAAGACTCCAATATAAGGAGCACCCCTTGTATATTGTTACTTGCGTCAATGAGAAGTTTTTTCTATCTTCAAATAAGTGAACCACAAAACAGATGACCAAAACATCATTTCATGTAAGCCAACACATATGCATAGGGTGTTCGTGATTGTGAATGTAGAAAATTATTCACAAGGCTAAAGGGGAAGTAATCTGATCATTCCCAACATAGGAGCTTCCAGAGATGCGCCTCATAGCTCATGCAAAATTTACTTTGGTTTTTTAAATATGTAATTTTGAAGCAGAAGTTTGAACAGCTATATATTGCATAGCTAAAAAACCAGATCATATGGCATTTCAGCTGCAATACATTCTCTGAACTTAAACAATTTTAGAAGAATAAACAAAGAAATAAATAAGCGGGCACTAACATTTGATGGCACCTCCCGAAGAATAGAAACAGATAGTAGTAAACTTAGAGCATAAAGTGTATGTTTCATCGTTATTTATATCCCAATGCTTAACAACAGAAAAGGAAATAACATAGGAAGAATAGTTGTCAGGACATACTGTGCACGTTATTGACTAGGATCGATAACATCCTTTCTACTGAGAAACTGATGCTTCCAGTTTTTTGATTTGACGGTGATCCAGAGCCACTCACTACTGCAGACATACACTGATGTGACAACTGCCGTAGAGCAGAAAGCAGTGACTTGACAGCAGACACATGCATCAGAGCTGAGCTCTCAAACAGCTTCATAAAGAAATAATATTTTAAATTTAAATACAAAAAAAATAAGGTAAACACTGAAAATGAGAAGGAAAATGGAAATGCAATCACCTGTGAAGTTAGGGAAGAAAGAATATGAAAATCACTATATTGACCAGAAGAATCTCTGGTGAGCTTTGGCACAACTGTGGAAACCTCCTGAATCATGACATTTATGCATGGTTCAGTATTATTCAGCCTTCCATGGTGATGAATACATATTAAGCCATAACGATATGAAGCTATAAATTTGACAGGTTCAAGTTGTTAGCAAGCACTGTATACTTATTAGCTACTATACCTTTCTCGTTCTTTTGGCTAACATAAAGTATGCTTATCAGCTACCACATCATTTCAGAACTGATGCAATATAAAATGGCCTAATCAACAACCATCAAGAACCAAGCTTGAGAGCACAATGAACACCAGGCATGGGCTCCGGAAACGTCTTGAAGATCATGCATTGGAGCGCCAAGGAAGGAGGAGAACATAGGCACCAAAGGAGAGGCTCGGGGGACACATTTTGAGCTATTCCAAGAACCCCCAGGAAGGGGCGGACCGCCTACTCAAAGGGGCGGACCGCCTAGTTGAAGTGAAGCCTCTGGACTTTGGGGCGCCCACAAAAGGGGCGGACCGCCTACTTCAAGTAGGTGGGGCGCCTACTCCATGGTGTTGGGGCGCCTACTCCATGGTGTTGGGGCGCCTGCTTGCCTACAATGCAACTAGGCGGGGCGCCTCTTTTGAGTAGGCGGGGCGCCTACTCACGGGCCATTTGAATACTTGTTTTTGAGGTGTAATTCCTATTCTAGCCCTAGGTGCTTTTATTACACTAACTTGTCTTATGGGCTTTTAGTCATTTCACATTGATGTATGGGAAAACTATAAAAGCTTCCCTTAGCCATTTCATTCATTAGTTAGCCATTGTTTAGAAGATAGAATTGAGAGAGAACATTGAAGAGGCCGAGCCCTTCTTGTTTGAGCCCGAGGCTCGTGTATGTCTCGACTTGGAACCTATGGAGATCGACACCTAGTTTGATTCCATTGTAAGGTTCGAGTTTCCCTTCTCCCTTTTGAATTCAATTAACGATAGTAAATTGAATTCGATTTTTTCTTCTACTTTCTTGCCTTCCTAGTCTCGATTTCTTGTTATCCTTTATTTGCTTCCGCTCGATTATTGTATGTTTTAGCTTCCGCAATTTTAGATTGCATCAGTTGGTATCAGAGCAAGGCTCGGGTTATGTTCTTACAAACCCCCGTTCCTTGTTCCATATGTTAGTACTATTGTTGTTGTTGTGTTTGTTCTTGAAGAAAAGAAGAAAAACAAAAAAATAGAAAAACTTGAAAATTTCACAAAAATTGTTGGAACTTGTTGGATTGGAACACCCATTCATTAAAAATCATTGGGGTTTGTTCCTTATTGTATTCCCGTTCTTTTGATACCAAAATTACAAGATTTGGTGGTGTATTTCAAAATTTGAAGAAATCAAATTCCCAAATTTTCAAAGAACCCTAGAATTTTGCTCAAGAATCAAAATCGATTCATTGTTGTTTGATTGGGGTTAAAACCTATTGGGGATTGTTTAGAATCATCAAATACATCTTTGGGTATCATTAGAATCGAAAACAAGTCGAAAACGTTGGATTTTGAGTGCTAAACGAGCCAAAAACTCGTTTTCGGACCGTGCTGAGGAGCCCAGTAGGCGGACCGCCTACTCCTAAGAGGTGGACCGCCTCTTTTTATGTTGCTCTCTGTATTTTGAGTAGGCGGGGCGCCCACTTTACAGAGGCGGACCGCCCACTCCTGGGGTGGCTCCGTTTGGCTTCGTTTTGTGTGTTTTTGTGTCCTGTTTGCTTCCGTACCTCTTGGTTAGTGTTTCTAGGGTAATTAGCCTACTCAATTGACACTAATCCTTTAGCGTATTAGGTATTCGTGCGTAGAGGAGATTAGAATTCAAAGAAGAGTCGTAGAACTCCTTTGGGCCTCAAGTGCGCACTTTAAATAACCGTCCGTACATCGAGTCTCATTAATTCCATTCCGAACTTTAACTTGGACATGCTAGTTGTGATTTCCTTGGTTCCCAAATTGATAAGGCCTCGCTCTTGAGTGTACATATATTGAGTGATACACGTGAGGGAGTGACTTTTGGGAGGTTTTGTTCTTTGGTGATTGCAACAATGTCGGATAATGATGAATGTGGGGATTATGGCTCATGTGGCGATGATGCGAGTTGCTATGACTTGTATGGTGATGATGGAGACTATGGTTCCTATGGTGAGGATGATGGCCATTACTATGATGATGGAAACCATGGCTCCTATGATGATGAAGCGGTTCACTATGATGATCGAGAGGTTGATGACGACTATGAAGCTCATGAAGATGAATTTGATGAATCTAATGCTTCTAGTCAAGAACCCGAGGATGGTGACGCTTCAAGGTATGATGATCCTACTTACTCTTCTTGTGAAGAATTTGATATTGATGGTAGTGACATAGATAGAGTTGATGATGATGTTGAACATATGGGTTATTCTTATGCATCTTCTCTTAGTGTTGCTAACGGTGTACAAGGGAGTAGTAGAGGACCTTCCATTAGTATGGGAGGCGGTGGTGGTTGTTCCGTGGGAAAGAAGAAGCTTGCATCTTCTAGGTACGCTAAGCGGCCTAATGCTTCTAATTCCCATGAGGAGGTTGGTATGATAGATGGTGTTGCTTTTGCTACAAAGGGGTTATATGCCGTGAGGGGCGTGGATGGTTGTAGTAGGAGTAGTACTATGGCCTATGGGACCAAGGCGAGAGGCACTTATGGGTTCCATGGCAAGGTTCCTTCCTTGACTTCCAACAACATTGCTAATGTTAGGAGGGTGACGGGAAGAGGAGATTGTTTTAGTGGTGTTGCCACTAGTGGAGGGATAAGGAAGACCCAAGTTGTCGGAGTTGACACTTGTGGGCGTTCAAGTTCTCACTTGGATGCCAATCTACAACACTAGGGTAGATGTAGGTTCGTTGTTGAGGTAGATGGTATTGGAGGATACTTGCTCAAGATTGGTGGTACCGATGCCAATTGTATTAGCACCTCTTTGGTTAATAGGCTTAGGATACCATGCCACAAGCTAGAGCATCCTTATGAGTATGATGGAGTGTGGGTTTCTAAGGAGGCTCGGGTACTCATATCTCATAGGAACTATAAATGCTATGTGTGGTGTGATGTGTATCCCATGCGTCATATTGATGTGCGGATAGGTGACCGGTGGTTGGAGGGGAAGAGGGTGCAATATAGTGTGGTGAAGGATGCATATCTTGTGGGCATAGGGCAAAGAGTTTATGACTTTGTGCCTTACCGGGCGAAGAGTCAAGTGCCTACTAGTGCGCCTTCTTTGGCTAGGCAAAGGAGCAAGGAGCAAGAACTTCATTCCATGGTTGACAATGTGCAAACAAGAAGTCCTACAAACACAAGCAATGGTGGGACATGTGCTAGAAAGGGGTTGATAGACATCAACAAGGTAAACCCGAAACCACAAGTTTCAATTCCAAGTGGTTCACCAACGAAGAAGAAGGAGACGTCAAGTGATGAGTCTCCTAGTCCTAAATTCCGGGTTGACGTGAAGAGTCCACCTACTCCGACTATGGGTATTCTTGGGCCTCGTCCCAATTCGCCCGAATTTGAGAGACAAAAGATAGAGAGGAGTAAGGGAGTGACCGGTGACGTTCCTCGAGTGGAAAAAGGAGAGGATGTGAGGAGTGATGTGAGTGGAATGTCACCACCCGAATCTACACCCGACCTTGAAAGAAAAATGAGGGAAAAGAAAGAGGGAAAAAGAAAAATTGAGAGTGAGGACACCCCTTATTCTAACCTTAACCCTTTATCTTTTTCTTCTACTTGTTTGAGTACTTGTGTAGGTATTCTTGGAGGCAAACCGATGGAGCCTCAACCATGTTCCGAGATGGAAAGACAAGGTGAAGGAGAAGCCAAATGTGAGCTACGAGGTGAAGGAACTACCCATGATACTTCAAGTACATTGAGTGAGCCCGAGTGCGACTCAAAGGTATGTGTTAGTTCTTCTATCCTTGAGCATAATACTTCCTTGTCTTGTAATGTTGTTTGTGAAAACTCTAGGCTAGTTGATGATTTGCAAGAGTACAATGTGTTTGCAACTAGTGTAGAGCCATTTGGTCAACTTGTGTGTGAAAATGAACCACTAGTTGAGAGGGTTGAAAGGCCACATCATGATGTGAGCTCGATTTTCATTGAACCTCTCTTTAGTGAAAATGTTGAAGTTGACCTTATTTGTGGACCTTGTTATGACACCCCACCCATGTTTGACAAAGGAGAAGATGAATTGCATGATTATCCTATTCTTCCCTTTGATTGTTTATTTGATAGTGGTGGTTTCTTGTGTCGTAGTGAGGAAGGTCGTAATCTTGAGGAGTCTCTTGAGAATGAGATAGATCGACTTGTGTTCGATGGCTCCTCATGTTTAGATGTGGCCTCTAGTTTGAGAACTTCACCTTTGCTTGCTAATGAACTTGAGAAGTGTGCCTATACTAATCCTTTGTATGAGGGCAACTTCAATGAAAATGGTGAATTGTATCAAACTAGAGTAGGGTGTGAGTTTGGACCTCCATGGATTGGAATGCCTAACTCTATAGATAATCCATTGTTTGAGACCTCCCTTGGGAGTTTGTCTAGTGACGAGGGTTGTCTTGGAGGAATATTTGGAGGTGAGGAGGTACCTCTCGGTGTGTGTAAGAATGCTCTTAAGAAGGGGAGTGGAGTGGTCGATGTTAGTTGTGAATTGAACTATTTCACTTACTCCATCCCATATGTTGAGCACACCTTGAGTGTTGGACATACCAAAGCCAATGTGTCACATTGTGATAGAAGTGATTTGAAAGCTTGGTGTGTTGGTGGTAAACTTAGGGGTCATAGGACATTTGATTGCTACATATTGCATGACCTTGATCTCTTTGCTTGTTTTGAAATTGGATGCTTGTTCTTGTCGAGCCAAGGCCTTGTTGTCTCCTTCGGGGACATACACCTTTTATTGGGTATTGATGCTTGGCTCTATCACAAGAGTGTGTTTTTCACACACTTTGCACTCTTTCTTGTTAAGCTAACCTACTTGTGAAGTAGGAAATTTTGGTTGTGGTTGCTTTGATTATAGGTTTTGATGGTTCGATTTCGAGGACGAAATCCTTTCAAGAAGGGGAGGATGATGCAATATAAAATGGCCTAATCAACAACCATCAAGAACCAAGCTTGAGAGCACAATGAACACCCGGCATGGGCTCCGGAAACGTCTTGAAGATCATGCATTGGAGCGCCAAGGAAGGAGGAGAACATAGGCACCAAAGGAGAGGCTCGGGGGACACATTTTGAGCTATTCCAAGAACCCCCAGGAAGGGGCGGACCGCCTACTCAAAGGGGCGGACCGCCTAGTTGAAGTGAAGCCTCTGGACTTTGGGGCGCCCACAAAAGGGGCGGACCGCCTACTTCAAGTAGGTGGGGCGCCTACTTCAAGTAGGTGGGGCGCCTGCTCCATGGTGTTGGGGCGCCTGCTTGCCTACAATGCAACTAGGCGGGGCGCCTCTTTTGAGTAGGCGGGGCGCCTACTCACGGGCCATTTGAATACTTGTTTTTGAGGTGTAATTCCTATTCTAGCCCTAGGTGCTTTTATTACACTAACTTGTCTTATGGGCTTTTAGTCATTTCACATTGATGTATGGGAAAACTATAAAAGCTTCCCTTAGCCATTTCATTCATTAGTTAGCCATTGTTTAGAAGATAGAATTGAGAGAGAACATTGAAGAGGCCGAGCCCTTCTTGTTTGAGCCCGAGGCTCGTGTATGTCTCGACTTGGAACCTATGGAGATCGACACCTAGTTTGATTCCATTGTAAGGTTCGAGTTTCCCTTCTCCCTTTTGAATTCAATTAACGATAGTAAATTGAATTCGATTCTTTCTTCTACTTTCTTGCCTTCCTAGTCTCGATTTCTTGTTATCCTTTATTTGCTTCCGCTCGATTATTGTATGTTTTAGCTTCCGCAATTTTAGATTGCATCAAGAACTCACTCCCTTCTTACAAAGAAACTCTATCACTCGAATTAATAGAGAGAAAACCAGAGAGAGCTACATAAATCTGCCATTTTCCCTTCTAACTCAAAATCTTAGCGTTCTATTTACTTTTTCCATGTTTTATTCATAATTAGACTGTCAATAGGAAAAGTCAACATTACTACGCGCCAATCCAAACTACCTTGAAAAGTCAATGAAAATAAAAGAGGATAAGTGATGAGAATCAAACGCGGAAAAGTAAAAAGATAAGAACGAGACGTAACTCGATCTCTAATCCCAAGTAGCAACGGAGAACTTGTTCCGTTACACCCCGAGAGAAGGACAAGAACACCTACGCTATGCAACTACCCTCGAGCTAACGCGAGCACGCAAGTAGAATGGTCGGAGAGGAAAAGTATTCATCTAGATCCGCTAGAAGAACTACAAGTCCAAAATCAAAGGGTTTCATTCAATACCAAGAGCAATGCTCATGTTCAATGTTTAACATTCTATCAAATATCATAAACTATCATAAACTAAGTGTAAATAGGCTAGACTTGGCTATTTATAGTGTTTACCAAGCTTGCACAAAGACTTAAATGCCCTTACTAATAAGGTTCATCAAATAAGCCACGTAGGGCAAAATAGTAAAGAAACATAAGTTCAGCAGCTAGGAGGGGCGCCTGGGGCTGGGAGGGGCGCCTGGAACATGCTGAAGCTAGGCTGGGCGCCTGGCTAGGCGGGGCGCCTGGCTTGGCCTTCAGCTAGGCGGGGCGCCTGGCCAGGTGGGGCGCCTGGGCACTTTTCAGCTCTTAGGCAGTGAGCTTGCCAGGCGGGGCGCCTGGCTCAGGCGGGGCGCCTGGCTCTGCTGGGGCTCTCTTCTTCCTTAGGCGTGAGGCCTAGCTTGAGCACCCGGAATGGCTTCCAATCGCTTCCTTCTTCAAGGCCCTTCCTCACCAAGTGTATATGTACTCCTTGGATCTCCTTAGCTTGACTCCGTGTGAATGGTCTTGTGGGGGTTTGGGTCTCATCAATAAGACCCAAAAGGAAATGAAGTAAGCAACAGAACTAGCATATTCCTTAATTTCAGTGAATAATTCTATGCTTTTCTATAGTACAGTGTATATTTTAATGGCCACCAGATTATTATTTCTGAAGTACATCAATGTAATTTTAATATTGGTCCAACAATTTTCAAAACCAATAATTGATGTTAAGTGCAACTAACCCTTTCTTTCTAGAAACCAAACATTACCTGCGTAGCTGCATGTGGAGAATGAATAGCACGGTCAAGAGCAGCTAGAGTTTCCAATACCTGCACATATTTAGCAAAACCAAATATTAGGCGCCCATAGTTCTACCTTTTGAAAGAAGCAGGTAGTGGACTAACTCACCAAACTCCAAGAAGGACCTAAAACATTATGCAGCCGATGAGATATGTTGAATAGTGTTCTTAGTGCCTGAGATACAGAAGCATTAATAATAACATTGTAAGTTTCTCAAGAACCATACATAAGTAAATAAATTTTTTTGATATGGTAATTTGATACATGCACAATAAAAAACAAAAACCTGCACATTCTTAGGAGTAAGGACAACAGTTTCCCTTGGCTCAAGCAAAGCTTCTGACCGCTTGGACCCAGGAGATTGAACCACACTGTAGATAGTTAATCAACAAGTTAATTCAATGAATTCTGAAGGACCTTTCCAAAGAAAAACGGGACCATATGATCAAACATCATCCTAACTACATCCAGCTAAATTTGAAGATTTAGACAACAATTTTTTTCTTTTCTGGAAAAAAAAAAAACACAGAAAGAAACACATAACTACTTCGCACTGTTGATAGTTATTATAGAATTATCCTTTTCCTTATTGTATTGTAATTAGTTATGTTTCCTTGTTTAGCCCTAGGACTCATTGTATAAATATACCTCCTCATAGGTTGTAATATTCATTCAGAAATAATAGAAGAATTTTACTTCTCTGAAAATCTTCATGAGTATCAGAGCCCGCTGCCTTTTGCAGCCTAGGGTTTCACGTGTCACTTTAAGAGGTCAAGTTTTTTCTTCCACCGGTGGATGTCCGCTTAAATTAAATTTCTCGTTGGTTTTTGAAGAAACTAAAAGTACCAAAACCTTCCCCTTACACCGGCGACCAAACCCCAAAAAAAAAACCCCGACCTGAAAATCCATCACACGCGTCCTCACGCGCCATCGGAAAGTGCAGAACCGGCGACCACGTGCCGGCGCGTGAGGCCATCTCCGGCGAGATTTTCCAGATTTTTTTTTTGGGGGTTCCGATCGCTGGACTATTCCGACCCTACCCACTTCAATTGCAACCGTTTCCGGCCACCCGAAGAATTTTTCCGGCGACCAGATTTGCTTCAGGCTTCCGTTGTTACTATTTTTTGCTTTCTGGCAGTTTTTGAAGCTATTCATCTTTGTTCACGATCAGTTGATTAAATAATGGGGGGCATAAAGATGAACAGTCTGTCCAAACTTGACTCTTCATCTGTGGCAACATCCAATTATGTACAATCAGGTACTGCCTTTACTGCTCACTTAAATTCTTGGATTATTGATTCTGGTGCGAATAGACACATGACAGGCTCCTCTAGAAGCTTTCAAAACTACTCTCCATGTCTCAAAAGCGATTATATCAGAATAGCCAATGGGTCTTTAGCTCCTATCTCTGGAACAGGTTCTATTATGTGTACGCCCAATATTACCTTATCATTCGTTCTCCATGTACCTGAGTTTCCTGTTAATTTGTTATCTGTTAGTTCCATCACCAAAGACCTAAACTGTAAAATCGAGTTTTTCCCTGATCATTGTGCTTTTCAGGATCTTCAAACAGGGAAGACGATTGGCAGTGGTAGATTGCATGATGGCTTATACATGATTGAGGGAAGTAGAGACTCTGGTAAAGCATTTTTTGGAGGAAAGAAGGTTGTCAACCAAGAAATAGTTCAGTGGCATAGGCGGTTGGGGCACCCATCATTTTTTGTTTTAAAGAAGTTATATCCTAGTTTGTTTTCTAAGACTGACTTTGAGTCTTTGTCTTGTGATGGTTGTGAATTTGCCAAGCATACTAGAAACTCTTACCCTTTGAGTGATAATAAAAGTACAATTCCTTTCTCGACTATTCATTCTGACGTATGGGGTCCAACTCAAACAGTTTCTTTGTCTGGAAGTCGATGGTTTGTTACTTTTATTGATTGTTCTACTAGGTTGACTGGGGTATATTTTGCTAAAAGCCAAAAGTGAAGTTTTCTCTTGCTTTCGGTCGTTTCATAAGATGATATGCACTCAATTTGATGCTAAGGTAAAAATCTTGCGAACTGACAATGGAACAGAGTATATGAATAAAACGTCTGGTGATTATTTGGAATCTAATGGGATAATTCATCAAACTAGTTGTCCTTACACTAGTGCTCAAAATGGGGTTGCTGAAAGAAAGAATAGGCATTTGTTAGAAGTGGCCCGATCTCTTATGTTTACAATGAATCTCCCAAAAACTTATTGGGGGGATGCCATATTAGCAGCTGCCTATCTTATCAATAGAATGCCACTTAAAACCCTCAATTTTCTAAGTCCACTTGAAGCTTTGAAAGGAAAAAATGAATACACTGTTCCTCCAAAGGTTTTTGGGTGTGTCTGCTTTGTTCACTCTAGGAAGTCTGAAAAACTTGATCCTAGAGCCCTTAAATGTGTGTTTATTGGGTATTCTCCGACTCAAAAAGGGAACAAATGCTATCATCCTCCTTCTAGAAAAGTCTTTGTTAGCATGGATGTTACCTTTCGAGAATTTGAGCCCTATTTCAGTTCTGCACAATCACCTCTTCAGGGGGAGAATAATAAGGAAGAAGAGATGATCCTCCCAAGTTTTGTTCAACCTCTTGAGGTTGATACCGCAGATAGAGTTGAGGGGGAGACTATTGAGGGGAGACTGTTGGGCGTTTACATGGCCTTTTGGATGTACCTGGTTTGAAAACTTACTCGAGGAAAATGAAAGCAGTTGAAGAAGCAGAAGAAGCCATCATGCAATCTGCTGAAGCTGAAGAGGGCTGAATCCTCTTCTACTGGTGAGTTACCTACTTTTCCTAATGAGTTAGATTTGCCTGTTGCTCACAGAAAAGGTGTCAGAACTTGCACTACCAAACATCCCTTATCTAATTTTGTCTCCTTTGATTCCTTATCTCCCTCCTATAGAGCCTTTGTCTTGTCTATTTCTTCTGTGTCTATTCCCCAGAATTGGAGGGAAGCGTTTGCTCCAGTTGCAAAAATGAACACCATAAGAATCCTTTTATCTTGTGCAGCTAATCTGGATTGGGACTTACAGCAGTTTGATGTAAAGAAATCTTCATGGAGATTTAAAAGAAGAAGTGTATATGGAGATCCCTCCGGGATTTAATACTGAACAGAGTCGAGGAAAGGTGTGCAAACTGAAGAAAGCCTTGTACGGGTTGAAGCAATCGCCTAGAGCGTGGTTTGACAGATTCCGCAAAGCCATGATCTCCTTTGGCTACAGACAAAGTAATGCTGATCATACCCTCTTCATAAGGCATAAAAAGGGTAAACTCACTCTTCTCATAGTTTATGTTGATGACATTGTAATGACAGGAGATGACAAAGAGGAGATGACCCGATTGAAGAAGCTGTTGGCAAAGGAATTTGAAATCAAGGATCTAGGAAAACTCCAATACTTCTTGGGAATTCAGGTGGCTAGATCAAATAAAGGAATCTTTATTTCCCAAAGGAAGTATATTATGGATCTCTTGAAAGAAACTGGTATGCTAGGTTGTAAACCAGCTGAATCACCTATTGAAGCTAATCACAAGTTACAAGCAGGGATTGGAGAGTCAGTTGACAAAGGGAGATATCAGAGGTTGGTTGGGAGACTTATTTATCTCTCTCACACTAGACCAGACATAGCCTATCCAATTAGTTTGGTTAGTCAGTATATGCATGATCCCCGAGATCCTCACATGCAAGCTGTCTTCCACATCTTACGATATTTGAAGTCTGCTCCAGGAAGAGGTTTGCTTTTCTCTAAGCATGGTCACCTCTTAATAGAAGCCTTTACAGACGCGGATTGGGCTGGATCTTTAGATGATAGAAGATCTACCACTGGCTACTGTACTTTCGTAGGAGGGAACTTAGTTACTTGGAGAAGTAAGAAGCAAAGTGTTGTTGCTAGATCCAGTGCTTAAGCTGAATATAGAGCTATGGCCCAAGGGGTTTGTGAACTTTTTTGGCTACGAAGGTTACTAAAGGAATTGAGAATGTTTGGAAAAGGGAAACTTTCCTTGTATTGTGATAACAAGGCTGCAATCAGTATTGCTCAAAATCCTGTCCAGCATGATCGAACAAAACATGTTGAGATTGATCGACACTTCATTAAAGAAAAGGTTGCTAATGGTACCTTGAATTTGTTGTATGTTTGATAAGCCCCAAATCGTGCCAAGACACTTTCCAACATGTGCCAAGCTTGGAAGATACAATGGACTTGAAGTCAAGGGCTTTGGAAGTGTTCCGGATGGTTTCATCATTAGGCTCCACGCCTAAGGAGGAGGAAGAAGGCCCAGCACAACCAGGCGCCCCGCCTAGACCCAGGCGCCCCACCTAGGAAGCTCACTGCCTAAGAATGGAATTGTGCCCAGGCGCCCGCCTAGCTTCAGCATGTTCCAGGCGCCCCTCCTAGCTGCTGAACTTATGTTTCTTTTACTGTTTTGTCCTACGTGGCTTATTTGATGAACCTTATTAGTAAGGGTATTTAGGTCATTGTGTAAGCTTGGGAAACACTATAAATAGCCAAGCCTAGCTTATTTTACACTTAGTTTATGTTGAATGATGAATTGAATATTGTAAAGAGTGAATCTCTTTGGGTTTATGAAAACCAACCTTAGTTGGGACTTGTTACTTCTAGTGGATTCTAGTTGCCTAACAACCCCTATCCGATCATTCTACTTGCGAGTTCTAGTTGACTCGAGGGTAGTTGCATAGCGTAGGTGATCCTTGACATCCACCCGGGGTGTATCGGAACTAGTTCTCCGGTGCTACTTGGGTCTTTGTTCGAGCCTCGTCTCGTTTCTATCTTGTTTTTACTTTCCGCGTTTTGATTCTTATCAGCTTGGTATCAGAGCAAGGCTCGGATTTTGTTTCTACAAACCCCCGACCCTTGGTTCTTCGTGCCTAGTATCTATCTTTTAGTTTTCTTGTTGTTGAAGTTATTAGAAAAGAGAAAATTACAAAAAAATTGAAAAATTGAAAATCTAAAAATTTGGTGTAACTTGTTGGATTGGATGATTTGTGATATGGGTGTTATGGATTCTTGATCGTGATTGAATTCCCGTTGCTTAGGTACCAAAATTGTTTGGATTGGTGGAGTTTGAAAATTTGAAACCCCTTAAACCCTTGAAGAACTTGTTCTTGATGATTTTGGCTTGATTCTTGGGTTGGATTGATGTTTGATTGAAAACTTGATATTGGGGATTGATCTTCATTGAAAAAAAACGATTCGGTACTAATTTTGTGGGATTTGAACATGTATAACACCAACTTTGATGAATCACAATCCTTGTTGAAACCCTTTTGATAAACCCTTGTGTTCTTGAGTTTCTTGCATTGAACCTTGATTTGATTGATTGTTTGGATATAAATTTGATTGGGTTTTGTTAAGGAAGATCAAAAGCAACTTTGGGTATCATTGGATTGTGAAAACAAGTTGGAAACATCGGATTTGGGGCTTGGAAATCGACTTGAAACAAGTTTGGAACGTGTTGAAACTGTCCCAGGCCCAGGCGCCCCGCCTAAGTCAGGCGCCCCGCCTGACTTGGCTACTGCCTAAGACCTCAGGCGCCCCGCCTGACTTGGCTACTGCCTAAGACCTCAGGCGCCCCGCCTAGGTCCCAGGCGGCCCGCCTGATTGCCTGCACAGTCTTGGGCGCCCCTCCTGAGTTCAGGCGCCCCTCCTGAGTGCTGAAGTTGTAGTTTGGGGTAGTTTCTTCTAGGATTTCTTGTTTTGTTGATTGCATTGCTTCCGGTTAGTGCTATTAGAGTATAATCATACTCGATTAGTACTAATCACTTTGAGCTATTAGGATCATCATGCCTAGAAAGGAGACTAGAATTCAAAGAAGATCCGTAGTATCTTTTGGTTCAAGTCCTCACTTCAAATTGCTTAGCGTTCATCGAGTCAAGTGAACCTAGTCTTGATAACTTGTCTATGCTTGATCATGATCGTGAGATGCATGTTTACACTAATCCATTGTTTGAAGGCATTCTCATTAGTGGTAATGATTTGTATCGGGCTAGGGTGAATAGTAAATTAGAACCCCATGGTGTGAAGGAATTGATTCCTTAGGCAACCCATTGTTTGAGAATTTGGGTGAGGTAGATGGTTCTTTGAGTGACCCTACTATTGCTAGTTGGGGTTATGATGAAGAAGAATCCATCATCAATGCCTTCCTTGAGAGCTTGTCTTTTGAGAATGGTTGCTTAGGTGATGAAATTGGAGGTAAAAAGGAATCCTTTGATGTGAGTAATTATGCTCTAAAGAAGGGGAGTGGAGTACTTGATATCCCTAGGAGGTTGAGTTATTTGATTCACTCCACTCCACTTGTTAATCACACCTTGAGGATTGATGGGTTTGTTGATCTTAAGCTTAAGGTTCAAGGGGATTTTGATAGCTTGATCTTGCATTTTTCATATCCCCATGGCTTATTTGATCACTATTGTGTTAGGTGCATGATGATCTTTAACCAAGTACTTATTGTTCTCTTTGGAGACTTGATATTTGTGCTTCTCATTGATGCTTGGTTATATCACAAGAGTGTGTTTTCCACACTTCTTGCACTAACCTACTTTCAAAGTAGGAATTCTTGTGTTTTGTTTGTCGTTGCTTGTAGGTTCTAAGCTCCATGTTAAGGCAAGGGAGATCTTGGAAGAGACCTATGTCAAGGTGACGATCAAGAGTTACAAGGGAGGAGAGCATTGGGCACCCCGAGGAGAAGATGCCATGGACGTGAATGCATTGATTTCGAGGACGAAATCTTCTCAAGAAGGGGAGGATGATAAGCCCCAAATCGTGCCAAGACACTTTCCAACATGTGCCAAACTTGGAAGATACAATGGACTTGAAGTCAAGGGCTTTGGAAGTGTTCCGGATGGTTTCATCATTAGGCTCCACGCCTAAGGAGGAGGAAGAAGGCCCAGCACAGCCAGGCGCCCCGCCTAGGAAGCTCACTGCCTAAGAATGGAATTGTGCCCAGGCACCCCGCCTGCCTAGGCGCCCCAGCCCAGGCGCCCCGCCTAGCCCCAGGCGCCCCGCCTAGCTTCAGCATGTTCCAGGCGCCCCTCCCAGCCCCAGGCGCCCCTCCTAGCTGCTGAACTTATGTTTCTTTCACTGTTTTGCCCTACGTGGCTTATTTGATGAACCTTATTAGTAAGGGTATTTAGGTCATTGTGTAAGCTTGGGAAACACTATAAATAGCCAAGCCTAGCTTATTTTACACTTAGTTTATGTTGAATGATGAATTGAATATTGTAAAGAGTGAATCTCTTTGGGTTTATGAAAACCAACCTTAGTTGGGACTTGTTACTTCTAATGGATTCTAGTTGCCTAACAACCCCTATCCGATCATTCTACTTGCGAGTTCTAGTTGACTTGAGGGTAGTTGCATAGCGTAGGTTATCCTTGACATCCACCCGGGGTGTATCGGAACTAGTTCTCCGGTGCTACTTGGGTCTTTGTTCGAGCCTCGTCTCGTTTCTATCTTGTTTTTACTTTCCGCGTTTTGATTCTTATCAATGTTCCATCAGAACAACAACTGGCAGATGTGCTCACAAAAGGTCTCAGCAAAAAGGATTTTCATTCTTTCGTTTGCAAGTTGGGCATGCGCAACATCTTTGCACCAACTTGAGGGGGAGTGTTGATAGTTATTATAGAATTATCCTTTTCCTTATTGTATTGTAATTAGTTATGTTTCCTTGTTTAGCCCTAGGACTCATTGTATAAATATACCTCCTCATAGGTTGTAATATTCATTCAGAAATAATAGAAGAAATTTACTTCTCTGAAAATCTTCACGCACGAACCTGTGGACTTAGTTGAGTAGCTACAGAGAGCAATTCCTTAAGGGTTCCTATAAATTACTACATTAAATGCTTTCCGAAAACTTAGGACAGGAGAGGATAGTCCAAGATTATCTTTTAGTAGCTCCACTATCTACACAATGCGTTTCTAGGTTTTTTTTTTTTTTTTTTTTTTGGAGGGGGGTCATCTGAGGGCACATGATAAGTGCTTTTTAGCCTGAATACTGGGCCTTCAAATAAAAGCATTTTTTATCTGATCTAATTATAGATAATACACATCCACCTAATATAGGAAGGAAAACTGACATCCATAATAAGGAATGTGAAAAGTATTACTATGACAGTGCTTCAATAACAGCTTCACTATCCAGCAAAAGTTCTTGTATTTTATATGATGAGGATTGAATATGGCAAACACTACAGCCGTACAAACTTACACAATAATTGCTTCAACATAGTGAGAATATTGGACTTCTCTTAAAATACAGTCAGAATGGTGATTGGGCTAATCTCTATCATTTTACTTCTGTGTGTACTATGAATATAAGGAAAATGAAAATATACTTGGCCTTAGTTTTTGGTATCCAAATATTCCCCTTAACTATTCATTCAACAGCTTTCTTGATTGGGAAAAACCCCCCAACGTAAAACCTTCGTTGAGATGAGATAGATTAAAAGCTGTCTTCTGAATAATTCAATTACTAAAAGTTCTGATGTGTTAGGACTACTTAAAAGTCAATAACCAATGTAGAAACTTGGTTATAATAAGGAAAGACAAGAAATCCTTCAGGCTATAACATGACCCCTTTTTTAAGCTATTTACTACTAAAGCCACGTATATATGATTGTAAGAAACTAAACATCATGAAGACAGTGATGCCAATAATAGAGGAGATACGTGTTTTTTTTTTCTATAAGGTAAGATTTTATTGATATAGAGTACTAAGGTAGTACTGCTAGAGAAGATACAAAAAGACTTGGACTTGTTTTACATTACAGACCCATAGCATTTAACAAGTCCAACATATCAGACAAGCTTAATACAATGTTCCCTTTTTGCCAATAATACAGATTGTGGAGACATCCGAAATTGACCAAGGGTAGTTGCTCTTTTTTGCCTTCAAAACACCTCCTATTCCTCTCCAGCCAAATGGTCCAAGCAATGCATAAGGGAATAGCCCTCCAAATCCCTTTTCTTTTTTTGTCTGCACCCATAGTTCTCCAACAGCACAGTAAAGTCTTGAAATTCTGTGGGCACTCTCTGAGGTGGTACCCACCAAACTGAAAACATATCAAGAAACAAGGACCAAATTTTCCAAGTAAAATTGCAATGTAAAAAGATAAGATCCACGGACTCCACCGCTTCCTCACATAAAAAACACCTGCTACAAAGCATAAAGCCCTCTTTTGTAAGTTCTCATGGGTTAGACAGGCCCCATGCGTAACCACCCAACCGAAGCAAGCTACTTTGCTAGGAACCATGGATTTCCAGATCATACTCCAAGGCCATTGAGTATCATAATTAGCAGCCTGTTTTTGCAGAATACTATAAAAGGATTTAACTGAATAGATCCCATCATTACAGGCTGTCCAGAGAATAACATCTTCCTTGTTCCTGTCCAATAAAACAGATTGCATTCTCTGCATAAATTCTGCAACTTCTACTATTTCCCAGTCCCATAAATTCCTTCTAAAGTACAAGTTCCAGCCGTCTACCTTAAAACAATCAGCAATTGTTACATCAGGAACCAACACCAGTGTAAAAAGGTTGGGGAACAGATCACAGAGTCTTCCTTCTCCGTGCCACGTATCTGTCCACAACTTAATCTATCCTTCCATCCCCCACTTTAAGCTTGATAAAATTTTCAAATTCTCCCCATAAGCTAGCAATCTGTTTCCAAATACCCACGCTGTTTTGGAATTTTACAATTTTAGGAGCCCAGCAACCATTTCTCCCATAATATCTATTACTTCCTTCCACACAGCCTCCTTTCCATCATTTAGCCTCCACAGCCATTTGCATAATAAACTTCTATTATGGAATCTAAGATTTCTGACACCAAGGCCACCTCCCTCATTACACCTCTTTATGGTACTCCATTCAACTAAATGCATCTTTCGCCTGTCGGCATTACCTTCCCTTAAGAACTCATTTCTAATTCTGTCAATCTTCTTTTCAACCTTAACAGGAATGGGAAACACCGACATTAAATAGGTTGGAATTCCATCCAACACACTATTGACCAGAGTCAGTCTCACCCAAAAAGATAAGTACTGTTTTTTCCAGGGCACTAACTTTTTCTCACACTTTTCAATAGGCAGAATAGGTTACCAGCTACCTAAACTTGGCAAGAAAAGTCACTTAGCTACCTCAACTAAAGCTTGAATCTGTTGGCTACCTGAACCCATTCAATTTTGTGCCTGTCAAGCATAAATAGCTGACATGGCAAAAAAATTAGCTGACATGTCAAAAATAGTGTGTTGCACCTCCTGTAGGCGCATGAGAAGCTAAAAAAATCTCATTTTTTGAAAAAAAAAAATCACTTTGTTTAAGAAAATACCATATATATATACATCACCCTACTGCCACTTCTCCACCACGTCACCACCGACTAAATATACTTTTCACATAATATCAAAAAATTCCAATTTCATTAGCTTTAACTTTTCACGTCATTCCGAAGAAATGATGTTTTAGCCTCAACGTGAATCAAACATGTTTTTTACTCTATTCATTTAGTTTGTATCTGGTTTACGGGCTCTAGAGAAATGTCAGCTTAAGAATACCATCACTTAACTCCCAAGCTTGCTAGACTCCTCTCTTGAGTTAAATTTTCATCAAATGTGACAATTATTATCTATTTGAAAGTGCAAAAAATTGCTTGTGCGTAAGCTTATTATATTTGAGTTCACTTTCAACAATCAGTGATCAACATCCATTGGAGCCGCCGGCGATGGCGGTTGACACCATGGTTTAGCAGATTTTTTAATGCACAGCTTTGCAACGACTCAGACTCTCTTCTTCGGATCAAGTCGGACCAGTATAACCTTGGAAATAGAAGAGATTTCATTGAATCATTGTTTTTATCCAACTTAATGTAGCTAAAGAATTAACGATTTATCGTCTTCAGCAGTTCATATCACATGGACAGGTGAAATTACGCGAAAGCTTCAATCTTTGAGATTCCCATAGTTATGAATACCTTCTTCGATTGCCTACAATCCCCAAACACCCAGTCACATAAACAATTGGAAAAATTAAATTTAGCGAAACTAAAGATAAAATTGGGGTTTGTATGGTGTAAGGGAATTCGATTGCTTCTGTGAATGTAAGATTCCACGAGTGGAATTCTATGATGTACATAAATGGACTATGATTTTATGTCTACGAGTCTTTGTAAAAATTTGCTTAACAAGCTAAGAGAGATTTGGAGGTGGCGGGGGCGGCGGTTAGTGTTTTTAGGGTGGGTTCAGAAGAAAATTGATAGGGGTGGGAGAGGGGAGATTCTGGAAAAAATAATTAAGAGAGTATTTTTTTAATTTTATTTTCCACATGTTGACTTCTGATTTGTTAATTTTGCCATGTCACCGTGCTTGAGAATCACTCACCATTCTTTTGGGAGAGATTGTTAGCGAGGTATTTAATAGATACACTTTAAAATGAGTCCAGGTAGCCAATAGGTACAAGCCTTGTTTGAGGTAGCTAAGTGACTTTTCTTGCCAAGTTTAAGGAGCTGCTAACCTATTCCGCCTTTTCAATAACATCTTGCCATATACCATTATCTCTCCACTTTGCATCCAAAGGCAAACCTAAATATCCGGTAGGAAACTCTCAATCTTGCACCCCAACACATCTGCTAGTGCCTCAATATTAAATGGAAAAGACACTGCTCTTTGAAAGATTTATTTTGAGCCCCGTTACAGCTTCAAAAGCCAATAGTATCACTCGTAAATGCAGAAATTGATCTTTTTCAGCTCCACAAAATAACAAAGTGTCATCCGCATGAAGAATAGGAGATACTTCTAGTTTTTTCCCATCAGCCCCCTCCAAACAAAACCCCTTTAACCAACCCTTTTCAGGTGCTCTTTTAAGCATTATACTTAGAATCTCCATCACTAATAAAAAGAGGTACGGAGAAAGGGGATCACCTTGTCTCAATCCTCTTTGTGCCTTGAAAAAACCTTCTGGACAACCAATAACTAATATGGAAAACTATGTTGTTGATATACAATTCTTTATCCAATAAATCCATTTCTCACCAAAGTTCATCATACTCAAAATATTCAACAGACATGACCAATTAACGTGGTCATATGCTTTTTCCAAATCAAGTTTACATACTACTCCTGACTTTCCTGTCCTCAAGTGGTGCTCAACACACTCGTTTTCCAACAAAATTGCATCTACAATTTGTCTGCCTTTTATGAAGGCGTTTTGATTCCCGGATATCAACCTGTTCATCACCTTCTTTAACCTTTTCATGAGGAATTTTGAAATGATTTTGTATATGCTCCCAAGTAAACTTATTAGCCTGAAATCTTTAATATTGCTAGCACCTTTTATCTTCGGAATAAGTGCTATGAAAGTGGCATTGAAATATCTTTCGAAGTTGCCTTCCCGGTAGAACACCTCAAAAGTCTTCATAATATCACCCTTTACTATGTGCCATCACTTCTGAAAAAAATTCATATTAAAACCATCGGGGCCGGGTGCTTTAATTTATCCCCATCAAACAATTTCAGTACTGCTTCAACTTCCTCTTCCAAAAATGGTTTCTTCAATTAATCCTTTTCCTCTTCTGATAAGGTCGGAAGTTTGTCATCAAACCAGGTAGGCCTCCACACCTCATTTTCAGAGAAAAGTTGCTTATAGAATTGAATAATGTAATTTTTTACTCTTTTTTATCTTCAGACAGCCTCCCACCAACTTCAAAACTATCAATGCAATTGTATCTTTTGTGCGCATTCGTCAATCTGTGGAAAAAATGTGTTCTTGTCCCATGTTAAACCCACAAAAATCTTGATTTTTGACTCCATGAAATCTCTTCAGCCCTTGCAACTTCTTCCAATTTTTTGTTCAATGTTTCCCTCTCAGAATTTAATGCAGCAGCATCTTCTGAAGTTTGGAATTGTTCCATCTCCCAATTCTACTCAAGATCTGATTCTTTTAATCTTCCAGTCGACCTTACACTTCCCTGTTCCATTTCTTCAAATCATTCTTCAAAAATTTCAATTTTTTCCTAGAATCTGATCCCCTCTGCCCTGTGCATTATATGAATTCCACCATCCTTCAACGGTTTCCATGAAATTTTCATGATCCAACCACATATTCTCGAACTTGAAATAACTCTTGTTCTTCTCCCGGTCACCACACTCAAACATAATGGGGCAATGATCCGATACAACTCTTGGTAGAACCTTTTGCTTAATAGACTTGAAGAATTCATCCCACTCATTTGATACAAGAAACCTATCAATTCTCGAAGTCGCACAATCATTATTACCATGTGAACATGCCACCAGTAAGCGAAGGATCAATTAGAGAATTCTTTAATGCAGTTAGAAAAGTCTCTCATAGCTCGAATATTGTTTGCCCTACCCAGCCTTTCCTCCTTGAATTCTATAACATTAAAATCGCCTCGAATGACCCAGGGGGTGTCGTATTGGCATTGTTAACACCTAATGAGCAATAAAATGCCTTTTACAATTTTAAGTGAGAGGCCTCTGGGACCAAAAAGAAAGGAAGAAAAAAAAACTACCAATTGACAAAGAGAAGAAAAAACAAGAAAAGTTTGATTCATTCTGTCAACAGCATTAAACTTCTTTTGAAAACAAATGACATTCTTTAAAGTAACTTCAACAAGAAAATGTCATGGGATGTTGCTCCTCTTAACACTTATGTGGACTGTATGGAAAGAGAGAAATCAGAGAGCTTTTGGTTCAATAGAAAAGAATTTTTTACACTTGAGGACTAGCCTCTTTATCTTCTTTTTTCTTCCTTTTTTTTGTGCAACCACGAGGTTCCTATTTGTATCGAAGATGTGGTGTTGTTTGTAGGAAAACTATATCTTTTTGCAAGGTTTTCTACTTTTTGTTATACTTTATTTTTTTAAATAACAGTGGTGTCCTGGCCAGCTTACGCACACCTCGACTAATTCTACTGGATATCTGCCACCTCCCACCAGCAACAGGTACCAGGTAACTCTGCCCACCAAGGCTCGGATAGATGGGAAGAAAGACCTAGTGGTTTTTTTGTCTCCACTGGGATTTGAACTGAAGCTTCATGGTTCTTATCCCACTTCATTGACCATTAGGCCACACCCTTGGGTGCTCTGCTTTTTTTTATACTTCTCTATACTGTTACGAGTGTGTTTTGACCAGCATTTAATAAAATTTTATCACTTTATAAAAAAAAATGGTAATTTTGACCACAAGTGACATCTAGTAAGTTATACTAAGAAAAACATACAGGGATGCCACTGTGGGCAGTTACAGTAGTAGAAGATCCTAGGATACTAGAGCCTACTATAGAGCTATGTAGCATTATACTTCAAGTTGACATGGTGGTAATAAGCAAAACTTGAATGAAAGATATAATTTACTACCTCAAAATTTGACTAAAAGGATAAGAGTTGTAGTTATTTTTTTGGAATGGTAACATATTATATATATCAACCTGCACAAAGGCTGTGCAGAAGTCATATTTACAATTCCAAAATGAGCAAAACCAAAAGAGGTGATACTTTTAGAGTGACATTTATCAATCTATTATATCATAAAAGGTGAAATAATTAAAGACCAAATGACCCCGCCTGTGTTTTGAAATTAGAAAAAAGGGTATAAATGTGATGGTCCATATAGGTGGCTCATTTGTCGTTCCTTGATAGTCCATATCTGATTTAAACAATTTTTACTAGAAAGATTATGTTCTATATATAACAGAGTATTTCTATAGAGGCAGGACCCTAGTGCCTCACTGCTATAGGGCATTTAGAAGTACTGCCATATTTGCTCAAGTTCATACCTTTGGGGGTAGTGTTGTGCTTAATCTGACGCATCTGCAACCCAATATTGGAGCATCAACTACACCCCTTGACTATACTCAACCAACAATAAGGCTGCCCCCCAAGCGTCTGATGAATTGCCACAGAAATAAAATTTCAGAATGCACAGCTGGTGGCATTGATACAACTACATAAGCCTATTGTGTTGTAGGAACTAAGTGTGGGGTGAAGGTTGACAGTATTTGGACTTCTCTAGGCTATTGACTGAATGACATGACAGTACATTTACATATTTTGATTACTTTTAGGGTTGTAGGATCATTGGGCACTACCCAATCTTGTTCGATAGTTGGCCTCAATAAGTGCAACCGTCAGCGGTGGGATGTAATGGTGTCCATGGGCATGTCTGAAGGAGTAGGGATCAAGTTTGGAATATAGGAATATTCCAGTCTTGTGTTCTGTATTGTATTCATCATACCCTTTTAGAGCACACTAAACTATGACTTTAACAGGAAATCACAGTTCAAAGTTATTTTTTTTATGAAGTAAGAAAATTTATTAGGGCATCAAGAAGATGCAAAAAATTAAAGGTAAAAAGTACATCATAGAACCAGCTCAAAAGGCTAAACATCATTCTAATCTAAGCCAGTGCTAAAGAGCTGATGAAATCCAAAAAGTTCAAAGGGCAATTTAGTGGTGTCATATTTTGCCAACTAAATAAAAACAAAATACATTTTTCCTTCAGAACGTACGAAGGAGTTGATATCCCATCAAAGCATCTGCGATTCCTTTCATTCCAGATGACCCAAAACTTTCCATAGAATCCAGCTTTCATAAGCTTCCTTGATACTATGTGGCATAACCCAGCTAAGGCCAAAAATTGATAAGAACATGTGCCAAATGTCTGTGACAACTGGGCAGTGTAAGAGGAGGTGCCACATGAAGCATCTATTAATGACCTGGATACTTCTTTTGTTGATGTTATCTTAAGTGAGAACAGCTTCATTTAGAGCAAGCCAGCTAAAATATATTACTTTTGGGGGTAATTTTGTTTTCCAGATATGCTTCCAAGGCCATTGGGTAGTGATTGCATTACTATTGCATAGCTGAATATAGCCAGCCTTGACTGTTATAGACACCTTGTGGAGCTCAGTGTTATAATTCTTGTCGAAAGCATATTTTGTTATGTCTATAGAACTTATATTTACTGCTCACTCCTTCTGACACTCTGAACTATGTTTTTCTTACTTTTTCCAATGGCTTGAATCTCCAAAAGCCCTGTTTCTGCAAGAAAAAACTCCGTGTATTTTCGCCCACAGGTTTCCTCTTCACCTTGGTGGGGATAACGTTTGCGTACATCTCACCCTCCCCAGACCCCACTTGTGAGATTACACTAGGTATGTTGTTGTTGTTGTTGTTTTAGTATCTGGGCGGAGGAGGCGGCACATTAGATTTTGCAAAACCAACCCATGCAACAATTCCAACGGCAAGTATTACCCATCCAAATATGGCATACCTTAGATCACTACTCTTCTTCTTCTTCGACCCCTGAAATAAGAGGCAACCCAGCGATATTACCAATCACCATACTATAGGGGTTGTTTATTCGTTTTGGCCTACATGCCATAGTATCTAAGATTTTCAGATTATGCATGGATGAATACCAAAGCTTCCTAAAATTCTCCTGTGTACCACTTGTTACTGCTAAAAAATTTTCCTTCATGAATACTGTGGCGGGATTATTTTTTAACCTATGGCTCGTGTGTATAAGCTGGGCCGCTAGTCTGTGCTACATGAAGCACTCGCAGTAGGAAATTTGGGATTGTCTCATAAGTCGAACCCCCTTACCAAATCCTAGAAGCTCTAAACTTGCATTTCTTTGCAGGTGCACCTCATCTATAGCAAAATCAGGAAGAGAAGTTTAAGAATTAGAAATTTTAACATGGCAAGAGCCTATTCCTTGTATATATAGGAAATTTAGAATCCGTATAATTTGGTAAATATGAAATGGAATTACTAGAAATTGCTTTCCTTTTTAGGATTACTAGTAAATAATACATAAACCTGACATGGTTGAGGGAATAAACAAGCAATTCATTCCAAACATCACCTCTTTCCTCATTATTTACATGGTATCGGCTAGGGTATTACGCCCTTCTCTAAATCTCTCTTCTCTAGAATTGGAGAGAGAGAGAGAAAAAAACAACATAGAAAATCTCAAAAACAAGTCTAGAATAATCTGGCTGTTCAATCAACCAAAATCGGACCACTTCTGTCCCATCCTATCAAAACCATTCTGCTCGAAACTTGTTGTTTCTAGTCGGACCTTGGAAGTTTGCCCTTGATATTCAAATCCGTCACTTTCAGTCCATCAACCTCCTTTCTAGTCTTCTCCCTATCCATTTTATTTTCTACTTGTTTTCTTCGAGAACCATCCCTTTTTCTTTATATTGTTAGATAAAATAAATTATAAGGGGACGTATCTAAACAAGTTAGACAAATTTGGGGAAATAGGTGGGCTGATTTTTCCTGTTTAGAGGCTAGCGGAACTCGGGGAGGTATTATGTTTTTATGGGATAGTAGAGAATGGGAAGGGGAAGTGGTGGCCAAAGGTGCTTTCTCTATCACTTGTTGCTTCAAAAACAAATTGCAGGACTTTACATGTTACATATCTGGGTCTACGCTCCAACCGATAGAAAGGAGAGGGAGGAGGTTTGGGAGGAATTAGGAGTAGCCAGGGGTCTTTGTTCTAGTATGTGGATGACTTGCGGAGATTTTAATACAGTCAGGTACCCGGCAGAGAAGAAAAATTGCAATAAAATTAGTAGATCCATGAGGGAATTCAACGACTTCATAGAGGATATGCAATTGGCAGATAATCATCTACAGGGAGGCAAGTACACTTGGTCAAGAGGGAGACTCCACGCAGTAGCATTCAGGATTGACAGATTCTTGCTATCTATGGAGTGGGATGATTATTTTAAGAACATCAAACAAACTCTTCTTTCTAGAGTTTTATCTGATCACATACCTATTATGCTGCAATGTGGGAGTTGGGACAAAAATAAATCCTATTTCAATTTGAAGCTTGGTGGCTGGAAACTGAAAAATTCTTGGAAAGAGTGAGAAACTGGTGGGAAAGCTTTGTTGAAAAAGGCAGGCCTGATTATATATTGGCATCCAAATTAAGAGCTTTGACGGCGAAATTGAAGGAGTGGAATTCTCAGAATGCAACTAGTTTGGCATCACAAAAGAATACTCCCTCCGTTTCAAAAAGGATGAACCTATTACTATTTGAAGGGTCAAACAAGATTATGTTTGACCACATGTCTTACGAATATTTTCTAACTATTTTGAATTGTTAACTATTGTGACTTATAGTATTTTTCATGTAGTTTCTAAATATGTAAATTTTATTTCAAAAAATTTAAAAATTCGATGTGCAAATTCCCGGTCAAAATTAGTCAATTTGACCCTCGTACTCCGCAAAGGTTCATCCTTTTTGAAACGGAGGGAGTACAATTCTAGAGCAAATTGCCAGCTTGGACACAGAACAGGAAACAAGGAATCTAACTGAAGCAGAGGCTACACATTTGTTTAATTTAAAAGTGCAATTTGAGCAAATTTCTCAACATGAAGAAACAGCGTGGAGATAGAGATCAAGGGTGTTGTGGCTGAAAAGGGGGATAAAAATACCAATTTTTTTCACAAGACAGCAAATGCAAACAGGAGGTACAACCTAAGTTACTCGGACTCTTCAAAATTGTCGTCGTACGCGTGTCGGATAGGATCCGTGTAGGATAGGACACGGGATTCACACCCGATGTGGTCAAACAAAAATGGATACTTTGACCAAAATCCACAGAAAATTGAAGATTTTTTTTGACAAATAGACTCTCAAGATAGACATTGGAAATAAGATACCTTCAAAATTATGCAGAAATTTATAGTCTTTTGTCTCTTTTTCATCTTTTGTCGACATTCTCGAATTTCTAATTTTATATTTTGAGGGTAACTTTTGGGAAGACGACATAGAGAAAAGCAGAGATATCGGGGAAGAGGACTTCTCTACGAAGAATCGAAATTAAGGATTATGACTTTATTTTTTAGAATTTTGAAATTTTTTAGACAGATCTCCACACCCGTATCCGTGTGCGGATCCACACCCCCAAATCTCTAAATTTAGATTTTGCCGAATCCGACCTCTAGATCCGTACCCATGTCGGATACCCGTACCCGAGTCCGAGTAACTTAGGGTACAACTCTATTGATCATCTTATGATACAAGGGGAGATGAATGAAGAACCTGAGGAGATTAAGAGACATGTTGTAGATTTCTACAAGAATTTATTCACTGAAGATGAAGCCTGCAGACCTACTTTTTCTATGCCTCATGGTCCTAGAATAACTGAAGAAGAGAAAGCTGCACTTGAAAGCCCTTTCACTGAGACTGAGGTTCTGTTTACTATCAAACAGTGTGCTACTGACAAGGCTCCTGGCAGTGTTTTAAAAGGCGAGAGAGGCGATGCCTAAGGCGAGAGGCGAGGCGAGGCGAGCCTCTTTCGCAATTTGAGTTTAAGGCGATTAAGGTTCTAAAAGGCGACAGAGGCGTCGCTTAAGGCGACAGAGGCAAAAAGGCGCTGATTTTTTTTTTTAACACTTAAAACCCAAAATTAGGGTTTTTGTTAAAACAAAAGCAAAAAGCTGCCTGCTCTTCTTCTTTCTCCAAACCAGAGAACAGCTGAACAGGTACGTTTCTTTCTTCTTTCTTCTTCATCTTCTTTCTTTCTTTCTTTCTTCTTTTTCTTTCTTCTTAATCTTCTTTCTTCTTCTATAGAATCAAGGGCTGATTTTTTCTTCTTTTTTCTTTTTCATTCTTCCTCTTCTTAAGTCTTAACAGCCTGTTCTTAAGTCTTAAGAGTCACAGCCACAGCCACAATCTCTATCTATTTTTAGTTTTTTGAATTGAAATATTTACTATTATTATGCTATTTCTATTGAGATTTTGGTTATTTCTATATGCATTACAATATTTTTATTTTTTGGCATTATTTGACGCCTCACTTTAAAAAGGCGAGCGCCTCGCCTCTCGCCTCAGTGAAATTTGCCCTTGTCGCCTTAAGCCGTCCAAAACACTGGCTCCTGGTCCCGATGGTTTTAACATTGATTTTTTTATTCATTGCTGGGAAGTTTTGAAGTGGATGTGATGGCTACATTTCACAACTTTCATACTCAAAAGATGTTTGAAAAGAGTTTTAATGCAACTTTCATTGCATTAATTCCAAAGAAAAATGAAGCCAAAGAAATAAAGGACTTCAGGCCGATTAGTTTGATTGGCAGCACCTATAAAATTATATCCAAAGTTTTGACCGAGAGACTGAAAAGAGTCATTCCAAGGCTGGTTGATAGACATCAAATGGCGTTCATCAAAGGTAGACAAATTATGGATGCAGCGTTAGTTGCCAATGAATGCATAGACTCCAGAATAAGGTCAAAAAAACCTGGGATTTTATGTAAGCTGGATATAGAAAAAGCATATGACCCTGTGAACTGGAGCTTTTTGTTAGGGATATTGCACAACATGGGTTTTGGAACCAAATGGATCAACTGGATTAAATTCTGTGTGTCCACAATTAAATTCTCAGTTTTGGTCAGTCGAAGTCCGGAAGGTTTTTTCCCTTCTCATAGAGGTTTGAGACAGGTTGACCCCCCTATCTCCTTTTCTATTTCTACTAGTGATAGAAGGACTCAACAACATGTTAAGGGAGGCAAATTTGAAAGGTTGGATCAGGGGTTTTCAAGTTGCAAAAAGACGAGGAGCAGCCATGGAGGTGACACATCTTATGTATGCAAATGATACATTAATCTTATGTGATGCAGACGAGAGACAACTTAAGTACCTTAGGGTTATTCTAGTAACCTATGAGGCTTTATCTGGACTTCACGTCAATTGGAATAAAAGCTTTATATATCCGGTTAATGATGTGCCAGAAATTCTTGATTTGGCTGACATTTTGGGTGGAGAGGTAGGTCAATTGCCTACCATTTATTTAGGCATGCCTCTGGCAGCTAGGAGCAAATCTAAAGTTATTTGGAGAGGGGTTCTGGAGAAGTGTGAAAAAACGTTGTTTAGATGGAACAATCAATACTTGTCTTTAGGTGGAAGATTAGTTCTTATTAACAGTGTTTTGGATGCGTTGCCTACTTATATGATGTCTTTATATCCTATTCCATCCAGCATCCTCAACAAACTGGATTCTTTGAGAAGAAAGTTTTTGTGGCATTCTTTGAGAAGAAAGTTTTTGTGGCAGGGCAACAAAGAGAAGAAAAGTTTTAACCTGGTAAATTGGAAGACGGTCATCAAGACTAAGAAGGAAGGTGGTCTGGGAATTAAGAATTTGAAGCAGCAAAATAATAGTCTTCTCTTAAAATGGCTATGGAGATATAACTTTGAACCTCAAGCTTTGTGGAAAGAAGCTATTTTTGAAAAATATGGTGGCGAGGGGAGTTGGACTACTAAATCAGTTTCATCTACCTATGGAGTTAGTCTTTGGAGATCTATCAGGAATTGTTGGCCTCACTTTTACAATAACATTAAATTCAAAGTACGGAACGGTAGAACAATATCCTTTCATACTTTGATTTGCAAGTTGGGCATGCGCAACATCTATGCACCAATTTGAGGGGGAGTGTTGATAGTTATTATAGAATTATCCTTTTCCTTACTGTATTGTAATTAGTTATGTTTCCTTGTTTAGTCCTATGACTCATTGTATAAATATACCTCCTCATAGGTTGTAATATCTATTCAGAAATAATAGAAGAATTTTCCTTCTCTCTGAAAATCTTCGGTACGTATACTTAAGGCCCATCCTCAAAAACCCCCTGCCAAGGAACCAAACAGTAGCATTTTCACTATGCTCCCCTGGAGACACGAATCCCCATGGTTGATGGTTGATGGTGGATGGCCATTTCCACGAGGCCAACCTTCCATTGATGACAATGAAGTTGTAAATTCACCCACAATTCTTACCTTCTTACACTTCTCCTGCAAAAGACATTAATTGCTAGGGAGATTGTGCACGGCATTTTGAAGCTAAATACAAACAAATTTCTGGGTCATCTCTGAGACCCTTGGGCTTGGGCATAACAATTACAGTAGTAAGTAAGCTTATAACCAGAATGCACAAACAAGTGCTATGAAGAAAGTTGCAAGTGCATGTGCCAGCAGGAACCTTGAGAACTTCCAAAAGAAATACAGGAATCATAACAGGAGAAGTTCAGTAAAATTCATTATGCAAAAAGCAAACAAAGCTATTGCCAAAA
This sequence comes from Petunia x hybrida, assembly GCA_037355625.1. Taxonomy (NCBI): domain Eukaryota; kingdom Viridiplantae; phylum Streptophyta; class Magnoliopsida; order Solanales; family Solanaceae; genus Petunia; species Petunia x hybrida. Next base: position 1,589,632 of record JBBBVM010000803.1, read on the forward strand.
AAGGAAAAGTTTGCATTAGAATGTACCTCCTCTTCTCAACTTCAACAGGTAAGCCAATAGTGAATTTGCAAAGGGATGCAAGGAAAGAATTTAAAGGCTCTACAGCATGAAGTATTCCACAGGCCTGTGCAACAAGAAGTTCTAGTCACCATCACAAATAGCAGTACACCAAGCAGTTTGGAAAGAACATAAACACAAACCTTCTTTATCTCAAAAGCTGTACAAAAGTCAAATAGAGGCCAGTATTGCAGAAATAAATACAACAGGATCTTTATATCATCAAATATTACCTGAGTAAATGCTTGATAGCCTTTTAATATTTCCAAAATAATAGCCTCCCCCTGAGACCTTCAATGTACATTACAGGTGAAATTAAGCACAGACAGCAGTTTTGAAGGTTCATTCATAAATATGAAACTTTTGCATACTTTGCCAAGATGAACGACAAAGCATCAAGAATGGTCAACCACATTGAATCAACCATTGATAAACAAAGAACAGCAGTTCTCCCAGTGAATTTTGTTGGCGGATCAGACTCACATCTTGGAGAGTCAAGCTGGTAAATCAAACACAAAAATGAAATAACAAATGTGTCATGTAACTTGTTGCCTTTCCGAATAATAAAAGGCACCAAAAAGAAAAATTGAGTCTCGAGCAATTACCTCACCCATATCAACTGCCTCATCTGTTAAAGTAGCCACAGTGAAAACAACTCCTAGTAAGCCCTCAATAGCTAAAGTTATTGCATGTGCTTCACTTGCAACTAAAACAGCAGCATTTGATGCGTCACTCTCTAAGCTCCACTCAATCCCTATAACAGGAAGATCGGCCATATTGCTCAGTTGTTATTATTTAAGATTGATATATCCTAGGGACGAAACTTTTGCAAGACAGCTCTAAGAGTACGATAAGGATGGAGCTCCTAAGCTGACTATTTATCAAAACAAGGCAAATCATTTTAGTTCAAAGTTCAGTTCAATGGGCTCCACAAATACAGATCAACCTTCAGGACACTCCAGAATTTTACTTCACCATTTCTAAGTAATCATCCACAATCATTTAATGTTGAGTCAACTTAATGCTGCTAAAGGTGATTGCTGTAATAAATAAATAATGCCGTATAGCTCATTTAAACTAATCCACAAGCCAAACAAGAAAAAATTTGTCAATGTCCAAAAGACATTTCTTTTCATTTTCTACCTACAATTCCATCAGAGAGCTGATGATGCAATTACCTTTTGCTTTACTACTAAACATTCCAGCTACAGCTGCAAGACTCTCCTCGCACGTGTCTTGAAACTGGATATAGAAGAGCAAAAGGTTAATTTGTCTCAAAAGAAACCATAATGATATAGATGAGATCAGAGATAGAATAATGCAAGGAGATATGAAGCCAAAATGAAACAATGTGACTGTTTAGTCTTGAATAAAGAAGACCAGAAAACAACCTTCTTCTTTGCATATAAAAAAGGAAATCACGTATGCACAAATTGATGTTGAGAACGGCTGACAATTTTTTCCTTCCCCGGACCCTGCGTGAATACGGGATGCTTTATGCTTCGGGCTGCCCTTTTATTGAAGATTGGATGACATTTGGAAAAAAACATATCTTTTTTAGGCTTTTTCTATTATGAGAAACATGGAAATCAGTTAATACTAAAGGGAAGGCGTCTTTTGGCTCAAATTTCAAGGAAATAAAATTCTCTTAGTATTGCCTTCTCAGTAGGGGCGTGAAAACACATAATTCAAATGTTCTATCAACGGAATGGTGATTCCCGGTTGGTTGCCATAGCAATATGGTTGAAGCTCCTGGTGCACTGCTACAGCTATGGTAAAACCAACTTTTAGTTGCCATAGCAATATGGTTGAAGCTCCTGGTGCACTGCTACAGCTATGGTAAAACCAACTTTTAGAGATGATAGAAGATTATTGATATGGCTTCATGAAACTCAGCTAGGAACAGAAGAAAGTAAGGAAATCATCCACAGCCGACAATATACAGGTAGTAAAGTGAAGAAAAAAAAAGCTAATTCCAGTATCCACATTAGTTGCGGAAAGGGGAGATTGGAGGTATATAACTCCAGTTTTGGCAAAAGAGAACAACATAGGACAATATTCTTGAATCAACCATGAATGATCGGCCAATGAAGGAACTAGAAAGTCGTATAACAGAACTGGCAAGAGTAAGAGGAATTAGAAATTCAAATATGAAATGGGATTAACATATCCAAGTATATGAAAGATTATCTTCACCTGAAGGAATATTTGATTACTGTCTTTGTGTATACGACAAGCACGTGTCATCTTCTATTTTACTTGAAATTGTACGAGCGTATAGGGGAAGGCGCCCCCTTGATGCCACAATCAATAAAACTCACATTTATTTATAAAATTATAACAAAATCTACCGAGAGACAGCTCTGTCTATTACCAAACACAAGAGTAAGGCACAACCTAAGTTACTCGGACTCGGGTACGGGTATCCGACACGGGTACGGATCTAGAGGTCGGATTCGGCAAAATCTAAATTTAGAGATTCGGGGGGTATGGATCCGCACACGGATACGGGTGCGGGGATCTGTCTAAAATTTTTAAAATTCTAAAATAAAGTCATAATCCTTAATTTCGATTATTCCTAGAGAAGTCCACTTCCACTTTTCTCTATTAAGTCGTCTTCCCAAAAGTTACCCTCAAAACATAAAATCAAAAATTCGAGAATGTCGACAAAAGATGAAAAAGAGATAAACGACTATAAATTTCTGCATAATTTTGAAGGTATCTCATTTCCAATGTCTAACTTGAGAGTCTATTTGTCAAAAAAAAAAAAATCTTCAATTTTCTGTGGATTTTGGTCAAAGTATCCATTTTTATTTGACCACATCCGGTGTGAATCCTGTGTCCTATCCGACACGGATCCTATCCGACACGGGTACGGCGGCAATTTTGAAGAGTCCGAGTAACTTAGGGCACAACACAATAATGTAAACAAATAATGCAAAATTTGCACTAGTAGTCAAAGAAAGATCCCTTTTTTTAAAAGCATAGTGGAACAAGCAAGATAAAACAAGGAAAATAGAAAATAGATTAGGAATAAAGAAAATAATTGTAGAGCAATATTGTGTACCTGGATACTAGAAACAACACGAGCAAGTGCTTTGACCATACTCTCAACCACATTTGTGTTCTTCGGATGCCTACAAACAATAAAAAATAAATAACGATAAATGGGGAATAGGGGAACTACACTGCAACATAAACTTCTGATTTAACAAGACATAAGGTAGGACATTGATGGATGTACTTAAAGACATCATCAAATTTAGGAGAAAATAGAAACTTATCGGGCCATGAGGCTTCTTAGAGCCTGTTTGGCCAAGCTTCTAAAAACTGCTTATTTTGATAAGTTCTTTTCTTCAAAAATGCTTTTCGTAAAACTACTTTTGGATAAAAGCAGTTTGTGTCTGGCCAACTCATTTGAGAAGCACTTTTGTCAATAATTGAGTAGTAATTTGTGTTTGGCCAAGCTTTTTAAAAAGTACTTTTGAGTGTTAAATTACGAGTAAGGACATTTTGAAGTTTCACTTTACAGTTATTTAACTAAATGAATGAGTTTAAATATTTATTCTTAAACAATATATTTAGTTTTTTTATTAATTAAAATTTCTCAAAATAGAGCATAAAAAATTGAATATTCTAGGTCTATACCTTAAAAAAAATTATTTGACTAAAAGCTTCTAATAATAATGATGTAGGTATACCTAGAACAATAAGGAGAAAAAATATAATGTACTATTTATATAGTAAAATCATTAGGTTAAAATAAATAGGGCTAATTAGGCATATAAGTATTTATGGTAAGGATATTTTTGGAATGATAGAAATATAAAAACAGCTTCTGCTTCCACTCAAAAGCACTTTTAGAAAAAAGCTACTTTTTCCATCTTCTTCCCCACATCAGAAAAACAGCTTCTGTTGCTACTTAAAAGCACTTATTTTTCTCTTAGAAGCTTGGCCAAACACCTCAATTTTTCAAAATGAGTACTTTGGAGAAAAATAAGTGCTTTCGGTGCCCTAGAAGCTTGGCCAAATAGGCTCTTAATAGCGTCGAAGGAAGCTATCTTTAGGGGGGACAAAGGAATTTCAATTCTAGCTAATTGGACGTGCAAATATGAAGATTCAAGGCCAAGATTGCAGCAACTAAAGATGCTGTAGAAATTGGAGGAAGAGCTCAAGGCTAAAGGAGATGATGTAGCTAAATGCTATAATTATTTCATGGTCCAAGTCCAATAGGAGATGGATTGGGGCCCAAATTATACAATAATATCACCAGTGATTTACACTGGAATTGGTAAGGCCCAAATTGCACTATAAATCACTAGAAATTTATCACCCAAAAGATGATTAATTGCAATCCAAGTTTGCTACAAAATCAGCCCCAAAATCAGCCCATAAATTAAGGAAAAGAGGCGCCAAAGACTTGGTCAAAGTTGTTGGATGGAATCTTCTACAAGTTGTTAGCTAGTCCAAGTTAGTTTAGGAAATGTTTCCTTTTACTACTATGCTTTTTTACTTGTTTTCCAAATGTTAGCACATATTTTTTTTTTATGAATTAAGAAGCTTCATTAAAAGCATCAAGAAGATACGAAAAGTAGTACATTTGGGATTACAAAAAATACCAAGTTAACTCCTTTACATCATTTTCTATTCTAAGATCAGGGAGTTAACAAAGTGCAAAAAACTGTCAGGGGAATCTACAGGTGACATATTGTGCCAACTACATAAATACAAAAGACATCTACCCTTAATAGAGTGGTTTGGAGTTGATAAACCATCAAAACATCTTCGGTTCCTTTTCTTCCATAAACACCAACATATACAAGCCGGGATCATCCTCCAAATCCTTCTGATGGCTTTACCAACTTTCCAACCACTCCAACATTCAAAAGCTTCTTTGATATTCTGCGGCATGACCCAACTGAGCCCAAAGATAGAGAGAAATAAGCTCCACAAATCCGAAGCAACAGTACAGTGTAGGAAGAAGTGGTTGTTGGACTCACATGCCTTGAAACACATAAAACACCTGTTCACGACCTGGATGCTCCTTTTGCTTAGATTGTTTTGAGTGAGGCAGGCTTCATGTAATGCAATCCAGCTGAAACGGATAATCTTTGGTGGCAGTCTTGTCCTCCAAATTAATTTCCATGGCTAACAGTCTATTATTTCATTGTGTGCCCATAAAGAGGAATAACCTGCTTTGACCGAATAATTCCCATCCACAGTATTACCCCATTTAGTCTGTCCATTGCATGGCAATTTAAAGTAAAACCTTCAAGTTTAGAGAGTAGGTCGAGGAGTTCTTCAAATTCCCAATCATGGATGTTCCTCCTGAAAAGCAGTCTCCAAGCAGTACCTTCTCTGTTTTGGGAGATGAAAGAGTTCGGATCGCTAGAGATCTGGAACAAGTTAGGAAAATCATCCTTTAGCTTATTATTTCCGAGCCATTTATCTTCCCAAAATCTTATGTGAATTCTATTTCCTGGTGTGCAAAGTGAGAGTGTTGGCTAAATTCACCCCAAAGTCTACGTCTGCTCTTCCAAAGTCCAACTCCATATGGTGCTCTAGACAACTTGGTGCACCAATGACTCTCAACACCATGTTTAGCATCGACTACCTTCTTCCATAGGGCCTGCTCTTCCCTTGAGTACCTCCATAGCCACTTCATTAGAAGAGCTTTGTTATGCATTTTCAGATATTTTATACCCAACCCTCCAAGAGATTTAGGCATTGTGACTTGGACCACTTCACTAAGTGGAATTTGTGTCCCTTGCTGTTACCTTCCCATAAGAAGATAAAGGATCTTATCTTATCAATTTGCTTCAAAACTGTATTTGGCATAGGAAATAAAGACATTACTTTCCTAGTTTATTAGGATTTAAATTCTCTTTTCCTCGTCAATTATTTTCCTTTTCCATTATGGATAGAAAATAAAAATTATGTTGGATTTTGTAAGCTTCTTATGGCAGTGCCTACTCCTATATAAAAGGGTTACTTTATTTATTAACTGAGACTACACAAGTGAGGGTTGCTCAGATGGTAAGCACCCTCCACCTGCATTCAAGAGATTGTGGGTTCGAGTCACAGTAGGAGCAAAAAGTGGGAGGGCCACTATTTGTTCCAAGAGAGGGGAAGGGGAGGGGTTTAAAAAAAAAACTGAGACTACATTATTATCAATAAAACTTGGGGTCTTTTTTTGCACTTTTTGTGTGATTGTTCTCGGATCTATTCTTCAACCTTCAAAATTCAGCTTAAGGTGGTAATATTAAATTCATCATATCTCTAGATGACTTCTTGGTATTCAAGTTATTTTACCATTGCTCTTTGATACTCTTAAGGGAGGTTGGGGTGCATAATCTATTTACAAAAACATACCTAGTATGATTCCACAAGTAATGTCTAGGGAAGGTCGGATGTACGCAAACCTTACCCCTACCTCGAGTGAGGTAGAGAGGCTGCTTTGGAAAGACGGGTCTATAATCTATTTCTTGCAATATTGATGCATGGCAAACTAGCTCGAGACCATTCACTCGAAGTCAAGCCAAGGATATACAAGACGCTCACCTACACTTGGTTTGGAGGGGCGTGGATGATACGAGCTCGGGAGAGGACTTAAAGACAATGCATTGGAGCTCAATCCATGTGGAAACAGGGCAGGAAACAGTGCAGGAACCAGGGGAGCAAAACAGAGCAAAAACAGGAGACACCTGCTGAGCTTACTGCCTGACGAAGAGGATTTCCTCTTCGCGATTGCGTGAAGACCTTCGCGATCGCGAAGAGTATTTATTTTGTCTTCGCCTTCGCGTCACCTTGGGCGCGATCGCGACCCTCAGCTTTTAAGTGCCCTGCGCGATCGCATATACTCTAGCGCGATCGCGAAGGGAACTTGAGTAGCAGCGGACCAGAATCTTGTAAACATTGTATTGGGGTGTTATAAATACACCCCTACTTCATTTATTGCTTTCTTACATTACCTTGAACACAAAACACATTAAATGAGCAATAGCAAACAAGGGATCCTTGGTTGTGACAATAAAGCCAAAATGCTCCCAGGCACTCCTTACGAGGTAGCCTCCTAAGTGGTCCTTTTCAACCTTAGGTCAGCTCCGGTCTCAATTTCACCGGAATATTCTTAAAATTTTAGTTCTTTCAAGCATTTCTTCTTGATCTTTCCTTTTTTTATCTCTCTTTGACATCCAGTATTGGTGCTTAGTTTCTACATAATCATTGTTTGATTAAGGTGAAACTTGGTCTTAAGATGGATAACAGAATTTACTTTGCAGCCGGAGACAAATCATATGATATTACTAGAAGTTACTCAGAAGTGGAAGTATGGTATGAATGGGTTGAAAGACGTCGTAATGCAATGCGCAGGGTGACTTTCAGCAAAAAAGTAATGGAGTGGATAGTGCTTACATTAAAGACAGCATCTCAGGGGAAAGGAAATTTATACAGAACTTGGAAATTAAGAGACCATCTTGCTAACTTTTATTGTACTCAAAAGTATAATAAATATGGAAGATTTCTTAGCATTATAGCTGTACAAGGGGAAAGCAGGGGAGTAATTATTGTTCCAGAGGTATCATATAATGCAGGATGGAGAGATTTGGCTTTAAAAATTAGCCATTTCATCAGACAGGAAATCCCTTTTCCTCAGCCAAGCATCAGGAGAGAAGTCACAAAGCCTTTTTCAGACATCATCAAACAACACCGCTGGCAGACAAAAGAGATTGCAATTTCTAGAATGGAGAAAGACAGCAGCAAAATTGTCATTGAAGATACTGTAGGTCCATCAGGTGCAGATGTTCTCAACAGGTGTTTAGTGGGAAGTTTTGAAGGTGACTCTGTTGAAACTCCAACAGCAAGTGATGTTAGAAGGTGGGCTTATAGCAAATATGCTCCAAGTGTTTGTTGTGTGGTGAACAGTCTGAGAGCAACAGTCACCTTTTTCTTCATTGCAAAACCACAGGGCAGCTTTGGGATATGTTTTTTAATCTCTTAGGAATCACATGGACAATGCCAAGGACAACTCTACAATTTCTGTTCAGCTGGAATACTTTTAACAAAAAGAATGGATATAGTGAGAAGTGGAGTATGATTCCAGGATGTATATGGTGGATAGCTTGGAGAGAGAGAAATTCAAGATGCTTTGAAGACAAATATAGTGCCACTCAGAAGCTTAAGATGAATTGTCTTCTTTTGTTTTATTTTTGGTGCAAACAAGATATCACATATGATATGGGAGAACTGACTGATTTCTTAGGAAACTTGTAATTAGTCTTTAGTTCAGTTGCTCTGGTTTTTGTTTTAATGATGTACATATGGATCTTCAGCACCACCCTGGTGCTGAAATTGGGGATTTTAATAATATTGTTACCTTTATCAAAAAAAAAAAAAAAACACATTAAATGAGCTTTGCTCTTGACATTGTAACCATTTTGGCTTGAATCAATGGGATGAATCCAAGTTGTTCTTCAATCCGTCTTCGATCATTCTATTTGCTAGAGCCTCGTGTCTCTTGAGGATAGTTGCTTAGCGTAGGTGATTCTTTCCAATCGTTTGGGGTGTAACGGAACAAGTTCTTCGTTGCTACTCGAACTTTAGTGTAACTCTCGTCTCGTTTTTATCTCTTTATCGCTTTCGTAGGTTTACCCTGCAACAAATATTATCTACCAAAGGCAATTAGCTAGTCTAAATATTGTTGTTAGGAATTCTTTTCAAAAATTAGACTTGTCAGGAATTTCTGGATTCAAACTTGAAATCTGGATTCATTTTTTTGAAATTATTGAACTTATCTTAAATTCAAGAAACCTTTTTGAATTCGTTCTATCCAGTGTTTTGGAGAGCGTGAAGCGGAGAAAAGCAACAAGGACCCATAATGCTTAAAGCGTGAAGCGTGAAGTGAAGCGAATTAAAGGAAAAAAAATATCAAATGAATAAAACAACTAAATAAACAAAACAAACTCAACAAAAACAATATATAAAAGCAAATCTTTCAATATAAATTTAAGCTTTTTTATAAGCTGATTCTTTATAATCAATTTATCAATTTACAAGCTGATTTTAGGGGGAAAAAAATAGCAATCAATTTATTAACTGTTTTTCATAATAAAACAAAAGATTTGCAAAAACAGAGAAATAAGGTAAAAGATATAGCTTTATAAGCCTGTAAAAAAATAAAGTCAGAAGGTAAAACAAATATAGCTTTGTAAGCTACCTGAAAACAAAAAAGGGTAAAAAGAATATCTTTACAAGATGCTGGGAAAAAAAGAAGTGAAAACAGGGGCCGCCAGCAAAACCCTAACAGCGAACAAATACATAGCTGCCAGAAGAAGAAAGAAGAAAATTTATTGGAGCCATCTTCAAACCCTAGCAGAAATGAAGTCGCCTATTTCACCAAAATGATATTCAACTTTCTTTTATTTTAAAACAGGTCTCCAACTTTCCCTTTTCCTTCCAAAAGGTCAACTTTTATTAAAAAGATACAAAGTGAGACGAAGCGCACGCTTCGCATCTGCTTGCTTCATGCTTTTGTCCAAGAAGCGACCGCTTCATTGAAGTCGCCTCGCCTCAGACCTTAGAAGCGCCCTATGCCCACCTCGCTTCATCGTTTTAAGCGGTGAAGCGACCGCTTTTCAAAACACTGGTTCTATCCTTATTTTTTTCATTTCTGATGTTTCTATTTAGGTTCTACAGTTTTCTCTAAGTTCTTGAATTTTCTTTGTCAAAATTCTTGGGTCCACAACGTGATTGTTATCACAACTTATGTATTTCTCATCACTTCCACGTGAATTTCCCTCCACATATGGGTCGACCAACAACTTTTAACTTTTGTTTATAAGGTAAATGGATTTCATTAATGAAGGACCAAAAAAGGTCCATAATCAAGGAGTATAACAAAAAATAAAAAGTTGATATGGTTTTTCACGAACTACACTATATCTTCTATACAACAACAAACTTCATGGGGGCACTACAATGAAATAAATAAGAGGCCTTCAAAAGCTCCCTTATTTTTCTATCTCCAGATAAGCACATATGTGCTAATACAGCAACATTCCAAACCCTGCACTTTTTTCTTCGTCTACCTTAATTCCAACTAAACATCACTTTTCACAATAAGATACCCCATGAGATTCTAAACCAATTAAAATTTCCCTCCAAAACCCCGAGGCAACCTAACAATGTAAAAAAAGACGGTTTACACCTTCACTGAACCTCTTGGACATAAACACCAACTGACATAAGTAACAATTCTCTTTCCCAGATTCGCTGCCGTCAAGATCACCCCTCTTGCTCCTAACTAAGTGAAAAACCACACTACCTCATAACTTTCGATATCCCTATCAATTTGTCTAACGTGGTCTCCTCCCTAATCAAAAGCTTTTCACAAAAAAACTTAACGAAAAAACTTCCCCTTCCCCACCCCCACCTCCGTACACTATGTTACTTGGATCCTCCGAAAATGCTGTCGGGTGCGTGTCGGATCCTCCAAAAGTAATGTATTTTGGAAGATCCAACACGGGTGTGGCGGTATTTTGGAGGATCCGAGCAACATAATTCGTACATCATGAATATCTTAAAATAGTGCTTTGGTTTATAAAGCAAATCTAACAACTTTTGAGATTGTGAAATGCCTAATCATGAAGATTCCTCCTAAAATTCAAGTCCACTATGAACTCTTTTTGGCAAGAGATTATGAATGATATGGAAAAAAAATTCAGAGTTGTCCCCGCACCATCTACCCAAAAACTTATCATCCTCTTGTCCCCTACCCTGAATGAAACATGAACACAAAATTAGTCTAATCTCTTTATAATGTTCCTCCACAAACCACAACTGTATTGCATAATCACATCTTTAGTTCTCCACCCCCTTCCCCTCCTCCTTAAACTCATCTTTCCTGCTATGACATCTGCCAAAAAGCATGTTGCCCACCCCTCAAATAATGCCTTATTGAAAACTTTCAAGTCTTTAACTTCAAGCCCTTCCCAACACTTTGAAGTCGTCACCGTCTCCAAAGAACCAAGTGAAACTTCTGCACTTTGTTTGATGAGTCCCATAAAATATTTAATTAAACAAAAAAAAAAAGTATGTAGGAATGCTCGATAAAGTGCTCTTATATAAGCACTTTCTTCCCACCTAGTGACAAGTATCTTTCAGCTATTCTATAAGGTTGCTCTCCCTCTAATGAGCCGAAATCTAAATATTTGAAGCACCTAGTGGTAAAGCCAAGCCTATGCAAGAGAATCGGTATCGTCCACCTCTAACAAAAATGATTTCACATTTCCTGAGGTTAATATTGAGGCTTAACACCAATTGATAATAAAACCATGTTAATAAGTCTCAAGTAATCTAATTTCTTTCTGCATCATAATCCATCATCTTACTTAGTCCCTTCATAACCAATATAACACTATCACTGATCGCGGGTCTCTCTAATTCAAGTCTTCTGAGCTCCCAAAGAAACCATGGATTGTCATTCACCGAGAACGAATACCTCACGATAGAAATGCAAAAATTGGATTCATTTCCTCGTAGAAATAGCACCTGGCAGCCACTTTTATGAGTTATTTAGATCATAGCCAATTTCTCAAACTACTTAGGGGTCGTTCGGTATAAGGGATTGGGATTATAATCCAGGATAGAATTCGGGACTATCCTTATCCCATGTTTGGTACTAGGTATTAGCTAATACTTGCACAAATTTTATGCCTAAATTGTAGTATTATTAATCCCACATAGGAGGTGGGATTAACAATCCCGGGATTCTAATCCCGAAATTGTTAATCCCAGGATAAGTTAGGGGTGAACCGAACGACCCCTTAAGGTTTAGCCTAAGGGCAAACTTCATACTAAACCAGTGTTCTTTTCTCCTCCTTTACCTTCTTCAAACCATGCTCCCCCTCTTTGTGATACCCACAGTTCTCCACTTCTTTCCATACGAGTAGAAACATTAACTACTTTGGAGAAAGATTGATATAAATGGCAATACGGGAGTGCACGTGCTGATTTTGTTACCCATTAGATGCAAACAAAATAGAGCATAGTAGACCATTATTATAATGCTTCCAACTTCGGACATTGTACTTCCTTCACCCCTCCCCCCCCCCCCACGTTTTAGCCATGTACACAAAGTGAAGCATCGACTCCCTTATCCCTACTTTAATGATGGCCCTTTTATTTGGGTCATTCATCCTTCTCAAGTTCTAACTAATGATTTAATATACATCAATGACATCATTACCCCCCCCCCCCCTCAAATCCCCATCTCCGCCTTAATACCCCTTCCCATCTCCTTATTTCTTCTCCTATATGCCACTAATTTTACTTCCCCATTTTAGTCACCACTAAATTTGAGCCAACTCAACTCTGTATAAGACTAGAGTTGGATAGTTAGACAACCTACTTTTCCATAGTCCCATAGGGTTATGAAATTAGGGTACTCTGCCACTAAATTGTGCTCTTTGATTTCTTGTTAACTAAGTGATGTGATGGTACGGATGAGCATACATGATGTTATTAATGTCAATAAGGAGCTTGTTGTGGTATTTCGAGGAACTGGTGGTCAGTTTAATTAATGTCTATTGCAAGGTTACCGTGAGAGTACCGTGATGGACTCATCGCAAGGAAACATATGCTAAAGAGCCGCAACAGTTTAGCAGAAGCTTACATCATTACTTTATCAAAAAGAAAAAAAAAAAAAGTTTAGCGGAAGCTTGCCATGAGGAAGCCTCGAGAAGAGCACTTCGCTAGGCTACAAAAGCTCACCGCAAGAGGCCATGGTCTATAAATTTGTGCATTGAGAAGAAAAATATGAAAGTTTTGAGTTATGGTTGGATCCAAAAAGGTAAGTCCCGAGCAATACTCAATTCCACCAAGGTAAGATATTTATATCTGTTTTCAACCAATTATAGCTTGTTGATGCTAGCCCTAACACCCAAATCTTTGAATTTTCTTATATCATCAAAATCTTTCAAGAATTTCCCCGAAGTTGGATTTTCAAAGATTTGACTCCAAGAGGTAATCTCACCATTCCAACCTCATTTATCACACACAAATGAGCAAGCATGTATTTATTAGTTGGTTGAGCAACTTCCATAGACGATAGGGCAAAGGTTATTCCCTTTTTGCATATCTTTTTTCTTCTTTCTCTCTCTCTCCACAAGTGTCTAATTTTCTCCTTCAAAGAAGATATGCTCGAGAGAAATGCGGCTACAGACCCTTATACTAATATTAACACTATGATGAAAAAAAATAATAGTTCACATAATTTCACAATCCAGAAGGAGGTGAAATTATGTACAAGTAAAAATAAACTTTTATTTTTATAGAAAATATCTGCAATAAAAAGTTGTGTAACCAAAATAAATCATCAGCAGAGAAAATTCCAAGCAACCTTACATGTCAAAATTTAGGAAAAGAATTCGCATAGTCCGTGCTTCCACACAGAAGCCCTGCCAAATAAACAAAGTTACTAATAATTAGATTAAATAGAAGTTAGTATTCACTTGACTGCAGATTCAATGCATTATTGGCAGACTAACTATAGGAGAATTAGTTTAAAGAATAGATTGCGGGATTACCCTCAAGATTTCAAGAACAAGAATGCGATGCCACAATGGTAAGTCTAGGGATATAACCCTCACCAACATGCTGAGAAATACCTGTCCAAAAAGGATTTACCAGTTTAGCAGTGAAAGATAATCATAGATAGGAAAAAGGTTGTCAATCCAAAGAATAACAAATAAATAAGAATATAGCTGAAATTCAGTAAGAGTAAAAGAGCTCAGAACATATGATTATACATCTAACATCAGACAACAGACAAAGCATGCTCTACAAAAGAAGAGAAGAAAGAGATACAGTGTATAATAGCATGGAGTAAAGGACTAAGAAGAAAAAGAACTATAAGAAGTGTTTATTATCAGATTAAAAAATAATAAAATAAAAAGATTTATAAGCAGTGGTAATTTTTGTACCAACACGTCACATATCTTTTATGAATATACTTCATCAAAAATATCTACAGGGGTCTAGGTTAGGGTTCTAAGTTTACTTTATTATTTCCGGTAACGGGTTCTAAGGTTTACTTTCTAGCTCTTTTTTTATCCTTATTTTGATAAGATAAATAATTTTATTACTAAGTAGAGAATCTACAACACCGTAAGATTCTCCATAGACAATGCCTAATCTTCTATACAAACTTCAACCTCATGGGTGCACCAAAAAGAAACAAGAAATGAGAGGTTATTCGTCAAATGTACATAATGTTATCTATCCCATTGAAATCTAGCTCTGATATTCATCCTATTTCAGATGACGGTCGTGCTTGGACCAACTTGCACGGACCTCTATTATTCCACCGGTACCTGCTATCTCTCACCAGCACAGGTACCAAGGTTAGGTAAATGGGAAGAAATCACCTAATGTTTTTTGCCTCCGCCTCGTCTCAAAGATTTGCACCCACTTCATTGACTACTAGGCCACATCCTTAGTTGCGTAGCTCTTTTCTTTATCCTAACCTCCTATTTATTTCATGTTGTATACTCCCTGTTCCTTTATCTATATTCCTCTCCTGTAACCTCCCTGTTAGCTTTCCAAAGTATCTTCACATCAGCATCATCCTTATTCTCTTTCTTTTAAGAAAATTAGTCTGTCAGTATCCATCTCATAAAGAATCAGCAATAACAATCGCAAGGGACAGATAATCTATAAAATGGTTAAAAGATTACCTCAGATTCAGTGATAAGAGAAGAACTGTATAGCCTGATTATGTTGGCTACTGAACGCAACACCAAACGCCGGAAATAAGGCTCTCCAGATTCTCCTTCAAGCTGCTCACATGATTAAGAAACAAAGCAAATAAATAGAGAGATTCTAGAGACACAGCAATTTAGAGTTTATGCTCAAATCTGCTTCACATGGGACTAAACTCAGAATGGAAGAATTATCACCTCAGCATCAGTACGAAGTGATGTCATCAGAAGTGAGCATATCTGGCGACGGAGAACCTGCAATTTAGAAGGTACAAATTAGAGAAAGGAAATAATTAATACAACTAGAATGAAAGACGACATCTTCATACCTCTTCATACGGAACCAATGCTCTGAACAACACCACGTAATTGGATAGAATGAACCTGAAAAACAATGAAGCAACATTTAATCAAAACCATAGAAACCAATGTTATAAGCTAGTCAACAGCTTTGGCAAACTCATTCAGGCTCATTTGTATAGACATCAACACAAACGTATCTCCTTAGTTGCCTTCTTTTTCATCCTCTTTTTTTTCCTTATTACAATTCAAAAACCTTTTATATTAAAATTGCCCAAGATGGTGCCAGTAACCACCCAAAACATCCATCCTTAGTTTCCATTAAAACGAAAGCTTGATAAAATACTACAGCTGCAGAGCTGCTAATTTAGCACATGCTCCAAAGTATGGCCTATTCATTATATAGGTCCTCGAGTCATGGACAATAAATAAAATCAATCAATCAACTACACCCTAACTACATAACAGTAGTTGTCACTCAACCATCAAACTCCGAACAAGCAGTGGAGGTCAGCTATATGAATTCTCTGGAACCACTCTAAACTAGTTGGAACCATGCACAGAGGGAAAGAAATATTAATAACTCAATCCCGTAATCAGTTTTCAACTACATTTCTAATTGACAGGTTCATCTCTCTAGCCCAGGGTACAGAATTCCGTAGCAATCATTCATTGATTTCCAACACTCACACTCTTAGTGAACAACACAGAGATGTAGTCTTCCCAATTGCCACAAAAATGCACCGAAAACGACCATGTAGTCCAATCAGTTCTTTTGTTAGCTCGCTTCTTAATCTCAACTGCTACTTTAACGGTGCTTTATGCTACTAGGACTTTGTTAAACAGATCAAAAGACCATCAAACTCAAGAAAGTCACTGGTATCCATATTCCATTTCAGAAAGAAGCAATAACTATGAGACACATTTTACAGAAGTGAAATTTGGAGACTGACCCAAAACGGAATTTCTTATCAGATAATCTCTTCAACGTAGGGATGTACTGGAAAACCTTTTGAGAAGGGAAAAAGTGGATGAAGCAGTTAGAAGATGCAAGGGAGATAAGGCACATAGCCAAGATAGATTCACATTAGCTTTCAACCATTGTTCTATATAATGGGATTGATTAGTGCTGGCTTGAGAAAATACTTAATTCTTCGTCATTTTTCTTATCCCAAAGAATACGAACAAAGATACTTCTAGCCCATTAATTTGGAGGAGCATTTATACTAAAACAATAGCTAATGTACTCAAATCGGTGATGGATCCACATCAAAAAATTCTTCAGTGGGGGAACTTTTGTTTTAAAGGACTACAATGTTTTTTTGGGGAAAATAGTAGATGCAGTAGTGATGGCAGATGAGTTACTAGACTCGAGATTAAGGAGCGGAAAACCGAAGTATCATGCAAAATGATGAAACGATCATGTAAATTAAAATTTCTATATTCTATATGCCAAGATGAACAGAGTTTGGAAAGAGATCTGTGAGATTTTCCATTCTCTTGAATGGAACCGCATGTGAGTTCCATAGTATCTCGAAGGATAAACAAGGATAATCTTTTGTCCAGATCAGAGAACTGGCAGACATAAGCAGTAACATTTACCGATAACCAATTTGCATGATGGATCCACTTTGAGAAAATGTCTGCTTACCTACTTTCTATTTAAGGAACCATGTAATCAAATAAAGGAATTATCCATGATTCCATTGTTTTTTAATTCCAACTGACTTTCTGTTTTTTCGATAAAGAAAATAAATCTTACTAATGAAGGGCCAAAGTTAACAAAAAGCTACAAATTCTGCGAGAAAACAGAAAACATATCAAAAGGATGTATGAGTTTTCCAAAACAAACCTAAACATACAACCTTTGAATAGTGTTCACGGAATAATCTATTTTGTTGAAAAACTAGCCAGAGTATCATCGAAAAGTGAAAATATTTTTAAACAAGATAAGATATAAGCACCTTCAATATGTTGGGTGGACTAACCTACTTCAATCTACTCTAAAGGTGCCGAAATAGCGCCTGGCAGTCGCCAAAAATTGGAGAAGCCAAGAAACTCGCACCGGAAACTAAATAGAGTACTCTAATTAGGGTTCTGGTCGTCTAAATGGCTCAAAACTTGGAAGAGTACACTTGGGCTAAAGAGCCAAATCTTACAAACAAAAGTAGATCACCCAAAAATTGCCGGAGGACCCATACTCACTGACGCATGAGATAACTTTGCCAAAAATTCTCGCCTTAAGACGTTGCATGGAGGCACGTCTAGACTCAGATGACAGTGCAGCTTTCTCAGTTGTGCTCACACAAGGGGCTCCAGTCTTACTTTAGTTTTGGTCTACGTGCAGCATCCACAGAAACCATGGAAGGTTCTGGCAGCACTTACATACGCCAAAAATTATATGTCACCCAAATTTTTTCGATCCGGGATATCATTGATAAATGCACACTGATTGTTTCCTCACCAATGCTCTAATACCATGTAAGAACGATGAAACACGAGGGAGAACTGCATCAAGCTATTCGGTATTAATAATAATATGCGCCTATTCTAAAATAAGAAGGTATATCAGGGTTACATAATAATGCTAATCGATTCCTAATGATGAAAATTGATCTACAATATATTTACAGTAATCACATAATATTGTTAGCACCCTTAACAAAAGATATTCTAGCTCCAGTAATCCCTCATGCAAAAGATAAAGCAAAGGACTCCTACTTTGTGCTTATTGTACATGGTAAGAGTGATAAGGACTCCTCACTGCAGTGGTGTTGAGAACAATGTTATTGGTCCTTCAAGTTGTTTGATTCAGATGCAAGTTTTCCTATTAGAACTAAGGAGCTGAATAATAGAAGATATATTGTACATAGAGCAAATAGATCTAAATGACAGACTTACTAAATCCCAATACGCGTTTTTGGAAAAAGAATGCCAGACTTAGAGCCTGTTTGGCCAAGCTGCTAAAAGCAGCTTATTTTTTTTTTTTTTTTTTTTTTTTTTTGAGATGGTAACATATGTATATTAATAGACAGTACATAGGTTGTACTGAAAACCATATTTACAAGTGGGCAAAAGAAAAGAGGGGAAAAGGAAAGAAAAAACTATTCTGCAGTCCTAGCAAGATTCTAGAATTTCTAGGATTGAGACAGAATCTTCAATGTAATTCTGCTTACACCAAAAACAAAAAACACAACACATTTTAGATTGATTTTCTGCAATGTACTGCTACCATCCTCAAAACATCTGGAATTCCTTTCTTTCCAAATTGTCCATCAGATACATGCGGAGACAGTCCTCCATCTATCTCTGTCCCTTGCTCCAACACCAGCTTCATCCCAACTAAAAAGAACTTCAATAATCTTGTTAGGCATTGTCCAGGATATGCCTCTGAAATTAATAAAGATCTTCCATAACTGGTATGTTATCTTGCAATGTAAAAATAGATGGCTTATTGTCTCAGCTTCTTCCCCACATAAGTAGCATCTTGAACAAAGTAAAATCCCTCTCTTTATAAGCTTGTCTTGCGTCAAGACAGCCTCCTTTGCCAGCAGCCAAGAAAAACAAGCTACCTTATAGGGAATCTTGATTTTCCAGATTTGCTTCCATGGCCAATTAGTTAGTTGTTGGTTAGGTTGACTCAAAATTTTATATGTTGTATTCACCTTATATATACCATTCTTATTTCCTTGCCACCATAGTGTATCCACCCCACTCTGTAAACCTCTGAAACCTTCCAGTAGCTTGTAGAACTCAGTCAACCTGATTACCTCCCAATCATTCAGCCTTCTTCTAAAGATAAGATCCCATCCTTGGGGAGTCCACACTTCAGCTACTGTTTTTTTCCTGATGTAGTACCAAGCCATATATATCAGGGAAAAGCTCATGTAAACAAATAGCTCCCAGCCAATTATCTTTCCAAAAGGAAGTTTTGTTGCCATCTTGTACTTTAATGGAAGAGTGATTTTTCAAAATAGGCCAAAGAGCTCTAATGGACCTCCATAGACTAACTCCCTATGTTGTGATGACTTCTTTTGACTTCCACTTGTCTTCCTCTCCATATTTGGCTTTGATCACACTACTCCATAAAGTTTGAGGTTCTTGAGAATACCTCCATAGCCATTTGATCTTAAGAGCCTTGTTTTGCTTCTTCAAATTCCTGATGCCTAGTCCGCCATGAGCTTTGGCTGCTGTAAGAGATTTCCATTTAACCAAATGAAAACCTCTTTTTTCTTTGTTTCTTTGCCATAGAAAAGCCCTTCTTAGTCTATCTAGTCTCTGTATCACCCCGGCTGGGATAGGGAATAGAGACATCATGAATGTAGGAAGAGAATCCAAAACTGAGTTGATAAGTATGAGCCTTCCTCCCATAGACAAATATTGAGATTTCCACCTCGACAGCTTCTTTTCACATTTTTCTACAACAGTGTTCCAAATTTCCTTGGATTTTGATTTTGCACCTAGGGGCATGCCAAGATATACAGTAGGTAGGGCTCCTACTTCTCCTCCCAGAATTAGTGCCAATTGTTCCATGTTAGGAACTTCATTGATTGCAAAAAGATGGCTCTTTCTCCAATTAATATGTAGACCAGAAATTCCTTCAAAAAGTACTAGAATGATTCTGAGAAACCTCAGTTGTTCTCTTCAGCATCGCAAAAAATCAAGGTGTCATCAGCATATCGAAGGTGTGAAACCTCCAAACTGTTGTTTCCATTTATAGCCACCTCAAAACCTTTGAGCCACCCATTAATTTTTGATGTCTTTATCATGTTGTTCAAACCTTCCATGGCTATTATGAATAAGAAAGGGGACAAAGGATCCCCTTGTCTTAAACCCCTATGGAAAAAACCTTCAGGTGACCCACTTATGAGGACGGAGAATTTGACAGTAGAAATACAATATTTCACCTAGTTTATCCATTTCACCCAAACTCATTTTGTCTAACATTTTCAGCAAGAAGTTCCAATTTACATGATCATACGCCTTCTCGATGTCTAATTTGCAAAGGATTCCTGACTTCTTCTGTTTGATCCTAGAATCCACAGCTTCATTAGCTATCAATACAGCATCCATTATCTGTCTTCCTTTGATAAAAGCCATTTGTTGAGCATCCACCAATTTATCTATCATCCTTTTCAGTCTCTCTGTCAGCACCTTTGAGAGCAATTTATAAAAACTGCCTATTAAACTTATAGGCCTGAAATCTCTCAACTCCTTGGCACCAGTCTTCTTAGGGATCAAGGCTATGTATGTTGCATTGAAACTTTTTTCAAAAATTCCATGAGAATGGAAGTTATGGAAAGCATCCATGATGTCATGTTTCAGCACATCCCAACACTTAATGTAAAAGCCCATTGTATAACCATCAGGTCCGGGAGCCTTATCCACTGCACATATTTTCAGACAACTCAAGACCTCTTTTTCATCAAAGTTCCCTCGCAAGAACTCCTTCTCTTCATCAGATATTACTGGACAACTATCAAAATTACATTCAGGTCTCCATTCTTCAGACTCTGTGAATAATTTTTTATAAAAATCAATGATCTCACACTTGATTCTTTCGGACTCCTCAATTGTTTCTTCATGGATTACTAGTTGATCTATGTTGTTACATCTCTTGTGTGCGTTAGCAGTTTTATGAAAGAACTTTGTGTTCTTGTCCCCTTCCTTAACCCAAAGAGCCCTGGACCTCTGTCTCCATGCAATTTCCTCATTTTTAATGTGTTCCTCATAATCCATAATTATGAGGAGAGATGCTTTCTTCACTGATTCAACCTCTGTCAAAACTCTTGAATGTTGTAATGAGTCCAAAGCAGAGAGTTGATTTAGTATGTTGGTCTTTTGCATACTTAATTCCCCTCGCTACTTCTGCTCCATTCTTTCAGTTTTCCCTTGAGAGCTTTAAGTTTGCAAGCTAGTACATAGTCTGGTCTTCTTGAGAATTCAAAAGAAGTCCACCAATCTCTGACTCTGTCTACAAAACCTTCAGTACCCAGCCACCAGTTATCAAACTTAAAATATGATTTAGCTTTGATCCAGGAACCACGCTGTAAGGACACCGGGACATGATCTGATTCCAATCTTTGAAGAAGAGTTTGCTTGATGTTTCGAAAATTATCATCCCATTCTTCAGAAATCAAAATTCTATCAATTCTAGAAGCCGCGAC
The DNA here is from genome assembly GCA_037355625.1 of Petunia x hybrida. Classification (NCBI taxonomy): domain Eukaryota; kingdom Viridiplantae; phylum Streptophyta; class Magnoliopsida; order Solanales; family Solanaceae; genus Petunia; species Petunia x hybrida. The sequence goes on from JBBBVM010000803.1 coordinate 1,610,912, forward strand.
ATTATCGCATTCATAGATTCCTTTTTTCAGATGGAAACCTCGTAACATTAAAGTCACCACACACAGCCCATGGACCATTCATCAATCCCCTAACATCACCAATTTCCTCCCAAACTGCTCTCCTTTTTATGTAACAATTTGGAGCATACACCCTTGTAATGTGACATTTAAAATTTTGTAAAAGGGCCTCAAATCTGCATGTCAAGGTGTAAGCTCCAATCTGCATCACTTCCCCTTTCCAAACTCTACTATTCCACAGCATCATAATACCCCCTCTAATGTCACTGGCTTCAAGGCATGCAGACCTCACCCATCTCCCTCCCCATATCTGCTTAACTAGTTCTTTTATTTCGCCCTCCAATTTTGTCTACTGAAAACAGAGGATGTATGCATTCCAATCCAATACCAGACTCTTCACAAGCCTTCTCTTCTCCCTGTCATTCAGCCCCCTTACATTCCATGAGATTAAATTAATCTTCATGATACAATGGATACAATCCCTTTCCCCTTGTTTCTTTTCCCATTACTTTTAAATTTAACATTAAAAGAAGTTAAACCTTTCAGTTCTTGAATACCCCTGAATCTAGGCTTCTTGATACTCAATTCTGCCTCCATCATTCTAACATGTCTGCAACTATCTATTTGCATCAACAACTCCAAAGCTTCTCCTTCATGTCCCTGAAAATCAATCCCAAACATTTTGCCTAATTTGAGCAAATTTTGGTGAACCCAGATTGTTGCATTCATCTCTTTTTCAAGCAATAAATCATCACGTTGGATAGGTACAGCATCCTCCACTTCCCAATCTTCAATGTCAGTGTCTGTTTTATGAGGTGTTGAGGCTTCTTGTTGCATATGTTCACACTGGAAAAGAGATTCCTCAATATTAATCAGTGTCATAGCATTGTCTTCTGATTCACCCTGCCTTTCTTCATCTTCACCCTCTACTGTCACGATCATCATCTCTGCATGTGTCAAAATTTCCCCTTCTACAACTGCTTTGACTAAAGTCGGTTGGTCAGTTTGTTTTTTCTTATACTCCAGCTGAAAGCCCACTTGACTTCGGAATGCCAACCTCCCTTAGCTTAGCCCTTTACGACCTTTTCCGCCTTCTCACTGCCATTCATCGGATAAGTCAGCCTGTTCAGCTGACCTCAGAGCATTCCTGTCACCCGGCACAGCATGATTATTCTCGGGGGCGATTACAGTCTCTTTCCCAGGGTCAGGCTACTCCAGAAGATCGCAGTTGACTAAAGTCGGTTGGTCAGTTTGTTTTTCCTTATACTCCCGCTGATACGTAGCTTTCAGCACCTCTCAAAAAGGATCAATCCTTTTATCTTCAGTGGGCTTTAAGTGTGAGTCATTAAAAATGGCTAGGGCTTGTGTATCTGGCCCATACGTATTTTTAATTGAAACATCTGGTTCGGGCCCAATAGATAGGCCCAATGAAGGACTTAAATCCACCAAATCCCCCACCTCCATATCACGTGCCTTTCCCTTTAATTTAAAATCTGTAACAGCTGGCACATCACTTGAGCACCCCACGTGGTCACTGTCCTCCTCCTGTGCGAATAGGTTGCTAGTCTGACCAATCTCTTTCACATAGGTGGATTTTACCTAGGGGTCATTACCATTTTTCAATCCTTCAGCTTTTCCAATGGCTTCCATGGAAACCGATGCTTCCAGTTCAAACCGTGTTTCTCTCAGCCCAAATTGGGATGAAAAATTTGACACCATCTCTCTCAATGACTACCTCGCTAGGGCAATTCCGGCCGTCCCCTGCTATTTCTAACCTCGCCCATTTGAGATGATTTTTGAACTCTGTTTCTTCTTCTGTTGTTATCCACCCACCACAAAGATCCCCAATTTCTTTGAATACCTTCTGCGACCATAGATGAAGAGGAATTCCCATAGCTCTTATCCAACTGGTTTCCAAAATATCTGACTGGGAGATACAGCCGGCGATGGGGCTCCACCATTCGAGATGGAACTTGAATTTCTTCCATCCCCATTCGCTTTGGAGTATCTGCTCTGCCATGTTCCTGTTTGGAAATTCAAATAAAAACATGTTTCCGGACATCTCGTAAATGTTCACCCCGAATGCTGCTTTCCAAGAAATTGAAGCCCATCTCCTGATGTCTGATAGGGTGGGTTTCTCTGTTACCTCTGCCCCAAAATGCCCAACTATGCATCTTTTAAAAGGCCAGTATCTGTCATTCCAGGTGGGTCTGAAATAATAATGTCTTCTTTACTGGTACAGACCGTTGATTCACGGAGAATATTGGATTGCCATTTACTCTCTCGTACAGCTTTGGTATATGGGAAGTTCTCTACAGTGTTTCTGGGAGGCTCTTTAATATTCAGTTGTGAGGAACATTTAATTCTGTTAGTTGATCTGTTGTTTTCCATCTCCTCACGAAATTTTTCTGGTCTTTCGAAGCTTCTTTGAGAACAAAGCAGATCCATTCCATAATCTTTCTGGTCATAGTTGATCGTCTCATCATGTTACGACTTCTCTCCACCCAATTGTACCATGTTTCTTTGTTGGGTCCATCTGGTGATGTCAAATGACTTGAAACCTGCATTGAAATATATCCTGTTTTCCCCCATAACTGCTTGGAAAAGCAAAGAGAAAAGGTAATTTATCAGTAATCACAGTGGGTGAAAACTGTTGTTAACAAACTGAAGTGGTTAAATTCGGTGGAAGGACACCGGAAAAAGTAATTCTATCGGTCCTAAGAAGTAGGAAAGAAGAGTGTGTTGGGAAGAGTGCCTGGGAGCATTTTTCCAATTGTCATTTTCAAGATTGTCACTAAAATCAGCTTATTTTGAGAAGTGTTTTTTATTAAAAGTGCTTTTCAAAGAAGTTATTTGCGAGATAAGCAGTTTGTGTTTGGCCAAATTTTAGAGAAGTGCTTTTGCTATTAATTTGTGTTTGATCAATATTTGAAAAGGTTACCTAATTATGAAAATGGATATAAAATAATATTAATTTAATTAAATATGGAAGTTTGAAATGGGTATTCTTGTCCTAAATAATCAAAAGCATTTATTTTTTCAAGAAGCTATTTTTTTCAGCTTATTTCCCACAGCAGAAAAACAACTTCTGCTGCCACTCAAAGCACTTATTTTCCCTTAGAAGCTTGGCCAAACACCCCAAAATTTTAAAATAAGTATTTTTTAAGAAAAATAAGCACTTATGACTCCCCAGAAGCTTGGCCAAACAGGCTCTTACAAAATTATACTACTTCAAGGATCTAGGAATTAAGTTAATCCTCAAATAGCTAAGAAAAATAAATAACAGTACTTACAAGCTTGGTTGAGCAAGTACAATATAATCTTCATATTCATGTGATACATTTCACAAGCATCAAGCAGAATCCATATCTAAGGAGATAAAAATATCAATGAAAGAGATTTGATCATTACTCAAGTAGATCAAGAGCAAATGTCCGTTGAATGGAACTGACGCGCAGCCAGAGAGCCTGAAGTATAAAATAGACATAATATCAGGCAGGCATCTAAAACTTCCATTTGCAACAGAAACCACAATTATAATGGAACACTTTAACAAAGGTAAAGTGTCCAAAGAAGTTGAACATCTTTCGAAAAAGAAGAAGAACCATTCATTTTGGCACATACAGATCCACCTGCGGCAAGAGCTGTCAGGTCCTCAAGCAACCGAAGTGCAAGCTTTCCAGGTTTAGTAAGGGTATCCCTCATTCGCGATGGACCTCCAGAAGAAAACTCTTGCTCCAGTGACCTTTTCAAGCATGTCGCAGAAATTAAATTAGTAAATCATTAACATTAAACTTCAAAAAGCAAGTACACAATTTGTTTAAACTACCCAATTAGAAGCCAACTCATGCAGAGCATACATGATGGGAGAGTGATTTTATGAATGAAGATGCCTTTAAAGTCGAATGATGATGCATAACATGGAAAGTCAAGAACAGTTGGAAACTAGAGCCAAGAACAACATTTTCTAACTAGCAATGAATTTTATTTAAGATGGGTCATGGGTGAGTACGATAGGAGCTCGGGAGGGTCAATTTCTAGACAGGGATGGCAGGCGGGGCGGGGCGGGGCGGTGGGGATTTGGACCTATTTGGGTATGCGCGGGTGCGAGTTTATGCGGGTGTCGTGCGGTGCGGGGTGGTGGGTGGTTTTCAGCCAACATTTTAAAGCTTAATGCGGGGCGGGGCGGGTTGCGGGTTTTTGCGAGTTTAGGCCGGTTTACATCAAATATTATCCAAATACATAATAGTATCAAATATTATCCAAATACATAATAGTATCAAATATTATCCAGATGAAAGTTCGTTTGGTCCAAAGAAGTAAATTTTTAATGTAAATTTAGGTTGTTCCAACTACAAAACAATGACTTATAATATGCTGATGATGAAGTGGTTGTTTTGTACTTTTCTTTTGTGAAGAGTTGTATTTAAAAACATGTTTGAGGCTTGTATATTAATACAAAATTGTTGGTCGTGGTGTTAGAGCCCTTAGATGAAAAATGATATAAAACAAACAAAATTTTTAAAAAAATGTTAGCGGATCTGCGCGGGTATAAATTCTATGCGGGGCGGGGCGGGGGGGGGGGGGGTTTAAATTTTGCGGGTTAAGAAAAAACCCGCCCCGCACCCGCACCGCCCCGTTTGCCATCCCTATTAATTCTAGTCAACTCATGCAGAGCACCAAAGGATATGAGTGGAGAGTAATCATAATTAAAGATGCCTTTGATGTCAAATAATGATGGATAACATGGTAAGTCAAGAAAATTGAAAATTAGAGCCAAGAACGACAGCTTCTAACTAGTAACACATGTCACAACTTCTAGAATGAATAATTATAAATTCTAAAAGTATATTGGGATAACTGTCTTGATAAATGTTGTAGCTCGTGAAGTCTAGTTTCGGATGCATCAAACGATTCATCGTTTGGACTCTCCTACACAAAGTTATGGTTGTTTTGGATGTCATGCAAAGCATAATTTAAGTACACATGACCACGATCAATGTTTAATTATCCACCGGCTTAGAACCATAAGACCACTGTATATAGTCTTTTTCTTGTCATTAAGTATGATTTTGGAGATAAATGTTGTGCATAGGTAGCCTTGATTCTTGTGGAGACCTTTGAAACCCTCTTTGGGGATTAGCCTTTTTTGTTCTACTTTAAACAAGCTTGCGTGTCTTCAAAGGTAAGATTTTTGAGTTCCTTCGTTTCCATTCTGCTTCTACATGTGATTCAATTGTTGTTTGAGTAATGAACAAGGATTTAAGTTCCATATACTTGAGTTTGTATTCATCTCTTTCAAGATTCAATCAATCTACTTCTAAATTCAAGTATTCCACTACTCACATCAAGTTCACATTGAGCAAAATGCTCCTTCATTAAGAAAGTAAGATTTAGTCAATAAGGAAGAGTACAAGAAAAAGAGAAGATGTCCAAGGCAAAATACTTGAAATATAAGTTTAAGAAATAAGGTTTTTCATGAATCCTCAAAGGATCAATCCAGATTAGTGTAGGTGCAATGCTAAAAATGACCAAATACAGGCAAAGATACAGTAGGTATATGTGAGAAAGCAGAGCAGGCCAGACCACCCAATAGGTATTTATAAAGTTGTTGAATCACCTGGAGTGGAATACAGTAATGAGCTGCTAGACATGCAAAGAGGGCAGAAAAAAATAAATCCATTACAATAACAGGATGCGTACTTATCATTAATTAAAAAGAACAAGTGATCAGGAAGTGTACATACTCTAGATGATTTATATTGCGGCTAACATCACTAGTAACTGAACTGCTACGAGATATGTACACTCCAGAACCAAATTTCCCAGCTGGAAGTGACTCAGCAGAAACCACATGATCAAATATCAATGCTACAGCCTGCCTGAAGGTTGCTGCAGCAGTACTGAAATAATTTGCCAAGTATGAGCACTCAAATGAAACAAGACATGGAAAGGGAACAGCCAACTGAATGCTGCTAAGTTTAACCCTTTTAAACTCACTTTCGTACACTATCAGAGGATCTATAGTTTTCAAGAAGGCGAAGAATGATACCAAGAGCTTGAGCAGTGTAATCCTGAAAGTTAGAGAAGGTTAATGCACATCCACTTCAAAAAGGAAGACAAGCGACAATTCTCTAAAAACAACATTTACAATCTTAAGAGGAAAAGTAGGAACTGTTGAAGGAAACAAAAACTTTTTCTTAAGCTCCAGTGTTTCCCGCCTTCTCCAACTACCCGTCCTGTATTTCATGTTAACAAATACTAGCTAGAAGCTAGGCTTTTATCAATTATCATTCTATAGTACACAGCAGTATGTTTCGTTAATACATAGCAGTACGTTTTTTGAGGATTAACCATGAAACAAGCTTTGAGCAGCATTCAAGACTCACATAATAGGGTGTTAGAACATAATTATGACTATATGTACTTTACAGCACCGTCATTCACGCTAGACAGAAAACTAAAGATATCACAAACAGAGTAAGCAATCACAAATGAGATTCAACAGCAAGGTATCCAAAAGAGATATTTTGTCCATCATACGCCCTCAAAAGTCTGACAAGATTCCTGCTTTTACCAAAAGAATAGACAGAACTAGATTAAACAAAATTGAAGAGGAAGTTTTGCACTTTACTGTTCAGAATATTCAGGCTAAAGTCACTTAGTTCTCCTATAAACTGATCAGCCACATTTCAGCAACACATGGAATAGGCAACCAATTTCTATCATAATCTAGATACGGCCAAGAAAAAATTAATTACCTCATTATCAGGTTGTAAACGAGATTGAAATATTATGAGGATAGTCTGCAAGGTCTTAAGTTGAAGACTCTCATCAGCCATTTCACCATGCTGCGATAAGATTTAGAAGAGAGCAGCTTTTACATGATGCCAATACTGAGTAAAAGCATACAATATTTTTCCAGATCATTACTGGGATGGATGAAAAAAGAATGATCATACGGAAACTCTCCAGTTTCCTTTTCAAAAAAGAATGATCACATGGAAACTATATCTCTAGTAACTTCACGCATAACTTGCTAAAAGTTAGGTTTCTAGCACCCAACAACAATAACTATCTTGCCTGCAGAATGACCCTTTAAATTGGTGCATATTTTAGCATTTAACTTTGTAATTCAAATACATCAGATCACCTGCAATTGAGCTCATTACTTGGTCACCTTTGTCCTTCAAATGCAGGTTTATTAATTTTCCACACTACAGCTGTGTCTGGTATGAAGGCAAATGTTCTCCACGGAAAATGATTTTTTTGGAAAATAAGTGGTTTTCATACTTATTTTCTAATCAGAGAGATGGAGTGGGGTGTGGGGGTGGGGAGTAGATGGTAGGATATCAGGGTGGAGTGGTAGGAGGGTGGGGATGGGAGGTGTAGGGCGGAGGGGCTGGAGGCAGTGGCGGAGCCACCTTGGTGGAAAGGTGGTCCGGCGATCACCCTTCGCCGAAAAATTATACCGTGTAGATAGGTTAAATTTAACTATTTATGACTAAATATTACGTTTTGAACACCCTTGACACAACTGGTAGTTCTAGTCTAATGGTGTAGGGTGTTCAAAATTAGCTAAACAACCAGGATCAAGTCCCAACTAATACATTTTGTGTAAAAAAAAAAATTCTTTAAAGCTTGAACACCCTTGAAAAAGTTCCTGGCTACGTCACTAGTGGAAGGGGTTGGGGAGGGTGGGGTTATGGGGTAGGAGTGTAGGGGTCAGGTTTGGGGTGAGTGAAGGGGGATAGGGGTGGAGGTGGAGTGGTGGTTGGTGTAAGGAGGAGACACTAAGAGTGAATTATTTGGAGCTTGTTTTCTCTACTCTCGCTAGGAAAGTCATTTTCCGCCAATTAGAGGAAAATGGGTTGTTGTTGTTCTCCAAAATATTTACGCCAATCAAACATGGGAAAATTAGAGAACATTTTTCTACATGTCCAAGAATTCTGCTGAGTAGTGGGTGCTCAAAATAGAAGCAGGTTAATGGTTAGGTACCCAAAGTGTTAATGAAGAAATAAGAGAAGGTTCACTTACATCTTTGAGGATGTCGAGAATCTGCTTCAAAGCGGAGGGAGCAACAACATCGTGAGAAATGAGCTTTTGAAGACAAGTAAGACCAATGACACTCATTTTGACTGTCCTAACTTGACAGGCCATCAGAAATATCTTCAGTATATCCTCATTATGTGCTATCTCACTCGGGCTCGACATACATCTTAACTGCACCAAATTCAAATGATTATTCTTCTTTTTAGAAATAATTAATGCATTCATATGAATATAGTATTACCTTCAAAATAGCGTGCTCAGCGGCATCTTTGACGGCAGGATAACGACGGCGAGCTTCTGCCGATAAAGCTCTAAGATCTGACTCCAACACTGACATCAAAGCCATCTCTCTAACACTTTAATCCCCCTTTCCTCTCTTTTCTTCGTGCCCGCACTCTAAGTCTACCTGGAGAGAAGCAGATCTGCTGTCGTTTCTGCTGCACGTGTTGAGCACGAGATTGGGTCTATTCACCAAATTGCCTCCAATGTCACTTTTATTTAACAACTGACCCAAATTTGGAACTTTTTGCTAACATAAGCTCCTTTTATTTCCCTCATGCTCCAATGTAGCTACCATTGATGGTGCTAGACTTTAGTCACTTAACATATTTTCTTCCAGGTTATAATCTTATTCAATTGAATCTTCAATTTTTTAATTTATACATTCTGATCTGATCTAATCTAATCTCGTAAACAAACTAGAACATCCAAAGCATTACTACCCAAAGAGTGATGGGTATCACCAATCATTTGTCTTCCTTGGCTAAATGCACTTTCTGATGCAACTGTTGAAACTCGTACAACTAGAACGTCTCGAGCCATTGCTGCAAGAATTAGATATTTCTTTTCATTCTCCTCCCACTATTGCAACGGACTAAAGTCTTCAGCGCGGGCCTTCAACGGTTGCTCAAATAAAAATTGAGCTTATCAATGCATCTGCTACTTAATTCGATGGTAGGAACTCCATCCCAAACATTAATCAATGTAAGCTGAACGCAGCATAAGAACTAGAAGCAGTAATCGAGTCAGGTACTTTTGTAGTATCAAGTTGATTTTGGTAATGTGAATATAAATGGGCAAGATTATCATCAAAGTATACATACAAGCTAAAATAGATGAAATATTTGATGCAGTCCAAACTGATCAAGCCATGTTTGTGTCGTCAAGACCATTGACGAGAAGCCGAGCTAAAGAGCTTCATGATGTTCACTTGCATTTGATGTGGAAGGGATTGGATGGTGCGACCTTTGGAGGTGCGGGCAGCATGTTTCAAGGGTCAACGAGCACGTTAGCAATCTTGGAAGATAAAGGGACGATTCAGCAAGGTTGAGGCTGAGAGTTGGGAAGCTCAACGAGCGGGTGGGCGAGCAAACTTGTGCGCCTAGCTGCCTAGCATCTTTTGGGGCAGAATTCTTTCGTCCTCAACGAGCTCCGTTACTTTATGTTACACATTTAGACTACTTTAAAACAATGGTACTATTTTGGCCCTGTGCGGTCTTTTACATTTAGCCTATTTAGTGATTATTTTAGACATCTTAGGCGTGTGGAGCAAAGCCTATTTAAGGCCACACTTAGCTATTTTCCTATTCACTTTAGACTTTACAAAATATAGAAAATGAGGTATCTTTTTGCCCTTAGAAACACGTGAAGAAAACTTGTTCCATTGGTGAAATTAATTGAGCTTCTTTCCTTATCTTTGATCGAATTGTTTGCAAGAATCCAATATTCTTGAGGATAGTTCATATAGCATAGGTGTTTCTTCACCTTCAATCAAGAGGTAACTAGATTCTTTCCTAGTTGTTGCTTGATTAAGCATTGATTTTTGTCTCTTACCTCTATCGTTCTAATTAATCTTGCATCAGTTGGTATCAGAGCAAGGAAAAGGATTGTTCTTACAACCCCAATCCCATTCTTCGTGCCTTAGTAATTAGGATTTCATAGTTAGGTTTCTTAATTTTCATTTTTATTATTAAAAAAAGGTATGCGAATTCTTGAGTTGTTAGTTGAATACATTGTGTTCAATCGATAGTGTTGATTGATTCAGCCTTGATTCTTGTGTTCTTGACGCGTTCTTGGACAATCTTGAGACATCTTGATTGAATTCTTGAGAGTTCTTGACAAAGTCTTGAAGAAGTAGAGACAGCAGCTAGGGCAGCGTGTGACACCTTGTTCTGGGCGAGTTCTTGACTAAATTCTTGAGGTTTGTTGAATCAATTGGTAGTTATTGAATTGAAAACATTGTTGTCTGATTTGATTATTGGAAACCCTTGAAATATACTTGTTTGTTGTTGTTTAGCATGTTGCATAGAGAGGAAAAAAATAAGAGAATCGGCTGAAATTGTTAAGAAGAAATGAGCAAAACTTAGTCCAAAGTTGAGGCTCATTCAAAAAAGGAGAAATTTACCTATTTTATAAAGAAGGAGATTAGTTATTCCTAGGAATTGGAAAAGGAAAATTTTGGCTAAACAATGAGAAAAAAAGAGTGGAAAAGTCGGCTAAGGTAGTTGGGAAAACAAGTAAAAGTTCTCCCAAGTTGAATTGGAAAACAAAGTAGGAAGGAAAACTTATTCCATTCCAAAGATGGAGAGCTTAGGCGTTCCAAAAGGGGAGGGAAATTAGTTTCTCCCTAGGATTTCCTTATTTTCTTTGAAGAACTACTTCTACTTAGTATTTTTTGAGTATTTCTTCTACTCAATTTAATATTAGTTCTTGAACATTTTGGAAATTCGTACTTGTTGAATTTTTCAAATCTTCGTAGAAATTTCTTGGCTTCAAGTGCTTTACTAAAAAGAACTGCCAGTCCATAGAGTCATGTCACTCCACTCTTATTCCGAAGAGGACTAGTGATTCTTGTGGAATTTGGAAGGTCGTTGCTGTTCAATTTGAGGAAGCCATTTGTGACAAGTTAGTGATCTTACCCTACAAATTAAGTGAACCCGAGTATCATCCAAAAGTGAGGGACCGTGTGAGGATTTTGCTAACCTTAACCATATTTCTTAGTCTTTGATTATGCAGATACATGGCTGGAGACGATGAGAAAGTTGTAGGCTTGCCCCAGATATCTATGGCCGACCTTTTGGCCAAGATAAGAGGGCTTGGAGCTGAAATTAGAGGGATGGGTGCCCGAGTTGACAATCTTAAGCAAGAGATAGCATATATGGCTCCAAAAGAAGCTGAGGAATGAACTAGTAATTCTACTACAATGAAACTGGCTCAATTCAATTAATTGGTGCGTCAACTAAGGTTGTGAGATAGAGCTGCTCGTAAAGAGCGAGTCTTGGGCAATCCCCAAGCTGAAATACCACCACTTATGAGATCCCGGAGGAACTTAGTGTCCGTTGAAGAAGAGGGTAGAGCTTTCAATGATGAACAGCCTGAGGATGTAGAAGCGTTTAAACCACCATATCCACAGAGAGGGCAAATGCAAAGAGGTCGAGGTAATCGTGGAGGCCGTGGACCTCTGTTGCACAGAAAGGGCGACAGAAGCAACCTTTCTTAGCGCGCTTTTCAAGTGCTTAGCTTCTGCTAGTGGCGGGGCGGGTGATAATTTGTAAAATACATATGCTTGTGACAAGTAGGATAAATAAAAAAAATGTGAATTTTTATTAAGTGGGGGGTTTTGTGGGTAGGAATCTGGAGCGTGAGTATGATGTGTATGATGATTACTATAGGGTATATCAAGAACCAGCCCATGGTGGTCGTGACAACAACTTGAACAATGTCAAGATCACTATCCCATCATTCAAATGGACTAGTGATCCAGACAAGTATCTTGAGTGGAAGGTTTGCTTGGAGAAATTTTTTTAGACAAATGACATGTCGGAAGAGAAGAAGGCAGCCTATATCATTGCTTTATTCGAGGCCTATGCTTCCACTTGGTGGGAGTCGGAAAAGAGGTCTAGAAGTAGGCATGACCTGACCGAACACATTACTTGGGAACAATTGAAACGAGTGATGGATGCCAAATATGTCACTGCTAAGCACTGTCAAGAGCAACTCCGGAGATTATATGAGTTGAAACAAGGTCTCAAATCAGTGGATGAGTACTTTGATGATTTTGAGAGGAACCGAATGGCTCTAGACATAGAAAAAAATGACGAGCAAGCCATCATCCGATTTAAGGGTGGACTGAATCGTAAGTTGATATCCCAATTAAGGCCCTATGTATTCCACCACTTTATGAAGCTTTCTATGCCACCATTGAAGCTGAAAAATGGGCTAAAGAAGATAACGCCAGCTGGTATAGAAGAAGCACCACTTCCACTCTTTTGAGTCGATGTAAAGAATGGAAGTGCCCGAGTTTAAGTGGCATGAGTAGAAGCCGAGAGGTGAAGAAATCCTTTAAGAAAGGCACGGCCAGAAGTGACTCTAAGAATTCAGGAGGTAAAACTGAACTCAATACTCCTAGTGCTTCATCTATTCAATGTCATAAGGGTAAGGGGTTATGGCCATATGGCCAAGGACTATCCTACTCGTCAGACCATGATCGTACTTGATGATGGAACAGTTCAAGAGCAAGAGAGTGACCCAGAGGTTGAAGAGGATGAAGGGGTTGCCTATGTTGAGTGTGTGGAAGAGGCAGCGGAGGATGATGAGCCTAATATAGTTCTTGTGGTACGAAGAAATTTGAGCACCATAAGTGTGGAGGAAGAGGAAGATGTGCAAAGGGAAAATCTGTTTCATGCGAGGTGCCGGATAAGGGGTAAGGTTTGCTCTTTGATAGTTGATTTGGGTAGTTGTGCTAATGTTATGAGCCAAACATTGGTGTCACAATTAGGGTTTCATACATTGAAACATCCTCATCTATACCGGTTACAATGACTAAATGAGTGTAGTGAGCTGAGGATGGTGAAGCAAGTGTTGATTAAGTTCAAGGTGGGGGCTTTATCAAGATGAGTTGATGTTTGATGTGGTGCCTATGCCATTTGTTGTTGGGCAGACCGTGACAATATGATAGGGCCGTTATCTATGATGGTCGAGCCAACACCTTCACGGCTAAACTTGAGGGTAAGAGTTCCACACTCAAGTCCTTGTCACCCAAGCAAGTTAGTAAAGACTACAAACACATCAGAGAGCTGAAAGAGGCAGCTAAGGCTAAGTCTCCTGTGGGGGCTAAGTCTGAGGCTGTATACTATGCCATAGCACCTTCCATGCCAAGTAATGTATGTGCCATGATGCAACCGGGTGAGTACTTGAGAGGTAATGACAACACTAAATTGTAAATTTGCCTAGTGCATAAGGGTGTTTTATTGGGTGCATAAGGGTGTTAATTTCCTGAGGAGATGCCTAGTGGGCTGCCTCTATTGAGGGGCATTGAGAACCAAATTTACTTCGTCCCGGGGTCCTAAATCCCAAACAAACTAGCCTATAGGTGTAACCCGGAAGACACCAAGGAGCTGCAACATCAAGTGGATTTGTTTGTTGAGCAAGGGGCTGGTTCATGAGAGCTTGAGTCTGTGTGCCATGCTGGTGATACTTGTGCCAAAGAAGGATGGGAGATGGAGGATGTGCGTTTATTGCCAGGTAATCAACAAGATTACGGTAAAGTATCATCATCCCATTCCTAGATTAGATAACATGCTTAATGGGTTGAGTAGTTCTAGTGACTTTTCTAAAATTGATCTTAGATCCGGTTACCACCAAATCCGAATGAAACTAGGTGATAAGTGGAAATTGTATTCAAGACCAAGTTTGGTCTATGTCAAAGGTTGGTGATGCCTTTTGGCCTCTCTAACGCACCTTGTACCTTCATGAGGCTAATGAACCATATGCTTAAACCATTTATAAACAAGTTTGTGGTTTTCTATTTTTGATGACATACTGATTTATATTAAGTTGGTAGGTGAGCATGTTGAACACTTAAGGCAAGTACTTGATGTTTTAAGAATTGAAAAGTTGTATAATAACTTTAAGAAGTGTGCCTTTTGTGTTGAATGTGTTGTCTTTCTTGGATTTGTTCTAAGTGCTAATGGTGTATAAGTCGATGAGTCCAAGGTAGAAGCTATTAGAGATTGGCCTACTCCTACTAGTGTGTCATATGTTAGGAGCTTTCATGGGCTAGCTAGCTTTTATAGGTGATTTGTTACGGATTTTAGCACTGTGGCAGCACCTTTTACTGAGTTAGTAAAGAAGGACCAACCGTTTGTGTGAGGGGGAGTCTCAAGAGAAGGCTTTCCAAGAGTTGAAGCATAGGCTTAGTTCTGCCCCATTATTGTAATTGCCCGACTTTAGTAAGTCTTTTGAAAAAGAGTGTGATGTATCGAGGGTCGGGATAAGTGGAGTGTTGATGCAAGATGGGAAGCCGAAAGCTTATTTTAGTAAGAAGTTAAAGGATGCAACCTTGAATTACTCTACATATGAGAAGTAGTTGTATGCCTTATATTGATACCCAATTTCGTCCCTCCTATTTCAATAGCTATTTTTCAGACAAAATTGCACTAATAACCCCGTAGTGATCCTCACACAAAACCCTTATTTCATACAAGCACCCCAATGTGGCTATTTTTAAAGACACACTCACAAACCACTGCTACTTTTACAATACCGTGCTTGTCCAACTACAAATTCCGCAGTTACCTCTATTTTTAGACAAAATTGATCAAATCATTTTAAATCTTAAAATTTCATTTTTATATACTCCCTTGGCCAGTCTTGAACCAGATATAAAATATCTCCAACAACTCTGGGTAAAACCAGAGAATAATATTAAAAGAGAATGGTATAGAAACAATTACACTTTAGAACAGAGGAAATCATTTAGAGATAAATGGATGAAAGATATGAAAAAATGGAAGTGTAGTTTAGAATTTTTTAAATGGTTTGAATATACAGGAAAATTAGCTAACTGTGAATCTTTAAATATGGTAGTTAAAAAATGGTATACAAAAAGTAATAAAATAACAGAATCTACCATTCCCCCATTAGAAGAAATAAATATACCAGTAGGTGATAAAGTAGTAATAGGAAATCCTTTTAAAAGAACATCAATAGATGCCCAAGGAGAACCTAAAAACAAAGATATTAATAAATTAATAGAACAAAGTAATTATACAAATCAAATACTACATGTTATAGCCAATCAGGTAGAAGAAGCAAGAAGCAAGTCTTCTTTTAAATCATTCCCAGAAAAAAGAATAAAATTTGAAGATGATATTGAAAAGAATCCGATTTTCAGGCTACCTAGTATGTCAAAAGATAAATTCCCTAGTCTTCCTAAAGGTGGATTAGAAATAAAAGGTGATGTTCTAGAAGAAATTACCAAAAGGTTAAAATCATCTTTAACAATAAATACAATTCCAAAAGAGAAAGAAGATTCAGTAAAAACCTTATCTGAATTAAATGATCAATTAAATAAATTAGGATCTAATTATCATCATAAGAAAAATTATTATAAAAAACCTACATTTCCTGATATACAGTATGAAGAAGAACATCTAGTATCATTCAGTTCTCACTCAGGTGATGCTATAACTGAATGGAATATAGATGGACACGCAGAACATCAAATACTTAATAGATTACATGAAATGGGAATAGCAGCAACAGCCTATAAAATAAAGGGTAATACAGATAAGCAAGCAGCAACCCTGCTTTCTTACGGATTTACAGGAATGTTAAAAAATTGGTGGGACAACTATCTGTCGGATAAAGATAGAGAAACTGTCCTTAATGCTACTACAATCATAAAAATAGTTAAACAAGAAGGTAGTAGTACTAATCAAATAATAGAAGAACAAGTGCGTGAAGATGCCATAAACACTTTATTATATGCCATAATTAAACACTTTATTGGAGAAATCCTTTAAGAAAGGCACGGCCAGAAGTGACTCTAAGAATTCAGGAGGTAAAACTGAACTCAATACTCCTAGTGCTTCATCTATTCAATGTCATAAGGGTAAGGGGTTATGGCCATATGGCCAAGGACTATCCTACTCGTCAGACCATGATCGTACTTGATGATGGAACAGTTCAAGAGCAAGAGAGTGACCCAGAGGTTGAAGAGGATGAAGGGGTTGCCTATGTTGAGTGTGTGGAAGAGGCAGCGGAGGATGATGAGCCTAATATAGTTCTTGTGGTACGAAGAAATTTGAGCACCATAAGTGTGGAGGAAGAGGAAGATGTGCAAAGGGAAAATCTGTTTCATGCGAGGTGCCGGATAAGGGGTAAGGTTTGCTCTTTGATAGTTGATTTGGGTAGTTGTGCTAATGTTATGAGCCAAACATTGGTGTCACAATTAGGGTTTCATACATTGAAACATCCTCATCTATACCGGTTACAATGACTAAATGAGTGTAGTGAGCTGAGGATGGTGAAGCAAGTGTTGATTAAGTTCAAGGTGGGGGCTTTATCAAGATGAGTTGATGTTTGATGTGGTGCCTATGCCATTTGTTGTTGGGCAGACCGTGACAATATGATAGGGCCGTTATCTATGATGGTCGAGCCAACACCTTCACGGCTAAACTTGAGGGTAAGAGTTCCACACTCAAGTCCTTGTCACCCAAGCAAGTTAGTAAAGACTACAAACACATCAGAGAGCTGAAAGAGGCAGCTAAGGCTAAGTCTCCTGTGGGGGCTAAGTCTGAGGCTGTATACTATGCCATAGCACCTTCCATGCCAAGTAATGTATGTGCCATGATGCAACCGGGTGAGTACTTGAGAGGTAATGACAACACTAAATTGTAAATTTGCCTAGTGCATAAGGGTGTTTTATTGGGTGCATAAGGGTGTTAATTTCCTGAGGAGATGCCTAGTGGGCTGCCTCTATTGAGGGGCATTGAGAACCAAATTTACTTCGTCCCGGGGTCCTAAATCCCAAACAAACTAGCCTATAGGTGTAACCCGGAAGACACCAAGGAGCTGCAACATCAAGTGGATTTGTTTGTTGAGCAAGGGGCTGGTTCATGAGAGCTTGAGTCTGTGTGCCATGCTGGTGATACTTGTGCCAAAGAAGGATGGGAGATGGAGGATGTGCGTTTATTGCCAGGTAATCAACAAGATTACGGTAAAGTATCATCATCCCATTCCTAGATTAGATAACATGCTTAATGGGTTGAGTAGTTCTAGTGACTTTTCTAAAATTGATCTTAGATCCGGTTACCACCAAATCCGAATGAAACTAGGTGATAAGTGGAAATTGTATTCAAGACCAAGTTTGGTCTATGTCAAAGGTTGGTGATGCCTTTTGGCCTCTCTAACGCACCTTGTACCTTCATGAGGCTAATGAACCATATGCTTAAACCATTTATAAACAAGTTTGTGGTTTTCTATTTTTGATGACATACTGATTTATATTAAGTTGGTAGGTGAGCATGTTGAACACTTAAGGCAAGTACTTGATGTTTTAAGAATTGAAAAGTTGTATAATAACTTTAAGAAGTGTGCCTTTTGTGTTGAATGTGTTGTCTTTCTTGGATTTGTTCTAAGTGCTAATGGTGTATAAGTCGATGAGTCCAAGGTAGAAGCTATTAGAGATTGGCCTACTCCTACTAGTGTGTCATATGTTAGGAGCTTTCATGGGCTAGCTAGCTTTTATAGGTGATTTGTTACGGATTTTAGCACTGTGGCAGCACCTTTTACTGAGTTAGTAAAGAAGGACCAACCGTTTGTGTGAGGGGGAGTCTCAAGAGAAGGCTTTCCAAGAGTTGAAGCATAGGCTTAGTTCTGCCCCATTATTGTAATTGCCCGACTTTAGTAAGTCTTTTGAAAAAGAGTGTGATGTATCGAGGGTCGGGATAAGTGGAGTGTTGATGCAAGATGGGAAGCCGAAAGCTTATTTTAGTAAGAAGTTAAAGGATGCAACCTTGAATTACTCTACATATGAGAAGTAGTTGTATGCCTTATATTGATACCCAATTTCGTCCCTCCTATTTCAATAGCTATTTTTCAGACAAAATTGCACTAATAACCCCGTAGTGATCCTCACACAAAACCCTTATTTCATACAAGCACCCCAATGTGGCTATTTTTAAAGACACACTCACAAACCACTGCTACTTTTACAATACCGTGCTTGTCCAACTACAAATTCCGCAGTTACCTCTATTTTTAGACAAAATTGATCAAATCATTTTAAATCTTAAAATTTCATTTTTATATACTCCCTTGGCCAGTCTTGAACCAGATATAAAATATCTCCAACAACTCTGGGTAAAACCAGAGAATAATATTAAAAGAGAATGGTATAGAAACAATTACACTTTAGAACAGAGGAAATCATTTAGAGATAAATGGATGAAAGATATGAAAAAATGGAAGTGTAGTTTAGAATTTTTTAAATGGTTTGAATATACAGGAAAATTAGCTAACTGTGAATCTTTAAATATGGTAGTTAAAAAATGGTATACAAAAAGTAATAAAATAACAGAATCTACCATTCCCCCATTAGAAGAAATAAATATACCAGTAGGTGATAAAGTAGTAATAGGAAATCCTTTTAAAAGAACATCAATAGATGCCCAAGGAGAACCTAAAAACAAAGATATTAATAAATTAATAGAACAAAGTAATTATACAAATCAAATACTACATGTTATAGCCAATCAGGTAGAAGAAGCAAGAAGCAAGTCTTCTTTTAAATCATTCCCAGAAAAAAGAATAAAATTTGAAGATGATATTGAAAAGAATCCGATTTTCAGGCTACCTAGTATGTCAAAAGATAAATTCCCTAGTCTTCCTAAAGGTGGATTAGAAATAAAAGGTGATGTTCTAGAAGAAATTACCAAAAGGTTAAAATCATCTTTAACAATAAATACAATTCCAAAAGAGAAAGAAGATTCAGTAAAAACCTTATCTGAATTAAATGATCAATTAAATAAATTAGGATCTAATTATCATCATAAGAAAAATTATTATAAAAAACCTACATTTCCTGATATACAGTATGAAGAAGAACATCTAGTATCATTCAGTTCTCACTCAGGTGATGCTATAACTGAATGGAATATAGATGGACAAGCAGAACATCAAATACTTAATAGATTACATGAAATGGGAATAGCAGCAACAGCCTATAAAATAAAGGGTAATACAGATAAGCAAGCAGCAACCCTGCTTTCTTACGGATTTACAGGAATGTTAAAAAATTGGTGGGACAACTATCTGTCGGATAAAGATAGAGAAACTGTCCTTAATGCTACTACAATCATAAAAATAGTTAAACAAGAAGGTAGTAGTACTAATCAAATAATAGAAGAACAAGTGCGTGAAGATGCCATAAACACTTTATTATATGCCATAATTAAACACTTTATTGGAGAAATCCTTTAAGAAAGGCACGGCCAGAAGTGACTCTAAGAATTCAGGAGGTAAAACTGAACTCAATACTCCTAGTGCTTCATCTATTCAATGTCATAAGGGTAAGGGGTTATGGCCATATGGCCAAGGACTATCCTACTCGTCAGACCATGATCGTACTTGATGATGGAACAGTTCAAGAGCAAGAGAGTGACCCAGAGGTTGAAGAGGATGAAGGGGTTGCCTATGTTGAGTGTGTGGAAGAGGCAGCGGAGGATGATGAGCCTAATATAGTTCTTGTGGTACGAAGAAATTTGAGCACCATAAGTGTGGAGGAAGAGGAAGATGTGCAAAGGGAAAATCTGTTTCATGCGAGGTGCCGGATAAGGGGTAAGGTTTGCTCTTTGATAGTTGATTTGGGTAGTTGTGCTAATGTTATGAGCCAAACATTGGTGTCACAATTAGGGTTTCATACATTGAAACATCCTCATCTATACCGGTTACAATGACTAAATGAGTGTAGTGAGCTGAGGATGGTGAAGCAAGTGTTGATTAAGTTCAAGGTGGGGGCTTTATCAAGATGAGTTGATGTTTGATGTGGTGCCTATGCCATTTGTTGTTGGGCAGACCGTGACAATATGATAGGGCCGTTATCTATGATGGTCGAGCCAACACCTTCACGGCTAAACTTGAGGGTAAGAGTTCCACACTCAAGTCCTTGTCACCCAAGCAAGTTAGTAAAGACTACAAACACATCAGAGAGCTGAAAGAGGCAGCTAAGGCTAAGTCTCCTGTGGGGGCTAAGTCTGAGGCTGTATACTATGCCATAGCACCTTCCATGCCAAGTAATGTATGTGCCATGATGCAACCGGGTGAGTACTTGAGAGGTAATGACAACACTAAATTGTAAATTTGCCTAGTGCATAAGGGTGTTTTATTGGGTGCATAAGGGTGTTAATTTCCTGAGGAGATGCCTAGTGGGCTGCCTCTATTGAGGGGCATTGAGAACCAAATTTACTTCGTCCCGGGGTCCTAAATCCCAAACAAACTAGCCTATAGGTGTAACCCGGAAGACACCAAGGAGCTGCAACATCAAGTGGATTTGTTTGTTGAGCAAGGGGCTGGTTCATGAGAGCTTGAGTCTGTGTGCCATGCTGGTGATACTTGTGCCAAAGAAGGATGGGAGATGGAGGATGTGCGTTTATTGCCAGGTAATCAACAAGATTACGGTAAAGTATCATCATCCCATTCCTAGATTAGATAACATGCTTAATGGGTTGAGTAGTTCTAGTGACTTTTCTAAAATTGATCTTAGATCCGGTTACCACCAAATCCGAATGAAACTAGGTGATAAGTGGAAATTGTATTCAAGACCAAGTTTGGTCTATGTCAAAGGTTGGTGATGCCTTTTGGCCTCTCTAACGCACCTTGTACCTTCATGAGGCTAATGAACCATATGCTTAAACCATTTATAAACAAGTTTGTGGTTTTCTATTTTTGATGACATACTGATTTATATTAAGTTGGTAGGTGAGCATGTTGAACACTTAAGGCAAGTACTTGATGTTTTAAGAATTGAAAAGTTGTATAATAACTTTAAGAAGTGTGCCTTTTGTGTTGAATGTGTTGTCTTTCTTGGATTTGTTCTAAGTGCTAATGGTGTATAAGTCGATGAGTCCAAGGTAGAAGCTATTAGAGATTGGCCTACTCCTACTAGTGTGTCATATGTTAGGAGCTTTCATGGGCTAGCTAGCTTTTATAGGTGATTTGTTACGGATTTTAGCACTGTGGCAGCACCTTTTACTGAGTTAGTAAAGAAGGACCAACCGTTTGTGTGAGGGGGAGTCTCAAGAGAAGGCTTTCCAAGAGTTGAAGCATAGGCTTAGTTCTGCCCCATTATTGTAATTGCCCGACTTTAGTAAGTCTTTTGAAAAAGAGTGTGATGTATCGAGGGTCGGGATAAGTGGAGTGTTGATGCAAGATGGGAAGCCGAAAGCTTATTTTAGTAAGAAGTTAAAGGATGCAACCTTGAATTACTCTACATATGAGAAGTAGTTGTATGCCTTATATTGATACCCAATTTCGTCCCTCCTATTTCAATAGCTATTTTTCAGACAAAATTGCACTAATAACCCCGTAGTGATCCTCACACAAAACCCTTATTTCATACAAGCACCCCAATGTGGCTATTTTTAAAGACACACTCACAAACCACTGCTACTTTTACAATACCGTGCTTGTCCAACTACAAATTCCGCAGTTACCTCTATTTTTAGACAAAATTGATCAAATCATTTTAAATCTTAAAATTTCATTTTTATATACTCCCTTGGCCAGTCTTGCATTTTTAAATTGATTATATAATTTTTCTACAATTTTATACTCATTTTTATACCTATTTCTACATTTTTATACTTTTTATATACACTGAATATACACCTCACCCCTATTACTTATCCACCTCAGTGCTACATCAGCCTAAGGGCAAAATCTAGACCCTCCACACACTTAATCCAATGGTGGAGAGGAAAGTTTCCATTTTTAATTACACACCTCACCCCCGAAACCGTAATTCCATTCCCATTTTCATAAAGTCCACGCCGCCCTTACCCTCACTCTTTCTCTCTCCTGTGAAAACCCTAGCATAATTGTCATGGCATTTCCCGGTCATCTCCGCCGGCAAAACCCAAAGAAAATCGCACCATCGTGTTCCTCTCACTCTCCGCAACAAAACCCACCTCTCAATTTACCCATTCAACAAAGTTCAAGCTTAACCCTACCCCCCTTCCCCCCCTCCCCCCGGACATTCACCTCTGTCGCCGGAAGTGAAACTGCAGCAGTTCTCTCGTTAAAATGTGAACTCTACTGGCATGGAAAGGAGGAAAGACCCTCACGTGTGCATGACCGAGACGGGTCAAGATTGACCCGACTTCGGTAAACGGGTAGCCCTAATCCTTGCCTTTTCCTTCTCTTTTCTGATTTGTTCCTAGACCTATATGGTTTGTTAGGTCTAAAGCTTGCCTAGTTTTGCATGTGTTAACGTGTTTATGTGCTATTCGATTAGTCAAAATCCATATGATTATCAATCTCAGTTTGGTTAAATGATTAGTTGGGTTTTGTTTCGAGTTTTACATACCCAAGTGCCCTAGGCTATTTATGTAAGTCTCATGACAGATTGGGGATTGATTCTTGATGTTTATGCTTTACAATATATTTGCCTGTCTATTCTGTCAAAATACTTAACCTCCATGATCATGTAATTTATTTAGGTTAAAACTAAGAATGATAATGAAATTTGAACATGATCTTGACTGGGGACAATTTGAATTTGTGAGTGATACTTGCGTGTAAATCTGTTATTCGAGCATTTCAGCATTGATTAAGATCTTCTTGAATCTGTTGGGCCTAAAAGCATGTTTACATAACTGATCTTGAACATAGACCTCATTAGGTGTAAAAGAGAAAGGCTATATTTGGTTAAGGGGTTTGATTTGCCTTGAATTAGGGGATTCTAATTGCAATCCGTTAGGGCAGGCCATGATTTCAAACCTAAAATAGTTTGAGACATGTTTATGTGATGATTCTTGAGCCTAGACGTGTTATTGTCAAAGGAAGGGACTCATACTTGTTTTAGGATCCCATTTTACTTTAAAACTGAGTTCTGATTTGAGCTTTACATGGTAAGTCCACCTAAGTAATTCCTTTAGTCTTGGGAAACAATATTTATTTACCTTAATTGCTTTCCACCCGTTTGAATTAAAATCCTGCACTATTACAACTATTTAAAGGGGCTGCATTCTTCACTTGAGGACACTTTTACATTCATACACTCTCCTACATAGAAGAAGCTAAAAAACACAAGCAAGAACACTCACTGCATACTTTGGTTCTCCCTCTCTTGCTCACTGAACACTAATCCTAAAGGCACATTACACTGCTTATATGCTACTCCATGCCTGTTACTATTTTGACGAGTTATAGGCCATGGTTCACACCTCTGTTTGCTCCCATGTTTAAACTGTCTATGCATATATTCCCTTGTATGATCTCTATCAGTTTGTACCTCTGTTTGGGTCTTATTTATGGCCTCTGCTAACCCCTTTGGTGCAGTCTATAAATAGATATCTTTAAAGCTTTACCAACGTTCAATTTACAGGTGTTCTTATGGTTGTCTATGAGGGAGCATTCCCTGGGTTCCTTTGGCACTAATATGGATATCTACAGGCTTTACATTGAGTGCTCACATGGCACTTTTCTCATCTCTTATCTGACCCATTTTAGTTTTACCCCTTGTATTTGTTAGGTTTCCCTGTGTGTATCTTTAAAACATGGTGCATAGCAATGCGCTATGTGTTGGGCTATTCAGGGGCCTCTTTCTAAACCTTCGACTTTGTTTGAATGCATCATGCTTAGTTAAAATGTATAACTTTGTCTAAAATCAAGTTTAAATGATCATTGGAAGTCTGAGTCAGTACATCTACAACATGATATGGCTATAAACTTAACCATGTTTGATTAATGTTTTCGCATACAAAATCTGAAGCTTTTAACGACAGGGGCTATATGTATGATGACTGCTTAAAACTGGATTACTTCTGTAAAACTACGATTGCCCCTGGTTTGCATTATCAGTACGGACCAAACACTGGTTTCAAAATCTGGCCCTTTATGTGTTTAAACCAATTTTTGACAAAACTTGACCTCTTATACACTAATCTAATAGTGTATAGGGGAGTATAAGTTAGGGGTCAACTATATAATTTGTGTAGTCCTAACTTATACAAATTATTATCACTTAATCATGTACTGTTGCTTTGTGAACCTCTATTTTCGAAAACAGGCCACTTAAGGTTAGGGTTTGACCCCAAAAGCATATAACCATTAAGGTTAGGGTTTGACAATTAATATCAAAATATGCCGACCCTGAATGACTAACATTTTTTTTACTAAATAACCCCAATTTGGTTTTGTGTCAAATTTGAAAGTGTTTTCAAAAACTGGTTCATTTCTGCAAAACATCTTAAAACACTGAATTTGCATAAGTATACCGTTTTGTTATTTTTTGAGATATTGGCTTGTTAATTGAATGTTTGCGAAATCAGAAGCTAAAAGTGTGATTAGGCGCTGGGCTTAGGACGTTTCTGCAAAAATATTGAAAGTTCAATACCTGCCCATTCTCACTGGTAGACTGATTGCATAAATAGACCATTTTTGCTTGACTGATTGCAATTTTAGTCCTTAAGTTAGTAAAATAATTTGTAAATAGAATTCATGTTTTGTCTATAACCTTCTAACATCCCAAAAGTAAAAGCTCGGGCGGGAACCACTTTTTGTGAGACTTGGAGAAGTGCCTAACACCTTCTTCCCCGAGTCATTTTGACTTCTTACCTGTTGAATCTCTGAAAATATGACTTCCCGGAGTTAAATCTCGACCCTTAGACATTTTAGGTGACCTAATACACCTTAGAAGACACATATTAGGTGGTGACTCCAAACTCAACTTAACCGAGTTACTTAGTCAAGCCCGAGCTTCGACTCACTCCGAGTTGGGTAAAAGGTGGGTATGATAGAATGGCGACTCTGCTGGGATACTCAAAGTCCTAACCACAACGGGTTTTTTATTTTTGAGAATTTATTGTTATTTATTTATCTTGCTTATTATTATTATTATTATTATTATTATTATTATTATTATTATTATTATTATTATTATTATTATTATTATTATTATTATTATTATATTACTAACTTGGTTTCTTTGTTTTGTTTTTCTTTATTTATTATTTATTATGTATGAAAATATCTTGTAATATCTGTGGCATTTTTTCACTCATATTCCTCCACTCCTGGAAAACGATACGTTGCACACACACGTGCAATTACGTGGATCTCATGGTCGTTCCACCCTAAAAAACCCTTTAGGAGGAATGGTTGGAATATAGTTGGTCCGTGGTATAACCAACAACTCTAAACGTCCCTACCCTTTGGTCGTGCGCCTAGGGGAACCGTGTCTAGAATTACCCTACTTTTGAAATGTAATATGCATGCATTATATCGTAGGAAGGGCTTCCCGTAAGCTGGCTAGTTTTCAACTTGCTCAAACAACTCGACAGATTTTAACCCCGAAAGGACGTTTGAACATGTCTATGTGCTTTGAGGGAAAAGAAAAAAAAAGAAACGAAAAAAAGAGAGAAAAGAAAAGAGAGGTGAAAATAAGTAAGACATTTTGGATGTCCAATTGTTCTCAAAGGGGTTGGGAATTTCTTATATTTTCTCTTTTCTTTTTAGGTCATTATGAGTCAGAAATTTCATCGGTTCGGGATGACTATAGGTGCACCTCCTATGTTGACTAATTGGTGGAACAACTTATCGTTGGGTGAACAAACAGAAGTATGCCAACATTTGGAGAATTTGGTGTCTTTACTAGAAATGGAACCTTGTAAGGAGGTGATCGAGGCACCGGTGTCGTTTTGGGATGAAAAACTAAATGTTTTTAGATTTGGAGACATTGAGTTGACACCCTTGTTGGAAGAAATAAGAGGATTCATATCACATTCGGGTTTGGATAAACATAGATGGCAAGGGGGTCGCATTTTAGCTCTCAGTGTCCCTACCCCCCAGGAGTTTCGTGAAAAATTAGGGATGGTAGCAGGTGTGGACGTAGAATTTTTGCTACAAAAGAAAATATCCTTTCCTATCTCTACAACAGGTTCGGGTGTTTGGGTGCTTTCGATGACCGTAAAAAAGAATTCAAATCCTATAGTGACTGGAGAAGGGCTAGACCATTTGCATTTGCCGTTTGTTCTTAGGGATAATGGTGTTTCCTGAAAGCTCAGATCACAATATATGTTCGAGGCTTATCATGGTTTCCGATACAGTATTCAACGGGATTGATGGTTATCACTGCACTATAGTCCCTATGATTGCAGCAGATATTTATCGAGCTTTGGGTTGCTGCAAAAGGGGAGCAAAATATTTTCAAGGGTGTAATCTTCTATTGCAAGCATGGTTCAAGGAGCATTTGAGAAAGGTGGGAGGTGCGTAAGAATTGTCCAAGCCAATTGGTTCGAATTACTTGGTTGGAGAACGGTACGTGGTTCCAAAATTCAAGCAGCCGAGCAGCACAGAAAAACGGGTAAAATTGTTTCAAAACATTACAGTGGATTCGATTCAATGGATGTTCACTTGGTTCCCTTCACCAGACTTAATCATCAGCTCTGAGAAGGCGTCCTTTGTGATACTTATGGGATTGCGAGGCCTCCAACCCTATCAACCACTAAGGGTAATGAGGCAGGCAGGGAGAAAGAAAATCATCCCACTTGTACCGGACACGAAGGCCTGATAGGTTGATTATACTGAAGACATTATACGAAGCGTTAAAAGCATTAGGAAAGCCTGGGTAGGTAGACAAGTCATGGGGAAGAAGTCATTAGCACCAGACGGATACAACACCGGATGCAAACCAAATTGCATCAGTTGGTTGCGCTCTAGCATAAAGGAAAGTTTGGTAGTTGGGCTAGACCGAGGGAATGATATAAGAGACCGAAAAGCAGAGGCTCAGGTTCGATACTGTGAGTTCATGTTGAAAGCTGTTAAAATGGACAAAGAAAACGAAGAAGAGATCGAGATGTGGAGGAAGCGTGCATTGGAGTTGGAAGAAAAGGTAGAGGTGTTGGGGACAAAACTTGAACAATGGAATTGGGAATGTGCTGAAGTAGTCATCTTGCACCTAGTTGCGGCCAATGGATACTTAACCTAAGCTATGGAAGAAATCAAGGAGGTTGCCCGAGAAGCAAAGAGAGCCAGGCTGGAGAAGGAGCATGTTGCTTAGTCTAGTGTCATTTTCATTTCTTTTGTATTTTTGTGTTTTCAAAAGTCGTCATGTATTGAATTTCAAAGATTATTTTGGGAAATTATAAGAACCGTTGGCAACAGAATGCGTAATTATTTTCTTTTGCATCATGATAAACCTAGAAAGGCTAGACGTCCTTGCACGTCATAGTCCATTAGTAAACCTCGTCCGAACGTCGAAAGGGTCCTTGACCCGAAAACGACAAGTTTGTATCCCCGCATAGATTAGAAGAAATGTTTGCACCTAATATTGATCGTTTGCTTGAGTTGGGTCAAAACAATAGGATTATTTTGATCGTTTTGTTTTGTTTTATTTTCAGACTATGGCTGGAAGGGGTACACTCCACTTTGACACTGTTTTCCAAACTCCTTATCTGATCAGGCTTCTATGGGATGTTTTGGCTATAGCTAGCAGGGTGCGTGTTAGGAATTTGTTGGGAGACTTGGTATCCCTTATGGGACATATGGCGATACCAGTTCTGGTTGAAGCGGCTACTCATTTCTAGGATTACAAAAGGGCAGTGTTTCCCTTCAATGGCATAGAATTGGCACTGGTGTTGTAAGAAATTGGAGGTTTAGCAGGGTTGGCACCTGGGCCCGAGACTATGATTTATGCCCGAGAAGTGCAGTCTAGGGAATTCTTCGAACTTCTACAAGTTCCCTACGCACCGTACTTCAAGGGTGTCCAAGATGGAATAGTTACTCTAGAATTTTTGTATGCTAAGTTTGGAGGCGCGACTTTTCGGCACGATATGCAAGGGGCATCAGGAATCTAAGATTAGGAATGGACAGAATCTACGGCTTTCACCATTGCTTTTTTAGGGAGTGTAATTTTCCCTGAAAAAGATGGATTGATCGACATAAGGATGGGATAGGTAGTTGAAGGCTTGCCTAGGGGTGCTCACAGGCATAAGTTTAGTTCCGATGATCGTGGGAGACATTTATAGAGCTTTGACCAAGTGTAGAAAGAGAGCAGACTTCTTTGAGGGGTGTAATTTCTTGTTACAGATGTGGTTGATGGAGCATCTACATAAGACCACAATAAGCCCATTCGCATCGGTGGCGCTAAGGATCGATGGTGTCATTACACACGACATTTGTATGACGAACTCAATACCGTGGACAAAACCTACAGGCACGCATGGGTGGTACACCAAGTTCGAGGAGTTACAAAGTGTGCAATGGGTAATAGAAAATTGTGCATGTTTTATCGTCTCTGTACAGGGACAAGATGCTGATCGGGTTCCAAGGGACTCACCACTATGTTCCCTTAAGAATCCTCAGGCAAGTAGGAATGACAGAGCAACTCACTCAGTTGACAAAATGAAGCAATACTAATGATGTGGGAAAAGAGGGCAACGACACAGTTCCGTCCTGGTCGAGACAATAGGGTGAATCCTGGCACTGCACTGGCCTACCCCCATTGGCTCGAAGAATATAGGAAGAGATTCCGATCAAAAGTCACTTTTAAAAGAAAACCTGAAGCTCCAAGCCTCGAGGAAAAGTACAAAAGGATACGAAATAAGCTTGAGCAAAAGAGGAAGGAACTGAGGACAACACAAGAGAGGGAGATGAGAAGGCAACACAAAGACAAGATTAAAGGGGACGAAGGCAAGTTTTGGATGAACAAGGCGTTGGAAGCTAGACAAGTCGCAGAGAGCTTAGAGGATCTTCTCAAAGGTTAGGGAGAGCATTTCAAAATGGTACCCTTGGCAGAAAAGGAAACAATTGGAATGGAAATTTGTAAGTTCTTTACAAAAGCTTTTGGTGACATGCATAATTGAAAAGATCTTAGAGAAATATTCAACGTCCCTCCGCCGAAGAGTCTAGGAAAAGAACCAGAGGGAGAACCTGAAGAAGAAAAGGAGGAACCTGATGAAGAAGAGGAATCTGGGGAAGAAGAAGAAGAGGAGGAGGAAGATGTCAAAGTCGATGCTTGATTGGATTACCTTTTTTCTTGGCACGTAGTCGAGTTGTTTTTTCCCTTTCCTAGTCGAGTCGTTCTTTTTTTTTTTTAAGTCAAGTCGTTGTCTTTCGATATTGGTGTTTGTAATAAAACCAAGCAAATCAAATAAAATTTTCTTATTTTTGGGTTTATAGACTTGTTTCGATTATTCTCAAGCAAACGAAACGACGCATTTGGCACAAATGTTACTTTAAATCATTGATAGGCCTATATTTGGCATAAAAGAGGTCCCCTGCATAATAGGACATGATCGCGCTATATTAATTTCACATTTAATTCTCTAATGCCTTATTCACATTTTTCTTTGGCTGTTTTAAAGGTTATTTTACTCCCAGTCCCCGAAGGTTGGTTTGTGCATTTTGGCTGCGCCGCAGTACCGGCTGAGATCCAGAGGATCAATTTCAACACCTCCCCCTTTACCTACAAGGACAAGGATGGGACGAAATATCATGGCTGAGTTTGACAAAGTTGATGGCACTGCTACCAATTCCATCATTAGAGGGACTCCTGGAAAGCATGGTGTGGTTGCATATGAGGAGTACGCAAAGCTGGAGCAAAGGTTGTTTGAGTTGGAGAACCGAGTTCCCCCCGTCTATGCTGATGAAACTACTGACCCAAACAAACCTACCCGCCCTCACGACAAAGATCCCTTTTTTCCTGAGAAAGATGTCCCATATCCTACCTATGTTGCACCACTAAAAGCACCACAAAACAACCTCCCTGCTCAGTACCCTACTTTCACTGCCGAAACCAAACATGTTGCTTCACCCACCAAAGATAATGAAATGTACGCATGGATAGGGCAGGGTGCAGACAACACCAAAGAACAAGTTAAATGGTTGGTAGAAAGATTCAAACAGTTTCAAGTGACCAAGGAAACTAGGGGCTTGGCTTACGAAGATCTGTGCCTCTATCCTTTGAAATTGCCAGAGGGTTACAAGACACCCTAGTTCAATCTTTTCGATGGTAGCGGTAACCCAATGGCTCATTTGAGGTCTTACTGTGACAAGCTGATTGGTGTTGGACATGACGAAAAGATCAGGATGCAGTTGTTCAATCGCAGTTTGACAAGTGACGTGCTGACATGGTATTCCAAGCAGCAGTCGAAGAAATAGACTAGTTGGGAAGTGATGGATGGAGACTTCGCTGACAGTTTCGGGCATAACACCGATGCAATGCCCGATTAGTTTTATCTGGAGAAGCTGAAGAAAAAAACTCCATTGAAACTTTCAGAGAGTTCGCAACTAGGTGGAGAGCCGAAGCGGCAAAGGTCCAACCACCCATGGATGACACAAAGATAGTGGCGACCTTCATCCGCATACAAGAGGACGTGTCTTCGACAAAATGTTGAATATGCAGGATAAGAAGTTCGGAGAGTTGATCAAAATTGGTGGCATCGTTGAAGATGGTTTGAAGACTGGAAGAACTGTTAGCTTAGCCGCACTGCAGGCCACTAATAAAGCACTACAGACTTGTTGCACGGGAATAACCAAGAAAAAAAAAGACGATGTCTCTTTCGTCACTGCCTTCCTTAACCATGTTCCTACACACAACCTCTACTACCAAGCACCACTTCTTTCATGCCTATATGCCCCACCATCACCTACTTACCCAGTATACAACACACAATCCTCCTTCCAAAACCCACCTCCACAAAAACCACCATACTTACTGAACCCAAACTACAGAAACACCATCACTTACTCACCAAGGCCACGCTTAGATAACAACCAGAAACCTAGAAGAAACTACACCCTATTGGCCGAATCTCTGGCCCAACTGTTCGAAAGGCTCAAAGTAGCAGGCCACATACATCCCATTCCATTTAATATGTCTAACAAGATTTCACCATTCTTTGATCAATCTAAAACCTGTGCCTACCACTCTGGACATGGAAAGATGATTTGCCTTAAGGGACAAGATACAAGACTTTATTGATCAAAAGATGATACACTTGAAGGCACCGAATGTGCACAACAACCCTCTGCCCAATTATGGAGACAACAGGGTAAATTTTATCGAGCTGGATTAAGATTATGATTTAGAAAGAACCATTGTCAGGGCAAAGGGAACCGCACCAGTATTTTTTTCTGTTACCCAAGCTGCAGAGACACCTGATCATATTGAAGTGGAAGTAGCTCCGAGGTTCTATGTAGATGTGATCCCTCCCTACAACGGCAAAGCCGTACCATGGGATTATGAAGTAGAAAAGAAAGGAACGACAACGGTAGAAATCGTTGCATCCCAAGGCATGAATAGAAGCGGGAGGATTTACACTCCCGAGCATCTCATCCAAGGCAGAAGAGGGACCAACGAGGAAGAATCAGAAGAGTTGTGGAAGAAGGTCCAGGCAAAGGAGTACTCCGTGATCGAGCACTTGGGTAAAACTCCGCCGCAAATCTCTGTTCTGGCTTTACTTTTAAAATTAGAGAGTCACTGGAATGCCTTGATGAAAGCGTTAGACAAAGCCCTTGTACCCGTAGACACCATTGTAGAGAATCTAGTTAGCATGGTTGGGCAAATCATGGAATCCAACCGAATCACCTTCCACGAAGATGAATTGCCACTAGAAGGGCTAGGGCATAACAAAGCTTTGCATGCCACTATCAAATGCAAAGACTTGGAGGGAAAGTTCTGATTGACGGAGGGTCTGGCTTAAACATATACCTATTCATCACCTTGAAAAGAATGGGAATTGATCAAAGAGAGATCAGAAAAAGTGACATGAAGGTGAAGGCGTTCGATGGTTCACATAGAAGCACTATTGGGGAAATTACCCTAACCATCATGGTTACCCCTGTCGAATTCACTGCTGAGTTTCGCGTCATGGACATTTCAGCTTCATAGAGCCTGTTGTTGGGAAGACCTTGGATTCACATGGCGGGAGCCGTATCTTCCACCTACACCAGATAGTGAAGTTCGAATGCGACAGCAAGGAGGTCGTAGTATTTGGTGAAGGGAGCAATTCCATCTACAATGAGCAAACCATACCAGCAATCGAGGGAAACGCTTTGAATAGACAAACTTTCTACACTGTGGAATTAGTAGGAGAAATGCATGGTAGTCGAGGAGAATATCGCATGAGTTATAACCAGAAGTGGGACCGCAATGGCTATAAGGAGAATGTTGACACGGCTCAAGGAGGGTATTCTGCATACTTCACTCCTAAACTCGTTAACGTACCAGAAGGGACCGAAGAGGAGAAATTTCTATAGTGCTTACTGGGATCGTCAAGGCAAAGGTTATGAAGAAAGAAACTTGGTTTGGGAGCCTGTGATATCTAATTGGGGCGTACCGGCACGGGAATTCCGTGAGACAATACCTGCCAAGATAGTGGAGCAACTTGTGCACCCGCCCAATGACCGTCCTGACTGGAGACGCACTGCTAAGGAGACAAAAGGAAAGCAGGTATGGATACCTAAGATAGTCGAGCCTGAGGAAGTCGAGGAACCATACATACTCCCGCAACCTTCAAAATGGCCCGGAGATTGGGTGATATGTATCATGTTGAAGCAAGGCTACAAACCAGGAAAAGGTTTAGGCAAGAACTTAGATGGTATGGCAGAGCCCATTCGAATTATGATAAGGCGTGACGAGGAAAAATGTGGCATAGGATATTTCATGACTTACGAGAAGAGTATGGAAGAAGCCTCATAGGACTTTGAGTATTACAAAAGAAATGTCAAGTCTCTGTTGCATATTTTCGTTTCGTCTGGCTACTTAGACGGTTGCAAGGGGGAGGTGTCTTCAATACACAAAGATGAATCAATGATCAATGACGCTGAAGAGGGATTTGCTAGTAGGCAAAGCCGTTTCTATCTGATGAAGATTGTTGTGCGATTCTGAAAGAGCATATCGAACCTCATGGTCTCATAAAGGCAGAATCTGGAGTTGCACTGAACAATTGGTCCAGTAGCTTGGCCCGAGCATATCGTGGACCTTGGTAGAGAGAGCTGGGGGGTCAATTTTCCTTTTTATGCTTTCTAAAATAAAACCCGACCCCAAGTCGTGGAATTTGCACTTTTCCTTTTTGCATGTTTCCCTACAAACATTGTTTTGCAAGGATTCATAAATAAAAGCATTACTATTTTTCTTTTTTATTTTATTTATAAACTTTTAATTACGCGTTATTTTATTTTTCAGCATTCAAATTATTAATTCCATTGAATCTGCGACTGCAACGTGTAACGAAACCACCGAGTTTAAGGAGTGTGATCTTGATTGTGATGAGTTTGACGAGGCAACACAAGAATAAATTGAGAGGTTTCAAAATATGCCTAAACCAAATTTAGAAGAAACAGAAGTAGTAAATCTGGGTGATGACAAAACCGTGAAAGAATCGAGAATTAGTGGGCACCTCACTCCAGGAGTTAGAGAGCAGTACATTGAATTCCTTAAGGAGTATGAGGACGTATTCGCATGGTATTATGATGACATGACCGGTATAAGCACGGATGTTGTGGCGCACAAATTGCCCATTAATCCAGGCTTTCCGCCAGTCAAGCAAAAAGCTCGGACTTTCAAGTCGTCGACTTTGGTGAAAATTGGAGAAGAGGTGACTAAATAGCTCAATGCAGGGATCCTGAAAGCAGTCAAATACCCAAATTGGTTAGCCAACATCGTTCCAGTGCCAAAGAAAGATGGGAAAATCAGAGTTTGTGTGGATTACCGGGAACTAAACAAAGCAAGCCCAAAGGATGACTTTTCTTTGCCAAACATTTATATCTTGATTGACAATTGTGCGAAGCATGAATTACAATCCTTCGTAGATTGCTTCGCAGGATATCATCAAGTGCTCATGGATGAGGAGGATGTTGAAAAGATAGCTTTCACCACTTCTTAGGGAACATACTGCTATAAAGTAATGCCATTCGGTTTGAAGAATTCTTGAGCCACTTACATGAGGGCAATGACTACCATGTTCCATGATTTGATGCATAAAGATATCGAGGTATATGTGGACGATGTGATAATCAAGTAAAGAAGAAGCTCGGAGAACCTGGATAATCTGCACATGTTTTTCAAACGCTTACGCAGATATAATTTGAAGTTGAATCTAGCGAAGTGCGCTTTCGGTGGTCCAGCTGGGAAGTTATTGGGTTTCACAGTCAGCAGAAGAGGCATTGAATTAGATCCAGCTAAGATTAAAGCTATCCGAGAATTGCCACCGCCAAAGAATAAGAAAAAGGTCATGAGTTTCCTGGGACGACTTAACTACATCTGTCAATTCATAGCTCAGTCTATTGTCATCTGCGACCAAATATCAAATTACTAAAGAAAGATGCAACAATCGAGTTGATAGAAGATTGCCAGAAAGCATTTGACAGGATACAGGAGTATATGTCTTGCCCTTCTGTGCAGGTTCTACCCGAACCAGGGCGACCTTTGATATTGTACCTGTCTATAGTAGATTCGGCATTCGGGTGTGTATTGAGGCAGCATGACGCAACAGGAAGAAATGAGCAGGCGATATGTTACCTGAGTAAGAAGCTCACTCTATATGAGGCAAAGTACACATTGCTGGAACGTACCTGTTGTACACTAACTTGGGTAGCACAAAAATGAGACATTACCTGACATCCTATGCAACCCTGTTGATATCGAGGATGGACCCACTCAAGTATATCTTCCAGAAGTCGATGCCTACCGAGAAATTGGCCAAGTGGCAAATGTTACTGAGTTAATTTGACATCACCTTTGTCACTCAGAAGGCGATGAAAGCTCAAGCCTTAGTTGATCACATGACCGAGAATCCTATAGATGACGACTACGAGCCTTTGCATACTTACTTCCCTGATGAGGAGGTCATGTTCGTTGGAGAAGACATTGCAGAAGAATATGACGGTTGAAGATTATTCTTTGATGGAGCAATAAACTTCAAGGGAGTCGGCATTGGAGTAGTACTGATTTTCGATACAGGCCAACACTATCCTGCCACGGCCAAACTCAGATTCCCTTGCACCAATAACATGGCAGAATATGAAGCTTGCATCTTGGGGCTAAGAATATCGCTAGATATGAACATACAAGACTTGTTAGAAATCGGGGATTCCAATCTATTAGTCCATCAAGTTTGAGGTGAATGGACAACAAAGAATTCCAAGATATTGCCATACTTGGAGTGCATAAAAGAATTGAAGCAACGGTTCACCAAAATAGAATTCTGGCTTGTACCTAGACTACAAAATGAGTTCGCGGATACTGTGGCTACCATATCCTCCATGATCTAGCATCCCGACAATAACTACATACCTGTAGCGGTGAAATAACGACCAACATACTGCTTTTATGTAGAAGAAGAGTTAGACGGAAAGCCATGGTTCCATGACATCAAATATTTTCTCAGGGACAACACTTACCTAGAAAATACTACAAGCCTATAAAAGAAGACGCTGAGGAGGTTGGCGAATGGTTTCTTTCTGAATGGCGAAGTCCTGTACAAAAGAACACCCGATTTGGGGCTGCTGAGATGTGTAGATTCTAAAGAAGCTGCAAGGCTGCTAGAAGAAGTGCATGCTGGAGTATGCCTGCTGTATCTAACGGACACCGGTTTATATTGGTAGCCATTGACTACTTTACCAAATGGGTGGAAGCTGTGTCATAGGAAGTCAGTAACAAATAAAGTGGTCGCAAATTTCGTCCGTGACAAAATGATCTGTCGGTTTGGCATTCCCGAGTTAATCATCACTGACAACAGATCCAGTCTCAATACTGACTTGATGAAAGCAACCTGTGACACTTTCAAGATTAAGCACTGTAGTTCTGCCACATACAGATAGATGAATGGAGCAGTTGAAGCAGCCAACAAAAATATCAAGAAAATACTGCGCAAGATGATTGATAATTCGAAGCAATGGCATGAGAGTTTGCAATATATTTTGTTGGGATACCGCACTACTATAAGGACATTAGCAGGAGCCACTCTTTACCTGTTAGTCTATGGCACATAAGCAGTGATACCGGCTGAAGTTGAAGTACCTTCTCTAAGAGTCATCCAGGAAGCAGAACTGAAAGACGCTGAATGGATTAAGGGAATAATGGAACAGTTAGCACTCATTGACGGCAGAAGGATGAATGCAATATATCATGGGCAGTTGTATCAGAAAAGAATGGCAAAGGCATTTAATAAGAAAGTTCGACTGAGATCTTTCGAACCAGGGCAATTGGTGCTGAAAAAGATATTCCTAATCAAGAAGAGTCAAAAGGCAAGTTTGCACCAAATTGGCAATGGCCATACATGGTTCACCGAGTTTTGACCGGAGGAGCATTGGTACTAGCAGAGATGGACGGAGAAATTTGGCCAAAATCGATCAATGCAGACGCTGTCAAAAGATACTATGTCTAAATATCTGCATTAGATAATAGCCTAATTGTTTATGCAATATCTCCTGTAACCTGGAACTACGTTACAACCTGATTCCCCAAGCGGGATACGTAGGCAACCTACCCAAGATTCGGTCGCATTATACAAAATTTTATTTTCTCCACGAAGTAGACACTGGGGCAGAATTTTCGAGGACCTCTCAAAAATTCCAAAAGGACAGACAAACCCTACACTGGGGCATAAATTTTTCAGATCCTCCCAAATATTTCAGAAGAAAGCAAAGTGCAGAAACTGGGGCAGAATTTTGAGGTCCCCTCAAAATTCATTAACGGGAGGTTTTTGTATGGTCTGAGGGGTAAGCAGCATCAATGTTGTACTCGAATTATACGATGCAGTCTGCGATTCAATGGAAATAAAGCATTTTTTCTAACAAATCTTTTCAAAATACTTGCATTGTTTTCTTTTATTTCTTTGTATTCCCACTAGCTCGACTAAGGTCCTAGCATTCACAATGATATTATAAGAAGAAAGCGCGGAGCAAACAAAGAATGGACAAGTCAAACCTTCCTCCCACAACTCACAAATTTTTCTTTGAATGCATGCATTATAAAAATAGGAGAATGACAATCTTCTTAACAATATTGCAAATACCACAATGGAACCATATTTTGCACTTCACTTTACTTTTTTTTACAGGGTACACAGCCCGACGCGACATGTATACATCTCACGATGAGAGGCAGTAGCAATAGGTTCTCATTACGAGGAGACAATGGCATTTTTCATTCCCTTGACATGCATGTAGGTTCTCATTACGAGGAGGCAGTAGCAGTACTGACGAGCAATAGGTTCTGTTTAGGAGGAGGCATACATCTCACGATGAGAGGCAATAGCAGTAGGTTCTCATTACGAGGAGGCATACATCTCACGACGAGAGGCAGTAGCAGTGCTGACGAGCATATAGGTCTCTTTACGAGAGGCATTGGCAAGATGATCCAACGACAATAAAGTCTATTTGTGCATTTATATACATATTATTTTGCAAAACTCACTTTTATCGCAGGACATACAATCCGGCATGGCAAAGACACTACAATTGGCCGTTCTGTCAATGTCTTTCTTCGAAGACTCACAAATTTTCACGCACACTTTCCAAGAGTCATGATAAAATTGGCCGTTCTGTCAATGTCTTTGTCCGAAGACTCTTTCATCATCCCCGGGCAAAGAAGGGCAGTTGTTGATACCCAATTTTGTCTCTCCTGTTTCAATAGCCATTTTTCAGACAAAATTGCACTAATAACCCCATAGTTATCCTCACACAAAACCCTTATTTCATACAAGTAACCCAATGTGGCTATTTTTAAAGACACACTCACAAACCACTGCTATTTTTACAGTACCGTGCTTGTCCAACTACAAATTCCGCAGTTACCTCTATTTTTCGACAAAATTGATCAAATCATCATAAATCTCAAAATTTCATTTTTATATACTCCCTTGGCCAGTCTAGCATTTTTAAATTAATTTTATAATTTTTGTACAATTTTATACTCATTTTATACCTATTTCTACATTTTTATACTCTTTATATACATTGAATGAACACATCAACATATACACCTCATCCCCATTACTTATCCACCTCAGTGCCACATTAGCATACGTGGCAAAATCTAGATCCTCCATACACTTAATCCGTTGGAGAGGAAAGTTTCCATTTTCACTTACGCACTTCACCACCAAAACCCTAATTCCCTTCCTATTTTTCTAAGGTCCACGCCGCCCTTACCCTCACCCTTTCTCGAGCGAAAACCCTATCATAACTGTCATGGCATTTTTCAGCTATCTCCGCCGGTATAACCCAAAGCAAATTGCACCATCGTGTTCCTCTCACTCTCTGCAACAAAACCCACCCCTCAATTCACCTGCCCCCTCGACATTCACCTCTATCTCCAGAAGTAAAACTCCAGCAGTTCTCTGGTTATAATGTGAACTCTACTGTCATAGGAAGGAAGAAAGTCCCTCGCGTGTGCATGACCGAGATAGGTCAAGATTGACCCGACTCCGGTAAATGGGTAACCCTAATCCTCACATTTTCCTTCATTTTTCTGATTTGTCCCTAGACCTATATGGTTTGTTAGGTCTAAAGATCGCCTAATTTTGCATGTGTTAACGTGTTTATGTGCTATTCGATTATTCAAAATCCATATGATTATCAATCTCAGTTTGGTTCAATGATTAGTTAGGTTTTGTTTCGAGGTTTACATACTTTAGTGCCCTAGGCTATTCCTGCTAGTCTCATGAAAGATTGGGGATTGATTCTTGATGTTTATGCTTTACAATGTATTTGCCTATCTATTCTGTTGAAATACTTGACCTCCATGATCATGTAATTTATTTAGGTTGAAACTAGGAATGATAATGAAATTTGAACACGATCTTGACTGGGTACAATTCGAATTTGTGAGTGATACTTGCGTGTAAATCTGTTATTCGAACATTTCAGCATTGATTAAGATCTTCTTGAATATGTTGAGCCTAAAGGCATGTTTGCATAGCTGATCTTGAACCTATACCTCATTAGATGTAAAAAGGAAAGGCTATATTTGGTTAAGGGGTTTGATTTGCCTTGAATTAGGGGATTGATAAGATCCAAATTGGAGCCAAAACGCCAACCATCAAGAGCCAAGCTTGAGAACACTAAAAGTACCGCCAAGGTTCCCGAAAGCAACTTAAAGATCATGCAAAGGAGCGCCAAGGGAGGAGGACCACCTAGGCCCCAAGGAGAGGCTCGGGAGACACATTTTGAGCCATTCCAAGGACCCCCAGGAAGGGGCGGACCGCCTAGTCAAAGGGGCGGGCCGCCTAGTTGAAGTTGAGCCTCGGCATTTTGGGGCGCCTGAAAAGGGGCGGACCGCCTCTGCAGAAGCTTGGGCCGCCTACTCCACAGCATGGAGAAGTAGGCGGACCGCCTACTCCCACTAGGCAGGGGCGCCTACTTGCTGAGCTTTGGACGAGAATTTGGCATAAAGTTCCTATTTTGGCCCTACGAGGCTTGTATTGTTTTTATTACATTTGAGGGCTTTTAGACATTTCATTTAGAAGTGTGGTGAACCTATAAATACCACACTTAGTCATTTATTTCATTTTAGCTAGTTTTGAAGATAGAATCGAGAAGATAGAATAGGCTTGGCCTTTCTTGTTGAAGCGTTGACTTCATGTATCTCTTACGTTGAATCCATGGTGGATCGCCGCTAGTGTGAGTCCCGTTTAATGGTTCAAGTCTCTTCTCCCTTTTGAATCAATCTATTTGTTAGTTTGATTCGTTCTCTTTCTTCTATTTCTATCCTCCCCAATCCCTTACTTTCTTGTTATCTTGTGATTGTTGCTTCCGCATCTTAGTTTATCGCTTCCGCCTATTTGGGTCTTATCAGTTTGGTATCAGAGCACGGATCGGGTGTTGTTCCTACAAACCTTCGATCCTTGTTCATCTTATCTTTACTTTATTGTTATTGTCTTTATGTTCTTGAGAAAAGAAGAAAAGCAAAAAAAAAAAAATTGAAAAGTGAAAATTACAATTTTTTTTTTATTGTGGATTGGATTTGATGATTCCTTTGGTGTTTGATATCGGGGATTGATCTATGATGATTACCCGTTAATTTGGTACCCTTGTTATATGATTTGGTGTTGAGAATCAAAAGTTAAAAAAAATCAAAAACCCCAAAATTGAAAAACCCTTGAATTTGATTGAAATTTCTTGATTTGGATTCGTTATGGGTTGGGTGTTGTTATAAATCATTGGGGATTGATTGGAGTAGTTGAAAACACCATTGGGTACCTTTGGATTCGAAAAAAACACCTTGGAACATCGAAATTTGGGTGCAAAAGGGCCAAAAACCCGTTTTCGGACTGTGCTGAAAGCACCAGTAGGCGGGGCGCCCAAAATAGTAGGTGGTCCGCCTATTTTTTGGTTACTCTCTGTATTTTGAGTAGGCGGGGCGCCCACCCTAAGTAGGCGGACCGCCCACTCCTGGGAGGCCTCCGTTTGGCTTCGTTTCGTGTCTTTTTGTGTTCCGTTTGCTTCCGTACCTCTTGGTTAGTGTTTCTACGGTATTAGGCCTACTTTATTAACGCTAATCTTTGATTCCTTAGGGTGTTGTGTGTCTTGATGTCTTTACTTAAAGTCGTAGAATTTGCTTGCTTCAAGTGCGCATTAAATTAGCTTCCGTACATCGAGTCACTTTAACTCCATTCCGAACCATTACTAGGGTGCATTAGTTGATTGATCTTGCCATTGTGATTACTAAGAGACAAGAAGGTCTTGAGTGGAAAAAGGCTTGAGTGGTGAGAACAATAGAGTGTGGTCACAAAAGCCAACGACCTTGAGTGTATACACGAGTGGAAAGAAAATTGAGTGACATCTCTTGAGTGATACACGTGAGGGAGTGAACTTGTGAGGTCCTTAACTCTTTGGTTACAACTATGGCTTCGGATGACGATTGTGGAGGGTATGACTCATGCGGAGATGATGGAGGCTATGGTTCCTATGATGGTGATGATGGGCATTGCTATGACGATTCGGGGAACCAAGGCTCCTATGATGATGAAGCGGGTCACGATGTTGATTATGAAGATGAAGAAGACTATGGAGCTTGCGAAGATGAGTGTGAAGAATCTTATGCTCCAAGTCAAGAATGTGGAGATAGTGACGCTTCAAGGTATGATGATCCTACTTACTCTTCTTGTGATGAATTTGAACATGATGATAGTGACATAGAGAGAATGGATGTTGAGGTTGATTATACGAATTGTGCATATGCATCTTCTCTTGGTGTTGCTTGTGGTGAGCAAGAGAGTAGTAGAGGA
The DNA here is from genome assembly GCA_037355625.1 of Petunia x hybrida. NCBI lineage: Eukaryota > Viridiplantae > Streptophyta > Magnoliopsida > Solanales > Solanaceae > Petunia > Petunia x hybrida. The sequence continues at coordinate 1,652,221 of JBBBVM010000803.1, forward strand.
CCTTCCATTAGTATGGGAGGTGGTGGTGGTTGTTCCATGGGAAATGGGAGGTTTGCATCTTCTAGTTCCCATGTGAATGGTGGAAGGAGAAATGGTCTTGCTCTTACCGTTACGGGGGTGCATCGCTCTAGTAGTGGTGGTAGGAGTGGTGCTATGGGCTATGGAACCAAGGCGAGAAGCAATTATGGGTTCCATAGTGGTACTCCTTCCCCGACTTTCAACAACGCTTCTAATGTTGGAAGAGTGACGGGAAGTAGAGGTTATCCTAGTGGTGTTGCTAGGAGAGGAGGATTGAGGAAGATCCAAGTTGATAGTGATGGATATCATGAAGTTCCAAGATCTTACTTGGATGATCCTATACTACACTTGGGTCTAAGGAGGTTTCTTGTTGAGGTGGAAGGTATTGGAGGGTACTTGCTCAAGATTGGTAACACCGATACCAATTGCATTAGTACCTCGGTGGTTGATGAGCTAAGGCTACCTTGCTATGCCTTGGAGTATCCTTATCACTACTACGGAGTGTGGGTTTCCAAGCAAGCTCGGGTGTGCATATCTCATGGAGGTTATTGGGGTTATATGTGGTGTCATGTGTACCCCATGCAACATTTTCATGTGTGGTTAGGTGAGTCATGGTTGCAAAGCAAGGAGGTGCGATATAGTGATGTGAATGATAAGTATTACCTCGGCCAAGGCCCAAAGATTTATGACTTTGAGCCTATTGGGGTAAAGATCAAGTCACCTCCTAGTGTACCTTCTAGGTCTATGCAAAGGGAAAAGGAGCAAAAACCTCATCCTATGGTTGAAAGAGTGCAAACAAGAAGTCCTACAATCACGAGCAGCGGTGGGACTAGTGCAAGAAAAGAGTTGACAATTGTCAACAAGGTGAACCCCAAGCCACAAGCTCCAAAGCCAAGTGGTTCACCAACAAAGAAGAAAGAGATCTCAAGTGATGAGTCTCTTAGTCCTAGATTTCGGGTTGATGTTAAAAGTCCACCTACTCCGGCTATGGGTATTCTTGGGCCTCGTCCCAATTCACCCGAATTTGAGAGACAAAAGATTGAGAGGAGTAAGGGAGTGACCGGTGACATTCCTCGAGTGGAAAAAGGAGAGGATGTGTTAAGTGATGTGAGTGGGATGTCACCACCCAAATCTACACCTAACCTTGAAAAGAAAATGAGAGAAAAGAAAGAGGGAAAAAAGAGTGAGGACACCCCTTATTCTAACCTTAACCCTTTATCTTTTTCTCCTACTTTTGTGAATGCTTGTGTAGGTACTCTTGGAGGCAAAGCAATGGAGCCTCAATCAAGTCCCAAGAAGGATAGACAAGGTGAAGAAGCTTGTCAATGTGAGCTTCCAGGTGAAGAGACAATTCATGCCACTTCAAGTGCATTGAGTGAGCAAGGTGGCCACTCAAAGGTATGTGAAAGTTCTTCCCTTGAACATGTTACTTCCTTGTCTTTTGGTAGTGTTGGTAAAAACTCTATAGTAGTTGATGAATTATGTGACTATAATGTGTTTGCAACTAGTGTAGAGTCGGTTGGTCAACTTGTGAGTAATTGTGAACCACTAGTTGAGAGGGATGATAAGCCACATCATGATGTGAGCTCGGTTTTCATTGAACCTCTCATTAGTGAAGAATGTGTAGTTGACCCTATTGGTGATCCTTGTTATGACACTCCACCTATATTTGATAAAGGGGAAGATGAGTTAAATGAATACCCTATCTTTTCTCTTGATGAATTGCTTGGTAATGGTGGACCTATGTGTTGTAGTGAGGATGGTTATAACCTTGAGGAGTCTCTCGAGTGTGAGATGGATCGATTTGTTTTCGATGACTCCTCGGGTGTGGGTAAAGAACCTTGTCTTGATACCATGCTTTTATGTGACCATGAATTTGAGGTGCATGCTTTTACATTTCCATTATGTGAAGATAATCTCATTTGTGGTAGCGAATTGTATCGGACTCGGATTGATAGTAAGGTAGAACCTCCATGGTATGTAAAGATAGACTCTACGGATGATCCATTGTTTGGAACTCCAAGTGGGATGAATGGTCTTGATATTGGTTGTATTGAACCATCTTTTAGTAGTCTTAGCCTTCATTGTACGGACTATAATGATGAAGGGCCAATTTTGGAGACTTTCCTTTGGAGTTTGCCTAGTGAGGGAGATTGTCTTAGAGATGGATTTGGAGGTGAGGAAGCCACTCTTGGTGCGTGTAAGAGTGCTTCCAAGAAGGGGAGTAGAGTGATGCAGCCCGAACACGTGCTGATCAAGTGATCGATCCACCGAGGAGACCGATGACAAGAAGCCAAGCCAAGCTGCTGCACGATGTGCATGTTCACTTAGCCTGGCCGAAGGAAAACAATTGCTCCGAAGCTGAGTGGCCGAGCTCAAGAATCGAAGGCATTATCTTCAGATTTGAGCCCGAAGGCAAAGTGACCGAGGACAATGAGCTCGAAGACAATTGAGCGTCCGAAGGCAACAAGTGTGTTCGAGCAGACAATCGAGAACCGAAGCCAAGGCTTACCGAAGTCAAAGTCTGCCGAACACAATTTAATTCAGCCCTGCGTGGCTTATTTCTATTGGTCGCCTGTGACCCTTTTACTAGTTTACCCTTAGTATTTCCTATATAAACCTTGTTTCCTTTCATTGTAGATACCTAGTTTTTGAATATTGATGAATTGAATGAAAGTGCCGAGCACATTTCTTCTTGTCTCCGTCGTGAGCAAAACCCCGGTGAGGGCTTTTATGGACTTGTGGCTTTTGGTTAATCCGATTGAACATTCCTCTTGATCATTCAGTTTGCAAGGGGCATGTTCTCTTGAGGATTGTTGCATAGTCTAGGTGATTCTTGTATCCCTTTCGATCGAGCTTTGAGACAGGTTCCTCACTGTTCTTTCGAAAGAAGTAAGTTTTGTCTTGCTTCTATCTTTATCTTTCTTGTTTATCTTCCGCGTTTGTGCTTAGCAATTCCTTCGGGTTTGCATTGCACCATCTTGGTATCAGAGCACGGCTTGAGTTTGTTCTTACAACCTCAATCCTGTTCATTATCTTCGTGCGTTTTTGTGTCTTTGTTTCCTTTTCGTGTTCTTGATTCTGTTTGAGTTGTTGCTGTTGTTATCTTACAAAAAAAAAAAAAGTGTTAAAAAGAAAATTCAAAAATTGTGTTTGATTATAGGTTGTTTGGGAAAAACAATCATTGAATCTTGTTCACCACTGTTCTCGGATTCCAACGAGTACCCGACATACTGATTTTGTGACTAGGGTTTCTTGGTGAATTTTGGACTGTTTTGAGCTTCATTGGTGACTGAACTCGAACCCCATTGTGTTTGGAAGAAACCGATGAAGAATGGTGGTTCTTGAGTGATTTGGGTTTGATTGTTGCTTGAAAATCGAAGTTCTCAGTTTACAATCGTTGTCTGTACGCCGGAAAATTGTTACAATCATAACAGTGTACGACGCGACGAGCTGGGTTTTAGCTCAAAGAACTTTGAATTCCTCCGTCGATGAAACCGGAGTTGAAAAGCAACCCAGATCTGTTGAAATTCGTGGTCAGTGAACCGAAGTTGTTGCGTCCGTACGCCGGAGCAAGGTCACTGTTCCATTGAAGAAGAAAGGGGTTAAAATTTTAACATCAAAACCCCAGGTGAAAATTGTCGGCTGAAAAAGGAAAGTGGATAAGGTAAAACCCTATCCGTACCAAGGAGGGACCACTCTTGTACGGACAGGAGTGGGTGTGATCGAAAAAGATTCCAAAAGGGAATCAAAGGGTAGATTCTCCTAGGTTTTCACTTTCTTTCGTGTCAAATTCTAGTTGGTGGATCTTTTGAGTAATTGTCCTACTCGAGGTCGTACTAACTCTTTTAAGCTGATAGGAATTCGTGCGAAGGAGTGACCGAAGTCCAAACTTTCGTAGAAATTCTTTTGACTCCCCGAGCTCAGTTGAAAAGCGTCCGTTCCATCGAGGCGAACATCACTTCACTCTTCCCGAAGAGGCAGTGACTATTGTCGAACTTGAAGGATCTTAGAGGACCGATCAATCAGACGAGCCACTGTTAACAAGTCCTTGAGTGATCAAAAACCGAACCCATAAATTGAGTGGACCCGAGTGCCACCCATCAAAGGTAAGGGAGTGTGTGAGGTAATTTCTAACCCTAACATTTGTTTGATCTTTGACTTGTGCAGGTACAATGGCTGGAAACGATGGCAAAAGCATTGAGAAGCCCGAGTTGTCGTTAGCCGATCTCATGGCTGCGATACAAGGCATCAGTGCCGAAGTAAGAGGAGTGAGTGCTCGAGTAGCTAACCTCGAGCAGGGAAACGCGTCCGTGGCCATGCATGGATCCGGCGTTGGAACGAGCCAATCCACTCCGATGAAACCTGAGCTGTATGCTGAGCTTGTACGACAACATCAGTTGACAAGTGAAGCAATTCGAAGAGAACTTAACTTGGGTAATCCCCAAGCTGCTTATCAAAACTTGGGCAATCCCCAAGCTGCTTATCAAAACTTGGGCGATCCCCAAGCTGCTTATCAAAACTTGGGCATTCCCCAAGGAGAAAGAATACCACCTCCAACGGCCCGAAGAGATCTTGGAGCCGTTGCTGAGGAGATTGATGAAGAGGAATTTCCCGAAGACGAATATGAGCGTGAGCCGCCATTCGCTCAACGAAGGCAAGCTCACCGAGGTCGTGGAAATTTCCGAGGTCGAGGCTGAGGCGCAAATGTTGAAAGAAATATTGGGCGTGAAGCCAATGATCGAGATGATGAGTTTCCCGAACAGGCTAGAGGTGTTCGAGACTCAAACTTGAACAGTGTCAAGATCACTATTCCACCCTTTAAAGGAACTAGTGATCCCGATGAGTATCTTGAATGGAAGCTTAAAATGGAGCGCATCTTTGAAACCAATGAGATGACCGATGAGAGAAAAGCTGCTCATGCCATTGCTTCGTTCGAAGCTTATGCATCAACGTGGTGGGAATCTGACAAGAGACATAGACGAAGGAATGACTATCCCGAAGTCAATACTTGGCCGCAATTAAGAAGAGCTATGGATGCTAAGTATTTGAGTGCCAAGTACAGGCAGACTCAAATGCAAAAGCTCTATGAGTTAAAGCAAGGGTCCAAGTCTGTCCAAGAGTACCACGATGAGTTCGAAAAGGTTCGATTGAATCTTGATCTGGTCGAAGACGAAGAACAAGCCATTATCAGATTCAAAAATGGCTTGGCTAGGGATGTGTCATCTCAATTGAGACTCCACGTGTATCACACGTTGGAAGATCTATTCGATGCTGCCACCGAAGCTGAAAAATTGGTGAAGGACGACAAGGTCAACCGGTATCGAGGAGTCACTACTTCTACTCCTTTGAACCGAGGTAAAGAATGGAAGAGTGGAAAACCGCATTCAAGACCAAGTTCGGTCTCTATGAATGGTTGGTGATGCCTTTTGGCTTATCCAATGCACCGAGCACATTCATGCGACTGATGAACCATGTGCTCAAACCGTTCATAAATAAGTTTGTTGTCGTTTATTTCGATGACATACTTGTTTATAGCAAAACCGTGGATGAACATGTCGAACACCTAAGGCAAGTACTTGAAAAGCTTCGAGAAGAGAAGTTGTATGCCAACTTCAAGAAATGCGCCTTTGGTGTCGATCGTGTAGTCTTTCTTGGATTTGTTGTCAGTGCTAATGGTGTCGAAGTCGACGAATCAAAAGTCGAAGCCATCAAAGATTGGCCAACTCCAACCTCGGTATCACAAGTTCGTAGCTTCCATGGCTTAGCTAGCTTTTACCGAAGGTTTGTTCGTGACTTTAGCACCGTAGCAGCTCCTTTAACCGAGCTGGTGAAGAAAGACCATCCATTTGTGTGGGAAGAGCCCCAAGAAAGGGCTTTCCAATAGTTGAAACGGAGGCTTTGTTCTGCCCCGTTGTTGCAACTCCCTGACTTCGGCAAAGCATTCGAAGTCGAGTGTGATGCGTCTGGAGTTGGGATCGGAGGAGTGCTGATGCAAGATTCGAAGCCGATCGCTTACTTTAGCGAAAAGCTTAAGGGTGCAACCTTGAACTACTCTACGTACGACAAGGAATTGTATGCCCTCGTTCGAGCACTCGCCCATTGGCAGCATTATTTGTGGCCTCGAGAATTTGTGATCAAAAGCAATCATGAGTCCTTGAAGCATCTCCGAGGTCAGGAGAAATTGAATCGAAGACATGCCAAGTGGGTTGAATTTATTGAAAGCTTTCCCTATGTAATTCATTACAAGAAGGGAAAAGACAATGTTGTGGCCGATGCGCTATCAAGGAAATTTGCCTTAGCGACCACTCTCGCCTCTAGGCTCATGGGATTCGAAAGCATCAAGTCGATGTACGAGGACGATCCCAAGCTGAAATGTGTTCGAGACGCAATCTTGAGTGGCCGAAGGGTTGAGAAATATCAGTGGCATGATGGCTACCTCTTCAAAAATGGGAGGGTTTGTGTGCCAGTGTCATCGTGGAGAGAGCTCTTGGTTCGAGAAGCTCACTCAGGTGGACTGATGGGACACTTCGATGTCGATAAGACTCTTGGTATCTTGACCGAGCAGTTCCATTGGCCCAAAATGCGACGAGATGTGGAAAAGCTTTGCAACGCTTGTCTCGTTTGCAAGAAAGCAAAATCGAAGTCCAACCCTCATGGTTTGTACACCCCGTTGCCTGTGCCTGATCGACCTCGGGTTGATATATCCATGGACTTTGTCTTGGGGTTACCGAGGTCGGGGGGAGGACATGATAGCATCTTCGTTGTGGTTGACCGTTTTTCAAAAATGGCTCACTTTATTCCTTGCAAAAAGTGTGATGATGCACAGCATGTAGCTACATTGTTTGTTTCTAACGTGTTAAAATTGCATGGTGTACCTCGTACTATTGTAAGTGATAGAGACTCGAAGTTTTTGAGTCATTTTTGGAAGTGTTTGTGGGGTGCCCTCGGCACCAAGCTACTGTTCTCGACGTCTCACCATCCTCAGACTGATGGACAGACCGAGGTAGTTAACCGAACCTTAGGATCTTTGCTTCGGGCAATGACCAAAGGGAAGGTTGGAAACTGGGCTGATCGTTTGCCCATGATGGAGTTTGCATACAATCGAACGGTGCATAGAATGATCAACATGACCCCGTTTGAATGTGTGTATGGCTTTAATCCTTTGATTCCACTTGATTTAACCCCATTGCCTCGAGATTCTGTTCTTGATTTTGAAGGTACTCGACGAGCAGCTGCCTTGATCGAATTGCATGCAAGGGTGAAGAAGAACCTCGAGGAGGCCTATGCAAAGGTTGCCTTAAAGAAAAACAAGGGGCGTAAAAAGTTGGAATTAAAGAAGGGAGATTGGGTTTGGGTTCACTTCCGAAAGGAACGCTTCCCGAACCAAAGGAAAGGAAAGTTGGCTCCTCGAGGGGATGGTCCATTTCAAGTGTTGACCAAGATCAACAACAATGCTTATGTGATCGACCTCCCTGGTGAGTATAACGTGTCCAACACCTTTAATGTTGCTGACTTAGTTCCTTGTGTTGTAGGTCCAACTTCGGAAGACGAGGAGGGCTTGATTTCGAGGACGAAATCTTCTCAAGAAGGGGAGGATGATGCAGCCCGAACACGTGCTGATCAAGTGATCGATCCACCGAGGAGACCGATGACAAGAAGCCAAGCCAAGCTGCTGCACGATGTGCATGTTCACTTAGCCTGGCCGAAGGAAAACAATTGCTCCGAAGCTGAGTGGCCGAGCTCAAGAATCGAAGGCATTATCTTCAGATTTGAGCCCGAAGGCAAAGTGACCGAGGACAATGAGCTCGAAGACAATTGAGCGTCCGAAGGCAACAAGTGTGTTCGAGCAGACAATCGAGAACCGAAGCCAAGGCTTACCGAAGTCAAAGTCTGCCGAACACAATTTAATTCAGCCCTGCGTGGCTTATTTCTATTGGTCGCCTGTGACCCTTTTACTAGTTTACCCTTAGTATTTCCTATATAAACCTTGTTTCCTTTCATTGTAGATACCTAGTTTTTGAATATTGATGAATTGAATGAAAGTGCCGAGCACATTTCTTCTTGTCTCCGTCGTGAGCAAAACCCCGGTGAGGGCTTTTATGGACTTGTGGCTTTCGGTTAATCCGATTGAACATTCCTCTTGATCATTCAGTTTGCAAGTGGCATGTTCTCTTGAGGATTGTTGCATAGTCTAGGTGATTCTTGTATCCCTTTCGATCGAGCTTTGAGACAGGTTCCTCACTGTTCTTTCGAAAGAAGCAAGTTTTGTCTTGCTTCTATCTTTATCTTTCTTGTTTATCTTCCGCGTTTGTGCTTAGCAATTCCTTCGGGTTTGCATTGCAGATGTTAGTTGTCAATTGAACTTTTTTGTTCACTCCACCCCACATATTGATTACACCTTGGGTGTTGGGCATGCCAAAGCCAATGAGTCACATTGTGATAGTAATGCATTGAAGGCTTGGTGTGTTGCTCAAAAGCTTAGGGGTCATAGGGATTGCTATATCTTGCATGTTTCATGTCCTATTGATCTCCTTGTTTGTTCATGTGTTGGGTGCACTTTCTTTGTGAGTCGAGTACTTGTCGTTTCCTTGGGAGACATGAGCTTTTTCATTGGTATTGATGCTTGGCTCTATCACAAGAGTGTGTTTTCCCACACTTTTGCCACTAACCTACTCTTGTAGTGGGAAGTTTTGTTTGTGCTTGTTTGAATGTAGGCTTGATGGTTTGATTTCGAGGACGAAATCCTTTCAAGAAGGGGAGGATGATAAGATCCAAATTGGAGCCAAAACGCCAACCATCAAGAGCCAAGCTTGAGAGCACAAAAAGTACCGCCAAGGTCCCCGAAAGCAACTTAAAGATCATGCAAAGGAGCACCAAGGGAGGAGGACCACCTAGGCCCCAAAGGAGAGGCTCGGGAGACACATTTTGAGCCATTCCAAGGACCCCCAGGAAGGGGCGGACCGCCTAGTCAAAGGAGCGGGCCGCCTAGTTGAAGTTGAGCCTCGGCATTTTGGGGCGCCTGAAAAGGGGCGGACCGCCTCTGCAGAAGCTTGGGCCGCCTACTCCACAGCATGGAGAAGTAGGCGGACCGCCTACTCCCACTAGGCAGGGGCGCCTACTTGCTGAGCTTTGGACGGGAATTTGGCATAAAGTTCCTATTTTGGCCCTACGAGGCTTGTATTGTTTTTATTACATTTGAGGGCTTTTAGACATTTCATTTAGAAGTGTGGTGAACCTATAAATACCACACTTAGTCATTTATTTCATTTTAGCTAGTTTTGAAGATAGAATCGAGAAGATAGAATAGGCTTGGCCTTTCTTGTTGAAGCGTTGACTTCATGTATCTCTTACGTTGAATCCATGGTGGATCGCCGCTAGTGTGAGTCCCGTTTAATGGTTCAAGTCTCTTCTCCCTTTTGAATCAATCTATTTGTTAGTTTGATTCGTTCTCTTTCTTCTATTTCTATCCTCCCCAATCCCTTACTTTCTTGTTATCTTGTGATTGTTGCTTCCGCATCTTAGTTTATCGCTTCCGCCTATTTGGGTCTTATCAGGGATTCTAATTGGAATCCATTAGAGCAGGCCATGATTTCAAGCCTAAAATAGTTTGAGACCTATTTATGTGATGATTCTTGAGCCTAGATGTGTTATTATCAAAGGAAGGGACTCCTACTTGTTTTAGGATCCCATTTTTACTTTAAAACGGAGTTCTGATTTGAGCATTACATGGTAAGTCCACCTAAGTAATTTCTTTAGTCTTGGGAAACAATATTTCTTTACCTTAATTACTTTCCACCCGTTTGAATTAAAAGCTTGCACTATTAAAACTGTTTAAAGGGGCCCCCATTGTTCACTTGAGGAGACTTTTACACTTCATACACTCTCCTACATAGAATAAACTAAAAAACACAAGCAAGAATACTCACTGCATATTTTGGTTCTCCTTGTCTTGCTCACTGAACACTGATCGTAAAGGCACATTACACCGCTTATATGCTACTCCCTGCCTTTACTATTTTGACAAGGTATAGGCCATAGTTCACACCCCTATTTGCTCCCATGTTTAAACTGTCTATGCATATATTCCCTTGTATGATCTCTATCAGTTTGTACCTCTGTTTGGGTCTTATTTATGGCCTCTGCTAACCCCTTTGGTGCAGTCTATAAATAGATAGCTTTAAAGCTTTACCAATGTTCAATTTACAGGTGTTCTTATGGTTGTCTATGAGGGAGCATTCCCTGGGTTCCTTTGGCACTAATATAGATATCTACAGGCTTTACATGGAGTGCTCACATGGCACTTTTCACATCCCTTATCTGACCCCTTTTAGTTTTTCCCCTTTGCTTGTATTTGGTAGATTTCCCTGTGTGTATTCTTTAAAACAGGGTGCATAGCAATGAGCTATGTTTTGGGCTATTCAGGGGCCTCTTTCTAAACCTTCGACTTTGTTTGAATGCATCATGCTTAGTTAAAATGTATAACTTTGTCTAAAATCAAGTTTAAATGACCATTGGAAGTCTGAGTCAGCACATCTACAACATGTTATGGCTTAAACTTAACCATGTTTGATTAATGTTTTCGCATGCAAAAATCTGAAGCTTTTTGATTAATGTTTTCGCATGCAAAAATCTGAAGCTTTTAACGATAGGGGCTATATGTATGATGACTGCTTAAAACTGGATTACTTCTGTAAAACTACGGCTACCCCTAGTTTGCATTATCAGTACGGGCCCAGCACTAGTTTCAAAATCTGGCCCTTTGTGTGTTTAAACCATTTTTTTACAAAACTTGATCTCTTATACACTAATCTAATAGTGTATAGGGGAGTCAACTATACAAATTATATACAATATTTTCCAAAGCCTATTATTACTTAATCATGTATTGCATGCTTATACATATATATACTATGTGCGATGGTCCTTGTGTGCATTTGTGTGCTTTGTGAATCTTTATTTTCGAAAACAGACCCTTATATATATATATATTCAAAACTGACCCTAAAAGCAAATAGCCATTAAGGTTAGGGTTTGACAATTTTTGTCAAATCACACCAACCCAGAATGGCTAACATTTCTTTTACTAAATAACCCCAATTTAATTTTATGTCAAATCTGAAAGTGTTTCCAAAACTGATTAATTTCTTCAAAACATCTTAAACACTGGATTTGCATAAGTATACTATTTTGAGTTTATTCTTGCGATATTGACTTGTTAATTGAATGTTTGCAAAATCAGAGGCTAAAAGTGCGATTAGGCGCTGGGCTTAGGACGTTTCTGCAATAATATTGAAAGTCCAATACCTGCCCATTATCACCGGTAGACTGATTGCATAAATAGACCATTTTTGCTTGACTGATTGCAATTCAAACCCTTAAGTTAGTAAAATAATTTGTAAATAGAATCCATATTTTGTCTATAACCTTCTAACATCCCAAAACTAAAAGCTCGCGCGGGAACCACTTTTCGAGGGACTTGGGGAAGTGCCTAACACCTTCTTCTCCGAGTCATTGGGACTTTTTACCCGTTGAATCTTTGAAAATATGACTTCCCGGAGTTAAATCTCGACCCTTAGACATTTTAGGTGACCTAATATGCCTTAGAAGACACGTATTAGGTGGCGACTTCAAACTTAACTCAACCGAGTTACCTAGTCAAGCTCGAGCCTCGACTCACTCCGAGTCGGGTAAAAGGTGGGAATAACACCGTAGTGAGAGCTTTAGCCCATTGCCACCACTATCTATGGCCTAGGGAGTTTGTGATTAGGAGTGATCATGAGTCGTTGAAACATCTTAGAGGCCAAGAGAAGCTGAATAAGAGACATGCCAAGTGGGTAGAGTTTATATAGAGTTTCCCTTATGTAATTCATTACAAGAATGGAAAGGTGAATGTAGTAGCCGATGCACTTTCTAGGAAGTTTTCTCTAGCTACCACTCTAGCTTCCAGGCTTTTGGTTTTCGGGAGCATCAAGTCAATGCATGAGCATGATCCTAATTTAAAGGGCGTTTGTGACGCCATAGTGAGTGGGCAGCGGGTGGACAAGTATCATGGCATGATTGCTATCTTTTTAAGAAAGGGAGAGTATGTATACCCGAGTCCTCTTTGAGGGTGTTTCTGCTTCGTGAGGCACATTGTGGAGGTTTGATGGGTCACTTGGGGTGGATAAGAAATTAGCTATTCTAGGTGAGCAATTTCATTAGCCTAAGATGAGGCGAGATGTAGAGTGCTTTTGTTGTCCTTGTTTAGATATCAAGAGAGCTAAGTCTAGGTCTAGTCCACATAGTTTGTACACACCATTGCCTATTCCTAGTAGCCCGTGGGTTGATATATTCATGAATTTGGTGATGGTGCTGCCACGGTCTAGGAGTGTTCATGATAGCATCTATGTCGTTGTGGATAGGTTTTCTAAGATGGCTTATTTTATCCCTTGTAGAAAATATGATGATGCACAATATGTTGCTTCTTTTTTTATTGCTCATGTGTTAAAGTTGCATGGTGTGCCTCGTACTATGTGAGTAATAGAGACTCTATGTTCTTGAGTCATTTTTGGAAGTGTTTGTGGGGTGAACTTGGCACCAAGCTGTTGTTCTTTACGTCTTATCACCCTCAGACGGATGGACAAACTGAGGCTATTAACCGAACTTTGGGAGCTTTACTTAGAGCTATGACCAAAGGTAAGGCTGAGACATGAGTTGATAGGTTGCCTATTAGGGAGTTTGCATATAATCGTGCTTTGCATAGGATGATAGGTATGACTCTATTTGAATGTGTGTATGGGTTTAACCCTTTGATTCAAATATCTTGAGATGATGTTGTTAATGTTGAAGGTAAAAGCTAGACAGCTGTGTTACTTGAGCGTCATACTAAGGCGTGGAAGAACTTGGAGGAAGCCTATGAGAAGGTGGTGTCTAAGAAGAACAAGGAAGCTGGAGTTGAAGAAAGGAGATTGGGTTTCGTGGCACTTCCGAAAGGAGAGGTTCCCGTGCCAAAGGAAGGGGAAGCTAGACCTGAGGGGAGATGGTCCATTCCAAGTATTGCAAAAGATCAATAGCAATTCCTATGTGATAGACTTGCCAGGTGAATATAATGTTCTAACACTTTAATGTTTCTGACTTGACTCTTTGTATTGCAGGTACTGCCGCTTTGGTGGATGATGATGGTTCGATTTTAAGGACGAAATATTCTAAAGTAGGGGAGAATAATGCTGTCCAGACTGATCAAGCCATGTTCGTGCCGTCAAGACCATTCACGAGAAGCCTAGGTAAAGAGCTTCATGATGTTCACTTGCATTTGGTGTGGAAGGGATTGAATAATGTGAGCTTTGGAGGTGCAAGCATTATGTTTCAAGGGTCAAAAGGCACGTTAGCAAGCTTGGAAGATGAAGGGACAATGTAGCAAGGTTGAGTTTGAGAGTTGGGAAGTTCAATGAGTGAGTAGGCGAGCAAACTTGTGCACCTAGCTGCCTAGCGCCCTTTGGGGTAGAATTCTTTCGTCCTCAACGAGCTCCTCTACTTTATGGTTCACATTTAGACTACTTTAAAATAATGGTACTATTTTGGCCCTGCGTTGATGAAATATAAATCACGTGGAAGTAAAATAGAGGAAATAAGAGATAGAAAAGAGATAGAAGCAAGACGTGGTTTGAACTATTATCAAGGATTCTCCGATGAACTACTCTCGATACGCCCTTGATGAAGTCAAAGAACACATGCGCTATGCAAATTTTCCTAAGATTACAATGAATCTTGCAAAATGTTTGATAAAAAAGGATTGAAGTTCAATAGGATTCACCCAATGAATTCAAGCCAAAGGTTTCTTTTATTGAGATAACACTCAAGGTTTCAATATTCAATATTCAATATTCAAGGTAGGCTGATGAAAATAAAGACCTAATGAGGTATAGATATTTGGCTATATATGCCTATTTTTCCTTGCATTTGTAGTACTTTGCCCGTTCCTTTTAGGTGATACATATGGTTTTTGCACTTATTTTCGTAATATTGCTTGTAGGGCATGAATGAGTGTAAACGGAGCAAAAATGGATACAAACGAGCAAAGAGTTGATGGACTTAGAAAAATATGGGACATGGTATTAGAAGGCAAGGCTATGGTGCAAGCTGTAGATCTGTCACAACTTCAGACTATGGAATGCTGTCTTCCAAGCGACGCCTTCAGTATAGCTTGCAACATCAAGATGCTATTCGGCAAGCGACGCTCAGAACATAGCTTGAAGTTCAGCGACCCCAACTTTTCCAACTTAGTTTAGGCTTTGATTTAACTTATCGCAGCACTTTGTAAACACTATAAAAGCCTTATTATTTCGTCTTTGAGAGGGGAAGTCAGATTTTGGAGCAATTATTGAGTTCGTAACACATTGAACAAACAGTTTAATTCTTTTACTAAATCTATTGCAATATTCAATTCTTCTTCCATAAATTCTTGTGTTGTTATTATGAATATTCGTAGCTAAATATATCGTTCTAGGGTTAGAGCAAATACATGAAGGTTGATGTTTGAAAGTTGATTTCTACCTAGTGATTTACCATTACAGATTGTTTATTCTTTTTTGAGTCTAATTGTTTGATTATTGATGCCTGATAATTGAACACTATCTACGGTTTATTAGTTGAACTCGACTGAGGGAATTTGCGAACGCACAAAAGAAAGTAGGGCTTGATTGTGAACTTGGGCATCAGGGAATCGATTTGTGGATAGGATAGACATATACCTATCCGCCATGCTTAGCTAAATACAGAGTTCTTTATAACATGCATGTGATTTAATTCCATAGAAATATAGGCGTTAGAGTAGCATGCATAGAGTCCTGAAGAATTGACAGGTTTTCACGAATATAATAACCTGTTAGTTAGAAATCTAGGAAATCTAGAAGTAGAATCAACTAGAAAACTCAACTGGATTTTTTGTCGCTCTGACTCTAGACCGTTTCTCTTTTATTGATTACAACTCACGAATTACTCTAGAATACTTGACTTCAATTCATTGTTTTTAATTATTATTTTCTTTAGTTAGTAAAATCTATAATTATTGAAAAAGATCCCTGAATAGTTTTTAGGAAATTGTTTGCTAGGATTCAGTCTGAACAATAGTCCTCGTGGGAACGCTACTCAATCTTATCACTTTATTACTTGTCGACCACGTATACTTGAGTGTGTCTTTTAGAGCAACAAGTTTTTAGCGCCATTGCCGGGGACTAAATAATTGACTGTTTTCTTTTTAAATTATTTATTATTTTCTATTCAGGTTTTGGTTTTTTTTTTTTCGAGTTTCTTATGTTGTTTCAGGTAATAGGTCTTGAATGCGAAAGGACAGAAAGGATGAACCACTTGAACCTTTTGATCCTTAACTTGAAAGGACCTTACAGAGGTTGAGGAGAGAAGCAAGAGAACGTAAAGCACTTGCATTTGTACTAGCTTCCTTACCTATAGTGATAAGGCCCAAATCCCCACAAGACCCTTCACTCGGAGTCAAGTGAAGATGGGTATGGAAGAAGGCCCCAAGAGCGACTTGAAGAGCATGCTTTGGTGTGCCATGGATGGAGGACTACTTGGGCTCCAAGGTGATCCACCTCAAGCTCATTTTGAGCCTCTTGCACAAGTTCCAGAAGGAGGCGGAGCGCCTCAAAGCTGATGCAATAGAAAATACGCGGAAGCTAAACAACGACACAAATATGCGGAAGCGATAAATAACTAGATAGGTGATATCAATGATATCGAGGAAACAAGGATTGGGGAGTCAAGAAACGAGAAGAAAGAACGGATTAATGAATTCAAGACATGAATTAATAATCCAAAAGGGAGAAAGTGAAACTCGAACCTTACAATGGACTCAACTAGGTGTCGATCGCCATAGGTTCCAAGTTAACGAGATACATGAAGCCTCGGGCTTCGGACTAGAAAGGCTCGGCCTTCTCTAATTCTCTCTTCTCTCTATTCAATTCAAGCTAAACTAATGAAATGAAGAGCAATTGTGCTATATATACATTTACACTGAAAATGGACAAAAATGGCCCTTGAAGCTGATTCTGGCCCGCTGCTCAACTTCTCTTCATCGCGATCGCGCTGGGGAGGATCGCGATCGCGCAGAGCAAAATAATCAACATCGCGATCGCGCCAATAGGCTCGCGATCGCGCAAGTCTTCAGCAGCCTCACGATCTCTATCAACTTTGCCTTCGCCTTCGCGTTCAAGGGGCGCTGTCGCGCAGGCCAAACCATTCCTCTTCGCGATCGCGTGAGACATGGTCGCGATCGCGAAGAACACTTGTTCTTCCTCAGGCAGTGAGCTCCCAGTGTGCTCCCCTGTTTTGCCCTGTTTTGGGCTGCCTGTTTTCCTGCCCTATTTCCTCCGTCCTCGGCGCTCCAATGCATGATCTTCCAAGACGTTCCCGGAGGCCTTGACTCGTATCCGTTGTGCACTCGAGCTTGGCTTTTGATGGTTGTCGTTTAGGCCTTTTTATATTGCATCATCCTCCCCTTCTTGAAAGGATTTCGTCCTCGAAATCGAACCATCAAAACCTACAACAAAGCAAGCACAACCAAAATTTCCTACTTCACAAGTAGGTTAGCTTAACAAGAAAGAGTGCAAGGTGTGTGGAAAACACGCTCTTGTGATAGAGCCAAGCATCAATTCCTATGAAAAAGCTTATGTCCCCAAAGGAGACAACATAGTCTTGGCCCGACAAGAACAAGCACTCATTTTCAAAACAAGCAAAGAGATCAAGGATATGCATGTAGCAATTAGATTCCCCACGACCCCTAAGCCCACCATCACACCAAGCCTTCAAATCAATTCTATCACAAAGTGACACATCGGCCTTGGCATGCTCAACACTCAAGGTGTGCTCAACATATGGGATGGAGTAAGTAAAGTAGTTCAATTCACAACTAACATCGACTACTCCTCTCCCCTTCTTAAGAGCATTCTTACACACACCGAGAGGTACCTCCTCACCTCCAAAATCAACCCCAAGACAATCCTCCTTATTGGACAAGCTCCAAAGGAAGGTCTTCAAAATAGGTCCTTCATCATTATAGTCCACACAACGAAGGCTAGGACTACTAGAAGATAGGTCATGACGACCAATACCAAGACCACCCTCCTCACTCGGAGTTCCAAACGTTGGATCATCCATAGAGCCTAACTTGACAAACCATGGAGGTTCGACTCTACTACCGACCCTAGTCCGATACAATTCACCACCACAAATGAGATTGCCTTCAAACATTAGAAATGTAAAAGCATGTACCTCAAATTCATGGTTATACAAAAGCATAAAATCAAGACTAGGTCCTACACTCTCACTCGAGGAGTCATCAAACATAAATCGATCCATCTCACACACGAGGGACTCCTCAAGGTCACATCCATCCTCACTACGACACAAGGAACCACCGCCATCAATTAAGCAATCAAAGGGAAGAATAAGATCATCATGCAATTCATCTTCTCCTTTATCAAATATGGGTGGGGTGTCATAACAAGGTTCACAAACAAGGTCAACTACAACATCTTCACTAAAGAGAGGTTCAATGAAAACCGAGCTCACATCATGATGTGGCTTTTCAACCCTCTCAACTAGTGGTTCAATTTCACACACAAGTTGACCCGAAGGCTCTACACTAGTTGCAAACACATTATACTCATGCAAATCATCAACTAGCATAGAGTTGTTACAAACAAGATCATAAGACAAGGAAGTAATAGGCTCATGGGAAGAAGAACTAACACTTACACTTGAGTCGCATCCGGGCTCACTCAATGTACTTGAAGCGTCATGGCTAGTTCCTTCACCTCGTAGCTCACATTTGGCTTCTCCTTCACCTTGCCTTTCCATATCGGAACATGGTTGAGGCTCCATCGGTTTGCCTCCAAGAATACCTACACAAGTACTCACACAAGTAGAAGAAAAAGATAAAGGGTTAAGGTTAGAATAAGTGGTGTCCTCACTCTTTTTTCCCTCTTTCTTTTCCCTCATTTTTCTTTCAAGGCTAGGTGTAGATTCGGGTGGTGACATCCCGCTCACATCACTCAACACATCCTCTCCTTTTTCCACTCGAGGAATGTCACCGGTCACTCCCTTACTCCTCTCTATCTTTTGTCTCTCAAATTCGGGCGAATTGGGACGAGGCCCAAGAATACCCATAGCCGGAGTAGGTGGACTCTTCACGTCAACCCAGAATCTAGGACTAGGAGACTCATCACTTGATGTCTCCTTCTTCTTCGTTGGTGAACCACTTGGAATTGAAACTTGTGGTTTTGGGTTCACCTTGTTGATGTCTATCAACCCTTTTCTAGCACATGTCCCACCATTGCTTGTGTTTGTAGGACTTCTTGTTTGCACATTGTCAACCATGGAATGAAGTTCTTGCTCCTTACTCCTTTGCCTAGCCAAAGAAGGCGCACTAGTAGGCACTTGGCTCTTCGCCCGGTAAGGCACAAAGTCATAAACTCTTTGCCCTACGCCCACAAGATATGCACCCTTCACCGCACTATATTGCACCCTCTTCCCCTCCAACCACCGGTCACTTATCCACACATCGATATGATGCATGGGATACACATCACACCACACATAGCATTTATAATTCCTATGAGATATGAGTACCCGAGCCTCCTTAGAAACCCACACTCCATCATACTCATAAGGATGCTCTAGCTTGTGGCATGGTATCCTAAGCCTATCAACCAAAGAGGTGCTAATACAATTGGCATCGGTACCACCAATTTTGAGCAAGTATCCTCCAATACCATCTACCTCAACAACGAACCTACATCTACCCAAGTCTTGCACATTGGCACCCAAATGAGAATTTGGACGCCCACAAGTGTCAACACCAACAACTTGGGTCTTCCTTATCCCTCCACTAGTGGCATCACTACTAGAACAACCTCCACTTCCCGTCACTCTCCCAACATTAGAAATGTTGTTGGAAGTCGAGGAAGGAACCTTGCCATGGAACCCATAAGTGCCTCTCGCCTTGGTTCCATAGCCCATAGCACTACTCCTACTACAACCATCCACGCCCCTCACGGCACATAACCCCTTTGTAGCAAAAGCAACACCATCTATCATACCACCCTCCACATGGAAATTAGAAGCATTAGGCCGCTTAGCGTACCTAGAAGATGCAAGCTTCTTCTTCCCCATGGAACAACCACCACCACCTCCCATACTAATGGAAGGTCCTCCACTACTCCCTTGTACTCCATTAGCAACACCAAGAGAAGATGCATAAGAACAATTCATATACTCAACATCATCATCAACTCTATCTATGTCACTATCATGCTCAAATTCTTCACAAGAAGAGTAAGTAGGATCATCATACCTTGAAGCGTCACTATCCTCGGGCTCTTGACTAGAAGCATAAGTATCTTCACACTCTTCATCACAAGCTTCATAGTCTTCACCACTCTCACGATCATCGTAGTGAACCGCTTCATCATCATAGGAGCCATGGCTTCCATCATCATAGTAACGGCCATCATCCTCACCGTAGGAACCATAGTCTCCATCATCACCATACGAGTCATAGCAACTCGCATCATCGCCACATGAGCCATAATCTACTCCATCATCAATATCCGACATTGTTGCAATCACCAAAGAACAAAACCTCCCGAAAGTTACTCCCTCACGTGTATCACTCAATATATGTACACTCAAGAGCGAGGCCTTATCAACTTGGGAACCAAGGTAATCACAACTAGCATGTCCAAGTTAAAGTTCGGAGTGGAATTAATGAGACTCTATGTACGGACGGCTATTTAAAGTGCGCACTTGAGGCCAAAAGGAGTTCTACGACTCTTCTTTGAATTCTAATCTCCTCTACGCACGAATACCTAATACGCTAAAGGATTAGTGTCTTTCAAGTAGGCCAATTACCTTCAAAACACTATCCAAGAGGTATGGTAGAAAATGGGACACAAAAGATTTGACTCGAATCGGCACCAAACGGATTTGGAATCGGATGAAAATTTGTTTGTGATCTACAAACTCATCATATTTAATGGTCCAATTGGAGTCATGATGTTTGGAAACTGTTCGGAAGCCGTTGCGAACGTTCTGTACCAAAACTGGAATTCTGAATTTTTTTTTGTTCTTCGCTATCGCGACCAGACGCGCGCGATCGCGAAGGGTTAATTTTTCAAAAAATAATTTTGTTCTTCGCTATCGCGAAATTGCTCTTCGCGATCGCGAAGGGTTAATCCCTGCACTTTCACAGCAGCTCAAAAACGGGTTTTTGGGCGATTTTGGCCAAATTTTTGGCTCGATTCCAACCCGAAACACAAAACCAACGATACCCAAAGGTGTATACAACTATAACAACCAATCCCCAATAGTTTTCAACTCCAAACAAACAACAACAAGCTTCGATTCAAGATTGAAGCGTTTTCAAGAATTTTCAAACTTTTGGATTTTGATTTTCGAAATTTTTGAATCGTAACACCAAAACACGATATATGGGTATCAAAACGACGGGAATACAACAAGGAACAAACCCCACTACTTTTTAACACTCGGGGATTCGTATCCAACCCGCTCCACCAAATTTTGTCAAGTTTTCTAGTTTTTCAATTTTTTTGTTTTCTTCCTTTTCAAGAACAACAAGAACAACACAACAACAATACTAACATATGGAACAAGGAACGGGGGTTTGTAAGAACATAACCCGAGCCTTGCTCTTATACCAACTGATGCAATATAAAATACGCGGAAGCTAAACAACGACACAAATATGCGGAAGCGATAAATAACTAGATAGGTGATATCAATGATATCGGGGAAACAAGGATTGGGGAGTCAAGAAACGAGAAGAAAGAACGGATTAATGAATTCAAGACATGAATTAATAATCCAAAAGGGAGAAAGTGAAACTCGAACCTTACAATGGACTCAACTAGGTGTCGATCGCCATAGGTTCCAAGTTAACGAGATACATGAAGCCTCGGGCTTCGGACTAGAAAGGCTCGGCCTTCTCTAATTCTCTCTTCTCTCTATTCAATTCAAGCTAAACTAATGAAATGAAGAGCAATTGTGCTATATATACATTTACACTGAAAATGGACAAAATGGCCCTTGAAGCTGATTCTGGCCCGCTGCTCAACTTCTCTTCATCGCGATCGCGCTGGGGAGGATCGCGATCGCGCAGAGCAAAATAATCAACATCGCGATCGCGCCAATAGGCTCGCGATCGCGCAAGTCTTCAGCAGCCTCACGATCTCTATCAACTTTGCCTTCGCCTTCGCGTTCAAGGTGCGCTGTCGCGCAGGCCAAACCATTCCTCTTCGCGATCGCGTGAGACATGGTCGCGATCGCGAAGAACACTTGTTCTTCCTCAGTGATGCAGGAAATCAAACGCGGAAAGTAAAAGATAAAGAACGAGACGTAACTCGATCTCTAATCCCAAGTAGCAACGGAGAACTTGTTCCGATACACCCCGGGAGAAGGACAAGAACACCTACGCTATGCAACTACCCTCGAGCTAACGCGAGCACGCAAGTAGAATGGTCGGAGAGGAAGAGTATTCATCTAGATCCGCTAGAAGACATACAAGTCCAAGAACAAAAGGTTTCATTCATTCAATAGTCAAGAGCCTTGCTCATGTTCATCATTCATAATCATCAATAATAAGCTAAGTGTAAAATAAGCTATGCTTGGGTATTTATAGTGTTTTCCCAAGCTTACATAAAGACTTAAGTACCCTTACTAATAAGGTTCATCAAATAAGCCACGTAGGGCAAAACAGTCAAAGAAACATAAATTCAGTAGCTAGGAGGGGCGCCCAGGGCTGGGAGGGGCGCCTGGTTTGTGTTGAAGCCAGGCTGGGCGCCTGGACCTAGGCGGGGCGCCTGGCTTGGCCTTCAGTCAGGCTTGGCGCCTGAAGCTAGGCGGGGCGCCTGGCTTGGCCTGAAGCTAGGCGGGGCGCCTAGCCAGGTGGGGCGCCTGGTGCCTTTTTTTGGGCCTTAGGCAGTGAGCTCCCCAGGCGGGGCGCCTGGGGTAGGCGGGGCGCCTAGCTCTGCTGGGGTCTCTTCTTCCTTAGGCGTGAGGCCTAGTTTGAGCACCCGGAACGGCTTCCAATCGCTTCCTTCTTCAAGGCCCTTCCTCACCAAGTGTAAATGCGCTTCTTGGACATCCTTGGCTTGGCTCCTAGTGAATGGTCTCCTTGTGGTGGATTGCCCGGCATCATCCTCCCCTTCTTGAGAAGATTTCGTCCTCGAAATCGAGGCATCATCATCCACGACCCCTTCATCACCTACATCCAAAGGAACCAAGTCACAAACATTGAAAGTATTAGAAACTTGATACTCACTTGGCAAGTCGACCACATAGGCGTTGTTGTTTATCTTTGAAAGCACTTGGAATGGGCCATCCCCACGTGGTGCCAACTTCCCTTTTCTAAGGTTTGGAAACCTTTCTTTCCGGAAGTGCACCCACACATAGTCACCCTTCTTGAGTTCCACCTTCTTGCGTCCTTTGTTTTTCTTGGAAGCGACCTTAGCATAGGCTTCCTCCAAATTCTTCTTTGCCTTGGCATGTAGTTCCATCATTGCTTTTGCTCTAGCTTTACCTTCAAAATTAACAACCATTTCCCTTGGCAAAGGGGTTAGATCAAGGGGAATCAAGGGGTTAAAACCATACACACACTCAAATGGAGTCATGCCAATCATTCTATGCACGGTTCGATTGTAGGCAAACTCCATAAGAGGTAGCTTATCTATCCAAGTCCCACCCTTACCTCGGGTCATGGCTCTAAGAAGAGCACCCAAGGTTCGGTTCACCACTTCGGTTTGCCCATCGGTTTGGGGGTGGTGGGACGAAGAAAACAAGAGTTTGGTGCCAAGGGCACCCCATAAACTCCTCCAAAAATGACTTAGGAACTTAGTGTCCCTATCACTCACTATGGTTTGAGGCACACCATGCAATTTCAAGATATTATCAATAAACAGGGTTGCAACATGTTGTGCATCATCACATTTACGACATGGAATGAAATGAGCCATTTTGGAGAACCTATCCACAACAACATAAATGCTATCATGGCCCCCCCTAGTCCTTGGTAATCCCATCACAAAATCCATTGAAATATCCAACCATGGACTAGTAGGTACGGGGAGTGGGGTATACAAACCATGGGAGTTCGACTTGGACTTAGCAACCTTGCATTCAAGACAAGAGTTGCAAAGCTTCTCAACATGAGTTCCCATTTTTGGCCAATGGAATTGTTCCCGAAGGATGGCCAAGGTCTTGTCCCGACCAAAGTGACCCATGAGTCCTCCACAATGTGCCTCTCGCACAAGCAATTCCCTCCATGAGGACTCGGGTATGCACACTTTACCATTCTTAAAGATATATCCATTAACCCATTGGTATTTCTCAACTCTCTCCCCCTTCTCTAGAGCGTCAAGGACACTCTTTAGCTTTGGGTCATGAGCATACATCAATTTAATGCTCTCAAACCCCATGAGCTTAGAGGTGAGAATGGTGGCTAGAGTAAACTTTCTCGAAAGCGCATCCGCCACCACATTGTCCTTCCCTTTTTTATATTGAATCACATAGGGAAAGGACTCAATAAATTCAACCCATTTGGCATGTCCCTTATTGAGCTTCTCTTGGCCTCTCAAATGCTTGAGTGACTCATGGTCACTCTTGATTACAAACTCACGAGGCCAAAGATAGTGTTGCCAATGGGCAAGGGCTCTCACAAGGGCATACAACTCCTTGTCATATGTAGAATAGTTCAAGGAGGCCCCTTTCAACTTTTCACTAAAGTAGGCGATGGGTTTGCTATCTTGCATTAATACACCACCGATTCCCACCCCCGAGGCATCACATTCAACCTCAAATGCCTTTCCGAAGTCGGGCAATTGCAATAGAGGGGCGGTACTCAACCTACTTTTCAATTCATGGAAGGCCTTCTCTTGAGGCTCTCCCCAAACAAACGGTTGGTCTTTCTTCACCAATTCGGTGAGTGGAGCGGCAATAGAGCTAAAGTCTTTCACAAATCGCCTATAAAAGCTTGCGAGACCATGGAAGCTCCTCACTTGAGTCACGGTAGTAGGAGTAGGCCAATCACGTATGGCCTCTACCTTAGACTCATCCACCTCCACTCCTTGGGCACTCACAACAAACCCAAGAAAGACAACCTTGTCCACACCAAAGGCACACTTTTTGAAATTAGCATAGAGCTTTTCGGCTCTCAAAGCATCAAGCACTTGCCTAAGGTGATCAACATGTTCATCCATTGTCTTACTATAGATCAAGATATCATCAAAATAGACAACAACAAACTTGTTGATAAAAGACTTCAAAACATGATTCATGAGTCGCATGAAGGTACTAGGTGCGTTGGAAAGCCCGAAGGGCATTACCAACCATTCATAGAGACCGAATTTGGTCTTGAATGCGGTTTTCCATTCATCCCCGGGTTTCATCCGGATTTGATGGTAGCCGGACCTAAGGTCGATTTTAGAAAAGACACACGACCCACTCAATTCATCCAACATATCATCAAGCCGTGGAATAGGGTGACGGTACTTGACCGTTATCTTATTCACGGCTCGGCAATCTACACACATTCTCCAAGTGCCGTCTTTCTTTGGGACAAGAATGACCGGTACGGCACAAGGACTCAAACTCTCCCTTACCAAGCCCTTGGAAAGCAAGTCATCAACTTGTTTTTGCAACTCCCTTGTATCCTCGGGATTGCTTCTATAAGCCGGCTTGTTCGGGATTTGAGAGCCCGGAATAAAATCAATTTGATGTTCAATACCTCTCAAGGGAGGTAAGCCATCGGGCATCTCATCCGGGAACATGTCCCCAAAGTCTTCCAAGACATTTTTCAAAGCACTAGGCATAGGGCTAGAAGAAAAATCACAATTAGAGTTTAGGATCATACCTTTGTGCACTAGGCATAGGAGGAACTTGGTGCCATCATTACCTTTCAAGAGCTCGCCCGGTTGCATCATGGCACACATGCCACCGGTAGATGAAGTAGGTGGGATTGCCACCATGCTTTTGGACAAAGGACTAGTCTCCATGAGTGACTTAGCCTTTGCCACCTCCCTCAACTCCTTCATTTTCTTGTAGTCATCACTAACTTGCTTAGGAGTGAGAGGTTTAAGAACAAATCTCTTCCCTTCGTGTTTGACCGTGTAAGTGTTGACACGACCATCATGCACCACTTGCCTATCGAATTGCCATGGCCTCCCTAAGAGTAGGTGGCATGCTTGCATAGGCACAACATCAAACAAATGCTCATCAACATAACTACCCATTCTAAACTTGATCATGGCTTGTTTCATCACCTTAAGCTCTCCACATTCACTAAGCCATTGTAATCGGTAAGGTTTGGGATGCTTCATGGTAGTCAACTTCAATTGAGCCACTAGTGATTGACTCACTACATTTGCACAACTTCCGGAATCAATTATCATAGAGCAAACAACATCTTTGACCCGGCACCTAGCATGGAAAAGATTTTCCCGTTGCAAGGTTTCACTATCTTCCACGATCATAGCTCCTAGGCTCCGTCTCACAACCAAGAAAGTATGAGGATCCTCCTCCTCCATTGTATCATCAAGCAAATCATTCTCCTCTACTCCCTCATCTCCCTCTACTCCCTCTACTCCTTCATCCTCCGATTCACTCTCTTTCTCATATGCTTCATTGCCAACAACAATCATGGTCCTCTTTGTAGGACACTCCCTAGCAAAGTGACCATACCCCTTGCACTTGTGGCATTGTATTGAAGAAGAAGTAGGAGCATGTAGTTGAGTTTTAGAGTTACCTCCCACATTAGGTGTGTTCTTCTCATACGGCTTTTTCACATCCTTGGTAGCATTTGCACCACTTGTTCCACTTGCACTTGGGAACCTTGCATTTGTGGTAGGAGGCTTCCAATCCTTTGGTTTGCTTGTTGGAGTAAGAGTGCTACCCTTGTAGCGGAGAGATTTCTCCTCCTTGAGCCATTTCTCGGCCTCAACCGCATCTTCACATAGCTTGTAATGATCATCATATTTGTGGAACTTCAATTGTGAAGCTATGTCTCGGTTCAAACCCCCTTTGAAACGGATCATGGCCGTCTCATTATCTTCATCATCTAAGTCAAGGATCATTCGGATTTGCTCAAATTCATTGAAATATTCACCAACCGATTTGTACCCTTGCTTCAAATCATATAGACGCCTTTGTTGTTCAACCCGGTATTGATTGGTCAAATACTTTTCATCCATCACACGGATCAACTCTTCCCAAGTAAGATTAATAGCCATACCCGTCCTTCTTCTATTTCTCTTCACCGACTCCCACCAAGTAGAAGCAAAAGATTCAAAGGAGGATATTGCATACTTGGTCTTCTTCACATCGGGCATATCATTGGTGTCAAAGATACGCTCCATAGCCAATTTCCAACCAATGTACTCCACCGGGTCACTACTTCCTTTGAAAGAAGGAATAGTGAGCTTCACACTATTAAGGTTGTTGTTGTTGTCACGACCCCCTTGGAATGGCTCCGGTTGGCCTCCTTGGTGATCATCATAAGCAACATAGTCCCTTCTAACATTCCTCCCTCCATATCCTAAGGGTGGCCCTCGACCTCGGCCTCTACCCCGATCCACATTCCGACCCCAATTTATAGCTCGCCGTGGTTGAAAGTGATCATCAAACCCATACACATTGTCATCATAATCAACTTCCTCCCCTTCTTGAGCCTCAACAACTTGCTCAAGAGGTTGCACATTTCGGACGGGTCTTGGTAGTGGAAAGTTTCTTGGAGGATTGTCTAAGATACGGGGAATGCCCGTTCGTTCAATTCTCTCTCGGTCCTCCTTTACCCGTTGTTGATTGAGCAATTCAACAACTTGCTCCGGGGTAAAAGTAGGACTACTTGAGCCTTCACCGGTCTCAATTTGGACACTCGGGGTCCCCTTTTCAATTGGGACACTCGGGGTCCCATGTTCTCCTTGGGTACTTGAAGCACCCTTTTCAAGTGACTCAATCCGTTGAGTCATAACATCCATCTTGGCAAGAAGGCTAGCCAAGGCCTCCTTGATGAAATCTTGACCTTCGTTGGCCATTGTACCTACAAACAAAGGAAACAAGAGTTAGTTAAAACACCTCACTCGCTCCCTCACTTGTGTTCACTCGGATCACTCTTTTGGGTGGCGGTGGATATTTCACTCAACTTGTAGTCCCAAAGCTTCACGTAGATGATTAGCAACTCCTCTATCCAACTAAACTATTCACGAGTCACGCACACTCCGGGGCGAGTGGAGTTAATAGGACTCAATGAACGCTAGGCACTTTAAAGTGAAGGACTTGAGTTAAAGGATTCTACGCTTTTCTTTAGAATTCTACTCTCCTTGCTAGGCACGAATCACTTAAGAGCAATCAAGGGTTAGCACTATTCAAGTAGATCGGTTACTCAAATTAGTACTAACTAGATGTTATGTTATCAAACAAAGGGAAATACCTACGAAAATCTACCCGAAACAATGCAATCAGCACTCAGGAGGGGCGCCTGAAACTCAGGTGGGGCGCCTAGTTTGTGCAGTCTGCCAGGCGGGGCGCCTGAGTCTAGGCGGGGCGCCTGGGACTTAGGCAGTAGCCAAGTCAGGCGGGGCGCCTGGCTTAGGCGGGGCGCCTAGCCTGAAGCTTTCTCCCACTCGTTCCAAACTCGTTTCAAGTCGATTTTCAAGCCTCAAATCCGATGTTTTCAACTTGTTTTCACAATCCAATGATACCCAAAGTTGTGTTTGATCTTCCTTAACAAAACCCAATCAAATTCTCAATCAAACAATCAATCAAATCAGGGTTCAATCTCAAGAACTCAAGAACACAAGGGTTTATCAAAAGGGTTTCAACAAGGATTGTGATTCATCAAAGAAGGTGTTATACATGTTCAAATCCCACAAAATTGGTACCGAGTTGTTTGTTTTTCAGTGAAGATCAACCCCCAATAACAAGTTTTCAATCTAACATCAATCCAACCCAAGAATCAAGCCAAAATTCATCAAGAACAAGTTCTTCAAGGGTTTAAGGGGTTTTGGGGTTTCAATTTTTCAAACTTCACCAATTCCAACAATTTTGGTATCCAAGTAACGGGAAATCAATCACGATCAAGAATCCACAACACCCATATCACAAATCATCCAAATCAACAAGTTACACCAAATTTTTGTATTTTTCAATTTTTCAATTTTTTTGCAATTTTCTCCTTTCTAATAACTTCAACAACAAGAAAAACTAAAAGAAGATACTAGGCACGAAGAATCAAGGGTCGGGGTTTTGTAGAAACAAAACCCGAGCCTTGCTCTGATACCAAATGATGCAGGAAATCAAACGCGGAAAGTAAAAGATAAAGAACGAGACGTAACTCGATCTCTAATCCCAAGTAGCAACGGAGAACTTGTTCCGATACACCCCGGGAGAAGGACAAGAACACCTACGCTATGCAACTACCCTCGAGCTAACGCGAGCACGCAAGTAGAATGGTCGGAGAGGAAGAGTATTCATCTAGATCCGCTAGAAGACATACAAGTCCAAGAACAAAAGGTTTCATTCATTCAATAGTCAAGAGCCTTGCTCATGTTCATCATTCATAATCATCAATAATAAGCTAAGTGTAAAATAAGCTATGCTTGGGTATTTATAGTGTTTTCCCAAGCTTACATAAAGACTTAAGTACCCTTACTAATAAGGTTCATCAAATAAGCCACGTAGGGCAAAACAGTCAAAGAAACATAAATTCAGTAGCTAGGAGGGGCGCCCAGGGCTGGGAGGGGCGCCTGGTTTGTGTTGAAGCCAGGCTGGGCGCCTGGACCTAGGCGGGGCGCCTGGCTTGGCCTTCAGTCAGGCTTGGCGCCTGAAGCTAGGCGGGGCGCCTGGCTTGGCCTGAAGCTAGGCGGGGCGCCTAGCCAGGTGGGGCGCCTGGTGCCTTTTTTTGGGCCTTAGGCAGTGAGCTCCCCAGGCGGGGCGCCTGGGGTAGGCGGGGCGCCTAGCTCTGCTGGGGTCTCTTCTTCCTTAGGCGTGAGGCCTAGTTTGAGCACCCGGAACGGCTTCCAATCGCTTCCTTCTTCAAGGCCCTTCCTCACCAAGTGTAAATGCGCTTCTTGGACATCCTTGGCTTGGCTCCTAGTGAATGGTCTCCTTGTGGTGGATTGCCCGGCATCACTCAGGCAGTGAGCTCCCAGTGTGCTCCCCTGTTTTGCCCTGTTTTGGGCTGCCTGTTTTCCTGCCCGGTTTCCTCCGTCCTCGGCGCTCCAATGCATGATCTTCCAAGACGTTCCCGGAGGCCTTGACTCGTATCCGTTGTGCACTCGAGCTTGGCTTTTGATGGTTGTCGTTTAGGCCTTTTTATATTGCATCAAAAGCTGAGGCGGAGCGCCTACCAAAAAGCAGAGAGCTGAGCAGAAGAAGGTGGAGCGCCTCATCCTGAGGTGGAGCGCCTCACCATCCTGAGGCGGAGCGCCTCATCCTGAGGCGGAGCGCCTCACCATCCTGAGGCGGAGCGCCTCAACCTGGAGGCGGAGCGCCTCCCCCTGTGTTGGCCTGCGGGATATTTTATTACTTTTGGCTTGAACTTCCAACTATAGCCCTGCGTGGCCTTATTTGTTTTAACCCACTTTGGGGGTATTTTAGACCTTTTAGTATGACTAAGTGAAGCCTATAAATACTTCACTTAGCCTCTTCAAACATTAGCTTACCTTTGAATCTTATGAATGATGAATAGAGTTTATCTCTTTTTATGAAGAAACCCTTTCTTGGTTGCTTGAATTCACTAGTGGAACCTAGTTGAGTCTTGAACCGAAAACCCGATCATTCTATTTGCGAGTCCCAAGTGTGGCTCGAGGGTAGTTGCATAGTGTAGGTCCTCTTTGACACCGATACGAGAGTATTATGGAACGAGTTCTCGATAGTTACTTCGTAGGGAGTTCGAGTAGTGTCTCGCTCTTTATCTTTATTTCCGCGTTTCGTTTTTGATTCTTATCATCTTGGTATCAGAGCAAGGCTCGGGTTTTGTTTCTATAAACCCCCGACCCTTGATTCTTCGTGCCTAGGTTAGTTTCTATCTTAGGTTCTTGTTTGTTGTTATTAAAAGAAGAAAACTACAAAAAAATTGAAAAATTGAAAAATCTAAAAATTTGGTGTATCTTGTTGGTTGGGATCATTTATGATATGGGTGTTATAGATTCTTGATCGTGGTTGAAATCCCGTCGTTTGGATACCAAAAACACTTGGATTGGTGAAGATTGAAAATCAAAACCCCAAAACCCATTAAAACCCTTGATGAACTTGTTCTTGATGACTTTTGATTGATTCTTGGGATGGATTGATATTGGATTGAGAACTTGATATTGGGGTTTGATCCTTGTGTGATTCCCGTTCTTTTGGTACCTTAAACACCCAATTTGGAGTTGTATTACATGAATTGAGAATTTGAAACCCTTTGAAATTTGAAAATTTTAAAACCCTAGCTTTGAAGAAGATGATCATGGTGGATTGCTTGATATTGATTGGGGTTTGATAAAAGTTGTTGGGGTTTGTTCTTTGTGACTAATACAACATTTGGGTACCTTTGAATTGCTAAAACAACGTTTGATTAGTTGAATTGTTGGGTGAAAAACCAAGAAAACACGTTGTTGAACTGTGCTGAAGGTTGCAGAGGCGGAGCGCCTATAATCTGAGGCGGAGCGCCTCAAATCTGTGACCTCTCTGGAAATTGCTGAGGCGGAGCGCCTCCCTGTTGAGGCGGAGCGCCTCCACCTGGAACTTTACCCTGGGCGGACCGCCCACTAGCTGAGGCGGGGCGCCTACTTCCTGAACGTTGGGAATTGGGTAGTTTCTTCTAGGTTCTCGTGTTTTGTTGTTTGCATTGCTTCTAATTGGTACTATTAGAGTATAATCCTACTTGATTAGTACTAATTACTTCGAGCTAATTAGGATCATCGTGCCTTAGAAAGGAGACTAGAACTCAAAGAAGATCCGTAGTGCCTTTTTGACTCAAGTCCTCACTCAAAGTGCTTAGCGATCCAATCGAGTCCTATTAACTCCACTCACCCCGGAGTGCATTGGGCTTTTGAGTCGAGTGATTAATTTTAGGTTTACTATTCAACTTCGTGAAACTTTGAGTTCAAGCAAGAGTGAAAAAGCCATCACCACCAAACGAGTGATCCGAGTGAACACAAGTGAGGGAGCGAGTGAGGTGTTTTGACTAACTCTTGTTTCTTTTCTTTGTAGGTACAATGGCCAACGAAGGCCAAGATTTCATCAAGGAGGCCTTGGCTAGCCTTCTTGCCAAGATGGATGTCATGACTCAAAGGATTGAGTCACTTGAAAAGGGTGCCTCAAGTACCCAAGGAGACCAAGGGACCCCGAGTGTCCCAATTGAAAAGGGGACCCCGAGTGTCCTGAGGCCGGTGAAGGCTCGAGTAGCCCTACCTTTACCCCGGAGCAAGTTGTTGAATTGCTCAATCAACAACGGGTAAAGGAAGATCGAGAGAGAATTGAACGAACGGGCATGCCCCGTATCTTGGATAATCCCCCAAGACACAACCCATTACCAAGACCCATCCGAAACGTGCAACCTCTTGAGCAAGTCGATGAAGCTCAAGAAGGGGAGGAAGTTGATTATGGTGACGATGTGTATGGTTTTGATGATCACTTTCAACCAAGACGTGGTATGAATTGGGGTCGTAATGTGGATCGAGGTAGGGGCCGAGGTCGAGGGCCACCTATGGGATATGTTGGAGGGAATGCGAGAAGGGAGTATGGTGTGAATGAAGATCACTATGGGGGCCAACCGGAGCCATTCCGTGGGGGTCGTGACAACAACAAAAATCTTAATAGTGTGAAAATCACTATCCCTCCTTTCAAAGGGAGTAGTGATCCGGTGGAGTACCTTGTTTGGAAGTTGTCCATGGAACGTATATTTGACACCAACGATATGCCCGAAGTGAAGAAGACTAAGTATGCTATCTCTACCTTTGAGTCCTTTGCTTCTACATGGTGGGAGTCGGTAAAGAGGAATAGAAGGAGGATGGGGATGGTTCTTAATCTTACTTGGGATGAGTTGATCCGTGTGATGGATGAAAAGTACTTGACTAACCAATACCGAGTGGACCAACAAAAGCGTCTCTATGAATTGAAACAAGGTTCCAAGTCGGTTGGGGAGTACTTCAATGAGTTTGAACAAGTCCGGATGACTCTAGACTTGGATGAGGAAGACAATGAAACGGCCATGATCCGTTTCAAAGGGGGCTTAAACCGAGACATAGCTTCACTTTTGATGTTTCACAAGTACAATGATCACTACAAGCTATTTTAGGATGCGGTTGAAGCAGAGAAGTGGCTCAAAGAGGAGAAATCCCTTCGCTACAAGAGTAATGCAATTACTCCCTTGAACAAGCCAAAGGATTGGAAATCTCCTACAACTAATGCCAAATTCCCAAGTGCAAGTGGTGCAAGTGCTAGCAAGGATGTGAAGAAGCCTTTCGAAAGGTCTACACAACCCGTGGGAGGTAACTCTAGAACTCAATTGAGTAATCCAATCTCTTCTTCTACTCAATGCTTTAAGTGTAAGGGTTATGGTCATCTCTCTAAAGATTGCCCTACCCGGAAAACTATGGTTCTTGTTGGTGACTTGGTCTATGAGCAAGATAGTGAACCCGAGGAGGAAGAGGGAGTAGAGGGTGATGAGGAGGGAGATGATGGGGAGATTGCCAAGGAAGAAGATGATGATTCCCATGCCTTCCTTGTTGTGAGGAGAAGCCTAGGAGCCATGTGTGTGGAGGATATTGAGACCTTACAACGAGAGAACCTTTTTCATTCCAAATGCCGAGTCATGGGTCTCATTTGCTCTATGATCATTGACTCGGGAAGTTGCGCTAATGTCATTAGCCAAACACTAGTTGCCCAATTGAAAATACCTACCTTAAAACACCCAAATCCTTATAGGCTACAATGGCTTAGTGAGTGTGGTGAGTTGAGGGTGGTTAAACAATGTTTGATCAAGTTCAAGATTGGGAACTATGTGGATGAGCACATGTTCGATGTTGTGCCTATGCAAGCGTGCCACCTTCTCTTTGGTAGGCCATGGCAATTTGATCGACGTGTGGTTCATAATGGCCATGCCAATACCTATACGGTGACGCATGAGGGGAAAAAGTTCGTGCTCCAACCCCTAACTCCCAAGCAAGTGAGTGATGACTACAAAAGAATGCGGGAGTTGAGGGAAAAGGCTAAAGCGAAGTCACCCATTGTACTTGAACCCGAGGCAAACAATTTCATTGTTTTGCCATTGCATGATAAAAATGGGAGTCACTCCACCTCAAATGAGAGAGAAAAGATAGAGAGAAGCGAGGGAGTGACCGGTGACAATCCAAGAGAGGAAAAAGGAGAGGATTTGAGGAGTGATGTGAGTGGATTGTCACCACAAACTACACTTGACCTTGAGGTAAAATTGAGAGAGATGAGAGGTGAGGAAGGAAAAATTGAGAGTGAGAACACCCATTGTTCTAACCTTTCTTTGTCTTCTATCTCTTCTTGTGAAAGTTCTTGTGTAGGTACATTTAAAGACAAGCCATTGGAGCCTCAATGTGAGCCTCATGAAGAAGGAGTTGCATATGACACTTCAAACCTTGTGAGTGATCAAGGAAATACTACCAATGTAAGTGTTACTTCCCCTTTTCATGAGCCTACTAGCTACTTGTCTTGTGATGACTCAACACTAGTTGGTATTTTTGATGCATCTAGTGAGTATACCACTAGTGAAGAGTCTAGTTGTCAACTTGAGTTTGCATGTGAAACACTAGTTGGGAGGAGCACTATGCCACATCATGATGTGAGCTCATTGTTCATTGAACCCCTCCCTAGTGTAGATTTGATAGTTGACCGTGATTGTGACCTTTGCTATGACACACCGCCAACCTTTGACATAGGGAAAGATGAGGTAGTTGACCATTCCCTAATTGATATGCTTCTATTTGGTGGACCAATGTGTTGTGGTGAGGATGGTCTTTTCCTTGAGGAGTCCAAATTGCATGAATTGGACAAGGTTGTCTATGATGACTCCTCAAGTGAACCTAGTCTTGATACCATGCTTTTGTGTGATCATGAAGTTGAGATGCATGCTTTTACATTTCCATTGTGTGAAGATAATCTCATTTGTGGTAGCGACTTGTATCGGGCTAGGGTGGGTGGTCAAATGGAACCCCCATGGTGTGAAGGGTTTGACCCCATAGGCAACCTATTGCTTGAGAACTTGGGTGAGGTAGATGGTTCTTTGATTGACCCTACTATTGCTTGTTGGGGTTATGATGAAGAAGAGTCCATCATCAATGCCTTCCTTGAGAACTTGACTTTTGAGGCGGGTTGCCTAGTTGATGAAATGGGAGGAGAAGAGAAATCCCTTGGTGTGAGTAAAAATGCTCTAAAGAAGGGGAGTGGAGTGCTTGATCCTACTTGTAGGTTGGGCTATTTGATTCACTCCACTCCACATGTTGATCATACCTCAAGGATAGATTGGTGTGTTGATCTTGAGCTTAAGGTTCAAGGGGATTTCGGTAGCTTGATCTTGCATTTCCCATCTCCCCATGACCTATTTGCTCACTATCTTGTTGAGTGCATGTTGATCTTTAACCAAGTGCTCATGGTTCTCTTTGGAGACTTGATATTTATGATTGTTATTGATGCTTGGTTATATCACAAGAGTGTGTTTTCCACACTTCTTGCACTAACCTACTTCCAAAGTAGGACATTTGCTTGTTTTTGCTTGTCGTTGCTTATAGGTTCTAAGCTCCATGCTAAGGCGGGGGAGATCTTGGAAGAAGCCTATGTCAACGTGACGATCAAGAAGAACAAAGGAGAGTTGGGGCCACCCCGAGAAGTTGATGATGCCATGAGAGCCAAAGCCTTGATTTCGAGGACGAAATCTTCTCAAGAAGTGGAGGATGATAAGGCCCAAATCCCCACAAGACCCTTCACTCGGAGTCAAGTGAAGATGGGTATGGAAGAAAGCCCCAAGAGCGACTTGAAGAGCATGCTTTGGTGTGCCATGGATGGAGGACTACTTGGGCTCCAAGGTGATCCACCTCAAGCTCATTTTGAGCCTCTTGCACAAGTTCCAGAAGGAGGCGGAGCGCCTCAAAGCTGAGGCGGAGCGCCTACCAAAAAGCAGAGAGCTGAGCAGAAGAAGGTGGAGCGCCTCATCCTGAGGTGGAGCGCCTCACCATCCTGAGGCGGAGCGCCTCATCCTGAGGCGGAGCGCCTCACCATCCTGAGGCGGAGCGCCTCAACCTGGAGGCGGAGCGCCTCCCCCTGTGTTGGCCTGCAGGATATTTTATTACTTTTGGCTTGAACTTCCAACTATAGCCCTGCGTGGCCTTATTTGTTTTAACCCACTTTGGGGGTATTTTAGACCTTTTAGTATGACTAAGTGAAGCCTATAAATACTTCACTTAGCCTCTTCAAACATTAGCTTACCTTTGAATCTTATGAATGATGAATAGAGTTTATCTCTTTTTATGAAGAAACCCTTTCTTGGTTGCTTGAATTCACTAGTGGAACCTAGTTGAGTCTTGAACCGAAAACCCGATCATTCTATTTGCGAGTCCCAAGTGTGGCTCGAGGGTAGTTGCATAGTGTAGGTCCTCCTTGACACCGATACGAGGGTATTATGGAACGAGTTCTCCATAGTTACTTCGTAGGGAGTTCGAGTAGTGTCTCGCTCTTTATCTTTATTTCCGCGTTTCGTTTTTGATTCTTATCATATAGGAATGGTAGAAGAACGAGCTTTAGTTGTGCGAGATGTTGCTCTTTTCAGTTTGGAGGGAGTAGCCTCTAGTATTGTTAAGCCTGCAATTACTGGACATTTTGAGATCAAGGTCGGCATGATACAACTGCTGCATGCGACTGGGCAATATGCTGGATTACTACATGAGGATCCACAACAACATATCCAGAATATTTTGGAGATTAGTGACACATACACACCAACAGGCGTCTCAACTGATTATTTTCGGTTGATACTGGTGCAAGCAGACCTGTAGGATTAGCTAAACACGAATACGCGGAAGAACAACAAGAAATAAAAGATAGAAGCAAGATAAGACTTGCTTTGATACGAAAGAACAATGAGTAACTTGTCTCAAGCTCGATCGAATGAAGGTCAAGAATCACCTATACTAAGAAACAATCCTCAAGAAAGATAACGCTTCTTGCTAATTGAATGACCAAGAAGAAAATGTTCAAACGACTCTCACCGATTGACACAAGTTCTTTAAAATCCCACGTCGGGTTCGGCTCCATCGGAGACACTTTAATAGAACCTGCTATGTTCAAGATTCATCAAAGACTTCCCATTACAATGAAATGTAAAGGAGTATTTATAGACTAGGCTAAGGACAAAATAGTAAATAGTCACATGCGGCCAATAAAAGTAAGCCACGTAGGGCTGTCTAATGAGTGTTCGGTTACTCCTTCAACCGAACACCTGACTTCGAACACTTGAGCTCGAGTTCCTTCACTTCGGTGCTCGGTTGCTCAGCTCGGCTCATACTTGACATCGATCGCTCTTCCTTCGGTTATTTGCCTTTTGACTTCGGCGTCGATGTTCAGTGTTCGGGCGGGGTTCGGTCACTCCCTCCTTCGAGCTCAAGCTTGTAGATAACGCCTTCGATTCTTGAGCTCGGGTACTCAGCTTCGGAGTAGTTGCTTTCCTTCAACCAAGCCAAGTGAATGTGGACATCGTGTAGCAGCTTCGCTTGGCTTCGTGTCATTGGCCTCGGTGGATCGAACACATGATCAGCACGTGTTCGGGCTGCATCATCCTCCCCTTCTTGAGAAGATTTTGTCCTCGAAATCAAGCCATCCTCATCCTCCGAAGTTTGGCCTACAGCACAAGGAACTAAGTCAGCAACATTAAAGGTGTTGGACACATTATACTTACCAGGGAGGTCGACCACATAAGCATTGTTGTTGATCTTGCTCAGCACTTGGAATGGACCATCCCCTTGAGGAGCCAACTTTCCTTTCCTTTGGTTCGGGAAGCATTCATTTCGGAAGTGAACCCAAAACCAGTCTTCCTTCTTTAATTCCATCTTTTTACGCCCCTTGTTTTTCTTCGATGCAACCTTTGCATAAGCTTCCTCGAGGTTCTTCTTCACCTTTGCATGCAACTCTATCAAGGCAGTGGCTCGATGAGTACCTTCAAAATCAGTAACAGAATCTCGAGGCAATGGGGTTAAATCAAGCGGAATCAAAGGATTAAAACCATACACACATTCGAACGGGGTCATATTGATCATTCGATGCACCGTTCGATTGTATGCAAACTCCATTATGGGCAAACGATCAGCCCAGTTTCCGACCTTGCCTTTGGTCATTGCTCGAAGCAAGATCCTAAGGTTCGGTTAACTACCTCGGTCTGTCCATCAGTCTGTGGATGGTGATGCAAGATTAACAACGAAAAACGAAAATAAAGGATAAAGAGAAAGACACTCAATGATCTACCAAGAATTGCAAGTAGGAACTAGTCTACTTACCTTCTTGATGAAGCCAAGGAGGACCTATTCTATGCAACAACCCTCAAGACAACTAGGAATTGAAAGTTGAATGATCAAGAATTGGAACAAGCTCAATTTTGAATTCACCAAAAAAGAACAAGTTTTCCAACTAATACTAGGTTTAGCAAAAGCTACGTTTGTTTTTCTTATGATGTGTAAGGTGCTGCAAATAAACTAAGTGTTAGGCTTATATAGGTGAGCCTCACACGCCTAAAAGGTAAAGAAATAGGCCCCAAGTGGGCTAAATGTCAATAGCCACGCAGGGCTAATAAAGCACCACAAAATAAATAAGTCTAGCTACACAAAAGCATGAAAAAGTTCTAAAAAATACAACGCATTAAGGCTAATAAACGAGCCCTCCACGCGGCTGAATTGTCTAGAAAATATAGTTCGCGTGCCACGCGAGTACCACGCGCCAAGCATTCTTCTAGAACGCCCTTCTCTAATGCTAATCGACGAATCCCAAGGCTTCTAACATACACCCGGACAAATGTTCTCCAAAGAATCTTCTCCAAGCTATCATCCAAGATTGATGAAGGTCCGATAACTCCTTAGCCCGACTCTTAGATTCATCCTCAATTTGGACTGCATCATCCTCCCCTTCTTGAAAGGATTTCGTCCTCGAAATCAAACCATCATCAATACGGCAACAATGGATATTTATCTTCTCTCCTCCATGGATTACATCTACATCATTCTCCCTCTCTTGGGAAGGATTCATCCTCGAATCTGATTCCTGCAAAACATGGACGACAATGAGTATAGATAACTCCCAAGTCTCAACTAGGAAATAGACAAAAAGCCCCACAATAACACACCCATGGGATGGCACAAGTGCGCCACCAAACTGCCCAAAAATGATAACACTAATCGCCATGGCTTTAGAAAGCCCAAATATAAGCATAAGCCAAGAAAACACACCGTCCTCATGGAGTTTACAAGTTCGGTTTGCATACCACAATAACTCCCACTGAGTATCTTTCCAACAGCCCTCCACTTGTATTACTTTCAAACACACAGAGTACTTTCCAAAGTTACACATAACACTAGTAGGACATATCAAACCAAAACTCGGGAACATCATACTAGCCCATTCCAAAGGCTTTAAGTCAAGTAAGTGACCAATTTTAAGCTCAATCCCCGGGTCAAAAATCAACGAGGTCAACACATCAAACATAACACATGTCTCAAGAAATTCATATTCTAACAACAAGCTGTAGGAACAAGGATGTATCCAATCACAACAATAGTATGCCAGAGAAGCATGAATCACGAGATACAAGCATTTCCCATCCTCTATCCTAGAGTAAGCAAAAGCATCAAGACATGTGTAATAACATAAATTTTCATTCTTCTCACAAAAACTCCTAACACCCTCATGACCCTCATCATAGGCAAAGAAATAGTAAAGAAAAGTGTTTCCTAGTGTAACTTCATCAATGATCTCCACAACAATAGGCATATTTTCATACACTTGTTGATGCAATGCAAAACCGCGGGTTTACACCTTGCAATCGGGGACGACAAACAAGATGCGGAAACGATGAAGATAAGGTGCGGAAGCAACAGAGTAACACGGATAATAAGAAATCGGGGAAGGGGGAGAACAGAAATAGAAGAAAGAATGGATAATCACAGTCAAAACATTGATTGATTATCCAAGGGAGAAAATGAAACTTGAACCTAACAAGGATTCATACTAGTGATGAAATCCATTTCGGTTCCAAGCCATAGAAGGCATACACGAAGCCTCGGGCTTCAAACAAGAATGGCTCGGCCAATTCTATCTCTATTCTCTCAATTCAATATCAACTAAAAACTGTCTCCTAATGAGCTATGCTAGGAGTTTATATAGGCAATTAAAAGGGCAAAATAGTAAAGTGGTCACAGGCGACCAATGAGATAAAGCCACGCAGGGCTGGAGTAGCTTATGTGTTCGGCAGCTCAGCTCGAACACATTGTCTTCGGACGCTTGTTTGCCTCGGTCACGTTTGGAATCGAACACCCTTGCCTCGGGCACACTTGTAGCCCTTTGATCGATTCTCTGTTCGGCGTCGCTCTTCCTCGGTTCGGTTGCTTTCAGCTTCGGGCTCAAACTTGATCGTTAGTTGTGCTCGATCTCACAGCTCCCCGAAGTCAGTGTCAGCACCGGTCACTTGTTGTCTGCTCGGTGGATTTCCAAAGTTGTTGCTCGTCGAGGCAGTCTTCGGCATCTTCCATTCCGGCCACACTTTGATCGTGGGCGCCATGTGACTCCTCGGTGGACTTGCTTGATGAATCAAACAGGTGAGCCTGGTTCGTATTGCATCATCCTCCCCTTCTTGAAAGGATTTCGTCCTCGAAATCAAACCGGCAAGACCTGCAACAAGGCAAAGACAAACAAAGCTTCCTACTTCGAAAGTAGGTTAGTGTTTAAGAGTGGAAAACACACTCTTATGATAGAGCCAAGCATCAATAATGATCAAACAGCCTATGTTTCCGAAGGAAACAACAAGTTCTTGGCTCAAAAAGGAATCGTAACGAACACATGAGTACACGAAGAGATCAATAGGACACTTTATATGAAAGATGTGACGATCAAAGGCCCTATCACCTCTAAACTCGTAGTCATCATACCGAGCCCTAAATTCACTTTTATCACCATGGGGCTTATAGACTTCGGTATTCACTATACTCGAGGTGTGATCGACATGTGGAATGGAGTAAGTAAAATGATTGACTCGACAACCAACATCGAATACTCCACTCCCCTTCTTTAAAGCAATCTTATTCACACCAAGAGACGGCTTTCCACCTCCAAAATCACCTTCAAGACAATCCTTCTCTTTAGACAGACTTCCGAAGAAGGTCTCAAATAATGGATTATCTACGGGGTTAAGCCTTTCAAACCGAGGTGGTTCTCCTCGAGTCGGATGCTCATCACCATCTCCTTCGAACAGAGGGTTAGTGAAAATAAGTCCACTGCCCATCAAAGGTGCATCCGAACCCAGGTCATCGACCACACTTGAGGAGTCATCGAATATAATCCGATCCAACTCATCCACTAAGGACTCCTCAAGGGTATCATCTTCCTCACTACAACACACAGATCCACCATAGGCAATATTATCAAAAAGGGTATGATCAAACAACTCATTATCCCCTTTATCAAAGATTGGTGGTGTGTCATAACAAGGGTCACAAGTAAGGTCAACTACAACTTCATCACTAGGGAGAGGTTCGGTGAAGATCGAGCTCACATCATGATGTGGCTTATCAATCCTCTCAACTAGTGGTTCGAATTCACTCACAAGTTGACCATTCGAATCCACACTAGTTGAAAACACATTGTAATCATACAAATCATCAACTAGCATAGAGTTTTCACATACAATTTCACAAGACAAGGAAGTATCATGCTCACAGGAAGGAATTCGAACACTTACCTCGGAGTGGTCTTCGGTTTCTCTCACTGTCTCCGAAGTCTCACAAATAGTTTCTTCTTCGTGGAGCTCACATGAAAGATCTTCTTCACCTTGTCTATCTACTTCGGTACAGAGTTGAGGTTCTATCGGTTTGCCTCCAAGAGTTCCTGCACAAGAGTTCGAACAAGTAGAAGGAGAAGATAAGAGGTTAATGTTAGAATAAGGGGTGTCCTCACTCCCATCGATTCTTTTTCCCTCTTTCTTTTCCCTCATTTTTCTTTCAAGGGCAGGTGTGGGTTTGGGTGGTGACAACTCACTCACATCACTCTTCACAGCCTCTCCTTTTTCCTCTCGAGAGTTGTCACCGGTCACTCCTTTACTCCTCTCGATCTTTTGTCTCTCATATTCGGGTGAGTTTGGTCGGGGACCAAGAATACCCATAGCTGGAGTAGGTGGACCTTTGACATCGACCCGAAGTCTAGGACTCGAAGACTCATCAACCGAGGTCTCCTCTTCCGTTATCGGGGAACCACTTGACTTCGAAGCTTGCGGCTTCGGGTTCACAGTATCGACTTCGGTCGGTTCTTTTCTTGTACCTTTCCCACTGCTCCTTGTGTTCGTAGGACTCCTCGATGGCACTCTTTCGATCCTGGATTGGAGTTCTCGCTCTTTTCTCATCTGTAATACCGAAGCATATGCACTAATGGACATCTTTCCCTTCAACCCGTGAGGTGTAAACGTATAAGCCATTTGTAGCACTCTATTGTACACAAGGTACACATCCCTC
This sequence comes from Petunia x hybrida, assembly GCA_037355625.1. NCBI lineage: Eukaryota > Viridiplantae > Streptophyta > Magnoliopsida > Solanales > Solanaceae > Petunia > Petunia x hybrida. The sequence continues at coordinate 1,694,016 of JBBBVM010000803.1, forward strand.
TCATCGATATATAGCATCTGTTTGCTGTGCACCCATGGGTCTCCTAGCCAAATATCAAGATCGGGCATGGAATACACATCGCACCAAACATATTCTCTATAATCTCCATGAGATATGAGTACTCGAGCCTCATACGAAACACTCACTCCCTTATATGTATAAGGATGCTTCAATTTATAGCATGGTATTTTTAGGATCCGTACCAAATAAGCGCTAATGCAATTGACATCGGTTCCTCCAATCTTGAGCAAATTTCCTCCATAACCATTCACCTCAACAGCGAACCTACTTCTACCCAAGTTTCGGATATGAAGATCCAAGTTCGAACTTGAGTATCCCATTCCGTGGACTCCCACTTCCTTTCACTCTTCCAACATTAGAAGTTTTGTTGAAAGTCGAGGAAGGAGTTTTAGCATGGAACCCGTGAGAACTTCTCCTCGAAGAAGGTGTTCGGTAGAAACCTCCTCTACCCTCCTCGGGTCCATAACCACCAGCGCTCCTCGAGCCACCCTTTCCATAGGACTTGGAAGCATTGAATCGTGTGCCACGACTATACGTTGCAATCTCCTCCTCCCATGGAACAACCTCCACCACCTCCCAACCCGATGGAAGGGGTTCTACTACTCCCTTGTGCTCCACACGAGACACCGACGGAAGAAGACATCAAATAGTTTGCTCGGTCAACTTCGTCATCGACTTCCTCGATGTCACATTCGTCGTATTCAAGGTCATCACAATGAGAGTAAGTAGAGTCATCGTACCTCGAAGTGTCACTACCTTCGTATTCTTGACCCGAAGCAAAAGATTTTTCTCGTTCATCTTCACAGGCTTCGTAGTCTTCTTCGTCTTCGTATTCACCATAGTGACCCCGCTTCGTCCTCGTAAGAGCCATAGTCCCCGGTGTCGTTATAACAATCATCACCTCCGTAGGAACCATAGTCTCCATCATTTCCACACGAATCATACCCTCCGTAGTCATCATCATCCGAAGACATAGCTGCAATAAACAAAGTAAAGGACCTCACAAGTTCACTCCCTCACGTGTATCACTCGAGCAATGTTCACTCAGTTTCTTTCCACTCGTGTTTACACTCAAGGTCGTTGGCTTTTGTGACCTCACTCTATTGTTCTCACCACTCTAGCCTTTTTCCACTCAAGTTGGCCTTGCCTCCTTGTTAGGAAACCGAAGTGATAAATCACAACTAGTACTTTCCAAGCTTAGGTTCGGAAGGAATTTATATGACTCGATGGAACGGTAGCTATTTAACTGCGCACGGGGAGTCAAAGAATTATCTACGAAATTGGACTTCGGTCACCCCACGCACGAGTTCCTATAAGCTCAGATTCGATAGTACGACCTCGAGTAGAAAGAGTTACTCCAGAGATCCACTATCGAGAATATTCGGACACAAGAAAAGTGAAATCCTAAGAGAATCTACCTCCTCCTCGGTTCCGCTTCGGAATTTTCCGAACACGTGACCTCGGTACAAGTGTTTCCTCCTCGGTACAGATAGGGTTTAACCTTATCCGTTTTTCCCTTTTCTAGCCGACAACTTTTCACCTGGGGTTTTAGATTTTGACAATTTACCCCTTTCTTCTTCAATGGAACAGTGAACTTTTACTCCGGTGTACGGACAGTATCAAGATTCGTTCACAGTCCACTAACAACAGGTTAAGCTCAAGATTTGGGTCGTCTCCGGTTTTACATCGTCGGAGACCACTCATGTTCCAAGCGAAGCTAAGAACACAGCTCTCGTCGTCCGTACACTGTCAACAATGTCAACACGCTTCCGGCATACGGACAGTGTCTATAGCAGTGGAACTTCGATTTTAAGCACAAAAATCGACCCAAATACCTCAACAACCTCCAGTTTTCATCGGTAAACACCAAAACACAACTGGGGTTCGATTTTTAACAACACCACGTCAAGAACACGGTCCAAAACGATGGAAAAACCCTAGTTACAAATGTTGTACGTCGGGTACTCGATCAATTCCTTAGACAGTGGTGAATTCTAATATGTGATTGTCTAATCCAAACAATCAACAATCAATTCAAATTTTTGAATTTTCTTATTTTAACTTTTTTTTTTTTTTTTGTAAAAATTAGAACAGACAGAAAATTAAAGATAAGATGAACAAGGAACGTGGATTCGTAGGAACGAAATCCAAGTCTTGCTCTGATACCAAACTGATGCAATGCAAAACCGTGGGTTTACACCTTGCAATCGGGGACGACAAACAAGACGCGGAAACGATGAAGATAAGGTGCGGAAGCAACAGAGTAACACGATAATAAGAAATCGGGGAAGGGGGAGAACAGAAATAGAAGAAAGAATGGATAATCACAGTCAAAACATTGATTGATTATCCAAGGAAGAAAATGAAACTTGAACCTAACAAGGATTCATACTAGTGATGAAATCCATTTCGGTTCCAAGCCATAGAAGGCATACACGAAGCCTCGGGCTTCAAACAAGAATGGCTCGGCCAATTCTATCTCTATTCTCTCAATTCAATATCAACTAAAAACTGTCTCCTAATGAGCTATGCTAGGAGTTTATATAGGCAATTAAAAGGGCAAAATAGTAAAGTGGTCACAGGCGACCAATGAGATAAAGCCACGCAGGGCTGGAGTAGCTTATGTGTTCGGCAGCTCAGCTCGAACACATTGTCTTCGGACGCTTGTTTGCCTCGGTCACGTTTGGAATCGAACACCCTTGCCTCGGGCACACTTGTAGCCCTTTGATCGATTCTCTGTTCGGCGTCGCTCTTCCTCGGTTCGGTTGCTTTCAGCTTCGGGCTCAAACTTGATCGTTAGTTGTGCTCGATCTCACAGCTCCCCGAAGTCAGTGTCAGCACCGGTCACTTGTTGTCTGCTCGGTGGATTTCCAAAGTTGTTGCTCGTCGAGGCAGTCTTCGGCATCTTCCATTCCGGCCACACTTTGATCGTGGGCGCCATGTGACTCCTCGGTGGACTTGCTTGATGAATCGAACAGGTGAGCCTGGTTCGTATTGCATCACTTGTATACACCCAAGCTCAATGCCAATATTTGGACAACACAAAGAAAAAGCTGGAGTTAAACAAAGATTCACACTTCCCTTCTCATTACAATGCCCTCTACCAAGTGAACTACTATCAAACAAGGAGTTACTTCCATCACAAGAAGTAATGTTAAGAAATTCAAATTCACTATCTAAACAACAAGTATCTCCACGTAAGAATAGATTCACAAGAAAGGTCTCACTTAAATTCACATCACCATGGACGTTAAAAGTATCAAACTCACATTATTCAGTCTCATTACCATGGTCCATTTTGACATCAAAAGAACTCGAAGAGGACCCTACACCTTCAATTCCAGGATCAAACAAGTGATGTTTAAATTCTACTTCTAGGATAACATGCAATCTTTCATCAATGACATCCCTAGAAGCATTACTTTTAATACCTAGACCCTCAGCACAAGTGTTAACACTAGTTTTTATTACATCAAACTCACTAGTAGTTTTAATTTTGGGAGCACATTCAAGATCAACTAGTGTATCGTCACAAATCTTATCCAAATATCCATTACAAGGCAGCGACAATTTAGGGTCCAAACAAAAATTACCACTAGTCATACTCTCATCATTAACTGGCTCTTTACTAGCTCCTAGAGTATTGAGTGTAGTAGACTTACCTTGAAGGTCACAAGATTGACCTTGTTTACCTTCATTGTCTTCCTCAAGCTTAGAGTCAACACGGGCAGACCCTACATCCCCATGGGCAGCCCCTAAAATGTCTTCTTCTTGCACTTCCAATAATTGGTGTTCACTCCCAAGCTTGTTTCCAATGGTACCCTGCAAGAGAATTTAAACAACTAGAGGAAAAAGAAGAATTACAAGTGTTAGAGTGAAAAACTTCCCCTCTTTTTTTTCTTCTTTCTTTTCTCTCATATTCTTTTCAACTACATTCTCTTGTCTCTTTGGTGGCAGCCCAACTACTTTATTCACCCCAAACTTTCCCTTTTGATTATTACACTCCTCTACGTGCATAAAAGAGGCATAGGTACTATTGGGACTTTTCTTTGTAAGCGGGAATGGCATTAAAGGCCATCCTTCGTCGTCCACAACATGTCTTATCCAATCTCGCACATATGGAACATTGCGATGTAAGAACCATGGCTGCCCGAAACACAAGTCACATGTTTGAAGAGGATACACATCACACCAAAACCGTTTCAAGGTATTCTCCTCTTGAGACTATTACCTTGACCTTCCACTCAACCTTATATCCATCATAGAGATATGGATATCTTCGTCTCACCCATGTTAAGTGCAAAAGATTAACCACTTCTGGTGAAATAAGCATTGCTTCACTCAAGTCGTCAAGCTCTAGAACGAAGCCCTTATAACCACAAACATTTACCTTCAACTTATGGAACCTCGGTTTTGGCATAAGTACTTGGGGATTGCCCAAGTTTAACTCATTACAAGTAAATTTTGGAGTCATAGATGTCTGCTCCTTTTCAAGCTCGTCAACACGGCCTCCCATTACTCTTATCTCGGCCCAAAGATCGGCCAAAGTAAGCTCGGGAATACCCTCTTGTTTATCAACTACTCCAGCCATGTACCTGTACACAAACAAAGACTACAAATATGTCAAGATTAGCAAAATACCTCACCCGCTCCCTTACTTTGAATGACACTCGGGTTCACTCAAATTTAAGGTAGGATCTCACAAACTTGTTCCAAATGGCTTCCTCGAATTGATCAAGTTCCTCAACGACCTTTCAAGTTCACAAATTCACTAGTTCTCTTCGGGGTGAGTGAATTTATGAGACTCTATAGGCGGACAGCTTTTAAAGTGAGCACGGAAGTCAAAGAATTAACTACGAAAGTTGGAAATTCTGAGTTTTAGCACGAAGTCCTACAAGCTCAAGGATTAGTAATTAACTTAAGTAGAAGAATTACCTAAGAATTACTAATTAGAAGTGATGTTCACAAAGAAATAAGAAAATCCTAGAGAAAATCTGAATATACACCCTTAATAGGCGCACAAGACAAGCCTTTTTAGAGTAGGATAAGTTTTTTCCTCTTTTCCCTTGCTTTTCAACTCAAATTTGGAGAACTTTACCACTTTTTCCAACTACTTTTCACACGTTTTTCCTTGCTGAAATCCCTTGTAAAAAAACGTGTAAATCCCCTCCTTGAAGCCTAAGGAAAACTAATTTCCTTATATGAAAATTGGGTAAACTTTTCCCCCTTTTTTCCCCTTGTTTTCCAACTCAAATTTGGAGAACTTTTACCACTTTTCTAACAACTTTTCACACGTTTTCCTTGCTGAAATCCCTTGTAAAAAACGTGTAAAAACTCTCCCCAAACCTTAAGGAAAACTAATTCTCTTACTTGGAAAGTAGGTAAACTTCTCCCCTTGAATTGGATTTGTTTCCTTCTTGAATTAGGCTTAGGTTTTCCTCCTTCTTTCCCCTATATGCAGCCGTTTTTAAGCCTCCTTAACACCAAAATTTTCAGCAACAAACAAGATCAAAAACGTGTAGAAAGACTAAGAATTCAAGATCAAAAACAAGTTCTTTCAACCAAACTCAAGAACAACAAGTTGTTGTTCAAGATCTAACAATTTTCTATCAAGAATCACGTTCCAAAGGGCTTAAGAGTGATCAATACACGTTGCCCTAACACTTCTTTCAAGGTTCTAATGTTTTCAAGTATTCTCCTTCAAGAAAAATCAAGAATCAAGCAAGAACGGATGAAAATCAAGAAACACACCAAGATCTTCAAGAAACTCTTCAAGAATCGTTTCAAACTTCAAGATTCAAACAAACCACTTCTTTAATAAAGTTTTCTTGTACCCTAGGTGTGTATGATCATCCACAACAATAAACAACGGCTGAATTTTTTTTTCTTGTCACGTTTTTCTCTCTTTTTTTTTAATCAAAAACGAAAATTAATTAAAAATCTAAAATAAGAACCTAAACTAAAGCACGAAGAACAGGATTGGGATTGTAGAAACAAACCCTTTCCAAGCTCTGATACCAACTGATGCAAGATTAAACAACGAAAAACGAAAATAAAGGATAAAGAGAAAGACACTCAATGATCTACCAAGAATTGCAAGTAGGAACTAGTCTACTTACCTTCTTGATGAAGCCAAGGAGGACCTATTCTATGCAACAACCCTCAAGACAACTAGGAATTAAAAGTTGAATGATCAAGAATTGGAACAAGCTCAATTTTGAATTCACCAAAAAAGAACAAGTTTTCCAACTAGTACTAGGTTTAACAAAAGCTGCGTTTGTTTTTCTTATGATGTGTAAGGTGCTGAAAATAAACTAAGTGTTAGGCTTGATAGGTGAGCCTCACACGCCTAAAAGGTAAAGAAATAGGCCCCCAAGTGGGCTAAATGTCAATAGCCACGCAGGGCTAATAAAGCCCATAAAATAAAGTTAGCCGCAAAAGCATGAAAAAGTGCAAAAAAAAATACAGCGCATTAAGGCTAATAAACGAGCCCTCCACGCGGCTATGATTGTCTAGAAAATATAGTTCGCGTGCCACGCGAGTACCACGCGCCACAGCATTCTTCTAGAACGCCCTTCTCTAATGCTAATCGACGAATCCCAAGGCTTCTAACATACACCCGGACAAATGTTCTCCAAAGAATCTTCTCCAAGCTATCATCCAAGATTGATGAAGGTCCGATAACTCCTTAGCCCGACTTTAGATTCATCCTCAATTTGGACTGCATCAGATGGTGAGACGTCGAGAATAGTAATTTGGTGCCGAGGGCACCCCACAAACATTTCCAAAAAATGACTCAAGAACTTGAGTCTCGATCACTCACATAGTACGAGGCACACCATGCATTTTTAACAGTGAAAAAAAAACAATGTAGCTACATGTTGTGCATCATCACACTTCTTGCAAGGAATATAAAATGAGCCATTTTGGAAAATCGATCGACCACGACGAAGATTGCTCTCCATGTCCTCCCCCCGATCTTGGGTAACCCCAACACAAAGTCCATGGATATATCAACCCAAGTCGATCTAGCACAGACAACGGGGATACAAACCATGGGGTTGGACTTCGATTTAGCTTTTGCAAACGAGACAGCGTTGCAAAGCTTTTCCACACTCTCGTCGCATTTTGGCCAATGGAACTGCTCGGTTAAGATACCAGAGTTTTGTCGACATCGAAGTGTTCCATCAAGCCTCCGGAGTGAGCTTCTCAAACTAGAGCTTCTCTCTACGATAACACTGGCACACAAACCCTCCCATTCTTGAAGAGGTAGCCATCGTGCCACAGATATTTCTCAACCCTTCGCCACTCAAGATTGCGTCACGAACGCTTTCAACTTGGGATTGGTCTTTCGTACATGATCTGCTTGATTTCGCATCCCATGAGCCTAGAGGCCGAGAGTGGTCCGCTAAGGAAAATTTCTTTGATAGCGCATCAGTCACGACATTGGTCCTTTCCCTTTTGTAATGAATTACATAAGGGAACTCTCAATGAATTCAACCCATTTTGCATGCCTTCGGTTTAATTTCTCCTGACCTCGGATAGTTCAAAGTTCATGATCACTTTAATCACAAACTCTCGAGGCCACAAATAGTACTGCCAATGGGCGGTGCTCGAACGAGGGCATACAACTCCTGTCATACATAGAGCAGTTCAGGTTGTACCCGTAAGCTTTTCTCTATAGTAAGCGATCGACTTCGCTTCTTGCATAAGCACTCCTCCGATCCCAACCGGACGCAACACACTCGACTTCGAATGCTTTACCGAAGTTAGGGAGTGGCAATAATGGGGCAGAGTAAAGCCTCCGTTTC